>JAWNNI010000189.1:0-600000 GCA_035043065.1 Hirtodrosophila confusa
GAACAGATTTTTTTTTTAGGGCAGATATAAAACAGATATGGAATGGCAACAAATAAAAGCAAACCTTCAAGAAATTAAGACAACCTTTGATAGATCCAATAAATGTCTCTCACAAAATAGAAATATTCTCCCTGAAACCTTAAACAGACACGCAAAGATATTAGTAGACTGTTTTAATGAAGCAAGAATACTAATACATAACAACAGAGAAAAGCAAAATCAATCACACTGGTCAATAGTATCTAAATTATTGGTAAAATTCAGGTCAAATTTATTATCAGTCCAATGGAGGTATAATCTAGATATATCGATACCGACAATCTTGAACACCCCTTTGAAAGTGGGAACTAGTGAAGAACCAAATCCAATAGATCAGGAAGATATAGATTCAACAGAAGAAGACGAATCAGAAAATAACACTGACTCGGAAGTTAAAGAAAAAGATCTACAAGACTTAACTATACCTGCGGTAATAAATTTACCAGAACTAGACGAAGATAATTCTTTATCAGAATCCGACACGAACTCCAGCACTGTCGAACAAAAACCAGCAATCATGACGCAAACTAATATTTAATTTTTAAACACAGCAACGAAGGCAGTACCAGATTTCAGCGGTACAGCTGATAACCTGCGTAGTTTCATCGATGCATTGGAAATTATAAAATCAATACAGGGCGCGCATGAAAACTTAGCTGTATCTATAATAAAATCAAAACCAGGCATATAATCAGCAATGAGAGTACAATTGATCAGATCATAAACAAGCTTGAAACAACTGTTAAGGGTGAGTCAATCGAAAATATATCTGCACGATTATTGAATCTTTCCCAGAAAAACAAAACACCCAACGTGTATACCCAGGAGATAGAAAAGTTAGCTAAGTCTCTAGAAGGAGCATATATTGAAAAAGAATATACACTAGAACAAGCTATATCATTAAGTACCAAACAGGCTGTATCAGCAATGAAGAAAAATTGCCAAAACAAAGACATTAAAGCTGTTATGCGTTCTCGTAAATTCAACACTATAGACGAAGCAATAGCCACATTTATTGAAACAGCCAATGATATAGCCGAAGAGTCTAATACTATTATGTATTACCAAAATTACCCACAGCGCGGTGGAAATCGTGGTCGTGGTAATTATAGAGGCCGTAACTACAACAGAGGCGGCCAAAGGTACAATAATAACAACAATCACTACGACAATAACTCTAGAGGCGGCTCGAACAGAGGCGGCTCCAATAGAGGTAATAATAGAAGTAACAATCAAGTACGAGTAACACAAAGTAGCTCGGAAAACGCTCAAACCCCCTTGACAACAGAACATAAAAGTGTTTAATATAAATCTTAATCTCAGCAGCATAATAAAAATACAGAACCAAAAAAATAATAAAACATTAACATTACTAATAGATACTGGAGCTAACATATCAATTCTTAAAGATAATAGCATATGTTCTGAAATTAATCAAACTTTCAAAACAAATATAACAGGAATTGGTCAGGAAACAATTCAATCAATTGGACTAGCAACAATTGATTTACTCTTCGATTATTTCATAATCAGTCATGACTTCCAAATAGTTAATAATGAATTCCCCATACCGTGTGACGGAATCTTGGGACTTGACTTCATTCGAAAATTCGATTGCATATTAGATTATCACAACGATGAATTCATACTAAAACCACAATCACTTAAATACCAAATGCATGTGCCATTCTTGCACAGTGGTATTGACAATTCAATGTTATTGCCAGCAAGATCGGAAGTAATGAGAAAAATCACACTTCAGACAAATGAAGATGCTGTTTTAGTACCAAATCAGGAAATTCATCCTGGGGTATTTATAGCTAACAGCATCGTAAAAAGCAATAGTGCAATAGTTCGTATTTTGAATACAACAAATATGAATATAAATATCGAAAACCCAAACATTGAATTCGAATCAATAGAAAGTTACGAAACTATAACATTCAATAAAAACCTAACCAATAGAACTAATGAAGTTTTAAACAAATTAAGATTCCCAGATCATGTGAAAACAGAACTCACTGAATTATGCACCAAATACAGTAACATATTTGGCCTAGAATCAGAAGCAATTTCAAGTAACAACTTTTACAAACAAAAATTAAGATTAGCAGACAAAACTCCAGTATACATAAAAAACTATAGAAATGCGGAAACAGAAAAACCAGAAATAAATAGACAGGTAGAAAAATTGATTAAAGATGGTATAGTCGAACCATCTATATCAGAATATAATAGCCCACTTCTCTTAGTTCCTAAGAAATCACTCCCAAATTCAAAAGAAAAAAAATGGCGTCTAGTAGTGGATTATAGGCAAATAAATAAAAAACTTCTGGCAGATAAATATCCATTACCTAGAATAGAAGAAATCCTAGATCAATTGGCAAGAGCGAAATATTTCTCGTGTCTAGACCTAATGTCTGGTTTCCATCAAATTGAACTAGAAGAAAAATCTAGAAATATAACATCTTTTTCCACTAACACTGGCTCATATCGCTTCACGCGATTACCATACGTCTTAAAGTAGCCCAAATTCATTTATGAGAATGATGCAACTTGCTTTTTCTGGCCTAGAACCATCGCAAGCATTTCTTTATATGGATGATTTAGTTGTTATTGGTTGTTCTGAAAAGCACATGCTCAAAAATCTAACAAGCATATTCGAGCTTTGTAAAAAACACAACCTTAAACTAAATCCGGAGAAATGTTCATTCTTTATGCACGAGGTAACATTCCTTGGCCATAAATGTACGGACCATGGCATCCTTCCGGATGATAAAAAATATGATGTAATTAAAAATTATCCAACTCCAACGGATCCGGATAGTGCACGACGATTCGTCGCTTTTTGTAACTACTATAGAAGATTCATTAATAATTTCGCACAATACTCACGTCACTTGACAAGACTGTGCAAGAAAAATGTTCAATTCAAATGGACTCAAGAATGTGAAGAATCATTCCAATATCTTAAAAACGCATTAATGAAGCCAACATTATTGCAATACCCTGACTTTAGCAAAGAATTTTGCATAACCACAGACGCAAGTAAGCATGCATGTGGTGCAGTACTTACACAAGACTGCAACGGTGCGCAACTACCAATTGCATATGCATCAAGAGCTTTCACGCAGGGAGAAAGTAATAAATTGACTACAGAACAGGAATTAGCAGCTATACACTGGGCAATAAAACACTTCAGACCATATATCTATGGAACGCATTTCTTAGTAAAAACAGATCATAGACCACTAGTATACTTATTTTCTATGAAGAATCCTACATCAAAGCTGACTCAGAATGAGATTAGATTTAGAAGAGTATCAATTTACAGTCGAATACCTCAAGGGGAAGGATAATCATGTTGCGGATGCATTATCTCGCATAAATGTAGAAGACTTAATACAAATGAACAAAAATATATTGATAGTCCAAACAAGGTCATCAAAAAGACAGGAAAACATCTGCGCAGATGAAAAAATTAAAATGCATGATAAAATATACGAGCCCAATGTCTACGAAGTCGTTAGCAATAGCGACGTAAAGAAATTTGTAAAAAAAAGAATGATTTCAAATGTTTACTCAAACGAGGCAAACAAATTATTTCACAATTTTCAGTTAAAGATTTATATTCTAATGAAAAATTCGATTTAGGTCAATTTTTTCAAAGGCTTATTGCAGAAGCCGGGATACACAAAATCATTAACATACAGATGTCACCAAGTGAACAAATTTTTCAATTTATCACTATAAATGAATTTAAAAATAAGGGCAATAAACACTTACTAAATATAAAAATAGCGCTATTACAAAAAGTGACACAAGTAGACAAGAATGTCGAAAGTCAAATTAATGCAATTCTGTTAAGATATCATAACGACCCAATAGAAGGAGGCCATGCAGGGATTACGCGTACCCTATCAAAAATAAAGAAACTTTACTATTGGCCCAAAATGATACAAACCATAAAAAACTATGTAAAAACCTGTGTAGACTGCCAAAGAGCTAAAACTACAACACATACAAAGGCCCCAATGATAATAACAAATACCCCAAACACAGCTTTTGACACTGTTTTAATTGATACCATCGGCCCATTACCTCGAACTGAGAATGGCAATGAGTATGCAATAACTATAATATGCGACCTTACAAAATATCTAGTTTCGATACCAGTAACAGATAAAAGCGCAAAAACAGTAGCCAAAGCAATATTTGAATCATTTATACTAAAGTACGGTCCTATGAAGACGTTCATAACAGACATGGATACTGAGTATAAAAATTCACTTATTAATGACTTGTGCAAATATATGAAGATAAGTAATATACTATCAACAGCACATCATCACCAGACTTTAGGAACGGTAGAAAGAAGTCATCGAACATTCAACGAATACATTCGTTCATACATCTCTATAGACAAAGATGATTGGGATGATTGGTTGAATTACTTCACATATTGTTTTAACACTACCCCATCAACAATACATGACTACTGTCCTTATGAATTTGTTTACGGTAAACTACCAAGACAATTTACAGAATTTAACACTTTATCGCAAATAGATCCTATATACAATTTAGACGATTATGCAAAAGAGTTTAAATTTAAATTACAAATAGCATATAAAAGAGCAATATCTATGATTGAAATAGAAAAACAAAAACGTAAAATAGAATATGATAAAAAAGTTAATGACTTAAAGTTAGAAATAGGAAATTTAGTACTACTTAAGAATGACTCAGGACATAAGCTAGATAATCAATATTTAGGACCCTACAAAGTAACAAAAATAGAAGATAAAAACAATATTGTAATCGACATTGAAAAAAGAAACCTCAGAAAGTCAATAAGAATAGGCTAAAGTTATTCAAACATTAATTTCATTAAAAAAAAAAAAAACAATTTCTGATAAAAACAAAAATAAAATTGTACTATTCTTCTATTTTATTGAAATACATGTACTTTCTAAGAACAAAATCAAACATATATTATATACATAAATTAAAACTTCATATACATAAATTAAAAACAAGTAAGAATGCTCTAGTCGAGTATACCCGACTACGAAACTCCTAGTACCCAGGTCTAAAACATTCAATCACATCTAAGTCCACTTACACATACACACACACATACACAAAGACGCACGCACATAGGCGGCAAAAACGACAGCGCAAGCGAGGCATTTTAATTGGTGGATGTGCTTCTTCTTCCCCCCTCTCGATGCATCACTGAATCTTCTTTCGTGAATAACTTCCGTGTTTATTATCCGATCGACTTGAAATTTGGACAGTAGATTAAGAGAGACTAAAGTATTGTACATGCTAAATCTTAAAGCTATATCTTGAAAATTGTTCCTGTAAAACGGTTTTAATCGATTTGCGGGGGAACGGGGAGATATCTGAAATATGAAACAAACTTGATCTGCGTATGTATACAGGAACCTACATTTCAAATTTGGTGTCTCTAGCTCTTGTAGTTGCTGAGATCGACGCGTTCATACGGAGACAGACGGACAGACGGACAGACGGACAGACAGACGGACATGGCCAAATCGAAATCTCTTGATACTGATCAAGAATATATATACTTTATAGGGTCGGAGATGTCTCCTTCTGCCTGTTACATACATTTGCACAGATGTAATACCCCTTTTACCCATTTTATGGGTACAGGGAGTAACAAGTAAGAATGCTATAGTCGAGTATACCCGACTACGAAACTCCCTGTACCCAGGTCTAAAACATTCAATCACATCTACGCCCACTTACACATACTCACACACATACACAAAGACGCACACACACACTGTGCGGCAAAAGCGACAGCGCAAGCGAGGCAATTTAATTGGTGGCTGTGCTTCCCTTCCCCCCTCTCGCTGCATTACTGAATCTTCTTTCGTGAATAACTTCCGTATTTATTATCCGATCGACTTGAAATTTGGACAGTAGATTAAGAGAGACTAAAGTATTGTACATGTCAAATCTTAAAGCTGTATCTTGAAAATTGTTACTGTAAAACGGTTTTAATCGATTTGCGGGGGAACGGGGGAGATATCTGAAATATGAAACAAACTTGATCTGCGTATGCTATACAGGAACCTACATTTCAAATTTGGTGTCTCTAGCTCTTGTAGTTGCTGAGATCGACGCGTTCATACGGACAGACGGACAGACGGACAGACAGACGGACATGGCCAAATCGAAATCTTTTTTGATACTGATCAAGAATATATATACTTTATAGGGTCGGAGATGTCTCCTTCTGTCTGTTACATACATTTGCACAGATGTAATACCCCTTTTTACCCATTTTATGGGTACAGGGAGTACAACTTCATATAATTCCGTTATTTTTCAAAAGGAGGGAGATGTAGTGTGCACATATCGATAGCTCACTGTACTCAGCAATATATCCAGTATGTACTTCATATATACTTATAAGCATAAATACTGAGGGCAAAGACACTTAGTCTTTGTTGCATAAACATATGTCATATTCAAGTGCAGTCCAAGTGCCCGAAATATGATCGGCACAGAATGCACTTGACTACTAACAAGCCGCGTCAGCATTAGTCCCATGCATTGACCGCTTACATACGTGCACAATACGCTCTGTCCCACCACGACTTATATACAAAGGCAGCGCTGCCCCTGAGGACTGCTCAGCCTTAGGTTTAGTTATAATTAAAACTGAATGTAAAAAGAACAATAAAGTCGTGAGTAGCATAACAACTGTTGCTCTCACTTTGAAAAACCAAATAACTAGTGTCCCATTGTTACTTATACAGCTGGACGCGGTTTATAACGTGGACAAGTTCTACGGCCCACCGCTAAAAGGAAGCAGAATATTGAGATACCCTACGTGATCCTGTGAAGGCACTATTTTGCTAAAGACCACCGCGCAGGTTTCACATATCCCTTCCACTTCTCTGTCTACGTTTTTATTCCTTTAAACGATTATGCTAAAACTGTCTCCAGCAGGCTTAGTTTAATGCGATTGTGCCTATCTTTTTATTCCAATTGTAAAAATCTTCTTGGATAAAATACTGGAGATCTATAATCATTGTCACCTTAGTTTGCTGGTGCGTTTCTTTTACTAGGATGGCAATGAGAATAGCTGGCTCATTATGCAGTATACCGCTGACTTACAGCTAGATACGATACCAGTTTTATCAGATACTAGATAACTCTGGCGACAAAGCATACTGCTGTTTGCTATGCGGTTGATCGTTGCTTTATCTTATCGATACTATCGTACAGCAGTAATATCGTATCTTAGCAGTCCTTATTACTATTTATTTATGAACCAAGTTATTATTACACAGGAAAGTGGCTCATAATCTCCGGATATATTTATGATCTAATCTGCATTTATTTTTATTTTTTTGTATATCTATATTTTTTTATTTTAGTTTCATTTATTCGAATATTAGACAACCTTTGACTCGTGCTTTCGCTATTGCAGGGTGTCAAATCGGTCATGTTTGTAGCTCGTAGTTGTGAAAACTTAACTGGTGAGAATCAGTGCTATATTTGTCTTAAAAACATCGATCACAGAAATCAACTATTATCCACCAGCTGTAATCACACCTTTCATTGGGTCTGTTTCAATACGAAAGTCGCTAATTTGTCCTGTTTGTAGAACCGCACTACAGTCGTCTACCTTAAAGTTAACTTTTAACTCAGATTTGAGTCAGTCGACACAGAGTCTACCAGGTCTAGCCATGCCAGCCATCACAAGAGGTCAGACTAGCCACACTACAGCTGACCGAAGTAATACGGACAATGCTCCGCAGAATCCGGAAGAGGTCCCGAATGTGGCGAACAGAGAGACTTCTTCGTCGACTAACGAACTGCAACATTCTCTGGTCGAGGTTTTGACATTTCACACCACGAAACAAACTGAGCTAATCACTCAGTCATTAAATGATGGATTTAGAAACCTCATGACTGTTTTCGCTACTCAGATAGCTTCTTCGTCGCACCTACCAGTCCGCCCACTACTTCCCAAAGATTGTTAGCACCCACAACTGACCCAGAATCTGCCAACTCTGTCAATCAGTTAAGGTCCCAAAATAGAGCATCTCCTGGGACTAGTTCTACAAATCATTTCCTACCTAGGCTGTCTCCATTAGGATCTGAGCTACGTCCAGATCGGATAAGCCAGATCATCACAAATTGGAAACTGAAGTTCTCCTGCAGGTCAGGAGTGTTTGTTGACGATTTCATATATCGTGTGGAGGCGCTAACAAAGCAAACATTAGACAGCAATTACGAATTATTAGCTAGATATGTTAGTAATTTGTTTGAGGGAAGCGCCACAGAGTGGTTTTGGCGCTACCAGAAGTGCGTACATGAAATCAGATGGGATGAGTTTAAAAGTGCGTTGCGTGTCCAGTTCAGAGAAGAACAGACAGACGTAACCATCCGAGCTGCGATCGACCGGCGTAAGCAAAAGGAAACTGAATCTTTTGACGAGTTTTACGAAGCCGTTGTTCAAATAGCATATAAGTTATCGGAACCGTTGCCAGAAGCATACTTGTTAGCCTCGATTCGATCAAATTTGTTGCCTGAAATTCAACATGAGCTTCTCTATGAAAAGATTGAGAGCCTAACTAAGTTGAGAAGTATTGTCAGGAAACGAGAAGTATTCTTTCAGACAATACAGAAACCTTCAGTGTCCAAGCCACGGCCTGCGCCTCGACCGGCTCCACGTTTTGTACACGAGGTTAATGTCGAGTCAGATAATGAATCCATTTTAAGCGATAATGAGGTATCAGCCATCAGTCTGATATGTTGGAACTGTGGCAAAAATGGCCACCGTTATCAAGATTGCGTGGCCGATCGTCAAGTCTTTTGTTATGGTTGTGGTCAGCCAGACACATATAGACCAACTTGCATTAAATGTAATAATTCAAAAAACTCCTTGCCTCGTACACCGCGGACAAGTGCACGCAGACAAGTAGCCTCCAAAGCGACCAATACAGATTAGAAGTCTCGAATTCTTCTAATATATATCTACCAGACTTTCAATCTTTACCTGATAT
The DNA here is from genome assembly GCA_035043065.1 of Hirtodrosophila confusa. Classification (NCBI taxonomy): domain Eukaryota; kingdom Metazoa; phylum Arthropoda; class Insecta; order Diptera; family Drosophilidae; genus Hirtodrosophila; species Hirtodrosophila confusa. The sequence goes on from JAWNNI010000189.1 coordinate 9,096, forward strand.
ACCCATACACAATCGGCTCAGTAATATTATTAATAAAATCAAGAACTCTACTAATAAAAGAGATGCTCGATCAAAATCGCAAAGAAATGCTTATCGTAAGCAGCGAAAGCTAGAAAATAAGTCCCTAGTATCCGCCATTGTAGATCACGATATTCGTCCTTATGCAGAGGTAGTAATATTAGGCAGATTTGTATCTGGCCAAATGGACACCGGTGCTTCTATTAGCTGCATCGGTGGCAGCTTTGCTGAAAGCATATTAAAAGATCAAGTACCTCTTAAGACAATGTGTTCAACCGTACGAACTGCTGATGGCAACACCCAAAGAATCGTGGGCAAATTACGTACCGAAGTTAATTATAAAGGAAACACTAGGACCTTAAATTTCTATTTGGTTCCGTCGTTAGTGCAGCCTCTTTATTTAGGCATTGATTTTTGGAACGAGTTCAGATTATTACCAGTTGATTTAACCCAGTCTGCCAATCTGGCCAGTATCGACAATCCCGATTCGGTAATATTTCGGTCATTGTCAAAATCGCAGCAAATTATTTTGAAGCAAACTATCGATTGTTTTCCATCGTTTACGAAAAACGGCTTAGGGAAGACAAACATCCTTTCACACGTAATTGATGTAGGCAATGCAAAGCCAATTAAGCAAAGACACTATGCCGTTTCTCCTGCGATCGAAAAACTGATGTTCGATGAACTCGATCGCATGCTTGCCTTAGGAGCTATTGAGGAATCGGAGAGTGCTTGGTCTTCGCCGGTAGTACTTGTGCGAAAGCCAGGAAAAGTCAGACTTTGCATTGACAGCAGGAAGGTCAATGAAGTGACAAGGAAAGACGCCTATCCTATGCCACTTATTGATGGCAGCCGTCTTCCGAAGGCCGAGTATATAACTAGTCTTGATTTGAAAGATGCCTATTGGCAAATACCGTTAGAGCCAAGCTCGGGATAAAACGGCCTTTACGGTGCCTGGTAGAGCTCTCTATCAATTCACAGTCATGCCTTTTGGCCTTACTAATGCGCCGTCAACAATGTCGAAGTTAATGGACAAGATAATTCCCGTTAAATTTAACAATGAAGTTTTTATTTATCTAGATGATCTTCTCATAGTTTCGGAATCATTTGAAAAACACATGAGCGTGCTGAAGGAGTTAGCTTTGTGTTTATCCCATGCCGGATTAACAATAAATGTTGAGAAAAGTAAATTTTGCGTGAGAGAAGTGCAATACTTAGGTCATGTGGTCGGTCATGGAACTATATCTATGGACCCTGACAAAATTGCTGCAATTAAAGACTATCCAGCACCCCGTTCATTGAAACAGCTCCGCCGTTTTCTTGGTATGATTGGATGGTACCAAAAATTCATCTGCAATTTTGCCTCACTGGCTACTCCTCTCACTGATGCTCTCAAGCACAAGCGACGCTTCGAGTGGTCTGAAGCACCCGAAAAGGCATTTCAAGTGTTGAAACAGGTAATGTGTCCTGTCTTCTCCTCCTGTCTTACACACCCCAGATTTCGAAGCTCCATTTTACATCCATTGTGACGCTAGTCATACCGGTGTAGGAGGAGTCCTTATGCAAATAAATAAGCAAGGTGATGAAGTTCCGATCGCCTATATGACGCGAAAGCTCAATCAATTTCAAAGGAATTACTCTGTGACAGAGAAGGAATGCTTGGCCGCAATATTGAGTATAAAAAATTTCGAGCATACGTTGAGGGGCATCCGTTTACGGTGATTACGGATCACGCATCCTTAAAGTGGCTGATGGCGCAAACGGACCTTAGTAGCAGATCGGCTCGATGGGCTTTGAAGCTACAGGGCTATACATTTTCAATTCAGCATCGAAAAGGATCCAAGAATATTGTGCCCAACGCTCTATCGCGGACTCACACGGAGGACCTTTCATCAATTGATGCATCAAAATTTATTGATTTACAATCACCTTATTTTCAATCTAGTTCTTATCAGGATCTGCGTTTAAAAATCGAACAAAATCCGAACCAGTTACCTGACGTCAAAATAGTAGATGGCTTTATTTATAGGCGAACTGAGCACGCATCCGGAGACAAAGTTGCTGATGACTTAGTTTGGAAATTGTGGCTTCCTTTTGAATTTGTTCCCACAGTGTTAAGAATGGTCCATGACGATCCACTTTCTGCCCATGGAATAAACAAAACTCTGGAAAGAGTGCGACGGTATTACTACTGGCCAAATTTGGTAGCTAATGTCAAAGATTAATAAATAAATAAATTTGAAATCTGTAAAAGCACTAAAAGTCCAAACAAAGTGCTCAGGCCCCCTCTTGCACAAAGCGGAGAAAGTCATCGGTTCTTTCAGAAACTGTACGTTGACTTTCTAGGCCCGTATCCGAGATCCAAATGTGGTAATGTAGTAATTTTTATTGTGCTAGACCATTTTACAAAATTTCCCTTTCTTAAAGCGGTCAAAAGACTTACTGCAGATGCCATAACACAATTCTTAGAAGAGGATCTCTTCCATTGTTTTGGTGTCCCAGAAACGGTAGTTTCGGATAATGGGGTACAGTTTAAGTCGCATGTCTTTAAGAAGATCGGTCAGTTTTGTTCAACCGAGATGACTCTTTTGATTTAATGAGGAGTAGAGCGATCAACGTGATGCGAAATCAACATGCACGCAATGAAAATGTTTATAATTTGAGAAGTCGAGAAGTCTCCTATACCGCTGGACAGGAAATCTTTCGCAGGAACTTTCAACAAAGTAATTTCGCAAAGGGATTCAACGCAAAACTTGCCCCAACGTTTGTAAAACCCAGAATTCGTCGAAAGTTAGGGAAAAGTTATTACGAAATTGAGGATATGCAGGGCAATCTGGTTGAGAAATATCATGCTAAAGATATAAAACAATAGTTCCTTATTTTCAGTACTTCTCACAAGCGCGTATCACTCTTGTGGTATCCCCAAGTGCGATTTTAGTCGGGGGGTTTGTAGTGGCGCTTGGAATTGAAATTTTTCACGTAATAACCATTTGCTTGAATGGCCCTGAAAGTATGCACTACTTGACAGTAACAAGTCGGTTAACATTTAGTAGCCGATGTCTGTTAGTTTTAGTAGTGTTCTTAATTGCACTCGTATGGGAAATATTCGATAAAAATAGAAATGCATTCTTATTATAAAAATGCATTCCTGCTGGAAGAATGCATCCTCGTGGTCTGTTGCCTGGTTAGATGCTATTTCCGCAATCCAGACTCGCTCTTTTTCTAAGCGATCGTCGACCAGTGCGGATGTCTTAAATTCAGCTCTCTAAAGAAAACGTGTTCGTAGGAACTGCACGTTGTTGTAATTTCTTTTGACCAGATTAAAAGGCAACAATTTAATTAAAAACCTTCCTTCGTCTACAATAGACAAACAAACCTGCCTAGTGGCAACAGAAACAGCGTAAGTTTTTTTTATTCGTGAAAGAAGAAAAAAAAAATCAATTAATATTGTAATTGGTTCACAACAGCCTCATTTCCCTAATTCATGGTGGTCTGTGTAGCAAAAATAAAAGAGGTATCCTGTCGAAATATTTCTCGAGGTGCCAATTCAATCAAGGGTAACTATTTACGAACATTTCTCGCTCGTACCAACCATTAATTGTTCTTTCGAACATTAATTCAACTTTTGCACACACAGATTGGCACCCAGTATTAACCCCGAAAACTCCGCTTTTATAGGAGTCAAGGTCCCTTAAAACCCAAAGGCGACAAAGAGACGATGCATTAGTCGATCGCGCGCAGTCGTCGAGTAGCAGTGCAAGCGCAGTACATTAAACGGGCGAGGCGAACCAGGTGTCTGAAGCAAAGCGGAAAGTGCGAGAAAAAGTGCCGAAAATGTGTAAAGCCCATGTGCCATAACACCTGGTGATATAGAAAAAATGTTTTTTTGTGTATTCTACATCGTTGGTTGGCGCTACTCGAAAAGTTAAAATATTGACACCCCCGATCGGCCCAAGGAGCGGTCAATGTGCCTTAAATTGGTTGTTAATATTCTGGTTTAGTTTTTTTTGTTATTCATGCATGAGAAAAGCGAAAAGTTGCAGGCGTAACAATAAGTGATGTACCTAAATGAGTGAATCGTAAGAAAGCAAAAAAATAAAAAAAAAAAAGTTCAATATAAATAAATAAGAAGAAAAAAAAAGACTACACTTGTGGCCAGTAAATGAATTAAAAATGTCGAGTGAACATTATATATAAGACACAAAATAAATAATAACGAACAAAAGCCTTATAAAGCACATACAGTGTCCGCAAGCATAATCTTCCCACATCATACCCTCCCATTCGTGAACATCGTCGAAAGTACTTTCGTCGCTGGACCTTCAATTTACCTTATTTCAATAAGCTGAAAACTATTATTCCACTCATTTTGTTTGGCAATTGTTTATGTTATTTTTTCCAAAGTATCACTCAGCAGGTTCCCGAGCTAAGATGATCAATTACCCGCAGCCCCCCAATGGTGCGCATGCGTACAACAACTTTTAGTTGTTGCTGTATTGTTATTGTTTTGCATTATCTTATGCACAACATGAACTGAGCTCACAAGAACCTGAGTAATATTTGCGGTAAACGTAATTGATAATTGATTGCAGCCCCGTTCTGTTGTTTTTGGCTTTTGCATACTTTGGTCTAGCTGCTATTAACATCAGCTGTGCGTATTACAGACGCGGCACAAGTTAATAGACCCACTTCAATTAACGTAACGATTTATAATAAATAAACCTATTAATTGATTCATGCCACAAGAAAGTTAACTTAAATTACTAAAGCATAAAATAAAAGCATATAATAAAAATAACGCGAAAGTGCGTCTGCTACGAATTTATCTTTCCCCTTTAGGTATTCTACTGTGAAGTCGTATTCTTCAAGCTCTAGCCGCATGCGAGTTAATTTCGAACTGGGATTAGTCACAGAAAAAAGATATGTCAATAGTCTGTGATCCGTTTTAATAGTAAAGTGTTTGCCATAAATATATGGTCTAAAGTGGATAATTGCCCAATGAATTGCCGCTAACTCTTGTTCTGTTGTGCTCTTATTGATTTCCCCTTTTGTAAAAAAAAAACGAGATGCATAAGCTATTGGGAGCTGAATTCCGTTACGGTTCTGAGTTAGAACCGCTCCGCAAGCTTGTTAACTGACATCTGTTATAATGCAAAATTCTTTGCGAAAATCAGGATATTGTAATAATGTGGGGTGCATAAGCTTTTCTTTAAGGTATTGGAATGCGTTTTGGCATTCACTTGACCATTCAAAAGGAACATTCTTTTTACATAATTTAGTTATGTGCCGTGAATAATCGGCGAAGTTTTTTATAAATCGACGATAATAATTGCAGAATGCTACAAATCGTCTAGCACTGTCCGCATCATGAGGGACAGGATAATTTTTTATGACGTCAAATTTGTTGTCATCTGGCAATACTCCTTTGTCAGTGCATTTGTGACCTAAGAACGTCACTTCATGCATGAAAAATGAACATTTTTCTGGATGCAACTTTAGGTTATATTTCCTACATACATTAAAAACATCAGTTAAGTTTTTAATCATGTGTTTTTCGGAACATCCTATCACAATTAAGTCATCCATATAAAGGAATGCCTGAGAGGGTTTTAAGCCCTAGAATGCTATAGTCATCATTCTCTGAAATGAATTTGGAGCTATTTTAAGACCAAATGGTAATCGCGTGAAGCGATATGAGCCATTGCTCGTTGAAAAAGATGTTATATTTCTTGAATTTTCTTCAAGTTCAATTTGGTGGAAACCTGAAATTAAGTCAAGGCATGAAAAGTATTTAGCTTTGCCCAGTTGGTATAGAATATCATCAATTCTGGGGAGCGGGAATTTATCAGAAAGTAGTTTTTTGTTTAATTGGCGATAGTCAATTACTAATCGCCACTTCTTTTCCCCGAATTTGGTAATGATTTTTTCGGAACTAACAAGAGTGGGCTGTTATACTCGGATACAGACGGTTCTACGATTTTGTCATTTATTAATTTCCCTACTTGTTTTTGAATTTCTCCAACGTGGCTATGCGGGCTTCTGTAGTTTTTAATATAAATGGGTTCATCATCTTTAAGTCTTAATGTTTGTTTATAAAAATTATTTGTCACTATTGTTTCGGTTTTCAGTCCGAACACATCACTATACTTGGTGCATAATTCTGTTAGTTGACCTTTGAATTGTTCTATAAAATTTTTCTTTAATTTTGAAAGTACTTGTTTGCTTCTAATTTCTGGATTAGTATTATGAATGTCGTAATCTGTTAAATATTCATATTGGATTTTGTTTACTTTGACCAATTGGTCGAAATTAGTTGTGTTTAGAAGGCGAATGTATACATGTTTGGATGCTGTTATTGTATTTGCAACATAAATTCCATTATGTATTTCTTGACTAGGAACAAATATATAATCATTTACTGTATTAATGTCTATTTTTCGGAATAATTGGGATCTGGCTGGCAGAAGAACTGTATTGTTGCCAGCACTATATGTTATCGGAACATAAATAGGATAATTTAAATTTTGAGGTCTAATTATAAACCAGTCTTCACTTGGTTCGAAATCAAATTTACAATTGAATTTTTTAATAAAATCAATGGCTATTATTCCATCACACGGTATTGAAAAATCTGAATCTACTAAATGAAATTCGTGTGGAATAATATATTTTGTTGATTGAAGTTCTAATGAAGTTGTTCCTTGAGATTTTATTACACCTTGGCCTATGCCTTGGATGTTTATAATTTTTTCTTCTTGAATTTTGAAATTATCTGAATTTATTTTTAAAAGTGAGATATCTGCATCAGTATCTATTAGGAATGTGAGTTTATTTTCAGTTGAATGATTATAAAAAGTGACAAATATATTAAGACTGTTATTGATGGAATGAACCTTTGCATTTACTGGTTGTTTCCTAAAGGGTTCTGAGAGTTTTCCGACGCATTTTGCTCCACTCTCACATTGTTATTATTATAACCTTGGTTGGAGTTACCTCGGCCTCTTCCTCGGTCTTGGCCTCGTCTTCCTCCACGGTTATTGTAGTTATTGTTGTTGTTGTTGTTACCGCCTCGGTTGTAATTGTTGTGGTTGTAATTTCTGCCACGATTATAACCTCGGCCTCCTCTATTAGTGTTGTTTGCACCTCGTCGATAATATAGAACAGTGTTACTTTGACCTGTTATCTCCGTGCAACTATTGACAAATTTGGAAACGGCATCATTCATATTTGTGAATGTGCCTGCCTGCGTGATAAGTTTTACCTTATCAATTGAACAATTATGGGTCATGGCTTTTACAGCTGTTGTAGTGCTGTATTTGTTTGCGAGTGATTGGCCTAGACCTTCACTGATATAGCCGCCTTCAAGAGTCTTTGCCAGTTTTTCCACCTCTTGGGTGTATTGATTAGCCGTTTTATTTTCTGTTGCAGATTAAGAAGCTTAGCAGATACAACTTCTACCGATTCTCCTTTTACTGCATTTGATAGTTGCGTAATGATTGCAGCAGTTGTCTGCTCATTACTTATTAAATTTCTCGCATGGCCTTTTAGCTTTGTTTTTATAAGGCTTATGGCTGTTAGCTCATGTGTGCCTTTTAAGGTTTCTAATAGATTCAGAGAATCTAGAAAACTTTGTAGATTTTCCGGCTTACCGTCAAACTCTGGTATCAGAGATGTGGCTAGCTTGATAAATTCTACAACTGTTTGTGCCATTTCAGAGATTGTTATTATTTCCGGTTTGGTTTCGATTGGATCGCTTTCTTCTAGTGTTTCAATGTCACTATCAGATTCAGCGTCGCTTGCTTGAATTGATTCGTTTAATTCTTTTAATTGGTCGGGATTAAACTCCGCCAATTGATTTAGACTTTCTGGCACGTTTATCTGAATCATTCGATTCGCTTCGCTTTCGCAAACGGACGTGTTTTTTTCTTGCGCCTCGCAGTTAATTTTTCTTTCCTCGTTCTTAGCAATTATTAAATTGCAAGTTTTATATTTGTGACGTGTGTTTTCATGCGGTTGTGTTAAACACCTGTGTTGAACTTTAATTGTTATTATTTGTGCTTTATTTGCAAATTTAAAATTTTTGTGCCTATACACAACAACAAACTGCAGCCAAGCATTCTGTTTGTTTTTGCAGTTGCATTGCTGTCTGCATATAATTTGTTTTTGTGTGTACTCACATCACTCTCTTTTTTTATCTCTCTCCCGCGCTTGCATTAGTGGTGTTGTTGGTGTTGGTCGCGGTCTTTTCTGTTAGAAATCCGTTTGTGAGTTTCGGTCGTCGCGCCCGCGCTTTGTGTTTGTTATTGCGTTTGTAAGTACAAATCAGCGGTAGTTGTTTAACCCTAGGGTGCCTTTCCGTTCTTTTTACATTCTTTTTTGGTTCTTTTGCTTTTTATTTTATTTTTTGTTTATCTTTTTTTATATTCTATTTTCTTATATTTAAATTCCTTTTTGTTAGAATGTTTGTCTGCTATAATAAAAATTGCCAGGTTAGAGCAAACTCGAAGATGGGCTTTGTTTGTTGCTGGCTGTGTGATAATGTGTCACACGAAAAATGTGCTGGCCTAAACGGCAGAATTGTGGACCAGATTGAGTCAAAATCTGGCCTCAAGTGGACATGTGTATCCTGTAGGGATGTTGAACGGGACATCATGGGTTTCATGAGGCAGACTAAGAAAGGCTTTGGTGACATATTCGGGCGGTTCAAAAAACTGTTCGATGGTTTTTCCGACTTGGAGAACGAATTCAAAAGTATGAAACTTTTGAATGAGTCCCCAAAACGGAAGAAGGCTAATTTTAGGCTGTCTATTGGCCCCAATGAACTGCAACTCCCCACACATGCTTTCACTTCATCCGCAACTAATAAACAGTTAGAATTAATAAATTTATCGTCCCCCTCTCCTCATAATTCAATAATCAGAAGTGACGAGAATAGCATCGTACCCATGGATGTTGTTCCTTCTGACCCCGTAGAGCATTCTGATTCGCTGGCTATTAACACTGTTGATCCGGATCAACAGCCTAGTGATAATATACCGGTCGAATCAACTGGTCTAGCAACCAATGCTGTGGCTCCAGCGGATGCAACTGCATTGGTTGCTAAGAAGACCCTTATAGGAATTCCACCACGGAAACAAATCTTTGTTTCCAGGCTTGCCCCTGATACTACATCTGATGATGTGAAGGCCTTTATACAGGCCAAATCTAAAGCCCACATTACGGTGGAAAAATTCAAATTTACGTATTCTCGGGAAATTTCGTCATTTAAAATAAGTGTTCCGGCTGAATATTTCAACAATATTTGTTGCAAAGAATTCTGGCCCGACCACTTAGTTATTAAAGAATATACCGTAAAAAAGAAAAATCGGCCTCCGATTTCACTTCCTTCTTCCGGTGGTAGTTCTAACCCACCTATTGTAATATCTGATAGTTCAAAAAACTAACATCCTCCCTCTCACTTGGCTATCAGAATGTAAGAGGTCTTTGTAGTAAACTTAGAAATCTTTATCTAAATAGCCTAACTTTTCCTTTCCATGTCGTTGCCTTCTCTGAAACTTGGCTAAGGCCCGACATCCTTAATTCTGAAATCCTGTCTAACAAATTCTCCATTTATAGAAAAGATCGCACCCCTCGTCGTGGTGGTGGTGTTCTTATTGCTGTTGACGCTGATTTATCATCGGAACTTGTAATAATCGATAATTGTATAGATATTGAATTTGTTGCTGTAAAATTGTGTATGTCCAGTATTTGCTTTTATATTACTTGTTCTTATATTCCACCTTCTTCCGATATTTCTATATATTCTTTGCATGCTTCTGCTATACAATCTGTCTCATCTATGGTTTCTGATCGTGATTTTCTTGTAGTTCTTGGTGACTTTAATATCGCCGGAACTACTTGGACTTCAAGTCCCGATTCTAGCGTGTTGACTCCCACATCTCAGCACGATTTTATTGAAAGTTTATTTGGGATGTCATTGTGTCAAATCAATGATATCCCAAATTCTTCACATAAAATGCTTGATCTTGTTTTTGTCTTGGATTCCTCATTATATTCTGTCTCCCGTACTGAACCTATATCCACTCCTGAAGATCCTTATCACCCAACTTTGGAGGTGTTGATTGACTTACCAGCCAGTGTGCCAAGCCCTGGTAGAGAACCGGCTGAGCGAGTTCGACAATTTCGGAAAACCGATTTTACTAAACTTGCTCAGCTCCTATCCCAGACTGACTGGTCCCAGCTGTACATGTGTAGAGACATGGATTGTGCAATCAATTACTTTTATTCTACATTAAATTCATTATTTGATTGTTGTGTCCCGTTTTGTAACCCTCGTAGGTCTAACAAACCTGTGTGGTTTACACGTGAATTGATAAACTTAAAAAATAGAAAGTCGAGATTGTACAAAAAGTTCAAGGAATTTGGCTCTTCCTCGGATTTCTCTCGCTATTTGATTGCCCGATCTAACTTCTCTGCACTTAATTTATACTGTTATAACAACTACCTCAGGAGCTGTAGGTTACAGTTTCAGCGGGATCCTAAAAGGTTTTATAACTTCGTTAATGCGAAGCGTAGGTCATCAACATTTCCATCAACTGTATTTTTTGATAAAAAGACAGCTGACTCAGATCAGGCTATCGCCGATCTTTTTGCCGAATTTTTTCAAACGACTTACAGTTCACAACCTTATCAATTGCTTTCGCCTTATCCTTATCAGGTAATTAACTCCAATTGCATTTTTGGGCCTTTAATCACTGAAAGCTCGCTTCTACGTGATTTGAAGTCTATTAACCCCGTATTTTCTCCGGGACCTGATGGAGTACCAGGCTGTGTGCTCAAGTACTGTGCTGAAGGTATTTTTAAGCCATTATTTGTTCTTTTTAAATTGTCCGTGGAGTTGTGTTCTTTCCCCAATATTTGGAAAGAATCATTTATTATTCCTCTCCATAAAAAAGGAAACAAGTCTAATGTCGAGAACTATAGAGGTATTTCTAAGTTGTCTGCTATTCCTAAGATTTTTGAGAAATTAATAACTTCTCAACTTCAACATTTATGTAGATCTATAATTTCACCCTGCCAGCATGGGTTTGTGAAATATAGATCTACTACCACTAACCTATTGGAATTCACTTCTCTTATTATTAAGGGATTTCAATCTAAAATGCAAACAGATGTTATTTATACTGATTTCAGTAAGGCTTTTGATTCTGTTAATCATTCTCTTTTACTTCACAAGCTTCATCTTCTAGGATTTCCAAATAACTTAATTCTTTGGATTTCTAACTATTTAACTCTTAGAACCCAAAAGGTTTATTTCAAAGGCTTTGTCTCTAAGTCTGTTCAAGTTACTTCTGGAGTACCACAGGGAAGTCATCTTGGCCCCTTATTATTTACTCTTTTCATCAATGACCTTCCTTCTGTCGTAAATTACTCTCGGGTGCTGATGTATGCCGATGATGTTAAACTTTGTCTGTCATCTACTGATTTCTTATCTGGTCAAAGGTTGCAAACTGATCTTGACAGTTTTCAAGCCTGGTGTCGGGTAAATTTATTAAATCTTAATTGTGGTAAGTGTAAAGTAATGTCCTTTTACAGGCGAATGCCTTTTTTAACAGTTATATTCTTAATGGTAAGCCGCTTGTTCGAATTGAGTCGGTTGATGATTTGGGTATCCTTTTAGATTCCAAGCTTAAGTTTGACAAACATATCTTTTCCACCGTTAATCGTGCCTTTGGTGTCCTGGGTTTCATTAAGCGTTGGTCTAAAGAATTTAACGATCCTTACATTACTAAAACTCTATATACTTCGCTTGTTCGACCTATTCTTGAATATGGGTCTTGTATTTGGTGTCCCCAGTACAAGATTCATCAGGATAGAATAGAATCGGTTCAAAAACAATTTCTTCTCTTTGCACTCCGGGGTCTTAACTGGAATCCTAATACTCACTTGCCTTCTTATCGTAGTAGACTTTTACCAATAAATCTTCCTTCTCTTTCTGATCGTAGAACCATGCTTGGTGTAATTTTTTTACACAAACTAATCAAAGGCGAAATTGATTCTTCTGAATTAATTAGCCAGATTAGTTTTGCAGTTCCGATCAGAAATTCCAGAAACTTTCTTCCCCTTTGTCTTCAAGTTTGTAACACTAACTATTCTATCCATAACCCTTTTCGTATCATATGTTCTAATTATAAAAATCTTTATCATTTAATATGTAATGCTAGTTCTATTTCCGTACTTAGAACTTCAATTTTATGTTATCTGTGTAATCTATAGTTTTTTGTATATTGTTTAATTTATGTAGAACTTTTATTTAGTCTGTTCGTTTTTATATGTTTCGCGATCTTCGTTACCGCACGTTATGCGGCGCGCCCCTCGGTCGGTTGGGCGGGAGGTGGGATTGCATTTTGCTTGGGTCCGCGCGTTAACAAGCCCGTGCTTGGTGTCGTTTGGGCCACTTGAATGTACTGCCCGTTTAGTACATCAACGTCCGAATATAATGTCGCCTATTGGTGACAGTAATCAATCTTGTGTTTAGAGTTTTGATTACCCTTAAACATTTACTATTGTGCTCAGATGTGAATTTATTTCCATAACTATTTACTAAGGTAACTATACTATTGTATTCCCTTACTAATATTTCTATATGGTTTTTAATGTTTCCGCTTTTATAAATGCATCTTTATTGATGCATTTGTAAGATTTGTCAAATTTGTAACGAAATGCGTCTATATGTTTCGCAATTTCGTTCCATACCATTCTTTACTGGAATTTTCTTACTTTTGTAAGCGTACTAACCATGTAGTCGCTATACCTAAATATGTGTTTTCTTCTTCTGTTAATTTTACCCTGACATATGGTAGTGTTGAAAGTACCATTGCCTTTTCTGCTTTATCGCAGTGTATAAGTGGGCTACAGATTCCGCTGAAAGCTTCTATATAATCAGTCTCGAACTGGTATACTGATATGTATTCGCTATGGGAATGTAAAATTCTAATCGCATTAATGCGAAAATTTATATTTTATTAGATCTTATCTAAGTTATTTGCCCTACTCATGTGTCTTTTCTTAATAATTTTATTATGCTTAACATAGATTGTAAGCAGAAATTGTAAAACTAACACTATCGTGATAATTAATAACAGGATCCACAACGATTTTATATCGTCTGTGTGATCAATTATTTTGACGTTGTTTACAACGTTGGCAGTATTATCTTTTGCCTCACTAGAATCACTAAACCATCCCATTATGTTTTCAAATTCTATTTCTGTCTATTCAATATATAAAAAAACGTTCATGAAAGCAATATTAATTTTGTTTTCATAATATGTTTAATATTACATTTAATTTTTTCTTTAGATCTTATAAAGAAAGAAAAACATACTTTCCTCTCAGAAAATCGAAAATAAAAATTGGAGTGATATTTTCATTGCAATGAACTTATTGCAAGATTTATCAATTACACAAAATTCTAAACACAGCTGAGTATAAATACTCAGCGCCAGAGACGTGGAAAAGTTAGTTATTTATATTATGTGCTTGGCTCACAATTCAATGTTACAATTCATAAAAATAAAAAAATTCTCCAACCACATATGTTAGTAATAAAAGCCTAACAGGTTTTAGTGTTTTGCGACTTGCACTGGCGTGCTTCAATTCACATTTAGAAATTAAATCTATGGCAAGTTAAGGCTTACGCATATTTGCGGCCTCCTTGCGTGGCTTCGCTCGGTTGCAAAGTTTTAGTTCTGTCTTTAATTCGTTGATGCGCTCTATGCAGCGCTGTCGGTCTTCTGGTGTCGTCGCTGCCGCCAGCAAATCTTGTTGCAGGCGTTTCTGCTGAAGTAGCTTACGTACTTTTCCTCCACGTTTTGTCTTCGGTTTTAGTTCTTCTGGTTTTTGTTTTTGCCGTGCCCGGCGTTTAATTGTGTAACTATGTTACAGGTTCGGGCAACTTGTCACGGTCGCCATGTAGTTGGTTTATTATCAGACCAGAGCTTCTGCTCTCTTTGGCTTCACAAATGAATCTGAATATATTTTGTATGTCTTAAGTCTCAGCATTTCCCACGCGCTACGATCGGCTTGTATATAAGCGGTGGATCGTATTACATATGCGCTGGTGTGTTTGTATGTTAAACTGTGGTCTTTTGGGTATTTGTATATTTATGATCATTATGACAAAGTGTCACAATGTATTAACGAATTGTTATACCCTTTGATTTATGATAACGGTAGGGTAGATATACTACACTATTATGTACTATCAAAACTATTCACAACGTGGTCGTGGAAATTATAGAGGCCGTAACTATAACAGGGGCGGTCAACGGTACAATAATAGAAATTCTAACAATACCAACTATAGAGGCGGCTCGAACAGAGGCGGTTCAAATAGAGGTAATAGAACTAATAATCAAGTACGAGTTACTCAAGGTAACTCGGAAAACGCTCAAACCCCCTTGAGCAATCAAATACAAAATTTTTTAACATAAATCTAAGTCTCAGTAGTGTAATAAAAATAAAAAACCAACAAAATAATAAACCATTAACAATACTAGTAGATACTGGAGCTAACATATCAATACTTAAAGACAATAGCTTATGTTCTGAAATAAATAAAGATCTCAAAACAAATATAACTGAAATTGGTCATAGAACAATACAATCAATTGGATTAGCTACAATTGACTTACTCTTCGATTATTTTATAATCAGTCATGACTTCCAAATAGTTCATAATGAATTCCCGTACCATGCGACGGAATTCTGGGACTTGACTTCATTCGAAAATTCGATTGCATAGTAGATTATCACTATGATGAATTGATACTAAAACCGCAATCCCTTAAATATCAAATACATGTGCCACTATTACATAATGATATTGACAATTCAATATTATTACCAGCAAGGTCAGAAGTAATGAGAACAAGTAAGAACGTTGCAGTCGGACGCACCCGACTGCAGAATACTATGTTCCCAGTCCTGTATAATTTGGCTATTTGTGTGTTCAGAAAGAGACGCGAAAAAAACTGCACAGGTGTGGGAGACATAGATTTTGCTCCTTTGTGGGGGAGGGGGTGGAGGGGTCCAAACATTTTTGATGCAGATTTGTCCAGGGGGTCAACATTAGTATGTATGGCAAATTTGGTGACTCTACCTGTACAGGTGTGGGAGATATAAAATTTTCTCATTTGCGGGAGAGGGGGTGGGGGGGTCAAAATTTTTTTGATGCAGATTTGTCCAGAAGGTTAACATTAGTCTGTGTGCCAAATTTGGTGACTCTACCTGTAAAGGTGTGAGAGATATAAATTTTTCTCCTTTGAGGGGGAGGGGGTGGGGGGTCAAACATTTTTCTCGACACTTCATAAATTGACGATATACACCAACATGTGTACCAAGTTTGGTTGCTCTAGCTCAAAGATAAAGGCAAAAAAATTGCGTTCATACGGACAGACGTACAGACGGCCAGACGGACATTTCGCAAACCCAATATACTATTTTCCCTTCGGGAACATAGTATAAAAATCACACTTCAGACAAATGAAGATACTGTATCAACACCAAATCAGGAAATTCATCCTGGGGTATTAATAGCTAACAGCATCGTAACAAGTAATAGCGCAATACTTCGTATTTTGAATACAACAAGTAAAAATATAATAAGTTGCTGGTTTGGCCGGCTCGAGGTCCAGTTTGGTAAATAAAACAAAACAACAAAAATTAGTTGCTAAATTGTTCCGATATATTTCGGTTACACCACGGTAACCGTCTTCAGGGTGGCTACAACAACATCATACGTACATATCAAATTAAAAAATCCATTAAAATTATAAAATTAGCTTACTAGTTTTACACGTCTGTCCTGTGTGGCGTGGAGTTGTGAACTAACTACTGTTTAGGTGTAAGTAGGTGTCTGTATATGTGCGCGCAGTTTTCAGTGTCAATTTTGTAGTTTAGTCTTTTGTGTGTCGGTGTGTTTATTATATGTAGCATTTCAAGTGTGAAGCGTTTGTGGTAGTGAGGTTCTTGTTGTAGTATTGTTGTTGCCTCGAAATTCGGTGAGTGGCCGCTCTCTAAGCAGTGTGATGCTAGTGCAGTTTTTTGTATTTGGGTTTGGTGTCTTAGTTTTATGTCTGATTTATGTTGTGATAACCTGGTTTTTAATTTTGATTTGGTGGTTCCAACATACACTTTGTTGCATGTATTGTTTATGTCTCCGTTGCATGGTATCCTATATACTACGTTGTTTTTGTCAGTCATCGGTATTTTGCATTTAATTTGGTTGTAAAAACTCCTCATACTAGGAAATAGTGAAACCACGTAATAAATAAATAAAAACCCAAATATTAAATTCGAATCAATAAAAAATTACGAAATTAAATCATTCCAAAACAACAATATCAATAGAACAAATGAAGTCTTAACCAAATTAAAATTCCCAGACCACGTAAAAGCAGAACTTACTGAATTATGTACCAAATACAGTGACATATTTGGTATAGAATCAGAAGCAATATCAAGTAAATTTTTACAAACAAAAACTAAGATTAGCAGACAAAACTCCAGTATACATAAAAACTATAGAAATGCAGAAACAGGAAAGCCAGAAATAAATAGACAAGTAGAAAAATTGATAAAAGATGGTATTGTCGAACCATCTATATCTGAATATAATAGCCCACTTCTATTAGTCCCTAAGAAATCAATTCCAAAGAAAAAATGGCGTCTAGTAGTGGATTATCGGCAAATAAATAAAAACTTCTAGCCGATAAATATCCATTACCTAGAATTGAAGAAATTTTAGATCAATTAGGAAGAGCGAAATATTTGTCGTGTCTGGACCTTATGTCTGGATTCCATCAAATAGAACTAGAAAATAAATCTATAAATATAACATCATTTTCTACGAGCAACGGCTCATATCGCTTTACGCGATTATCCTACTGTCTAAAAGTAGACCCATGAGAATGATGCAAATTGATTTTTCAGGTTTAGAACCATCGCAAGCATTTCTTTATATGGATGATTTAGTTGTTATCGGTTGTTCTGAACAACACATGTTCAAAAATCTAACAAGTATATTTGAACTTTGTCGAAAACACAGCCTCAAATTAAATCCAGAGAAATGTTCATTCTTTATGCACGAGGTAACATTCCTTGGCCATAAATGTACAGAACATGGCATCCTTCTGGATGATAAAAAATATGATGTAATTAAAAATTATCCAACACCAAAAGATGCGGATAGTGCACGACGTTTCGTCGCTTTTTGTAATTATTATAGAAGATTCATTAATAATCTCGCACAATACTCACGTCATTTAACAAGACAAGACAAATGTCATATTTGAATGGACTAAAGATTGTGAAGAATCATTCCAATATCTCAAAAACGCATTAATGAAGCCAACCTTATTGCAATACCCTGATTTTAGCAAAGAATTTTGCATAACCACAGATGCAAGTAAAAATGCATGTGGTGCAGTACTTTCACAAGACTGCAACGGTGCGCAATTACCAGTTGCATATGCATCAAGATCGTTCACACAGGGAGAAAGCAATAAATCGACTAAAGAACAGGAATTAGCAGCAATACACTGGGCAATAAAACATTTCAGACCTTATATTTATGGAAGGCATTTCTTAGTAAAAACAGATCATAGACCACTAGTATATTTATTCTCAATGAAGAATCCTACTTCAAAATTGACAAGAATGAGATTAGATTTAGAAGAGTATCAATTTACAATTGAATACCTCAAGGGGAAAGACAATCATGTTGCGGATGCATTATCTCGCATACATGTAGAAGACCTAATACAAATAAACAGCAATACATTGATGGTCCAAACAAGATCATCAAAAAGACAGGAAAACATCTGCGCAGATGAAAAAATTAATATGCATGAAAAATTAAAAGAGCCCAATGTCTACGAAGTTGTTAGCAATAGCGACGTAAAAAAATTTACAAGAATAAAATTGAATAATTTCAAGTGTTTACTCAAAAGAGGAAACCAAATTTTTTCACAATTGTCAGTTAAAGATTTATATTCTTATGAAAAATTTGACTTAGGACAATTTTTTCAAAGGCTTATTTCAGAAGCCGGGATACACAATGATCAATGATCAGATGTCAGTAAGAGAACAAATTTTCGAATTTGTCACTCTAAATGAATTTAAAAATAAGGGCAATAAGCAAATAATTAATATAAAAATAGCGCTATTACAAAAGGTGACACAAGTAGACAAAAATGACGAAAGTCAAATTAATGCAATCCTGTGAAGATATCATAACGATCCAATAGAAGGAGGCCATACAGAGTTACGCGTACCCTATCAAAAATAAAGAAATTATATTATTAACCAAAAATGACTCAAACCATAAAAAATTATGTAAAAAAGTGTGTAGACTGCCAAAGAGCTAAAACTACAACACATTCAAAGGCCCCAATGATTAAAACAAACACTCCAAACACAGCTTTTGAAACTGTTTTAATTGATACCATTGGACCATTACATCGAACAGAGAATGGAAATGAGTATGCAACAACTATAATATGCGACCTTACAAAATATCTAGTTGTAATACCAGTAGCAGATAAAAGCGCAAAAACAGTAGCCAAAGCAATATTTGAATCTTTCATACTAAAGTACGGTCCTATGAAGACGTTCATAACGGACATGGGTACTGAATACAAAAATTCACTTATTAATGACTTGTGCAAATATATGAATACCAGTAATATATTATCGACAGCACATCATCACCAGACTTTAGGAACAGTAGAAAGAAGTCATCAACCATTCAACGAATACATTCGTTCATACATCTCGATTAAAAAATATGATTGGGATGAATGGTTGAATTACTTCACATATTGTTTTAACACAACCCCATCGACGGGGGTGACTACTGTCCATATGAACTTGTTTACGGTAGATTACCAAGACAATTTATAGAATTTAATACTTTATCAACAATAGACCCTATATATAATTTAGGTGATTATGCAAAGGAATTAAAATTTAAATTACAGATAGCATATAAAAGAGCAATATCAATGACTGTTTAGAAACTAAACATACAACCCTCGCAATCCTCAAGAAGCACACCCAAAAAACCAAGTCATAAGTAAAAAGGTACAATGCACATGTGGGTGCTTGAGTTGCAAGAGGGGGAAAAAGGCGACCATTTAAAAATAAGATTCCACATGTACTATTTAGTAAATAAGAACAATAATGTATATCTGTTTAAATAGAATCCACAAAAAGGGGTATAAAAACTCATGGATTTTCAATAAAGAATCAGTACCAAACGAAATCGCGACCTTGTGTAAGCATTTCTTAGGGAACCGGCAGTGCGACAGTTTTACTCTATAGCTGCAACTCTCAGGAGTTGCGCTGCAGTGAACAAAAGTTGCACCAAGCAGTATAATTGGTGATCGGCCAATTTTATATTGCACATTTGGTCCTTCGAGCATAAAAACATCTGCTCACGAAGGCTGCCAAACCGATGTGACACTCGTAAAACGGTATCCACGGTCAAGTCCGAAACCAGCACCCTCTCGGTGCTCCACGGCAATGCTAGGGAATAAATAATTCAAATAATACTATCCAGACAGCGGCGTTGGACAGGCAGACGACTTGGGAGATAATAAAAAAAAAAATCAGCGACGAAGCGATCGACAGCAGCGTTGGAGCGGCGTAAACAACGGCGTTGGACGACTGGGAAATCGACGTGGGATCTACAAGGAAGTGGACTAGCGACGTGGAAGACAGAGCTAGGAAGCTCAAAATATGAAACGTCAGCGGAGGCTACAGAAGCGACGTACCGCGGCTTAAACAAAAATAAAATCATCGACGAAGCGATCGACAGCAGCGTTGGAGCGCCGTAAACAGCGGCGTTGGACGACTGGGAAATCGACGTGGGATCTACAAAGGAAGTGGACTAGCGGGGTTGCACATCGTAAGAACCAGACTAGGAAGCTAAAAAGGAAGTGTCAGCGGAGGCTACAGAAGCGTCGTACCGCGGCTTAAACAAAAATAAAATCACCGATGAAGCGATCGACAGCAGCGTTGGAGCGCCGTAAATATCAGCGTTGGACGACTGGGAAATCGACGTGGGATCTACAAAGGAAGTGGACTAGCGGGGTTGCACATCGTAAGAACCAGACTAGAAAGCGAAAAATAAAGAAAAATTACAAAAAAAAAAATAGAATATATTATTTTCTCTCGCAACTAATACTGCAAAATGGTGCTAACAAGAGAGCAACTAAATGCCCTGGCAGCAAGCCAGAACAACATTTACCTACAGCCAAAGAAGTGGGATGAGGAGCTGGGTCTTTTGGACGGTCAGAATATGCAACTGATGACCGAAGTACAAGGTCAATGGGATCTTTTCAAAGTACAACATCAGGAGATGTTAAAGTATGAATATTCGTTTGTAGGAGATTACTTTGATAATGGAGGTTATGAGAAAACACAGAATCTCAAAAATAAAATCCTGACGGAATTAAACAGAAAGGCAGCTGAGCATACGATGAACACATCGATGCAACAAAACATTGAAGTGTGTGAAAAGAGAATGCTGAAATTTAAAATAGCTGCAGCGGCTATAATAAAATCATTAAAAAACACGGGGGAAACCAGTACTCCCACCAGATGGACATCGACGAAATTAAAGAAGATTTCGATCAACTGACGGAAACTTACAAGGACCTAGAGAAGAATGGTCTGGAGACTCCGTCAATTCAATCAAAATATGAAGAACTTAAAGCGATGAAAAGAGAGAGGATGAGATGGCTGGTGGAAAATAAGCCAGCGGAACAATATATACATCTCAAACAAATAGAAATACCACCGTTTTTTGGCGACATCTCCACATGGTCAAATTTTTTCGACATGTTTAAGGAAATAGTAGCAAACAACAACAGTATCTCAAAGAGAGAAAAACTAATGCGCTTTAAAGAGTCAACAAAAGGTGAAGCATCTCATCTAATAAAACATCTAGTAATTAACGAGGAAAATTATGAAATGGCATTGAACATTCTAAAGGATAGATATGAAAATCGAAGAGAACTATTCATGAAGCATTTTAATCCGATTCTGGAATTACCAACAATGAATAGCGAATCGGAGAAAAACGTTCAACAAATGCTAGACACTATACAAAAAAGTATACATGCTATTCGTGGAATGGGAATTAATCTAGATGACACCGATGCATTCATGGCAGGAATAATTCTGAAAAAATTTGATCGTCAAGGATTGCAACAATACGAACATACATCCACTAAGACGAAAGATGCACAATTTCTAAAGGACGTAATACTCTTCATGGAAAAGCATCTACAAGCAATAAAAGCTATGAAACCGAAGTCATATAAGGAAAATCCAAGAATTTTGAGCACTACGATCGACAACGAATGCATGCATTGCAAGATACCAGGCCACAGGATATTTAATTGCAGAAAATTTAGCAATCTAGCGATACATGCGAGATGGGAATTTATAAAATCAGGAAACATATGCCTTAAATGTCTAAATCATAAATTTACACCAAGTAGATTCTACAATGAAAGATCCACAAAATGTAATGAAAAACATCATGAACTGTTGCACTATGACACAGAATCGAAAACATCGTTGACAACAGGAACAGCACAAACCACGCTTCTAGCAACAGCCCAAGTTGAAGTGCAAGCACTAACAGTAGAATGGATCATATGTCGAGCACTTGTGGATCAGGGATCACAGATAACAGTGATATCCGAAGAAACCGCGCAAAGGTTAGGGTTACCAAAAAGAAAACAGTGACAGAAATTTATGGACTGGACGATAATCCAGTAGGAGTCTCAAAAGCATAATGGAGCTAAGGATGCGGCCCCGATTTCCAAGCAGCGATAAATTCCAAGCTGAAGCAGTCGTACTCGAAAGTATTGTGAGTTCACAGCCAGCAAACTCATTTAGTTACAACAAACAAATTTGGAAAATGAAGTACTGGCAGATCCGACATTTAATCAGAAATGCGGAGTAGATATACTAATCGGAGGAAATCTGCTCATTAAAATTATGAAAAAAGGAATAAAACAGGAAGAAAACGTGCTTGGACAGTGTACTAAGTTAGGATGGATCTTATCGGGAGTAGTCGACATACCAGGAAACAAACGTATCCCGTCAGCACTAAACTTAGAGAAATTATGGGAATTGGAAGAAGTCCCAGACACTACAACTACCACAGAAAATGAGAAATGTATGAAAATATACAAAAATACAACTCAATACTATGTTGACGGCAGACTTGTAGTGAAAATGCCATTCCTAAAAGACACTTCACTAGGTGAATTTAGGAAAAGAGCAATGGCAAGATATCTAAATCAAGAAAAATCCTGGTCAAAAGACGTTCAGCTTAAACAACAATACACATCATTCATGGAAGAATATGAAATGAAAAATCACATTGACGAAACGAACTTCATTGGAGCAGAAAAGAGACTAAATACGGAATTCATACAACCCTTACATCCTTATATCTCCAAGGCTAACAGAAGAAAAAATAGAATGGCATTTTATCCCGCCGGCAAGCCCCCATTTCGGAGGACTATGGGAAACTGGAGTAAAAGCAGTAAAACATCACTTGAAAAGAATCATAGGCGACAGTACACTGACCTATGAAGAAATGAGTACATTGTTAGCTCAAATAGAGGCAATATTAAACTCAAGACCGTTATATCAAATCGACCACAGCAACGAGCTCGACGACGTTTTGACACCGGGTCATTTTTTAATTGAAAGACCCATGATTGACGTACCAGAGAATGTAAACGATAAGGTAGTATCAGCATTGGATCGTTGGAAGTTAATGACCAAAATGAAAAAACACTTTTGGCAAAAATGGAAGTAGAAGTACCTCGTAACTCTTCAAAAACGATTAAAATGGCAAAAGGAATCAACAAATTTAGAAAAAGGCCAGATAGTATTAATAAAAAATGGAAATACTAGCCCAACAAAATGGCCTCTCGGACGAATTGAAGAAACGCACCCAGGAAGCGACGGGAAAGTCAGAGTTGTATCAATCAAAACTCAAAATGGAATCATAAAAAGACCGATCCATTGAGATCAGAATTGGAAGAGGAAAAGCCAAGGCGAGAAACAAAGTCGGTCAAACCGGCAGTCATCCTGAATTGTCTCCTAATATTATCAATGATACAAGGGGTATCAACATCAGAAGCACAGAAAATCAAAAATGAAGTGACGCCACTAGAAAATAGCACGATGATATACATGGATAATTTGGGCTTGGTGGATATCGTGTCTTCAAAATGGAACATGATCATATATTACAAATTAGACACATACGAAACGGAACTAAACCAAATCGGGAAATACATTGAAGAACTAACAATAAATTGCAAAGCATTGGTACATTGGTATTAGTTTGAAGGAGCATGTCAAATCATGGCAACAACAATGAAGAACCGTTACAATCAACTTCAAGCAAACAATGAACTCATATTAAAAAACAAAAGAGCTAAGCGCGCACCATTCGAGTTTGTTGGGACATTACATCACATTTTATTTGGGACAATGGATGCCGAAGACAGGAACATGATGGAAACAAACATAAGGAATGTTTTTGAAAACCAACAAGACCTACAAAAACTCTACAAAAAGCAAACATCACTTATTGACTCACACTCAATATATTAACAAAAACCACGGAGGATATGAACAACCAGTTCAAAGAAGTGGATGACGCAATACAACGTCTACAGTACGAAATAAAGGAGAACCAGTATGTAAATATGATGGCACTATCGTATCAAATAGTACTATCACAAATAACCCAGCTAATAGAAAACTGTGAGAAAACACAAGCATCAGTCACAAATTTACTCATCGATTTGAACCATGGGCGACTAAGTCCACAATTACTGAAACCAACACAAATAAAACAAGAAATAAGCATCATTAATGAAAAACTACCACCTAAACTACAAACACCAGGAACAACAACTGGAACAGAAATTAGAGAAATCTACAATCTTATGAGTGCACAAGCCATCATTGTGGATAACAAACTAATAATATACGCAGAGATTCCGTTATTTAATCAAGAATCCTCCAACGTTATAAACTAATTCCCATACCTTTTGAAAGATATGGGAAACCCATCACGGCCCAATTAAAGACTGACTTCCTGATCTATAATTTCAACATGGACGCCTACACGCTCATAACAGCTACACAATTAAATACCTGTTCACGTCAAACGAACAAACATTTACTGTGCCGTGGCAACTGGGTATGGAAAACCGCCTCAGACAATTCATGCGAACTATCCGCCCTTAAACAAAGTCCGGATCCGTCATGTGAATTTCAACAAATAGCATCTGAGAACATGTGGACGGAATTAACCACACCAAACACTTGGTTATTTAAAACTGCAAACGATCCGGTATTAGAATGGACATGTGGAAATCACCAGAGCCAAGTGATGAAACTCCCCGGCCAAGGGGTACTGCGACAAGGCTGCACTGCTCGCAATGCCAAACATCTATTAGCTGCTGCACATGATTCAACAACTCAAGACGTCATCACGGAGCGATTTTCGCCTCTCTTTACAATAGCAGATAAGATAAAATTAGAAAATGTAAAACCAATGGTAACTAAATTAATAAACAGCTCGTATGAAATAAATAAAATTAAGAAATTGGTTGAAAAACAAACATTAGAAAACATAAAATTAAGAGGTATAAATTTCCACAATGTAAGTGGTCATACATCGCTTACGCTAATTATTATTGAAATATTAGCAATAGGCATATTATATGTAATAAGAAAATGTAAAACAGACAAGAAAAAAATTAAAATCGAATTTGGAAATCCACCAATAGAAAATTAAACTATGTCATAAGGCCCCCCTCAATGTTTAGCAACTAAACATACAACCCTCGCAATCCTCAAGAAGCACACCCAAAAAACCAAGTCATAAATATACACATGCACTCGATCCTCGCTTGCCCGGGCCACTTGAAAACGGTCTAGGTAAAAAGGGACAATGCACATGTGGGTGCTCGAGTTGCAAGAGGGGAAAAAAGGCGACCAATTAAAAATAAGATTCCACATGTACTATTTAGTAAATAAGAACAAAATTGTATATCTGTTTAAATAGAATCCACAAAAAAGGGTATAAGAACCCATGGATTTTCAATAAAGAATCAGTACCAAACGAAATCACGACCTTGTGTAAGCATTTCTTAGGGAACCGGCAGTGTGACAGTTTTGCTCTATAGCTGCAACTGAACAAAAGTTGCACCAAGCAGTATAATTGGTGATCGGCCAATTTTATATTGCACAATGATAGAAATCGAAAAACAAAAATGTAAATTAGAGTATGATAAAAAAGTTAATGACTTAAATTTAGAAATAGGAGATTTAGTACTACTTAAAAATGACTCAGGTCATAAACTAGATAATCAATATTTAGGGCCTTACAAAGAAATAAAAAAAGAAGATAGAAATAATATCATAATAAATATAGAAAAAAAGAAACCACAGACAGTTAATAAGAATAGGCTAAAGTTATTCAAAAATTAAAAAAAAAAACCCATTTTTATATTTTAAAACAAAATTAATATTTTACTATTTTTCTTACTTTATTGACACAAATGTACAATATAAAAAAAAATTAATAATAATAAGTTAAAAATAACTTCATATAATTGCGTTAATTTTCAAAAGGAGGGAGATGTGGTATGCACATATCGAGAGCTCACTGTACTCAGCAATATATCCAGTATATACTTCATATATACTAATAAACATAAATATTATAATACAATGACACTTAGTCTTTGTTTCCTAAACATACGACATATTCAAGTGCACCGAAATATGATCGGTCACAAGTGCCTCGACTACAAACAAGCCGCGTCAGCATGTGTTCAATGCAATGACCGCATGCATATGTGCACAGCACGCTCTGTCCCTACAGCGACGCCTTCGCCGCTTACATATAAGTTACATTTTTCACCGCCCTCTCCCCTCAATATTAGTCGCAAAGGCACTCTTGGCTTGACTCCACCTTCTGAACCACGGCTAACGCGGATGGCAAATCAGGCGGGTGGGCCGCAAAGAGGCCGGCAGTGAGACTTTATTCAAGCCCGAGATAAGCACACGAAGCGCGTGGCTTCAGTATTTATCGTTCATATATTTTGCCATTGTTGTAAGACATGACAGTTTTATTGGTTAGAAGAGTCAATTTCATCTCCACCTCATCGTAATACTAATTAGTAACATGCTGCCTTTGCGCAGGCGTGCCAGTACCTTTTCTATTACGTGCTGCGGGCGTTTGTCTGCATACCTAAAGTGTAGTCTATTTATTATCGCTTGCAAATTTTGGACTGTGTTGAACGAAGCTAGGACGGCATCCGCCGGTCCCGTAATCTTGTTTCTCTTAAATATGGACGCCTCGTAGCGTCTCGAACTACCAGGGAAGTATTTGTACATTTTATAGACAGCCTCTGCCGCCAAGAAACATACCTGGCCACTGTGCCATCAAATTCTGGCAGCGATTTCACTGCGTTAAGTGCCACGACGCAATCCGAGTCTGTGATTATAATCTCTTGGAATGTTTATATTTTAGGAATTTCTGCTCTACCTCAGCTTTGATTTTTTTCCCTTGGTCTGTAAGGGCATTCTGTAATTCCCATTTGGTCCTATCTAATTTCGCCTTTGCGTTTTTATGGCTGCAGAAACCGCTGCGTCCACCAAAGGTTAGGTTAGGTAAAACCGGTTGATGACCACATGGTGGTCCCACATAGACCGAGCAGGTCCTTAGTGTCGCCGGATACTGAAGGTCGTTAGGAAGTTTGTTGATCCTGTAGAATTCGTGTGCGCTTGGCAAACGCCAACAGCGCATTGGAAGTGTGCCTGGCCGCTTCTTCTAGTGATGCGAGTCAGTGTCTGTTGAAGTAATGATGTTTTAGTGTTGCGAGTGCTGTACAGCTGCATATAAGGTGTTCCAAGTTTTCCACAACTCCTGGTTCCTTACATTTCCGGCACCCGTCTTCCGTTAATATCCCCAGCTTTTTAGCGTGAGCTGCTGCTAGGCAGTGTCCATTCAATACTCCCTATCATTAGTCTGCAATCTTTCCTTGGAAGATATAGCAGGAAGTTAGTGAGTGTCTGGTTTTGCTTCTTGCACATAATTTTGGTGATTCTGCATCTGGTGGTGTTCCGCCACCTTTCACCACCTTAAGCCCAAGCGGATTCATCCAGTTGGCTGTATAGTGACTGCAATGAGATTTGTATATTGCCTTCGTACTCAAGAGGTAGCCCGACTCCTCGTTTTGCCAGGCAATCCACCATTTAGTTGCCATCAATGCCCCGATGGCTGGGAACCCAATAGATATGCACTGCTCCAGCAGTGCTTAGATTATCTAAAGCCACCCTGCTTGTCAGGACAGGAAGTAATGAAAAACGCCCACAATGATCTTATAGTAGCTTGGCTGTCTACGAATATATTTATTCGTTCGCTCCTAGTTGTTATGGATAGAGCTACTTCTGCTGCTTTCCTTATTGCGAAGATTTCGGCCTGGAATATGCTGCAGTAGTCGGGCAGCTTGAACGGCAACCTTATCTCTGGTTCTGCACAGTATACGGCCGCACCTACTCCTGTGTTAAATTTTGAACCATCCGTAAATGGCGTGTTGGTCCAGTTCTGTATACCAGTCTTCAGTTCCCATTTACGTTTGTGTTTCTTTGAAGTTAGTTCGAGGAGTCATGTAGTCCGTGCTACTTCGCATCTCCCTCCCAATCGAACTGTGTCCAAAACTTTGAAGGGCCAAGCGAGCAGGTGAGCGTGGATGTCCAGGGGATTGATACACAGTAGTGTTTCGAAGTTGGTTGAAGTGGACCTCAAGGCCCTCGTGATACAGACAAGTGCCTGTCGTCCTTTCCATCAATGTTACATGGCGCACGACAGGGAGGCACCACCCGAAGAACTCAGGAGACTGATCGCAGAGGCAGGCCTGCGGAGGCTGCCCCTAATTGTCGAAACGGACGCCAATGCTCATAATACTGTGTGGAGCAGTCCAGACATCAATGACAGAGGTGAGTCTCTCCTTAACTTTAGGATAGCAAATGTTGGGGGTGAGCCTACATATGTGGGATCTACCTCCTCCAACATTCTACCCCTAACACTTGCACCCGGGAACAGTACACAAGTGAGGGAATGGAGGGTTCTCGATAAACCTTCCTTCTCGGATCATAAGTTCATCCAATTCAAAGTGCAATTCGATTATACCCCCCTCAAAGTTTATACAAAAACCCCGAAACACACACTGAGAGAAGTTTGTAACAACAATGGGAAGGAAGCTACCCACACCACCCACAATCTCATCAGAGGATGATATTGAAAAGTCCCTGAAGACACTCACACATCACCTCATGACAGCGTACCACACATCGTGCAAGCCATCGAAAAGCAAAATAAGGACCAGGCCACCCTGGTGGACTCCAGAGCTAAAAGCACAAAAAAAAGATGTACAGAATCTCTTGAAATCTGAAAAACAAGCCAAACAAGAGATTATCTGGGACGAATACAAAATACTGCTGCGTAACTTCAAAAATAAGTTCGGAAAGCAAAAACGGAACTCATGGAGAACCTTCTGCTCCAGCATGCAGAAGGTCACGGAAACGGCGAGACTCCGAAAGCTGCTTTCGAGACAGTCAGATGGACAGATGGAAGATGGGCGGAAAACAGCAGGGAAGCGATTTGCGCACTCATTGATGCACATTTCCCTGGGTGTACAGAAGTCGCAGAGCCTGACACCCCTCAAACTATACGAACAATAAGCTCGGACCTACCCGCAGACATAGTCACACCAAAGAAAATCCAGTGGGCAATAGACTCGTTCACGAGCTACAAATCCTCTGGATTGGACGGAATCTTTCCAGCGATGCTGCAGATGACCAATAATTGGATCATCCCATGGCTGCATCCACTGTCTGCAACGCGGCTATGTGCCTGTGGCCTGGAGAACTGCACGGGTCGTGTTCCTGCCCAAAGCAGGCAAGGTCAGTCACGTGCAGCCGAAAGACTACAGACCCATAAGCCTAACCTCATTCATGCTAAAAACATTGGAAAAAGTAATGGAGCTCCACATCAGTGAGGGCGCAAGCTCATTTCTAGACATGTCCGGTGCATTCAACAACGTATCAACAGAAGCGATAATGCGAGGCCTGGAGCCACGGCATCCCATTTGGCAATACACTCGCGTCCACCAAAATTATATAGAAAATTTTTATTTGAGTGTTCATCTGACTGTCGTTCATTGTTCTTAGTTCATGTGAATAATCCAAATACAATTATCGTTTATACGATGTCTAAATCTAAATATCCAACAAGCGGTGTTTTTACAATAATATTTGTACTTTACCATAAAAATATTGATAAGCGAATATATTCATTTATTCAACCTATGTACCATGTAGCGAAAGGATTTATTAATTATGATTTATTGTAATGAGATTTCTTTTAAATTAAAATATTCTGTGTACTGCATAGTGTCTTAACTTCTATTAGCAATTTTACATAGGTGTGTTCGTCTTTTACCAATACGTAATTAATTAACATTTTTCTGTTTTATATATTTAACTAGCTGGTAAAACCCTAGCGTTGCCCGGCGAAATATAGAGATTGAAATGCATTATATTGAATTTTACTACTTTCGTCAATCGTAAGAAATACATACAATAGCGTACCACAATTTTCACGCCGCTGAGAGTAGACTCTCCTAAATAGTTGAGCCTAATGATTTTTTGTGTAGGGCTATGAAAATGTCTTCAAGCCAATCTAACTAAACAAATAATCTCACTCATTTGACAGTAACTCACATTTCCCGCCCGTTGCGACGGGCTGGAGTACATCATTCGATTAGCACACTCTTATAGTATTTTTGGTATAGTTTTGAAAATGAGTTTGAATCCTATTGCAAGAATTATACTACCAGACAAAAGCTTTCTACATATTTAAAACCAGTTGTGTTGAAACCCAAAGAACCTAATTTTTGTGTTTAGCTTTGGCAGTTAGTATGAAGTCATTCGCATGAGAAACTTAAATACTGAATCCAAAGTTTTCCACCACTTTTCGGACCGTTAACGTGCATTTTCCAAGATCGGTGCCACATGTGTCGAATTATTTAATGTGCAGTTTAATGTACGAATTTTCCGACTTTGGGGGTAGATTTTCCAAAATCTTTGACCATATTATGTTTTCCTATACAACCTTGAAAATGTGTTTGAAATCAATCACATGAAAATTAAAAATATCGGATTCCAGAGTTTTCCACAAATTTTCCGACCTTGGACCATGGCTGAATTTCCCAAAATCGGTGATACACCTGTCGAATTATTTAATATGTAGAGCTTTGAAAATGAGTTTGAGGCCAATCGGACGATTATCAAAAAAGTATCATACAACAGTTTTCCGGGAATTTTCTGACATTGGGTGAAGATTTTCAAAAATCTGTTGTTTTTTTTAGCTGTTCACTAATGACGATATCTACCAAGTTGTTCAAAATCTTATTCATTATTGCTTGTTGGCATCTTACGCATCTGATAACAATGTCATTTAATTATGTATGCATATGTAAGATCTAGGACCAAGTGTTGTTTAAATTTAGCTTCTGACCATTTAGGTTTGTTTGGATCTCTATAGTCACGTTTAAGCACTGGTTCATTTGTTCTGAAGTTAACCTTTCGGTTGCCTTTGTAATTTGAAATTCCTTTTTCTTGCTTTTCTATTATTTAATTTCTAAATAGTAGATAGAATAGAATATAAGCAAGCTAAATCGCGAATTTAATGACCTTCCAAGGAATATTTTTGACGGACTTTCACCTGTAGTACAGTTATTACAATTTCTGTATTCAAATAGAAATGGATTCAGTGTTATGTCAAAATCTCTAATCTTAAATGAAGCTAAAAGTCGTTTTTTGTTGTGTTGGATGTCCCGGAGGAGTGAATATGTTTTTACTATGTTCTAGTCAGTGAAATCTTCAAAGTCGCTCGAAGTAAGTGCCATTGTCACTCACAAGTGTATCTACTAAACCGTCTCGCCAAAATGTTTCTTTTAGGGCCTTTATTGTAAAAGCTATAGTTATTTCTTTACCCATTTTGTAAAGGTGTCTATAATCACAAGCAGATAATAACCATGTGGACCTGCAGTGTGGATTTCCAAGGCAACAACGGGCAATTTTTAGGACTTGAGCTGAGCTCTTGACAGTGGATGCAGCTTTTTATTAATGTTTCAATGTCAGAATCGATTTTACCTAAGATCTGGCCAGTTGCGTAGATGTTGGAAATTTAGTATCAAACCACTTGAGTGAATCGTAGAGGTTGGAAGTACTGTCAAATGTGTGGATTCAACCAAAAACATTTCACTTTCCAATACTCGAAAAGTTAAGGAATATCATTGTTTAGCGTATTCAAAAATGTACAATAGTGCATTTTGTTTACCATGTGTTGCATTTGCAAAAAACGATGGTAGAGGATCGCAACCATTGGGAGAAATTGTAAAAACAAATTTTGACAATTGCAAAAGAAGTACGTTGTATTTTATGACAAGGACACTTGATAATGTATAAAATTTATATTTTCACAGAGTTTTCAAGAGCATCGGAAAAAAATCTATCATATAAATGCAATAGCCGATCGTGATAATGTTCTGTACACTATAATAAATAAAAGTGAATCGGTTGAAAACTTAATTGACGAGTCATGGTGTGAGGAGAGTCCCCCCGGATCTCCTAACAATAACTATCTTTGGTACTAAGTTGAATATCATAAGTTGTTTTGTGCAAGGAGCACCAGTTATATATATTAAGTGATTATGCTTTTGGTTAATATTTTGTGCAAGGAGTACCAATTAGATGTATTAGTATTAATCATGAATTGTTATTAATGTTAAGGTGCAAGGGGCACCACCGCGCAAGGAGCGCTGGAATTAGGATTAGTAAGATTATCATTAAAAGCGCACGGAGCGCACATAAGTAGAACAAGCCGTTGGTATTCAGTTCGAATTTGAATCTTACGGCCGGGTCCACTGTAAGCCTGTACTGTTGAGCGGCCGCTCGATCTCGCCACTAGAGCACGCCTCTCGCGAGAGCGAAAACTCGAAGGCAAAGGCAACCGACCGAGGCTAGCGCGCGACTGGGTCGCGAAGAGCTCGGGACTGAGAGTTTGGCTTCCAGAGTGGATAGTTGAAAAAAGTGCGAGTGCGGAAAGTGAGGAAGTCGGTATAGCCAAAGGAAAGATAACGGAATTGGGCGAGACACTGCGAGTGATAATCAAGTAAGCGCCCTTGGTCTTGCATTTGTTAATAACAACCTAACTGGTAGTTCGATTTTACTGTAATAAACGCTTATTAAACTGACTCACCGCCTAATAATTATTCTAACCACCCCCCCACCCCCGCATAGCAGTAAATAAAGTAGTGCGCACCGGCGGTAGTGTTTGTTTGAGGCGTTCGCCCAGCCACTAGCGAGTGTAGTGCGACTGAGGCTGTTGCCCGGTCATAGTTAGGTGTAGTGCGACTGAGGCTTTCGTTCGGTTGCTAGTAGATAGTGTGTGTCTGAGGCTTCTGCCCAGCCACTAGTGGGTGTAGCGTGACTGAGGTTTGTGCCCGGTCACAGTTAAGCGTAGTGCGACTGAGGCTTTAGCCCGGCTACTAGTAGGTAGCGTGTGTCCGC
Source organism: Hirtodrosophila confusa (assembly GCA_035043065.1). NCBI lineage: Eukaryota > Metazoa > Arthropoda > Insecta > Diptera > Drosophilidae > Hirtodrosophila > Hirtodrosophila confusa. The sequence goes on from JAWNNI010000189.1 coordinate 41,874, forward strand.
GGCTTTGCCCGGCCCTAATAGGCAGTACGTGCCCGTGGCTCTAGCCCGGCCATTATTAGGCGGAGTGCGACTGAGGTTTCGACCCGGTTACTAGGTGTAGATTGTGTAGAGTAGTATAGCCCGTGAGAAAAGAGTATTTGGCTTATCTGCGCACCCCGTTTTCTTAGTGCCCCAGCGATTTACAAATATTCTTGTAAACAGAACCTTGGCTAGACTGAGATCTGTACCCCGGCCAAGATACTTCTTTACAAGTGGCGCCCGAGCAGGGACACTGGGGCGTAGCGGGGCGTGGCATATTGGTGACATAAAGCCCCACCAAAGTGCCACAAAGCGTAGAAATCCACTTAGAAATCGTTTGGACAACGTGGTAGTCGTTGGGTCGAAAATTTTGTTGCGCAGTGTAGTTTGGTTTTTGTCGCGCAGTGCAATTCGTTTTCGTTGTGCATAGACAAAACGCACAGCCAAAACGAATAAGCAAAACGCACAACAACAACACACTAGTAGGCAACGGCGCCTGACTAACGGCGCGCGCGTAGTTGTTTTTGTTGCGCAGGGCAATTCGGTTTGCGTTGTGCAGACATCTAGCGCGCAACGAAAACGAACAACAACAGCGCGCAAGGGATAACGGGCCGAAAAATAACGGCGGGCAGGCAGTGTTAGTACAGGCGGACAATTCGCTGGGCGAAAATAACAGAGACAGTGAGCGAGACTGTACCTGTCGCGACAGCGCTGCCGACGAAAGCGACAGTTAAAAAGTAACGGGATCAGCATAGAGAGACGAAAAGACACGCGCCAAGCGAGTGAGTAGGGGTACTCCGGAAACAAGTTTTTTTTTGTGTGACGAGACATAACAGAAATGGATTCGCTTAAGTGCAAGAACCCTGGCGTTGGAGTGCGATGGGTGTATCATCGCCGTAAAGAGGAGCTAGAGGGGATCGCCACAGAATTTGGGCTGGATAAAGAAGGCAAGGTAGACGAGCTGCGCCGAAGGTTGGCGACTTTTATAAGGGACGAAGAACATAGTGCTGAAACTTGGGCACGCCTTGCCGAGTTAGAGGCACAGTTTGCCAAAGTGCTAGATGCTCTTGCCGTCGGTGACTTGGGTTCGAGTGGGCGCTACAAATCGGAAGGGGATTTGAGTGGCCTAGTCGGTCAGCCGCGTTTCGTGTCCGAGATGCAGGCTTGTAGAGTGGAAGTGATTAGCAGACCCGGGGATTTAGGAACCGGAGGCAGGTGCAGCGGCGTAGAGGGGAGTCCATCTGGTACTCGTCCTATCGTCGTTGCCGAGACCCCAGCGCCGCGGTTACAATGGGACCCGAGGGAGCGGATCGTAGTGCCAGACCAAGTTAGGAAATGGGGTCTGCGTTTCGACGGGCAAGATGACCCTTTAGCGTTTGTGGAGGCACTTGAGGAGCGCGCGATATCATATGGTATAGACCTAGATAGGCTACCTCGTGCCGTGGACGAAGTGTTAATAGATAATGCCGCACGCTGGTTCGTAACCAGCCGCCTTCGAGATGTAGCGTGGGCAACGTTCAAGTCGGGCTTCTTAGAGTTTTTCTTGCCACCCAGGTACTTTGAGAATCTGGAGGATCAGATTAGGGGCCGGTTGCAGCGGAGGGGAGAAAATTTCAAAAACTTCCTAATCGATTTGCGGGTACTCATGCATCATGCTGGGTATAATGCCGCCAGAGAGCTACACCGGGTGTACGAGAACGTCGCGCCGGAATATCGGCTGTATATCCGGCCGAACGACTTCTCCAACCTGACCCAACTCACCCAGATGGCAGTCGAGTATGAGAGAGTGTGCAGACAGAATTTAGAGTATACGCGTAGCACCCAGTCTGAGCGGACTGGTACCGCTAGATCGCCGATCGGACATAGCAAATCGAGCGGTGGCCCCGGCGCGTCATACGATCCGTTTCGTACAGTCCCGCAACCAACTCCGACGGCACTGGGTGGAGGAGCAATCCCCAATCCGGCCTCAGAACGACGCGAGGAGGTAACCCACCGGATGATCGGGCAGCAGCAGGCTGCGACATTCGATAGTCAACGAGTCTGCTACAGGTGTGCAGGCGAAGGGCATTTTGCGCGTACTTGTCCCAACCCGCGAGTGGATTTTTGCCGGATGTGTGGTGCGAAGGGCATCGACACGAGGAATTGTTGCCAGAGACGCAACCAGGGAAACTCGCTGAGGCGCCCCTCGGACCGGGATCCGGTAGGCGCCGGCGACCGTACAACCCGGAATTAGATGGACCGTTGGGCGTCGAGGACGGCCGGATAGTGGCCGTAGTAAAGGTGGGGGCCAAGAAGGTGTCGGCCACAGTGGATACGGGCGCTACAAGGAGTTTTGTTAGCGAAAAGTGTGCTAAGGGAATGAGCGAGTACGGGGAGTTGCGGGCGGCGCAGACGCGGATAGTTCTGGCCGACGGAACGACCCGCGAGGTTCAGCAGATGCTGAAGGTAAGAGTTGGTCTGGCAGGACGAGAGGTAGAAATGACATTGCTGATAATGGTGTCCATGCTGGACGAACTAATCCTGGGGATAGACTTTCTATGCGCAATCGGCACGACGTTACGGTGCGGTTACGCGGAGTTGGAGTTGACAAGAGAAAGGACACGTGTTGAGGACAACGCTAGGCCCGTAGCCGTAGAGGAGTCAACGGGTGGTGTCCCGCGGCGGAAGAAGGAAACGTTTGCCGGGCAAGCGGACCATAACGGTGGACAGGGAGCGAACGCGGGAACGGATCCCGAAAGCAGAGCGTCAGCAAAGGGCAGGAGACGGGCCGGACGGCGCGCCAAGCCTCAGAGCGGAGAGGCGAGATTAGGCCAGAAAAGCGGTGAGCGCCCGCGTGTGGAGAACGCGAGGCCTGGTGACATGGACGAGCGGAGCGCATAGAATGTGGATCGACAGGCTCGAGAGGCAAGCGGTGTGGTAGCAATGGTGAAGTCGGAGGCGGCGGCGAGGATTTACTCCCGTCCGAGTACCCCGACGGCGTCACCAGCTACGGAACCCACCGGGATAAAGACAGAAGCGAAATTGGAATCAGGATCGGCAGAACTGGAACCGGACATGCAGGCATTTTTGGAGGAGGAATTGGCGTTGTTTGACGGGCTCAAAGGTGTGTCCCACATAGCGGAACACCGGATCATCATGAAAGATGATAAGCCCCTAAAGCAACGCTATTTCCCCAAAAATCCGGCCATGCAGAAGGTGATTGACGACCAAGTCGAGGAACTCCTCCAGACTGGTGCAATCGAGCCGTCTCGCAGTCCTCACAGCGCACCTATTGTGCTGGTGAAGAAGAAGACGGGCGAATGGCGCATGTGCATTGATTACAGACAGTTGAATGCACACTCTGTACCCGATGCATACCCAGTCCCCAGAATCAATCACATTCTGGAGCGACTGAGGCACGCACGCTTCATATCGACGCTGGATCTAAAACAAAGGTATTGGCAGAACCCGATGGCCGAGGAGAGCAAGCAGTTTACGGCGTTTACGGTGCCCGGTCGAGGCCTGTATCAGTGGAGAGTGATGCCATTCGGCCTACACTCGGCGTGCGCTACGTTCCAGAGGGCCCTGGATACAGTCATCGGGCCGGAGATGGAGCCACATGCGTTCGCGTACCTTGATGACATAATTGTCATCGGCGCGACGAAACAGCAGCATATGACTAATCTCCAGGAGGTATTCCGGAGACTAAGAGCGGCCAACTTGAGGCTGAATATAAAGAAGTGTTCGTTCTTTAAAAAGGAGCTGGTGTACCTGGGACATGTGGTGAGCGACGAGGGTATAAGAACAGACCCCGAGAAAGTGGAGGCGATAAGGAGGGTGAGGCCCCCAACGAGTTTGAAGGAGCTGCGCCAGTGCCTCGGGATGGCATCTTGGTATCGTCGCTTTGTGCCAAACTTCGCTGCAGTGGTGCAGCCAATGATAGCGTTGCTGAAGAAAGGGAGGAAATGGTCGTGGGATGCGGAGCAGGAGCAGGCCCTGAGTCGCTTGAAGGAGAGTCTAACGACGGCCCCTGTCCTCGCATGTCCCGACTTTTCCGCGAAGTTCGTTCTCCAGACAGATGCCAGCGATCATGGGCTTGGCGCTATTTTAACGCAGAGCATCGAGGGCCAGGAGAGAGTCATCGCCTACGCCAGCCGCAAATTGCTGAAGGCCGAGATCAACTACTCGGCAACGGAAAAGGAGTGTTTGGCCATAGTGTGGTCTATACGGAAGTTGAGATGCTATTTGGAGGGCTACAAATTTGACGTCATAACGGATCATATGGCGCTCAAGTTGCTGAACTCCATTGAGAGTCCATCAGGCAGGATCGCACGCTGGGCTCTGGAGTTGCAGCAGTTTCAATTCGACGTACACTACAGGAGAGGAAAACTCAACGTGGTGGCCGACGCACTGTCAAGGCAACCTCTGGAAACGTTTCATCAGGCAGTGGAGGAGAAATCCCCATGCCGTTGGATCTCGAGCATGCATGAACGAATCGGCCAGAATCCTGAAAGTTCCGAGACTACATGGTCGCAAATGAAAATCTGTACCGCCACTTGGGATACCGAGCCGATGACGAGGATTACGTGCCTTGGAAGCTGTGCGTCGGAAGCGGTGACAGGAAACGAGTGCTACAGGAGTGCCACGACGCACCGACGGCGGGTCACCAAGGAGTGAGAAAGACGATCTCCAGACTGGCTCAGCGATACTACTGGCCAGGCATGTTCAGAGACGCTGCCAGGTATGTAAAGTGTTGCGAATCGTGCCAAAAGTTCAAAGTAGAACAGTTTAAGCCAGCAGGCCGCATGCTCACTCGTCAAGTGGCCGAGCCATGGGCCGTGCTGTGTGCAGACTTTGTAGGCCCATTGCCTCGGTCTAAACATGGGAACACAATGCTACTAGTGTTCCATGACGCGTTCTCAAAATGGGTGGAGCTCATCCCCCTGAGGAAGGCCACTACTGCACACCTACAAACTGCATTCAGAGAGAGAATACTATGCCGATTCGGAGTCCCTCGTAAAATAGTGTGCGACAACGGTGCGCAATTTACGAGCCGGGCGTTCAAGTCTTTCATGAAGACGCTTGGAGTGGAGTTGCAGTACACGGCGCCGTATTGTCCACAGGAGAACCCGACGGAGAGGACGAACCGCACGGTGAAGACGATGGTCGCGCAGTTCATCCAAGATCGGCAGAGTTCTTGGGATGAACTCCTACCGGAAATCTCTTAAGCTGTGAATTCGAGTATAGCCGATTCAACTGGGTACTCTCCGGCGTTCCTAATACAGGGAAGAGAGCCACGACTACCGGCCGCACTCTACGACGAAGTAACGCCAGGATCAGCGAGTACCCCACAACAGCCGGACGAGAAGGCGAAGAAGCTAAAGGAAATCTTCGACATAGCACGCAGTAACATGCAGCGCGCCGCTCAGGATCAGAGCCGGCATTATAACCTGCGGCGACGAGAGTGGAGACCATCCCTCAAATCGTTGGTATGGTTGCGCCAGCATTTACTTTCTAAGGCCGCAGACGGTTTCGCGGCAAAGCTGGCGGCGAAATACGACGGACCCTATCGGGTCGTAAAGTTCGTGTCGCCCAACATTGTGCTACTGGCAAAAGACGGCGAGCGGAAGAGGAGAAAGGCCAACATAACGCAACTCAAGCCGTATCACCAGAACCAGCCCGTATACAACGAAGAACCGGCCGACGACACGAGGCCGACTGAGGAGGAATAAAGGCAGCGTTCGCCTAACACGCTGCCCTGGTAAAAGGAAAAAAAAAATAAAAATAGAGAGAGCGTAAAGTAGTTAGATGTGTTGAGCTAACCAGTAACCCAAATAACTCGTAGTAACTAGAAGGTATCCTAACAATAAGCAAAACAAAATTTAACGTAAGTGTTGCTCCCATAGATGTCGGACGTAATCTCGATAAGCGACGAGGAGCCGGAACGAGAGGCTTTCATCGAGGACGACGAGGAGACTGACAGCGATCCCGAGTCGGACCAGTATACGGAGGGAGCTCATGGCGCCTATCCAGGGGGAGGACCGGAGGAAAGAGGCTACACGCGGCGCAACAACCGACCGCCGCTGGCGTTCACGGAGGTGTGCGACGGATATGTCTGCATCCGGCAAGTGCGGACGGTGAGCGTTCTCATTGAATGCCCCAATGCCAGGAACTCGCCGCCGTACGTGATCGAACCGGTATCGCCGCCTCCCCTGTTGGCGCTCCCCGAACCGCCACCAAGAGGCAGCGAACTCGAGGATGAAACGGCCCCTACAGAGGCATCAGAGGGACGATCCCGGCCGCAAGGCCCGATCCCGTCACAGGCGGGTGCGAGGCCGAGATCGGCGACCAAGACTGACCCGCGCCTAGGTTCGCCCACCCAACGATGCCAGAAGGCGACCTCGCGAAATCGCACGGAGGGGACGCGGACGGCACGAGAGGACGGCGGGCGACGGCATGCATCCGACAGGGCGACAGGTGATGGTAGTGGCCGCAAGGGGCGATCCCGCGACAAACGCCCAGCCCCACCCCAACGGTCGCCGCACCGGAAGTGGTCGACGCGAGCCAAATCGTCCCTAGGCGAAACGCACTTGCAGGGGGAGCAGCCGCGAAGTAGTCGGCCGAGGCACTCTGGCTCCCACAAAGGGGAGACACCGCCGGAGGAGCAGCCGCGAGGTAGCCGGCCGAGGCACTCAGGCTCCGACAAAGGGGAGACGCCAAAAGAGGGCGCCAAGGGCGCCGCCGTCAAACGCGCGCGGGTCGCTGGCAGCGCGCCGCACCCGCGTACGGGCGATGGCACGCCTCGCACAAGCCAGGGTCGGCCAGCAGGAAGCCGAGTGGCGACGAGTGGAGGAAATCGTAGAGAGGAGGAACCTGAGCCCTCGCGTTCCGATATGGCTGCGGCAGCGAACCCCAAGCCTGGTCGGACGGAAACAAAGAAGACGGACGCACCGTCCGGCCAGCCGCCCGCAGCGCAGTACGCCAACGAGTGGCGCACCCCGGCACCCGGTCGAGGGCGAGTACCCGGCGCCGCCAGAGGTGTCTGGGGAGGAGTGGAGGAGGGCGGAGGCGGTCGATAAACGGGCCCCATCCCCGGGTACAATCAAAACGATACCCGCGAAGCGCCAGCAGACGGTGCCCAAGAGGGCTTACAAGGACCCGCTACCGCCAGTAGGTTCGTCGCCGCCAGTAGGTTCGCCGCCGCCAGTAGGCTCACCGCCGCTAGTAGGTTCACTGCCGGACACCACTCATGAAGGGTCGACGCCGCTGATAGAGTCCGAAACGCGGTCTGGCAACGAGTACGGGGGATCACCACCTCCCTTGGTGCCCATTGTGTCGACCCCGACCACCACAGTGACGTACCTACCGCCGTGGTCGGAGGCTCACCTGGAGGACGTCATCGATTTATTCAACCAGTTGGCGGAGATCGACGCCGAGCCAGACAGTGACGAGGAGCAGCCGCCAGCGCCGCCATCAATGCGCCCGGTCGTGCAAGAGGAGGAGCAACCACCGCCGCCACCATCGATGCGCGCGGGAGGGGTATGGCAGCCACCACCACGGCGATCGCAGGACGAGTGGTCGTCAGCATCGGAGCAAGCGGCAGGACGGGGTCAGCAGTGGGCGTTGCCGTCAGAAGCGCGCGGGTTGCTGGCAGCATGCCGCACCCGCGTACGGGCAACGGCGCGCCCCCACACCGACGCACCCACCACCAGTAAGCCAGCCGAGGAGAAAAGGGCACTCGACCCCACCGTCGGGACGTTTCGACCCACGGGTCCGTCCACCGACCGGTTGGCGCGTTCACACATGGGACGATCTAATACCAAAGAGTATTATAGCCGGAGTGCGCCGTCGGATGCGTCGTGCCTCAGGCAATTGTCGTCGGTCGCGCTTTACCCTAAAGGCCGAAGGATTGGAGTACAAGGTGATGCTGGCCGGCGAGCATCGGGTCTCTATCACCGCCCGGAGAGAAAGGGGGTGTGAGGAGAGTCCCCCGGATCTCCTAACAATAACTATCTTTGGGTCGCGAAGAGCTCGGGACTGAGAGTTTGGCTTCCAGAGTGGATAGTTGAAAAAAGTGCGAGTGCGGAAAGTGAGGAAGTCGATATAGCCAAAGGAAAGATAACGGAATTGGGCGAGACACTGCGAGTGATAATCAAGTAAGCGCCCTTGGTCTTGCATTTGTTAATAACAACCTAACTGGTAGTTCGATTTTACTGTAATAAACGCTTATTAAACTGACTCACCGCCTAATAATTATTCTAACCACCCCCCCACCCCCGCATAGCAGTAAATAAAGTAGTGCGCACCGGCGGTAAGGTGTAAGTGGAAAGCGCGTGTCTGCGGCTTTGCCCGGTCACCCGTAGGTAGTGTGTGTTTGAGGCGTTCGCCCAGCCACTAGCGAGTGTAGTGCGACTGAGGCTGTTGCCCGGTCATAGTTAGGTGTAGTGCGACTGAGGCTTTCGTTCGGTTGCTAGTAGATAGTGTGTGTCTGAGGCTTCTGCCCAGCCACTAGTGGGTGTAGCGTGACTGAGGTTTTTGCCCGGTCACAGTTAAGCGTAGTGCGACTGAGGCTTTAGCCCGGCTACTAGTAGGTAGCGTGTGTCCGCGGCTTTGCCCGGCCCTAATAGGCAGTACGTGCCCGTGGCTCTAGCCCGGCCATTATTAGGCGGAGTGCGACTGAGGTTTCGACCCGGTTACTAGGTGTAGATTGTGTAGAGTAGTATAGCCCGTGAGAAAAGAGTATTTGGCTTATCTGCGCACCCCGTTTTCTTAGTGCCCCAGCGATTTACAAATATTCTTGTAAACAGAACCTTGGCTAGACTGAGATCTGTACCCCGGCCAAGATACTTCTTTACAAGTGCAGCAAATATTAAAGAACAGTAAAACACTATTCATGTTATTGAAGCTATTATTGTTCTTGGAGGACAAGAGTGGCATTTGCCATCGAGAAAGCGGGAAATTTGTTTTGCAAAAAGATTTCTCGGGAACAAATGAAGAAAATTTTAGCGCTTTAGAGCCAAGATTTTCTCTGTATTGACTGACGAAACGCAAGATGTGGCAACGATTGAGCTGGTGTCTATAAGCTTAACTTACATAAGCAAGAAAGACGGCGTCCAATTGGCTCTGCGCTAATATTTTAAAAAATTAAACAATCTTTGAATAACCAAAACAACTGTATATGTTGCTCGTATTAATAGGTAATGTTCTTGCCAAGCTGGTGGTCGAAAAGATATTTCTTTATTGATTGGTCAAGGGTACGATGGGGCTAGGAATATGTCCGGAAAAGGTTTAATGGTGCTCAAGCAATAATTCGTAATAAATATACGCCGCATGCTTTATACATCCACTGTGCCGCACATTCTCTTAATCTTGCTGTATCTGCCACTAGCAACGTACCAGCTGTCAGAGAATGCTTTAGCACTATAGAAACCATTACCATTTCTTCAACACACCTAAGAGGAAGTCAATTTTAGAAAATATTATTATATTATATTATTATGACAACCCACAAACAAAATCTTTGAAAACACTGAATCTGTCTCGATGGGTCTCAATATATTGTAGTATATCTACCCTACCATTAAGATAAATCAAAGGGTATAACAATCCGTTAATACATTGTGACACTTTGTCATAATAATAACAAATACAAATACCCAAGAGACCACTTGAAATATACAAACGTTCCAGCGCATATGTAATACGATCCTGCGCTTATATACAAGCCGATCGTAGCGCGTGGGAAATGCTGAGCGTGCACTTTGCAGCTCAAGTGGTCAAGTACATATACAACATATGCATGCCTTCTGCATACATATATGTATATCTACACACACATACCTATATACTTATAAGCCATATACATGTAGGCAGCCACGCCGCTGCTGGCGTAACCGGCAGCGCAGCCACGCTGTTTTAGCTATAAGCCCTTATGTACATAGGCTAAGCAAAACAGAATGAACAACGAATAAAACATTATCAAGACTCAACTACAACGGCACGGATGTGCCAGTCCTTTTTTGTGAACTTAAAACATTTTTAAGTGAAGATATTACATGGCGACCGTGACAGGACAGAATTTTTTATATATATGAAAGTACATATACAACATATGCATGCCTTCTGCATATGTTTTAAGTTCACAAAAAAGGACTGGCACATCCGTGCCGTTGTAGTTGTTTTATTTGACGGCGCTGCTGCTGCTGCTGTCATCAGATTTATCAAACCAATTTGATAATGTAAAACATCAATACGCCTGATGGGATGACAGTGCGATTTTTTTTTTTAAATGTAAGCGGTGAGACAGGTGGTCATTTTGATTTTGCCACTGGTTGATGCTGCGGCTGTGGCACATTGCCGCCCTGCACTAGAATCACTTGCCGATGAACGTGCACGGGTTTGTTTCACCACATTATTTGTTTAAAATATGTTTTAATATGTTTTTATGTTTTACAATTTCATCTTGTAATTGTGTAACTATGTTACAGGTTCGCACAACTTTTTTTTATAAAAAAAAATTATTTTTTATATATATGAAATGTAATTTGAATTGTGAGCCAACCACATAAACTAAACAACTAAATTTTCCACGTCTCTGGCGCTGAGTATTTATACTTAGCTGCGTTTAGAATCTTTGTGTAATTGATAAATATTGCAACAAGTTCACTGCAATGAAAATATCACTCCCATCTTTATTTTTGATTTTCAAAGCGAGGAATATATTTCTTCTTTCTTTATAAATCCCATATAAAAAGAAAAAAGATTAAATGAAAACTAAACTAAGATTTTGAAGATAAAATTCATTATTCTTTCCTGAACGTTAGATCAAAAAAAAAATTCTTTTCATTGAATATATACAAAGACAATTAGAACTACATAATGGGGTGGTTTAGTGATTCCAGTGAAGCAAAGGACAATACTGCAAACGTTGTAAACAACGTAAAGATAATTGATCATACGGATGACATAAACGCATTGTGGATCCTATTATTAATTATCACGATAGTATTGGTTTTGCAATTTCTGCTTACACTCTATGTTAAGCATAACAAAATTATCAAGAAAAGATACATGAGCAGAGCAAATAATCTGGATAGGGTATAAATAGCACAGAAAATTAAAAATTCAAAGTACTTCAAATACATCATAGTTTCTCTATCGGGGCTAAAGAATATATATATATATATCTTTACACATCTTTAAAAATCGAGATAAATTCAAAATGCATCCACGCATTAAAGGCCTTATACAAAAATTACAGGTCGATGATCCCAACTTTCTTTCAAAATTTCAACATATAGTTGCCGAACAACCAACGACAATATATGAGTTGGAAAAAATTTATATGAGCACTTATGCAATGCAACATTCTCCATTTCTTGGATGTCATCCAAAAGAGAAAGCATTGGTAATCTCATATATGCCAAATATCAAAGTGGAAGAGATCTACATAGATCATCCAATATTGGGAAAGGCAGTAGATTACGTTGCGTATAAATATTAATGGATTGGCGAAAAGTAAGTGCCACCATTACCGAGCAACGAGTAGAATTTCAAAAGTCATTTAAATGCCTAAATAAAACTGCACCTGTCTCCAATAATACGAAACTCAAACATTTTCGAGTACTGGTGAATTCATTCAATACAGTACGCCAAATTGTAATTGGCAATTTGGGGAAATGTGATTCGTTACAGTCCATACAATTAAAGGACGTAATAAAAAGGCTTAAGGAAAATCTTCTTTATGTCGCAGAACGGCACAACTTACACATTTTAGTGCCCAATACTCTAAATTTTCCAGCCGAGTTCGATGAATCGGTTCTACTAGAACCAGATACCGAACTAGAAAGTATTAATTTCAAAGATCCGATAACCTCAGAGGTATCAAAAATACCCGAATCATCAGATCAAGTTAGCTCTGAATCTGTTAGTGACATCGAAACACTAAAAGAAAGCGATCCAATCGAAACAAAACCGAAAACGACAACAATTTCAGAAATGGCACAAACAGTTACAGAATTTATCAAGCTAGCCACATCTCTACTACCAGAGTTTGATGGTAAGCCGGAAAATCTGCAAAGTTTTCTAGATTCTCTGAATCTATTGGATACTTTAAAAGGCACACATGAGCCAACAGCCATAAGCCTTATTAAAACAAAACTAAAAGGCCATGCAAGAAATCTAATTAGTAATGAGCAGACAATTGCTGCTATCATTACGCAACTGTCAACTGCAGTAAAAGGAGAATCGGTAGAAGTTGTATCTGCCAAGATACTTAATCTGCAACAGAAAAGCAAAACGGCTAACCAATACACCCAAGAGGTGGAAAAACTGGCAAAGGCCCTTGAAGGAGCCTATGTCAGTGAAGGTCTAATCCAATCACTTGCTAACAAATACAGCACTACAGCAGCTGTAAACGCTATGACACAAAATTGTTCGATTGATAAGGTAAAACTTATCATGCAGGCAGGCACATTCACAAATATGAATGATGCCGTCTCCAAATTCGTCAATAGTTGCACGGAGATAACAGGTCAAAGTAACACTGTCCTGTATTATCGACGAGGTGCAAACAACAATAATAGAGGAGGCCGAGGTTATAATCGTGGCAGAAATTACAACCACAACAGTTACAACCGAGGCGGTAACAACAACAATAGTTACAATAACCGTGGAGGAAGACGAGGCCAAAATCGGGGAAGAGGCCGAGGTAACTCCAACCAAGGTTATAATAATAACAACGTGAGAGTGGCGCAAAATGCGTCGGAAAACCCTCAGAACCCTTTAGGAAACAACCAGTAAATGCAAAGGTTCATTCCATCAATTACAGTCTTAATATATTTGTCACTTTTTATAATCATTCAACCGAAAATAAACTAACATTCCTAATAGATACTGGTGCAGATATCTCACTTTTAAAAATAAATTCAGATAATTTCAAAATTCAAAAAGAAAAAATTATAAACATCCAAGGCATAGGCCAAGGTGTAATAAAATCTCAAGGAACAACTTCATTAGAACTTCAATCAACAAAATACATTATTCCACACGAATTTCATTTAGTAGATTCAGATTTTTCAATACCGTGTGATGGAATAATAGGCATTGATTTTATTAAAAAATTCAATTGCCAATTAGACTTCAAACCAAACGAAGACTGGTTTATAATTAGACCTCAAAACTTAAATTATCCTATTTATGTTCCAATAACATATAGTGCTGGCAACAATACAGTTCTTCTGCCAGCCAGATCCCAAGTAATTCGAAAAATAGAGATTAATTCAGTAAACGATTATATATTTGTTCCAAATCAAGAAATACATAATGGAATTTATGTTGCAAATACAATAGCAGCATCCAAACATATATACATTCGCCTTCTAAGCACAACTAATTTCGACCAATTGGTCAAAGTAAACAAAATTGAATATGAAAATCTAACAGATTACGATATTCATATAACTAATCCAATAAACAGGTCCGAACAAGTACTTTCAAAGTTAAAGAAAAATTTTCCAGAACAATTCAGAAATCAATTAACAAAATGATGCACCAAGTATAGTGATGTGTTCGGACTGGAAACCGAACCAATAGCGACAAATAATTTCTATAAACAAACATTAAGACTGAAAGATGATGAACCCATTTATATCAAAAACTACAGAAGCCCGCATAGCCATGTTGAGGAAATCCAAAAACAAGTAGGAAAATTAATAAATGATAAAATCGTAGAACCGTCTGTGTCCGAATATAACAGCCCACTCTTGTTAGTTCCGAAAAAATCTTTACCAAATTCGGAAGAAAAGAAATGGCGATTAGTAATTGACTATCGTCAAATCAACAAAAAATTACTTTCTGATAAATTCCCGCTCCCCAGAATTGATGATATTCTAGACCAACTGGGTAGAGCTAAATATTTTTCATGCCTTGACTTAATGTCAGGCTTTCATCAAATTGAACTTGAAGAAAATTCAAGAAACCTAACATCTTTTTCAACGAGCAATGGCTCATATCGTTTCACGCGATTACCATTTGGTCTTAAAATAGCACCAAATTCATTTCAGAGAATGATGACAATAGCATTCTCGGGTTTAGAACCCTCTCAGGCATTCCTTTATATGGATGACTTAATGGTGATAGGATGTTCCGAAAAACACATGCTTAAAAACTTAACTGATGTTTTTAATGTATGTAGGAAATATAACCTGAAGTTGCATCCAGAAAAATGTTCATTTTTTATGCATGAAGTGACATTCTTAGGTCACAAATGCACTGACAAAGGAGTATTGCCAGATGACAAGAAATTTGACGTCATCAAAAATTATCCTGTCCCTCACGATGCGGACAGCGCGAGACGATTTGTAGCATTCTGCAATTATTATCGTCGATTTATTAAAAACTTCGCCGATTATTCACGGCACATAACTAGATTATATAAAAAGAATGTTCCTTTTGAATGGTCAAGTGAATGCCAAAATGCATTCCAATACCTAAAAGAAAAGCTTATGCATCCCACATTATTACAATATCCAGATTTTCGCAAAGAATTTTGCATTATAACAGATGCTAGTAAACAAGCTTGCGGAGCAGTTCTAACTCAGAACCGTGAAGGAATTCAACTCCCAATAGCTTATGCGTCTCGTGCATTTACAAAAGGGGAAAGCAATAAGAGCACAACAGAACAAGAGTTAGCAGCAATTCATTGGGCAATTACCCATTTCAGACCATATATTTATGGCAAACACTTCACTGTTAAAACGGATCACAGACCATTAACAGAAGCCGGTATATTAAAAATCTGCCAACTCAAAGTGGCACCGAGCGAAAAGATCTTTGAATCAGTTTCAATAGACTCTTTTAAAAATATGGGCAATAAAATATTAAAATCTTTAAGAGTAGCGCTACTCCAGCCGGTGACCCAAATAAAAAATGAAAAAGAGATACAACAAATATTGTCTACTTACCATGACGACCCAATTCAAGGAGGCCACAGTGGCATAACAAGAACGCTAGCAAAAATAAAAAGACACTACTACTGGAAAAATATGACACGCCATATAACAGAGTACGTACGTAGATGTCAAAAATGCCAAATGTCTAAAACAAAGACACACACTAAAACTCCTTTGACTCTCACAGAAACACCTGTGAATGCATTCGATATAGTGATAGTGGATACAGTGGGTCCACTACCTAAATCAGAAAATGGAAATGAATATATAGTCACATTAATCTGTGACCTTACAAAATATTTAGTAGCCATTCCAATTAAAAGCAAAAGCGCAAACAATGTCGCAAAGGCTATATTTGAAAATTTCATACTCAAGTTCGGTCCAATGAAGACGTTCATTTCGGACATGGGAACAGAGTATAAAAACCAGATTTTAACCGATTTATGCAAGTATTTGAAGATCGAGAATCTCACCTCTACTGCATATCATCACCAAACATTAGGGACAATAGAACGAAGTCATCGAACATTCAATGAATACATTCGTTCATACATCTCTGCAGACAAAACTGATTGGGATGTCTGGATTCAATATTTCACTTATTGTTTCAACACGACACCATCAGCAACGCATGAGTATTGTCCATACGAACTAGTATTTGGCAGATTACCAAAACAGTTCATAGATTTAAATAAAACTAATTACATAGATCCTATTTATAATCTAGATGACTACTCTAAGGAAATAAAGTTTAGATTAGAAATAGCATACAAAAGAGCTAGAATTATGTTAGAAAAAGCCAAGGCTTACAGGAAATTAGCATATGACAAAAATACTAAGAATTTTGATTTAAAGGTAGGAGATAAAGTACTTATTAGAAATGAAACAGGGCACAAATTAGACCCAGTATATTTAGGACCATATATAGTAGAAAAAATAGAAGATAATAATAACATTTACATTAAAGATAGTAAGAATAAGATACAAAAAGTACATAAGGATAGGTTAAAAATATATATTCAATGAAACGTTTCAATAAAAAAAAAAAACAGGTCTGATCAACCTAACAAAAAAAAAAAAATAATATAGTATAATGATATAATGAAAAACAAATGGGAATAAAATAAAGTAAATTTAAATTCTTTTATGAAAATCGAATGAAAATTTAAATTTGAATGGAGTTAAAGTAAAGTAAAAAAAAAAATATTTTTTTATCAACAAACACAAATATTTTAAAACAAGAGATAACACATTTCAATACACTTATAAAATAAGAAAAAAAAAAAAACAAAACAAAAAAAAAATTATTAAAATAATTATTATTTTTACTATTAATTATATTTTTACACTAAACTAACAATCTCCAAATGACTACATGTATTACGTCATTTCTTCAAAAAGGGAGGTGTAGTATATCTACCCTACCATTAAGATAAATCAAAGGGTATAACAATCCGTTAATACATTGTGACACTTTGTCATAATAATAACAAATACAAATACCCAAGAGACCACTTGAAATATACAAACGATCCAGCGCATATGTAATACGATCCTGCGCTTATATACAAGCCGATCGTAGCGCGTGGGAAATGCTGAGCGTGCACTTTGCAGCTCAAGTGGTCAAGTACATATACAACATATGCATGCCTTCTGCATACATATATGTATATCTACACACACATACCTATATACTTATAAGCCATATACATGTAGGCAGCCACGCCGCTGCTGGCGTAACCGGAAGCGCAGCCACGCTGTTTTAGCTATAAGCCCTTATGTACATAGGCTAAGCAAAACAGAATGAACAACGAATAAAACATTATCAAGACTCAACTACAACGGCACGGATGTGCCAGTCCTTTTTGTGAACTTAAAACATTTTTAAGTGAAGATATTACAATATTAAGCAGTAGAAGACTTTGTATACGAAGCCTTGATTGAAATGAGAGCTACGGAAAAAGATTAAAAAAAATTTAAATAACTTTAAATAACCCAAATTTTTGATAAGTTTAGAAGTTATTTATGTTGTATACCAACTTTCGATGACGTTAAGTCGCGAATTCCAGAAAATTAATTTAGACATACTTCAAGCCATGGATCTCGACAAAAATTTGAACAAAGAACTATTGATAATTCGAGCAAATGAAAGTATGTTTTCCGAAATCTACGAAGTTTAAAAAAAAAATCAGCTGCTACTGTGGACATTGAAACCAAACACAAACGAATTGTGGGCAGACAGAGAAATCGTGCGAAGGTTCAAAGCACAGAAGATTACTTTTGGGTGACAAATTTTAATTCATTTCTGGACGAGTATATTATGGATCTTGAAGAGCGGTTTACCGATCACGATTTTATTTTGGAAGGATTCTCAGCGCTCTTTATGAACGATTCTGCCGATACTGACAAAGACGACAGTAAATTTGTTAAAACTATTGAATTCTACCAAGAATTTTTAAATGCTGGACCACCTGCTGTTCTCGCCGAACTAAAAATGTGGCAGTTATTTAAAGCGAAAATGGTTTGCTAAGAACGAAAGTTCATTGCAAGCGCTAGATAACTGCCCGAAAGAAAATTTTCCTAATATATTTATTTCATTGAGTATATTAGCCACCCTTCCAATAACAACCGCAACTACAGGAAGACCATTTTTAGCTTAAAGCTAATTAAAACGATTCATCGAAACTCCATAAAAGATGTAAGTTTCTTACAGCCCTCTGAATATCCGATATTTTTATATTTGTTTAATGTAGAACCGCTTAAATGGCTTGGCTGCTTTGGCAATTGATCAAGATATTGGAATTACAGTGGACGAAGTTGTAGATTAATTTTGCAAGAAAACTCGATTATAATGTGATAAGACATACTAGTATATTTTAAAAAAGACATAATTAAATATAAATAAAACTCAAAAATCAAAAGAAAAATTTAAAAAAAACAACAAATTTTGAGATTTCATCGCCCTCCTTTGTAAAAAGCTTTCTACGCCACTGGATCTGGCTAAGCATTGTAACGATGTAGTTCATCAAGGACTGATTGCTGAAGTTTCTGAGGAACCACTGTTATGTTACCCCAGAGAAAGCAATCATAGTCAATGGTCAGTTCAACAGCTTTATTTTTAAACAATTCGTATTCAGTTCCTCGCAGACTACAAATTTTTCCTTCCTTAATAGCTATCATGCCTTTGGAATATACAGGATCTGATTTAGTTTATTCTGGATGTTGATGTACTAACGAACAGTACATACAAGTGGCCCAACGACACCAAGCACGGGCTTGTTAACGCGCGGACCCAAGCATAAATGCAACCCACCTCCCGCCCAACCGACCGAGGGGCACGCCGCATAACGTACGGTAGCGAAAGATCGCGGACATGCAAATAGAAATAATAATAAGAATAAGTGTAGAAATTGAAGTAGCATTACTTACTAGATGGAAAAGATTGTTATAGTTAGAGCATAAGACTCGAATGGGGTTATGAATAGCATAATTAGAACTACCAGTTTGAAGAGAAAGTGGAAGAAAGTTTCTAGAACATCTGATCGGAACTGCAAAACTAATTTGGCTGATTAATTCAGAAGAATCAATTTCCCCATTAATTAGTTTGTGTAAGAAAATTACACCCAGCATGGTGCTACGATCAGAAAGAGAAGGCAAATTTATTAATAAAAGTCTACTACGATAAGAAGGCAAGCGAGTATTAGTATTCCAGTTAAGACCCCGGAGTGCAAAGAGCAGAAATTGTTTTTGTACCGATTTTAATCTATCCTGATGAACCTTGTATTGGGGACACCAAATACAAGAACCATATTCAAGAATAGGTCGCACAAGAGAAGTATAAAGAGTTTTAGTAATGTAGGGATCGTTAAATTCCTTCGACCAACGCTTAATGAAACCCAGGACACCAAAGGAACGATTAGCGGTGGAAAAGATATGCTTGTCAAACTTAAGCTTGGGATCTAAGAGGATACCCAAATCATCAACCGACTCAATTCGAGCAAGCGGCTTACCATTAAGAATATAATTATTAAGAAAGGGCATTCGCCTGTAAAAGGACATTACGTTACACTTACCACAATTAAGATTTAATAAATTTACCCGGCACCAGGCTTGAAAACTATCAAGATCAGTTTGCAACCTTTGACCAGATAAGAAATCAGTAGATGACAGACAAATCTTAACATCATCGGCATACATTAGCACCCGGGAGTGATTTACAACAGAAGGAAGGTCATTTATGAACAGAGTAAATAATAAGGGGCCAAGATGACTTCCTTGTGGAACTCCGGAAGTAACTTGAACAGACCTAGAAACTAAGCCTTTTAAATACACTTTTTGGGTTCTAAGAGTTAAATAGTTGGAGATCCAAAGAATTAAGTTATTTGGAAATCCCAGAAGGTGAAGTTTATGAAGTAAAAGAGAATGATTAACAGAGTCAAAGGCCTTACTGAAATCAGTAGAAATAACGTCTGTTTGCTTTTTAGATTGAAATCCCTTGATGACAAATGAAGTGAATTCCAATAGGTTAGTGGTAGTAGATCTATATTTCACAAACCCATGCTGGAAGGGTGAAATTATAGATCTACATAAATGTTGAAGTTGAGAAGTTATTCATTTCTCAAAAATCTTAGGAATAGCAGACAACTTAGAAATACCTCTATAGTTCTCAACATTAGACTTGTTTCCTTTTTATGGAGAGGAATAATAAATGATTCTTTCCAAATGTTGGGGAAAGAGCACAACTCCACGGACAGTTTAAAAATAAAAATAGTGGCTTTAAAATACCTTCAGCACAGTACCTAAGCACACAGCTTGGTACTCCATCAGGTCCCGGTGAAAATACGGGCTTAATGGCCTTTAAATCACGTAGAAGCGAACTTTCAGTTATTAAAGGTCCAAAAATGCAATTGGAGTTATTTACATGATAAGGATAAGGCGAAACCATATGATAAGGTTGTGAACTATAAGTCGTTTGAAAAAATTCGGCAAAAAGATCGGCAATAGCCTGATCTGAGTCAGCTGTCTTTTTTTCGAAAAATACAGTACGCTTCGCATTAACGAAGTTATAAAACCTTTTAGGATCCCGCTGAAACTGTAACCTACAGCTTCTGAGGTAGTTGTTATAACAGTGTATATTAAGTACAGAGAAGTTAGATCGGGCAATCAAATAGCGCGAAAAATCCAAGGAAGAGCCAGATACCATGAACTTTTTGTACAATCTCGACTTTCTATTGTTTAAGTTAGTCAAATCCCGTGTAAGCCACGCAGGTTTGTTAGACCTACGTGGGTTACAAAATGGAACACAGGAATCAATTAATGAATTTGAAGTTAAATAAAAATATTCGATTGCACAATCCATATCTCTACACATGTACAGCTGGGACCAGTCAGTCTGGGATAGGAGCAGAGCTATTTCTTTGAACGTCAAATTTAAGTAATTGTTCGTTTCAGTAAAGTTAACGAAATTACTTTCATTCGAATCATCTGCTGTTTTTGACTATGGAATACGCGACAGTTGAGTTTGCCTTTAACATACTCAATAGAATAATCGAAACCTTATCCAATGAACGCCCACCTTTGGAGTCCAGCGGAAGCCATTTGTGTTAGTCCCTTACTTTCCCCAAATATGAGCTATAAAGGCTTGTGGTCGGTCCTTAAAATAAAATGGTGCCCTAGTAAGTATTGTCTTAATTTTATTACACAAAATTTTATAATTAAGCTTTTTTCTCTAATGTGCTATAGTTTTGTTGTGCTTTAGTTAAAGCTGGAGATACAAATGATACTGGTTTAATCACATTATTGGGTGAACAATAAGATGAAATACCTGCGACTGCAGTATTACTTGCACCAGTAGACAATATCATTGGTAGTGAACAATCGAAGTGAATCATGACTTGATCTGATTCAATTTCTTTTTTTATTTTATTGAATGATTCCTGACACTGAGATGACTAATTGAATGGTACATTTTTCTTGAGCAATTCATGTATCAGGTTGATTTTCTGTGTCAAATTCGGAATGAGTTTTGAGTAATAATTCTCCAATCCTTTGAATGCTCTGACTTCTGTCAAATTTCTTGAAATCGGGCAATTTGGCTACGCTTTTGCATCTAACTGCATTATTTCCTAAACCATTTTTATCAATAGTGAGTCCCAAGTATGACACTTTGTCCGGCAAAGATGTACACATGTTAATATTAAGATTGAGTCCTGCAGTCTGTAGTTAGCTTAAGACGCATTTTAAAGTATTAACATGTTCCCGGGCGTTTTTACCTGCAACGGTAATGTCATCTTGATATACGACTACATTAGAAATGTCATTTAAAATTTCTCCCATAGTATTTTGAAAAATTTATGCAGCTGGCTTAACTCCAAACGGAAGTCTTTTCATTTTCAGCGTACCAATGTGTGTGTAGATGTTGTGAACTTTCATCCAATACAAGCTGGTTGTATGCACTTAATATATCGAGTTCTGTGAACTTTTCACCACCACTTAAGGGTGCGAAAATCTCATCAATCCGTGGCAGTAGATATTTGTAGTCAACTAAGCATTTGTTAAGTGGGTACAGATATTAGCTAAGGTTTAATAGCCTTCCTGTAGGCATCCTGCCATAAATCCCGTTATCCAAAGGACGGAATCGGACAAGCCTTCTGCTTCTAAAAGGCCTTGGTAGGCGAGTACCCAAGGAGTTGGTGTGGGCTAGAGGCCTGCCTCTATATCTATCCGCAATCTATACCGCTGTCGCGACGCTGCCGAAAGAAGCGACAGTAAAAAGTAACGGGATCAACATAGAGAGACGAAAAATACACGCGCAAAACGAGTGAGTAGGGGTACTCAGGCCACAGAGTTCTGTTTTTGTGTGGCTGGCAATTAGTCATTAGGTGTATAAGGAGTGACGAGACATAACAATAGAAATGGATTCACATAAGTGTAAGAACCCTGGTGTAGGAGTGCGATGGGTATATCATCGCCGTAAAGAGGAGCTAGAGGGGATCGCCACAGAATTTGGGCTTGATAAAGAAGGCAAGGTAGACGACCTGCGCCGACGGTTGGCGACTTTTATAAAGGATGCGGAACATAGTGCCGAAACTTGGGCACGCCTTGCCGAGTTGGAGGCACAGTTTGCCAATGTGCTAGATGCTCTCGCCGACGGTGGCCTGGGTTCGAGCGGGCGCTACAAATCGGAAGGGGATTTGAGTGGCCTAGCCGGTCAGCCGCGTTTCGTGACCGAAATGCAGGCCTGCAGAGCAGAAGCGATTAGCAGACCAGGGGAATTTGGAACCGGAGGCAGGTGCAGCGGCGTAGAGGGGAGTCCATCTGGTACTCATCCCATCGTCGTTGCCGAGACCCCAGCGCCGCGGTTACAATAGGACCCGAGGGAGCGGATCATCGTGCCAGACCAAGTTAGGATATGGGGCCTGCGTTTCGACGGGCAAGGTGACCCTCTGGCGGCACTTGAGGAGCGCGCGATATCCTATGGCATAGACCTGGATAGGCTGCCTCGCGCCATGGATTAAGTGCTGACAGACAACGCCGCACGCTGGTTCGTGACCAGCCGCCTTCGAGATGTAGCGTGGGAAACATTCAAGTCGGGCGTCCTGGAGTTTTTCTTGCCGCCCAGGTATTTTGAGAATCTGGAGGATCAGATTAGGGGCCGGTTGCAGCGAAGGGGGGAAAATTTCAAAAACTTTCTAATCGATTTGCGGGTACTCATGCATCATGCTGGGTATAATGCCGCCAGAGAGTTGCACCGGGTGTACGAGAACGTCGCGCCGGAGTATCGGCTGTACATCCGGCCGAACGACTTCTCCAACCTGACACAACTCACCCAGATGGCAGTCGAGTATGAGAGAGTGTGCAGACAGAATTTAGAGTATACGCGCAATACATACACATAGCAAACCGAGTGGTGGCCCCGGCGCGTCATATAACCCGTTCCGCACAAACCCGTGACCAACTCCGACGGCACTGGGTGGAGGAGTAATCCCCAATCCGGCCTCAGAACGACGCGAGGAAGCAACCCACCGGATGATCGGACAGCAGCAGGTTGCGACATTCGATAGTCAGCGAGTCTGTTACAAGTGCGCGGGCGAAGGCATTTTGCACGTACTTGTCCCAACCCGCGAATGGATTTTTGCCGGATGTGTTGTGCGAAGGGCATCGACACGAGGAATTGTTGCCAGAGACTCAACCAGGGAAACTCGCTGAGGCGCCACCAGGACCGGGATCATGTAGGCGCCGGCGACCATACAACCCGGAATTAGATGGGCCGTTGGGCGTCGAGGACGGCCGGATAGTGGCCGTAGTAAAGGTGGGACCAAAAAGGTGTCGGCCACAGTCGATACGGGCACTACGAGGAGTTTTGTTAGTGAGAAGTGTGCTAGGTGGATAAAAGAGTACGGGGAGTTGCAGGCGGCGCAAACGCGGTTAGTTTTGGCCGACGGAACGACCCGCGAGGTTCAACAGGTGCTGAAAGCGAGAGTTGGGCTGGCGGGACGAGAAGTAGAGAGGACGTTGTTGATAATGGTGTCCATGCTGGATGAACTAATCCTAGGGATGGACTTTTTATGCGCAATCGACACAACGTTACGCGGAGTTAGAGTTGACGAGAGAAAGGGCACGAGTTGAGGACAACGCTAGGGCCATCGCCGTAGAGGAGCCAACGGGTGTCATCCCACGGCAGAAGAAGGGAACGCTTGATGGGCAAGCGGGCCATAGCGACGGGCAGGGAGTGATCGCGGGATCGGAACACGAGAAGAGAGCGTCAGCACAGGTCAGGAGAAGGGCCCGACGGCGTGCCGAGCCTCAGAGCGGAATTGGCGTTGTTTGACGGGCTCAAAGGTGTGTCCCACATAGCGGAACACCGGATCATCATGAAGGATGATAAGCCCCTAAAGCAGCGCTATTTCCGCAAAAATTCGGCCATGCAGAAGGTGATTGACGACCAAGTCGAGGAACTCCTCCAGACTGGCGCAATCGAGCCGTCTCGCAGTCCTCACAGCGCACCTATCGTGCTGGTGAAGAAGAAGACGGGCGAATGGCGCATGTGCATCGATTACAGGCAATTGAATGCACATTCTGTACCCGATGCATATCCAGTCCCCAGAATCAATCACATTCTGGAGCGACTGAGGCACGCACGCTTCATATCGACGCTGGATTTGAAACAAGGGTATTGGCAGATTCCGATGGCCGAGGAGAGCAAGCAGTTTACAGCGTTTACGGTGCCCGGTCGAGGCCTGTATCAATGGAGAGTGATGCCGTTTGGCCTACACTCGGCGTGCGCTACGTTTCAGAGGGCCCTGGATACAGTCATCGGGCCGGAGATGGAGCCGCATGCGTTTGCGTACCTTGGTGACATAATTGTCATCGGCGCGACGAAACAGCAGCATATGGCTAATCTCCAGGAGGTATTCCGGAGGCTGAGAGTGGCCAACCTGAGGCTGAATATAAGGAAGTGCTCGTTCTTTAAAAAGGAGTTGGTATACCTAGGGCATGTGGTGAGCGACGAGGGTATAAGAACAGACCCCGAGAAAGTGGAGGCGATAAGGAGACTGAGGCCCCTGACGAGTTTGAAGGAGCTGCGCCAATGCCTAGGGATGGCATCTTGATATCGGCGCTTTGTGCCAAACTTCGCCACGGTGGTGCAGCCAATGACAGCGTTGCTGAAGAAAGGGAGGAAATGGTCGTGGGATGCGGAACAGGAGGAGGCCCTGAGTCGCTTGAAGGAGAGTCTAACGACGGCCCCTGTCCTCGCATGTCCCGACTTTTCCGCGAAGTTCGTTCTCCAGACAGATGCCAGCGATCATGGGCTGGACGCTATTTTAACGCAGAGCATCGAGGGCCAGGAGAGAGTCATCGCCTACGCCAGCCGCAAATTGCTGAAGGCCGAGATCAACTACTCGGCGACCGAGAAAGAGTGTTTGGCCATAGTATGGTCGATACGGAAGCTGAGATGCTATTTGGAGGGCTACAAATTTGACGTCATAACTGATCATATGGCGCTCAAATGGCTGAACTCCATTGAGAGTCCATCAGGCAGGATCGCACGCTGGGCTCTGGAGTTGCAGCAATTTCAATTCGACGTACACTACAGGAGAGGAAAACTCAACGTGGTGGCCGACGCACTGTCAAGGCAACCTCTAGAGACTTTTCAGCAGGCGGTGGAGGAGAAATCCCCATGCCGTTGGATCTCGAGTATGCTGGAACGAATCGGCCAGAATCCTGAGAAGTTCCCAGACTTCGTGTTCGAAAACGGGAATCTGTACCGCCACTTGGGTTACCGAGCCGATGACGAGGATTACGTGCCCTGGAAGCTGTGCGTCGGAAGCGGTGACAGGAAACGAGTGCTACAGGAGTGCCACGATGCACCGACGGCGGGCCACCAGGGGGTGAGGAAGACGATTTCCAGACTGGCTCAGCGGTACTAATGGCCAGGTATGTTCAGAGACGCTGCCAGGTATGTAAAGTGCTGCCAATCGTGCCAAAAGTTCAAAGTAGAACAGTTTAAGCCAGCAGGCCGCATGCTCACCCGTCAAGTGGCCGAGCCATGGGCCGTGCTGTGTGCAGACTTTGTAGGCCCATTGCCACGGTCTAAACATGGGAACACAATCCTACTAGTGTTCCATGACGCGTTCTCAAAATGGGTGTAGCTCATCCCCCTGAGGAAGGCCACCACTGCACATCTACAAACTGCTTTCAGGGAGAGGATACTATGCCGATTCGGAGTCCCTCGTAAAATGGTATGCGACAACGGTGCGCAATTTACGAGTCGGGCCTTTATATCGTTCATGAAGACGCTGGCAGTAGAGTTACAGTACACGGCGCCGTATTGCCCACAGGAGAACCCAACGGAAAGGACGAACCGCACGGTGAAGACGATGGTCGCCCAGTTTATCCAAGATCGGCAGAGTTCTTGGGATGAACTCCTGCCGGAAATTTCTATGCACTTGAATTCGAGTATAGCCGATTCGACTGGGTACTCTCCGGCGTTCCTAATACAGGGGAGAGAGCCGCGACTACCGGCTGCACTCTACGACGAAGTAACGCCAGGATCAGCGAGTACCCCACAGCAGCCAGATGAGAAGGCGAATAAGCTGGAGGAAGTCTTCGATATTGCACGCAGTAACATGCAGCGCGCCGCTCAAGATCAGAGTCGGCATTATAACCTGCGACGACGAGAGTGGAGGCCGTCCCTCAAATCGCTAGTATGGTTGCGCCAGCATTTACTTTCTAAGGCCGCCAACGGATTCGCGGCAAAACTGCCGGCGAAATATGACGGACCCTATCGGGTCGTAAAATTCGTGTTGCCTAATATCGTGCTGCTGGCAAAAGACGGTGAGCAGAAGAGGAGAAAGGCCAATATAGCGCAGCTCAAATCGTATCACCAGGACCAGCTCGTAGACGAAGAAGAACAAGTCGACGACGCGAAGCCGACTGAGGAGGAATAGAGGCAGCGTTCACCTAACACGCTGCCCGGGTAAAGAAAAAAAAAAAAAGAGAGAGACAGTAATGTAATTAGATGTGTTGAGTTAACCAGTAACCCAAAATAACTCGTAGTAACTAGAAGGTATCCTAACAATAAGCAAAACAAAATTTAACGTAAGTGTTGCTCCCATAGATGTCGGACGTAATCTCGATAAGCGACGAGGAGCCGGAACGAGAGGCTTTCATCGAGGACGACGAGGAGACTGACAGCGATCCCGAGTCGGACCAGTATGCGGGGGGAGCTCATGGCGCCTATCCAGGGGGAGGACCGGAGGAAAGAGGCTACACGCGGCGCAACAACCGACCGCCGCTGGCGTTCACGGAGGTGTGCGACGGATATGTCTGCATCCGGCAAGTGCGGACGGTGAGCGTTCTCATTGAATGCCCCAATGCCAGGAACTCGCCGCCGTACGTGATCGAACCGGTATCGCCGCCTCCCCTGTTGGCGCTCCCCGAACCGCCACCAAGAGGCAGCGAACTCGAGGATGAAACGGCCCCTACAGAGGCATCAGAGGGACGATCCCGGCCGCAAGGCCCGATCCCGTCACAGGCGGGTGCGAGGCCGAGATCGGCGACCAAGACTGACCCGCGTCCAGGGTCGTACACCCACCGACGCCAGAAGGCTAGCTCGCAAGGCCGCACGGAGGGGACGCGAACAGCGCGGGAAGGCAGTGGGCGACGGCATGCATCCGGCGGGGCAACCGGTGCCGGTAGCGGCCGCAAGGAGCGATCCTGCGACAAGCAGCCAGCCCCACAATCCCTACCCCAGAGATCGCCGCAGGGTAAGCGGTCGACGCGAGACAAGTCGTCCCGAGGGGAGACACTCGAAGGAGGAGCAGCCGCGAGTTAGCCGGCCGAGGCACTCAGGCCCCAATAGAGGGGAGACCCCAAAAGAGGCAGCCAAGGTCGCCGCCGTCAAACGCGCGCGGGTCGCTGGAAGCGCGCCGCACCCGCGTACGGGCGATGGCACGTCTCGCGCAAATAAGGGTCGACCAGCAAGAAGCCGAGCGGCGACGATTGGAGGAAGACGGCGTGAGGGGGAGCCCGAGCCCTCGCGCTCCGACGTGGTTACGGCAGCGACCCCCAGGTCTGGTCGGACGATAGTGAAGAAAATGGACGCACCGACCCCGTCGCACAAGGCGTCTAGCCTCCCGCAGCGCCGCATGCCGACGAGTTACGTACCCCGACACCCGGTCGAGGGCGAGTACCCGGCGCCACCAGAAGTGTCTGGTGAAGAATGGAGGAGGGCGGAGACAGTCGATAAACGGGCCCCATCCCCGGGTGCAGTCAAACCGGTACCCGCGAAGCGCCAGCAGACAGTGCCCAAGAGAGCTTGCAACGACTCGCTACTGCCACTAACGCTCGTCACACCGACGCCCACCAGCGAGGCACCAGGAGGGCCGCCGTCGCCAGTAGGCCCACCACCAGAAACCATTCGTGGAAGGTCGCCATCTCCACCAGCGCGTGTCGTCCCGGCGCCAGTAGAAGTTGCGCGTGAAGGTTCGCCGTCGCCGATAGAACCCGAGGCGCGGCTTGGCAGCGAGTACGTGGGATCACCGCCTCCCTTGGTACCGCTCGTGTCGACCCCAACCACCACGTTGACGTACCTACCGCCGTGGTCGGAGGATCACCTGGAGGACGTCATTGACTTGTTCGACCAGTTGGCAGAGATAGATGCCGAGCAAGACAGCGAAGAGGAACAACCGCCAGCAACGCCATCACGAGTATAAGGTGACGTTGGCCGGCGAGCACCGTGTCTCAATCACCGCCCGGAGAGAAGGGGGTGTGAGGAGAGTCCTCCCGGATCTCCTAACAATAATTACCTCTTTTATTAAATTGTATGTCATAAGCTGTTTATATAATTATGATTATTATAATTATGATTATGTTTCTGATTAATGTTTTGTGCAAGGAGCACCGATCGGAGATGTTAGTAATTAATTGTTATTAATGTTAAGTTGCAAGGAGCACCACCCGTATGAGTGACGCGCAAGGAGCGCTAGGATTAAAATTAGTTTAATGTTGTCGTTAAAAGGCGCACGGAACGCACATTAGCAGAGCAAGTCGTTAACATTTAGATTTTAATTTGAATCCAACGGCCTGGGCCACTGCAAGCCTGCAGTGTTGAGCGGCAGTCTGATCTCGCCACAAGAGCGCGTCTCTCGCGAGAGCGAAAGCTCGAAAGACGACCGAGGCTAGCGCGCGACTTGGTCGCGAGGAGCTCGGGAGTGTGAGTTCGACCCATGAAGCGAACAGAGGATTGTGAGTTCGACCCTTGAAGCGAACAGATATTCGTGAGTTTGACTTCCAGAGTGGATCGAAGTAAAAAGTGCGCGTAGAGAAAAAGTGATAGAGATAATCGAGACAGCAAGAGGATAATTGCAAGAAGGGGTGACAGCCAAGTAAGCACCTTTTGCCTTCCGTTCATTAGTGATAACCTAACTAATAGTTTGAAGTTAATGTAATAAATGCTTATTAAACTCACTCACTGCCTTATAAATAATCTAACCCCCTACCCCGCATAGTGACAAGTAGAGTAGTGTGTTCCGGCGGCAAAAGTGCAAGTGGAAAGGTGCGAGTGGCAGTTGTTCGTGTAAGGCTTGCGAGTGTGAGGGAGTCAGAGTGTAATCGAGGCGTCGGCCCGGCCACTAGTGGGTATAGTGTGACTGAGGTTTTTGCCCGGCCACTAGTAGGCAGAGTGTGTCTGTGGCTCTTGCCCGGCCGCTAGTAGGCAGTGTGTGTCTGCGGCTTTTGCCCGGTCATCATTAGGCGTAAATTGTGTAGGGTAGTGTAGCCGGTAGGAATTGCGTATTTGGTTTGTCTACGAACCCCGTTCTTCAGTACCCCAGCGATTTGCAAATATTCTTGTGAACAGAACCTTGGCTAGACTGAGATTTGTACCCCGACCAAGAAACTTCTTTACAGAAAAAACGGCTTGTATTCTTATACTTTGGCTGTCCCACTGCATTACCATTCACCTATGAATTCATGGATGAAGGGTAATGCATGAATTCACTTATGAACCTAGCCAAGTTCCTTGCACAGTTTCACCCTTGAATTCATCGAATACTATTCACGAGTCGTTCACGTGTCTGCATTACCGCAGACACGTGAATTGATAGATTACAATTCAAATCATTTCACTAGTGAATTCATACGTGAAACTTTGCAAGAAACTTGGTCAGAGTCACACGTGAATTCATGCGTTACCCTTCATCCATGAATTCGAGTTTTTTTTTCAATTATGCTGAATATCTCACGTTGTTTTTTTTACTCCATGTACCCATAAAATTGGTAAAATAGGGGGTATTAAATCTGTGCAAATGTATGTAAAAGGCAGAAGGAGACATCTCCGACCCTATAAAGTAAATATATTCTTGATCAGTATCAACAGAAAATTAAATTTGGCCATGTCCGTATGTATGAACACGTCGATCGCAGCAACTTTCAGAGCTTGAGACACCAACTCTGGAACGTAGGTTCGTGTATAGCAAGAGCAGGTCAAGTTTATTTTAGATTCGAGATATTTCCCCCCACACCCCTGCAATTTGACATAAACGTAATAAGTGTTGTTAAATGTAAAGTTTGTGTAATTGTGAGTGTGGGCAGGGTTAAGTAACTAACCCACGACCCGAAATGAGCTAGCCAGGGTAGTCTACGGAGGAAACACACGCACAATGTATGTGAGATTCTATAATTCCATCTTCAAATTCAGGTCCCACTATAAGTACGTACACAGATTTTTCTTCAAATTGTTATGTCCCTTCTCCTCATTTACCTAGTGTGAAGTTTAAAAATATTGGTGGTGTAGTCTATTGTCCTGTTATGGTTGGATGTTAATTATCAAAGGGGGTGTTAGTGTTTATTTTAAATGTTTATAGGTAGTAAAAAAAAAAAATGTATTGTCCCTATTAATCGTTCTTATCCATAGTGGTGCCCAGTCGCATGAGTTGTCAGACGGGGTGGGTGGCCATCGGCGCTTCAAGCGAGCGATTGTTTCACCCGCTCCAAACTATGTGACAACACCTAATGGATGGATAACAACGTAATTAGTTATAGTTTATATATGATATGAATATGGTACTTGCTGATCGTTGTTCTTCGTTATGATAAAGTTACACGCGAGATGTCGGACGGCCAATGCACTGATGAACGGTAGCCTCGTAGCGATGGGACATCAGAGTGAGTGGCCATCGGCGCAAGAAGCGACCGAGTGTAGCACAAACTCAGGAAGACGTGCTGAGGCCTGAGGGAGAGCAATG
Organism: Hirtodrosophila confusa; assembly: GCA_035043065.1. NCBI lineage: Eukaryota > Metazoa > Arthropoda > Insecta > Diptera > Drosophilidae > Hirtodrosophila > Hirtodrosophila confusa. The sequence goes on from JAWNNI010000189.1 coordinate 72,571, forward strand.
AATAAGTAAGACAGTGCATACGAAATGACAGTTCTGGACTGGTGATCATCATTAAAATTGATGATCTATCCAGTCGACGATTGTCAAATCCGTTTGATCTTTCTTGCTACTTTTTTAACTGATCACATGGTACTTGGCTGTGTGTAAGACATAAAGATATCTTGTGTATCCTAAAGCGAGTTGATAAGGCCGATGTTGTTCATTTTAATAACTATATTTCATTCTTTATTGAAATTCTCCTCCGACGCGTTTCGGCGTTTGTTACGCCTTCCTCAGGAGTCTGGTTTACATTCATATAAAAGACATTGACGTACACATAAAGATTTTAACAAAAATTTCGATTTACATTAAAATACATACATTAAACTTATTGTAGTATTTCCTACAGTGTCGTCATTGTTCCTACGTCTAAATTGCACTTTTGTTTATGTTTATCCATCGTCGTTTTATTTCTACCGTCTTTGGTCATCAAGTTTTGTTTGTCAACTGATATTGCTGCAGCGTAAATAAAGTTTGTCTTCTCAATGTCTTCTTTGTGGTTTACAGTGCTCTCCCCTTGTTGATGTATTCGTAGGCTCTCTAGCGTTAGTCTTTTTCGTTCTCTTCTCTCAATGTCTAATATTTTGGTGTTGTCAAAATCAGCTGTGTGTCCTGTTGTTGTAATATGCTGCGCAAGTGCTGTTGTCATTTTCCCTTTGTTTGCGTCTCCCTTATGTTCTGCAATTCTTGTGCCTAGCGCGCGTTTTGTTGTTCCTATATATACTCCGTTGCATCTTTCACCTTCTTTTCCATTGCACTTGTTCTCATATATGACGTGTTGTTGTTTGTCTTTTTGTATTTTGTCTTTCGTGTTCGTAAACAAATTTCTTGTGTTTGTATGTGCTTTGTACGCGTACATTAGGTGTTTGGAATGCGCGTCTGGAATTGTTTTTGTTATTGTTTGCCGATTTGTTAAATTATTTATGTATGGTACACTAATGTATTGCTTATCCTCTTTTTCTATGCCTTTGTTTTTGTCTGTGTTCTTATTTTGGGTTGTCGCGTTTGCTATTAAATTGTCAATAAGTTTTTCGGGGAAGCTATTTTTTAAAAATAATGTTTTTAGTTTTATATATATTTCTGGTCTGTGTATTTCGTCACTAATCGTATATGCTTTGTGTATAATGTTTTTCGCTGTATTTACTTTTTGACTTATCGGCTGGTTAGAATTAAAGTTCATTATACGACCCGATGCAATCACTTTTGTGTACCATTTGAATACAATCCTGCCTTTGTTGTTCTCCAGTTCCGTGTCTAAATATGCAATTTTGTTGTTATTTTCCTTTTCGATCGTGAATTGTACCCTTTTGTGTTGATTATTTAGTGTGTCCAAAATAATTTGTGCATCACAGATTTTGATATATGTTTTATATGTATATTCTTCTTTTTCAGTTCGTCTGTGGCATTGTCAAGAGTTTTGTCCAGTACTATATTGGCTATTGTTGGTGATATTGGGTTGCCCATTGGCATGCCAAATATTTGGTTATATAAGACGTCATTGTATGAAGTAATTATTGTCAATAAGTATAAAGTCAAGAATTTCCTTAAATTTGGCTTAGGTATATTTGTGTATTGCGTTATTTCAGTCCATCGTTCCATTATATTTAGTATAGCTAGATTTATCGGTATATTTGTGAACAATGATACTACATCAAAAGACACTAGAATCTCATCATTGTCTATTGTGGTGTTTTCTAATTGGCTTTTGAGTTGTATTGCACTGTGGATGTTGTATTTTTCCAAAGTAATATTTTTGAGTAGTTCCCTTATATGTTTTGCCAGTTTGTAGCATGGCACGTTTGTGGAGGCTGCTATCGGTCTAAGTGGGGTGTCATCCTTATGTATCTTTGGTAGTCCGTATATCCTTGGTGCGTGTCCTCCTGAGCAGTACAATTTTGATTTAAGTCGCCAGTCAATATGATTCTGTTGATGAAGGTCGTTAATAATTGTATTGTTCTTTTTTATCAGTTGTTGTATTGGGTCTTTTCTCATTGCTCTATACGTTGTTTTGTCATTTAATAGTTTTAACATCTTGTCATGATAGTCTTTTTTGTACATAACCACTGTCTTATTACCTTTATCTGCTTGTGTGATAATGACTTTGTCTTGGTGTTCTTTGACAACTTTCTTCGTCATTCTTGCAATATTTAGTATAAACTTGTCCTTTTGAGTATTCCTTCTGTTATGTTTAAAATTGTTTAATATGGATGCTAGATTTCCTCTAGCAGTGTCTCTTTGTTTTTCGTCCTTTATTGTCTGGATACCTTGTTCTAGGTCTGCAATTATGTGTATCGGGTCTACGTTTTCGTTATCTATTGGAAGAGCAAACTTTGGTCCCATAGATAAAAGCCATTGGCTTTCTTTCGGAAAATGCACGTCTGTTAAATTTATGAACCACTCTGCGTTCAATTTGATGTCCAATTGGTGTGCTAACGTCGATTTCGCTTTGTCAATTTTTCGGTCAATGTCTTGGTCAGTAGTCGTTCTAATTCTTTGGTACGCTAACTTTTGGTCTAGTTCTAATTCTATAGCATCGTCTTTACTAAGTGTCTGTTTAAGTTTTTCAAAGTTTTGTGTTTGGTATCTGATTATAATGCAAATTTGTTTTTGAATTTCCCTAATTTCTAGCTTCATAATTTTAAGTAGAAAATTAGCCTCTATTTTAGCTAATTCTCTTTTTGAGTCGTCTAACGTAAAGTTGTGTCTTAAAGATTTTGTTTTGTTGTTTAAATGTTTGGGTATGATGTTGGAGTCCTTACATTTAACTAAATATTTAAGTCGTCCTCTTTGTTTTGCTAGCTTCTTTTGACACTTAAAATAATTCTTAACATACATTACTATTTCTTCTCCATAAGCTTTGCGTATGTGTTTCATGTATCCCTTCATGTTTGTTGATTTTTAAAATTCCGGTACACTCTCCGGTATAAGTTTTGTGTTTGGGCCCTCTTGTGCGTCAATATTTGTGTATCCTAAAGCGAGCTGATAAGCTATTATATTTAAATAAACCAGTTAATTGCAATATTTAGTTTATCAATTGTTTATCAATTCGACACCTGCCGACGGCATTTTTCGAGTTGCAGCGTGTGCGGCAAAGACCCAATTTGAGTGACAACTGGTTGCCGCAACCGATTCTGTTAAAATCGCCCCGTGTATGGGCCGGGTAAGACCCGCAGCATCGCCTTTTCACGTTCCACCTCCAACCTTCAGATCTGCGGCAAGCGATCAACGCGCAGAGTACCGGAAGCAATACGTGCCCGTTGATAAATGGGGCGTGTCGATCGACGGAGACTCCATGGCCAGATCTCATGCGGGACTTTCATAGATTGGTGTCCGGAGAAGAAGAAGAATGGTATTGGCTACTCATTCGAACGGATAGTGTCGCAAATTGGGAGGAGCGAGCGACGTTAAGGAGGCAATATGGAGACACTCGAGCTGACCACGATATGATGCAGGAAATAGCGGAGAAACAATCGACATGTTTTTCAATCGTCTACGTGCTAAGTTGCAGGTACCTGTGGCAGAAGCCTGGATGGTAAAAATAGCCAAGAGAAACCTAAACTAAGCTAAGCTGAAGCTTATCATTTTTCCGATGCCAGCTTATACTATGGGCCACTTACTCGACTCTTTTCTTGAGGCAGAGAGAGCATTCTCAGAGGAGATGGACGATACAGGGCGAGACAAATGTGGATTGGCAAATACCGTAACGCTCAAATGCCAAAATTGCCGATCGGGAAACATACACAGGAACGCGGGAATGACGGGCGATTCGCGTTCCTTCAAGGAGCGCAACACATATCTGAGCTGAGTAACAGTACCAGAGACCAACTGAACACAACAACATTTTAACACTAGAGGGGAGAGTCTGGAGGTACAAGGAAGCGAAAGAGAGGATATTTGGTGCGAAACAATTAAGTGGAATGTTTTTGGCAAGTTAACGGGTACAAAAGGCGCGAAAGCGTTTCAGCAAGAGGAAGGAGAAGGCCTCTTGGATTCATCAGCGTATAAGGTAGAGGTTGCAGGGAAATATATAGTAGAGGAGCTTGATGTACCTTGGCAGCTGTACGAGACAGCCCATATTAGGAAAGCTGAACCTCACCGTAAGGTATGGAACCAGGCCTGCGCAGATGACGTTCTTCTTATGCCCCACACTGAAGCAGGGGTCGACTTCTGGATAAAATTCAATATAGCTCCGACCATTTTTGAACTCAGCGAAATTACGGCGCCAGAGACTCCCGAGCAAGGGGAAGATGACATGAAAAGTGGCAATGCAGCGGAACCGGAGCCACACCAGTAGTCTTCTGAGCGGCAACAGAAGTTGGAGCCGTAAGAGCAAAATTTCTGATATTCGAGGAGCAAGGCTTTGGACGAACCGTAAAAGATAGCCACTACCCAGTATCTCCGGCCGTGCAGGCTCTCACTTATGAAGAAGTGGTACACGTCGTTCACAGTGCCAGGGAGGCCACTATATAATTATATATAATTTGTGGTGATGCTGTTCGCTTTGAGCAATGCTGCACAGAGTCTGTGTAGACTCATAAATAAAGTTATCCCACAGAGGCTCAGAGAAAAAGTCTTCGTCTATTTGAATGACCTCTTGGTGGTATCATACAGTTGGCAGACTGTCTAAGAAGGGTTGTACTTACGATTGGGCTGAAGATGTCATACTTTTGTTTTAAGGAACTGCAGTACTTGGGTTTCGTAATAGGTGAAGGAGTTTTGCAAAGATCCGGCAATAGTGGAAGCCATATGAAACCTAGCGACTACACGAAGTACGCAGCTTCTTAGGAATAGCAGGATAGTATCGTCGGTTCATTGAGAACTTCGCCAGTATAATGCCGGTCACAGTGATAACGAATCACTCGAGTCTGAAATGGCTTATGTCACTCAGAGACCCGAGCGGACGATTGGCGAGGTGGTCGCTAAAACTTCAGTCCTTCGACTTCGAAATCGCGCATCGGAAGGGCACTGAAAATGTGGTAGCGGACACACTCTCATGGATGATAGAGAACATTACCTTGGACTCGTTAGTGGGTTTTGAAACGATGGCATTCGACTCAGAAGAATATGAAAATCTGCTCGCCGAGGGAGAAGCAAATAAGGAGAGGTTGCATGACGTAGATGGATGGGTATGTGTATATGTATGTGAGCACGATTGAGCTTGCAGGACACAGAACTTGAAGATAACGAATTGAATCTTTGGATAACGCCAGATTTGACGAGCATACTCATCGAACAGGCCCACGATCCTGTAACATGCGCTCACGGCGGCCAGGGATGGTAGCGCAAGTACGAATGGCAGTGCAGGCGTGTATTGTCTGCAAAGAGACGAAGTCCACCAATCGCGGCCCAAAGGCTGGAATTGGAGCAGAAACAATCACATGCAGATCATTCCAAAAGCTGTGTGATGATTTTCTGGGAAAATATTCTCGTTCCAAGGCAGGGCAGGCATATATCTTGGTGGTAGTGTTCAAAATTTTTATTTTTAAAGTTACTAATGAGTCCACTGCGGTGGTGAAATTTCTAACTCAGAAAGTGTACAATACATTTGGCGTGCCCAAAATGATCCACACAGAAAACGGGTAACAGTTCGTAGCAAATCGTTTCCAAGAAATGGTGGACAAATACCAAATAAATTATGTCCGAACAGCTGTATAATTGCCGCAATCAAATGCGGCCGATCGAGTGATCCAATCCGTGCTCAACGCGATCCGAGCCTATCTGGGAGAGGATCGCAGAGATTGGGATTTGTATTTGCCGGAAATTGAAGAAGCTCTGCTCTTATTTTGCGCTGTTTGGCCAAGAGATGTTCAGCGGAAGAGCAGACTACCAATTGGCAAAGATACGGGCGCTAGAGGACAATAACTTTCTAATTTTGCCGAACCAGGAGAGGATGGATCTAATGATAGATCGCATTCGCTAGAATATGCACAAGGCACATGAAACAAGCGCACGGTACTACAACCGCAAAACACGCGAGGTTTGTTTTTACCCGGGCCGGATTTACCGAAGGAATTTCGTGTTAAGTGACTTTAAAAAGAACTTAAACGCGCCTGGAAGTTTCTTAGAGGCCGAATAAGAAGCTCTATTGCTAACAACATGTACGAAGTTGAGAATATAGAAGGCAAGCTGGTCGGAAAATATCAGGGAGAAACTGACAGAATAGGAAATGAAGAAAAGAACCCGAATGAAAGCTGAAAGCAGCGACGAGCAGGTTCTGTAAAATGCATAATGATAAAAAACAAGGGCGCATCAAATAACAACAACCACAATGACGTCGTTCTGTACGCTTACGTACCGGTGTCTGACTAAGAGTGGGCGATTTCTCTCGTTGGGCGCAAAAGGAAGATAAGAGGGTCCTGCGCCTATTACAAGATGCGCACTTCCAACTCGACCAACCTCTCCGCTCCCGTTTGGGGCGATAATCCATTTGTTTCCGCTTGTGGCAGCCAAAATTAACAACAATACACGTCCGATTAGTTCAATGTTCATATTCAGAATGTTTATTCCTGTTCATGTTAATGTCTATGTTAAGCGTACACTTCTGTTAAACTATTATTATCGATATACATAATGTGAGTATTTGTATCGAGCGCGACAAGTTATGCATAATCGAGCGCGAGATTCAAATGAGCTTAAGATTTATAACTATTATGATCAGTTTGTGTTTGTACATGCCAATGTATCTACTACAATTCGGCCATCCTGACTGGAGTGCTCCTGAACTCCTTACATTAAATTCGCGAATTAATTATTGTTATTACATTGTCTTAGTTTACATACATATTACATATGTTATTATATTTTTATTATATATTTTTATATATATATTTTATATTTTTTATTATATTAATTCGCGAATTAATTATTGTTATTACATTGTCTTAGTTTACATACATATTACATATGTTATTATATTTTATTTTACTCCTCATTTGTGACATTGTTTTTATTGCTTCCTAGCCATGGTTTCATGTTTGCAACTGCCCATACTCCTTTGTATGGAAGTCTCGACTGTTGAAATTCTTCTAAAATGTACCTATCATTACGTAAAACATTTGCTATCTTATACGGTCCTTTAAACTTAGGAATAAGTTTTTTAGAGACTCCTACATGAGTGTCAAAGTTTTTAATCATGACTAAGTCATCGTTTTTATAAACATATGGCTCCTGTCTTTTTATATCTGTCATTTGCTTGTTGTATGCCTGTATCTTGTCTTGATGAGTGTCTGCTTCTGATCCAATCTTTATTAAATTTCTTGTTTCTTCTTGATCGACTAACTCTATTAATCTTTCACGTAATGGATCGGACACTTTTCCTCTTTGTTCTATACCAAAAATCATTTTGCTGGGATGCTGTTTGATTGTTCTCTGAACTGTATTATTTAATACATGCTCTACTGTTTCAACTACCACATCCCAATGTAAGCCTCTTTCGGGTTCTACGAGCTTTGCAATCATGGGACCAAGGCTTCTGTTGACCCTCTCTACCTGACCATTTGCTTGTGGCGATCCAGTTGCTATCTTTATGTGTCTTATCTCATTTTCTTCCATAAACTCTTCAAATTCTTTTGACGTGAAACAGCTGCCTCTATCTGATATAATACACTTAGGTCTGCTGTAGGCCCGAAAATAGTCTTTTAGTGCATTGACTGCTTCTTTCGTGTTAGTCGTTTTCGTTGTAAAAAGTCTAACAAATTTAGTGAAGGCGTCTATCACTACTAATATGTGTTTGTTCGATCTGCCTTTGTCAACCGGTCCAAAATGATCAATGTGCACCATTTCAAAAGGTACAGCGTTTTTCGGGATATTATGTAGATAGCCTTCTTCTTTCCCGTGTTTCGCTGAATATGCTATACACTTGAGACAGTTTTCAATATGTTGTTTGGCGTTAGCCCTTATGTTAGAGAACCAGTAACTTTTTTGTCGATACCGACATGTCCTAACTCGTGATATTTGTAAAGTACGTGACTCTCCATTTCTTCAGGCACACAAAACGCAAGGTTATCATTTTCTTTTTTTCTGTACACTATACCATTTCTCATTTCATACTGTCTATGTTCTGTTCTCTGCAGTTCGTCTTTTAAATTTTTTAACTTTCTATCTCTATTTTGGCAAATTATTAAATTTTCTTCAAACGTGTTCTTGTCTATAGTCAAGATTTGAACATTTCTGCTAAGTGCATCTACATGTTGCATCCTTTTTCCGGCTCTGTGTTCTAGTGTATACTCATAATTTTGTAATTCTAGGGCCCAACGTGCTATTCGAGGGTTCAACTCTTTTTTATTTAACGTCATAGACAAAGCGCTGCAATCTGTCACTATTTTGAAATGAAAGCCTTGAAGATATACTCGGAATCTTGTAAGTGCATATATTATAGCCAGCGTTTCTAGTTCAAAGCTGTGATATTTTGACTCAGTCTCTGTCGTTCGCTTGGAAAAGTAAAATACTGGGTGTAGTTTACCGTCACTCTTTTTCTGCAACAAGATCGCACCGAAACCTAATGCACTAGCATCGCAATGTAGTTCTGTCAGATCATGAGGACTGTACAGATCTAAAATTGGTGCTTCTAAAAGATTATTTTGTAATTTTTTAAAACATTCTAGCTCATTTGCCCCAAACTCAAATTTCTTGTCTTTTGTCACTAAGTCATAAAGCGGTTTAGCTTTAGTCGAAAAATCTTTAACAAAACGCCTGAAGTATGAGCATAACCCTAAGAAACTCTTACTTCACGGATCTTTTTGGGTGTTGGGAAGTCTTTTACTGCCTGAAGTCCTTTAGAATCAGGTTTGATCCCATCACCTGAAATTGCATATCCTAAATATTTGATTTCCGATTGTAGAAACTCGCATTTATCTAATCTTAGTTAGATTTTATTTGAAACTAATCGTTTCAACACTTCTTCTAATATTTCAATATGACTATCACTGTCCTTCGTAGCTATCATTATGTCATCCATATATACCATAAGTTTGTCTTCTTTAATCATGTTATAATTTTATTTCCGAATCTTTGGAATACTGCTGGGGCGTAGTCCAAAGGGCATTCTAAGCCACTCATATTGTCCCATTGGTGTCGTAAAAGAGGTGTACTTAATAGAATCTATATGCATAAACACGTGAAAGAATCCGTTTTTCAGATCTGACTTGGTGAACAACCTTTTCTCCGAAAGTTTGTCTATGAGGTCATCTATAAGAGGTGTCGGGTAATTATCTTTAAGCATTCCCTTGTTAAGCGTTCGATAGTCGACGCACATTCTTAACTCGCCCGTTTTCTTTTTGACTAACACTATAGGTGACACATATTCTGATTTGCTAGCTCTGATATATCCCTTTTCTGTATAATCGTCTATCAGTTTTTGAACCTGTGTTTTTTCGTTGTACGATAGTCGTCTGGGTGGGCAATGGAAGGGCTTTTCCTGTTGAAAGTTTAGCTTCATTTCACACTTTATTTTTGGTAATTTCGGTCGTTCTGCTTTCATGTAATTTTTTGACTTTAGTTTTAAGTTTTTCTGTTAACTTTTGACTACAATAGATTCCTACATTTATTTCATGATCTTCATCTAAGCCTGGATACTCAATTGGTAATATACTAAAATTACTAATAATGTCTTTATTTTTTATTATCGAACTATCAGAGTCTACTCCATCAATTCCTATTCTTTTACATACTGCTGTACACTCATTTGCAATAAAACACTCATTAGCACACTCATTTACTACTAAACTCTCTGTTGTTGATTTACACTCATTTTTTGCTAACCAGCTAGTTGCTACTTTACACTCATTCTCTAATAAACACTCAGTTGCTGCTTTGCACTCATTTTCTAATAAACACTCAGTTGCTGCTACATACTCATTTTCTGCTAAACACTCAGTTACCGCTACACACTCATTTTCAACTACATAATCAGTCGGTACAGTGCATTGATTTGTTACTAAACAATCGGTTGCTGTTAAGCACTCATTTTCTTCAACAATGTCACTCACAATTTTAAATTTACATAATTGCATAAAGCCCTACCTAACACAGCCTCATAGCCCATCGACTCGTTTGCCACTACTTATAATTCGAATTCAATTTGTTTATTGCCAATAATCACAAAGCTAGGCAGTTTTCCAAAGACTTTAAGCTTACTCTTATTTAACCCAGAGTATGAAGTTGTAACGTTGTTTTCTAACACGAATTCTTTTTTACAGATCTCAAAATCACTTTTTCTGTTGTTTGGGTCAAAACATGTTATAATTTTATTTTTAATTTGTAGTGATTCTTTATTTTTACCATTATTTAAATTAAAATACGCAACATTTTCATTTTTATATTCAGCATGTTTTAACTTACTTTCTTTTAAAGAATTTTCAAAATTTTCATCTATATTTATTGTTTTTGGTAATTTATTTTCTTCCACATTTTTCAAATGATTACTTAAATTAGGATAAGCAAAATTTTCATTCATATTTTTTGTTAACTTATTTTCTTCAACATTTTCCAAATTGTTTAAACTTAAACTTATGTAGTTAATATTTTCATTTTGTTTACATATAGCTTCAAATTTTTTAACTTTATTTTGCAATATTATTATATATATTATATATTCTTTGAGGCATGATATTTTGATAAAACTTATTGGGCTCTCTGAGTCGATGAGGCATTCTACGGAAAAACATTTATTAGTGTCGTTCTTAACGTATACATTAAAATTTTTAATGTATTCATAATGTACCTTGCTCTTACTTTCCTCGCACATTGTGACCTGATGCTCCTTACTGCCACACCCGTAGCATGCTCCTCGCTCGCGTTTGGGTTTACGACACTCTGCTGCGAAGTGGCCTAGTGAGTTACAATTGTAGCAGCGCGTTGGTGTCGTTGAGTTGGCTGCTTTGTCCGTGTTGCTTGATTGTTCCACCTTCTGGGGCAGAATGATCTTCTCAAACGCCTGTAGCAACTGGAAGGGAACTGCAAAGCACTGCATGTGCGCTTGTCGGCGCAGGGTACCGACTGGAATTCCTTCGATGACTTTATCAATCAGCTCGTCATTGTCGAGTGCTATGCGTGATGCCAATGACAGTTTATCATTGAAATAAACAGAGAAATTCTCATTGCGCATCCACATTCGCGCCTCGAACTTACGGCGAAGTGATAACTTGCTTTCCTTTGCGCAGAATGTAGCCTCCATGATATTTAAAAGCTCGTCTACTGGCATCGACAAATGTACACTTTCAGAATGTAGCCAGGTCAATTCTGTATCCTTTAATTTGGACATAAGCAGCATTCGCAACATATCTTTCAACATATTTAGCAACATGATGCTAGAGCCGCTGTTGACTGTTGATGTTGCGCTTTCTATTATGGGTGCTTCCTTCTTGTGCGATTTCAGTATTTCGTTTTGCAATTTTAGCAATTCCAATTGCAACTTGAGCATTTCCACTTCTCCGCTACTGTTGATCGCTGCGTTTTCGTTTGCTTCTTCCGTCTGTGCATGTACGTTGTTGCTGTTTGCTAACGGAATCAGAGGCTCTGCTACGTTGTTTCGGTCAGGCGCCTGTCTGGCGTCTTCGGCTTCTGCGAATGCAAGATTATTGTCGCCTGCATTCTCGTCTACTTCGTTTTCGTCTATTTCGTTCTTGTTCAGTGGCGGACATTCTCCTCGCACTTCTGCTAAAACGTCATTTAGACGCGCCGCCATGGTAGATTTTGTACCGCTTTTGGGTAAACCAAGTACGCCAAGCCAATTCGCAATTGCGCCACTGAATATTCGTCTGCTCCGATCAGATCATTAATTTTTTTTTTTTAAATGTCCCACACTTGTCGCAGCCAGAGCGAGAAAACAATTAGTTTTTATTTTATTTAAAGCACTTTTGGCTAACTGTTCTTTAGTTTGTAGGCACTTTGGATGATTATCCCACTTCTGAATTTGTGGCAGCCAAAATTAACAACAATACAAGTCCGTTTAGTTCAATGTTCATAATCAGAATGTTTATTCCTGTTCATGTTAATGTCTATGTTAAGCGTACACTTCTGTTAAACTATTATTATCGATATACATAATGTGAGTATTTGTATCGAGCGCGACAAGTTATGCATAATCGAGCGCGAGATTCAAATGAGCTTAAGATTTATAACTATTATGATCAGTTTGTGTTTGTACATGCCAATGTATCTACTACACGCTGGTGCTGTTAGTTTGTTTTATAAACATGGCCTTTTTCATTGCCATTTCTGTTTGTTTCCCTTTCTTAGGTACTGATGGCCTTTCTTAGGTTATGGCCAGCTGACAGCTATAGGCGGGATGTAGGGAATACCTATATACAAAGGAGGTTGCCAGACTGTAGGCGGTAGCTAAGCAGTGCAGCAGGGGTGGGCAACAATGGAAAAGGGCCGGCTAGCGGAGTGCGCACAGCGGTCAAGGGGCCGTTGACCGTTGGCCTGGCAACTGAAACGACGGCCAAGAGCAACCGATCGTTTCATAATTAGGTCAGTCAGAAGTCAAGGCCGGACGTGAACAAAGGTGCGAAGTATAAAGTGCACAAAAAACAAGGGTGCCGAAGCTATATACCCTAGCAGCAATGTTTTTTATACAAAACTTAATTTTTGGCTGACTGCTCCTATGGGAGCCATGTGTTCCGATTTTGATCAAATTATAGGAAACTATTTGAAGTATTATAAAACTCTCACTTAGTTTGGATGAAATATATGTATGAACAAAAGTTTGATATAGTGATATAGTGGTCTGATTTTGACCAAATTTGGCCAGATGGTATAAACTCTCTAGAGACTCGGCTTGGAAAAGTTTGGTTAGGATACATTAATAAACAAGCCATAGGATTTGGCATGTATAATGTTTGCGTCACTTTTAATCTGCTGCAAAACATTTCAAGTCGATCGGACAATACACACGGAAATTATTCAGGAAAGACGAATCAGTGCTGCAGAGGGGTGGAGGAAGAAGCAGCACAGGGTGCGTGCATCTTGGTGTATGTGTAAGTGAACGAGAAGTGTGTTGTGGTGGAGGACAGCGGTTAGTAATTAAACGCGGTAGCAGGTCAAACCTTAAATAAAACACTTTTTTATTCACTTTACTAAAATTCGTATATTTTCAGAATAAACTGGACTGTAGAGGTTGACAGTGTAACTTAAATTGAATTATTCTAGGTTTACAGGGCTTAGCTTGGAGACTTCTGTTACGCTCAGTGAGTGATGTTAGGCTGTGATGGGATGACATTTGCCATAAACAAAGTGTTTGGAAGTTTTAGATCTGGTAGATCTTTAGGTACAGGAAGTTTCGTAGTCGACTTGAACACAAGTCGTCGTATCAACGCCGTTTCGAGAATCAGTTCCGCGATACCGTACGTATAGTGATGTTGATGATGTTGTCTAACATCGAAGGCATAATCAACAGTGAAAGACTTATAGCTTTCTCAGCCAAATTAACACCCACCAGCAGTAATCTGTTAACTTCTAATGAAAATCCATCCTATCCATCCGCTACCCTCAGCGCACAAGCCTCGCCTGTGAAGCTGGGGGTCGCGCCCGTGTCAAACACCGCAGCGACGATTCGGCCTCCCTGTATTTCTGTTTCCCTAGAGTCGGGTCATCAAAATGCAGCCGACCACCTGATCTAAGCCTAGGTGACGCGGCTGTGAGCCTCCCCGCGTTCTTCCTTCGCCGATCGTCGATCGTGGGCAGCAATGGTGGTTTTGCCACACATCGTCTACAAAAAGCTATGCGCATATAAGAGCACTCGCTCGCAGTGTCCCTCCCGCTCAAATCTGTAACAAACACGGCATACTTCGAACCTTGCTTCGCTAGCCTGGGTCATCCTGTGCGGATGACCCCTGTGGGTGCGCGGAGGGTCTTCGACCAGCCTCATCCAGCAGAGGTGCTCTGCTCTACGGATGTAAGTAAAGCGAATTCGTTCGTAAATTATAAATGACTTTATTAATATCGCTCAACCGAGCGCTTGAGTTACTGTTTCAAAACCAATCCTAAATATATTTTATGCTAGCCGGCATGGCCCATGGCCCATGGCCCGGCGCACAGTCCATGGCTCGCGGCAGAACCGGCAACAGAATGCTGACTCTGCGCCTCGTGACCGTTCTTGCAGCGGTCACTTAGCGCTGGCATGCGGGTGTCAGATTCCGTCTGCGACTTTGTTGCCGTCGCGTCCGGTCTAATAGCCTGATCGGCATATTTTGACTTGCGCGTGTTAACTCCTCCCGGGCTTAAGTGGAAACCGTCCTCGGTTTCCCGTAGAGATGTTGTTTGTTCAATACGCCCATTAAGATGTAGGTGGCGGCGAACTCCCCAGATGATACCGTAACCGGCCATGACCAGGGCTAAAGTAAGGCAGCTAATTAACAATGGTCTTGATAGTAGCTCGGACTGTAGATCGCCAATGCGCCGAAGATTTTTTAGGCTGAGATCGTGAAGAAATGGTAGGCTCAGGTGTTGTCGATGGCTGGTCACGTTTATTTGAGCCGAGGCCGACACCGCAGGTTTCTTTTTTAGAACGCCACGATTGTTGACGTATAGTGTGCCGTTCAGTAAAATGCGGTCGTCATAAGTTGCCAAGTATTTTCCGTTGACCAGCTGGCTGATGCCTTTGTTGTCCTCAACTCTGATGGTCGCATCGTTGATAATTAAGATTCCCTCATCCACAATTGTTACTGGCTCTAGATGTCCAGGGCGAGTAGCGCAGTTCGCGACAGCAGCCGAGACCATCTGCTGGGCACAAGTTGCAGCCTCTTACAGAAGGTGGTGCTCACTGCAGCGTCGCATTTCCCCGTGCTACTATTTTCTAAGTCTAGAATTATATTTCTATGTTGTATTGGATAAACAATAATTTTTTTACAAATCAACTTGGGTCTAGGTCTGTGTCGTGTTGTCGTGTGTCCTAAGATCCCATGTTCGTCCCAAAGGGTCACGTCCCCGTCCATTATGGGTATGTGGTCAGCGTAAGTGTAGTCAGTAAGCTTTGTTGTAGCTGCCGTCCAGGTCATGATTGTCAGGGTCATTAAGAGCAAATATCCTAACCTATAAGAATTAAGATTGATTTTTATTATTATTTTTTTTATTAATTTTATTTTATTTTTTTAATCTAAATAAACTAGTCAAAATAAAGTTTAAAATTTAAAATTATTTGATATTTGACCACCCTCCCTTTAATGAGAACCGTCGTGCCCAGATCTGCTTGAATTATTTCTTCTGAGCACAAAGGTGATAGTTTGTTTCCCAACCTTTTAATTGACTTGAGAAGCACTTTGTCCCCTACATTATATTTCTTGTGAACCCTGTCTTTGTTTACTTTTTCGAGAGTTTTTCCAGTGCTGATGAGATTCTGTTCCTAATTTGGGTTGTAAGCTCTACGGGCGTCAAATGAATGTTTTCTATTGGTTTTTTATCTGTCACTGAATGTATTGACCTATTGTATTTAATTGTTGCGAGGAGTATAGTGTCAACAGTATCGGTTAACTGTTTACCCATTCTCAGGCAACGACCTATATCTCCGAGGGTACTATGAAACCGTTCAACTTGTCCGTTAGAAGTGCTGTGCAGAGGTGGTGCATTTGAAATGTTGATATCGAAATTGTTTTTTCAATATTGATCTAATGGTTTCAGAATTTAGGGATTTTTCATTGTCACAGTAAATAGATTTTGTTTTGGGAAACAAATTTATAAGCTGTAGAATAGGTGCTTTTATGTCCACGATTGCGCGTGAACGAATGGACTGAACCACTGCAAACTTAGAGAACTTGTTGATGCAAGTCAGAAAATATTTTTGGTCGGTAGAATAAACATCAACATGTAATATTTCCCCTGCCTATGATGGTATTGGAGTCTTTCACATTGTTTGTTTTGCAGGGTGACGATTATATTTACCCATACAACATATTCTACAATTTGCAGCTATTTCAGTTGTTAACCGGTTCATTTTTTGGAAGAAATAATCCCGAAGTATTTGTTTGACATTTTCTTGGGCTGCGCGATGAGCTCGGCTATGCTCTGTTGTGGAGATTTCTCTCTGCTCTGTACTGTCGATTATATCTGTTACAATGCTTTTGGTATATCTAAACGTAGTTGAAGCGAATGCTTCATCTAGCTGGTGTTGTATAAAAGCCAGGATGGGTAGTTCGCAATGTATCGCGTTAACCACATCTTGCAAAGATTGCAAGAGAGTGCTTCGACCAGTGAATCGAATAACATGCCTCATTTCTTCTTTAAAAACAAGTAAGAATGCTATAGTCGAGTATACCCGACTACGAAACTTCCTGTACCCAGGTCAAAAATTTCCAATCGCATCTTTCTTCACATACACACACACATTCACAAAAGACGCACAAACACGAGCGACAGCTCGAGCGCAGCGCAAGCGAGGTCTTTTAAGTTGTGGCTGTGCTTCTTCTTCCCCCCGCGCTGAAACACTGAATCATCTTTCGTGAATAACTGCCGTGTTTATTATCCGATCGACTTGAAATTTGGACAATAGATTGAGAGTGGTCAAAGTACTATACATGCCAAATCCCAAATATATATCTTGAAAATTGTTACTGTAAAACGGTTTTTTATCGAATTGCCGGGGAAGGGGGGGAGATATCTTAAATCTAAAACAAACTTGACCTGCTTCCGTTATACACAAATTTGGTGTCTCTAGCTTTTATAGTTGCGGAGATCCTTGCGTTCATACATACGGACAGACAGACGGACATGGCCAAATCGAAATCTCTTTTGAAACTGATCAAGAATATATATATACTTTATAGGTTCGGAGATGTCTCCTTCTGCCTGTTACATACTTTTGCACAAATCCATTACACCCTTTTTACCCATTTTATGGGTACAGGTAGTAAAAATGAATGTTATTACCAAAGAGGTGTTACCTTCTTCAATCACTATTTGGTTTCTGAAGCAATTCATCAGTTTCTCTGTGGTCTCTATAGTGTATGTAAGAGATTCCTCGCTGTGCACTGTGGCAACAGTCTGCAGAATCAAGAGCATTAACGTTCTGACGAGACAAGGCGTCTGCCGCGAAGTTCGCTTTGCCAGGTTTGTAAATAATGTTGGCATTGTGTTTGATTATAAAAGCTTTCCAACGTTTTATTTTTGCGTTCGGGTTTTTATCCGACACAGCAAATGTCAGGGGTTGGTGATCTGTGAATATATTCAGATTTCTGACTCCGTACAAATAATTTCGGAGATTTTTGAGGGCCCATACGATGGCGAGAAGCTCTCGTTCGTTTGTGGCGAAGTTTACCTCATTATCGCGTAATGTTCGCGAAATCATGGTAATAGGGCGTCCGCCCTGAGACAACACGGCTCCAAGGCCAAGGCCCGACGCATCTGTCGTTCGATCAAATGGTCTTTTGAAGTCAGGATACGTTAGTATCACGCCTTCGGATGTCAATGTTTCTTTTAACCTATTAAAGGCTTGGAGCTGGTTTTGCGTCAATTCAAGTTTTACTTTTCTTGAGAGACGTCCGTTAGGGGTCTTGCGATAGCGGCAAATCCTACTATAAAGCACCTATAGTAACTTGCCAAGCTCAGAAATGATCTGAGACTGAACAAGGTTTTTGGTGGCTGGAAATCTTAATGCCCTGTACCTTTGCAGGTGATGTCTGAATTCCGCCTCTGCTTACAGTGAATCCCAAATACTCCACGCTCTTTTTGAATAACTTAGATTTTCCTGGGAAACCCTCATATCTGCGTCTCGAAGACTCTTTAAGACCCACTCAATATGCTTGACGTGGTCTTCTTTGTTCACTGAGAAAATTATTACGTCATCCACGTAGACGTAACACATTTTCCCGATTTGATCTCTAATAACATCATCTATTGCCCTTAGAAATATGCTTCGGGCATTTTTCAGCCCAAAGGGAAGTCTGCAAAATTCATACTTCCCAGTATTGACAGAAAACGCAGTCTTTTCTCTGTCCTTTTCCGCCAATTCTATCTGGTGGAAACCTGAATTGAGGTCCAATGTTGTAAAATATTGTGCCTCACCCATACTTGACAGTATTGTCGAAATTGTGGGGATCGGATATTTATCATCCGTTGTTTTTTGGTTTAGCTTTCGAAAATCGATCACTAAACGTTTTAATTTGTGACCAAATTCGTCAACACCCTCTTTGTCAACAACCCACAATGGATTGTTGTATGGTGATTTAGACGGCCTTATAATGCCATTCGCTAGAAGTTGTTTAACTTCTGCGTTGACGAATTCAGACACGCCCATTGGGTATGGGTACAACTTGGAGTAGACTGGTTCACCGTCTGTTCGTATGGTGGCGACAGTGTTTATGTTGTATGGGAGGGACTCATTAACGTCCGCAAATGCTTTGACCGTTTGGTCAATCATTTTATTAAAAGAATTTCTGACGGCGATGGGAACATCGGCGTCATTAATTTGAATGAAATTCACGTTTTGACATTGCGTGAACTCGATCGGCTCTAAACCGTGATCGTGTTTAATGAAATTTTTCGTAAGGTCATTTTTGGCGTTTACTTGTTTTAATAAATCTAGGCCAATTATGCCGTCGAATTCATAAAGATTTTCCAAAATAAAAAAATATGATTTTACGTTAAACAAAAATGTGGGACACTTTTGTTCAATTTTTGTGTGCCCATGTATTGACTTCACCTGGAATGGTTTGTCGACGGGCACGAAGTGTGCCAGTCCGGAAAGTGGCTTAATATAATTTTTAGATGCTCCTGTATCAATAAAGAGCCTAATGGGTTGCCCTGCTACTGTACGTGTGATATACGGAAGCAGGGAGTTGCCCATAAAAATTGCATCTTTCGGCTTCAGACAAATCATCATCAACAGCTGTTGCTTCCGACTGTCACTGAGCTTCATAGTTGTCGTCGCTCTGCTCTTGAGGCAGATGATTTATTTTTTGGCGACTTTACATGGATTGATCACCATGACTTTGATTTTTTCTAAAATTTTAAACCTGAGTTGGCTGTCTGAAGCGTGACGATGAATCTACATCCATCGGCTCAGGACTTTGTCCCTGCGGTTTCAGGTTGTTAAAGCGCTGCATTGAACTACTTGCTTTCTGTTGACCTTGATTTCCGTTTTGGCCCTTTTGAAAAAATTGGCTCTTCTGTTGGAAATTCCCGTCACTTTCTTGTTAGCTGTTTTTACGCCAACCCTGAGACCGTTGACCCCCGGATTTTTGGTTCTGTGATTTTTCCTCAGTGTGTTTGGCATAATTTGCCATGAAAATGCCTCTATCATTACTTGATTCTGCCTCCCGCGCCAGTGCCAAGGCGGTTGGCAATTGGCGCAGCTGAGCTGGGAAAACAGCCCACTTTATGGATTTTTTTAACCCGGAAATGAATGTGTGCAGCGCATCAGTTCTATATTTTTCATTGAGAACTGCTGCTGCAGCCGAGTCATACCTCATCAGTGTTTTATTTGTCAGTAAGGTTAAATTTTTTTGTACCTCGTCATAATAGTTCAAGAGAGTCAGGTCGCCTTGTCTCAATGTACTAAGATTCTGTTGAATCACATGGACCGGTGTTTTATCGGCGTATGTGAAATCGAGTCTCGCAATGATGGCTTTGAAATTGAACACGGTATTAAAAGATGCAAGCACTGCATTTGCCGGTCCTCTTATTTTATTGCGAATTATTGCAATAGCCTGATAGTGCTATTAGGTCCCGTAGCTCCCATTGTAGGGCTCGAAAATTTTATAGGCTGTGTTGGCTGCTTGTCTCCATGAGACGTAATTTTCCTGTTTCCCGTCAAACTCGGGAATGGACTTTACAATGGCTAAAGGCTCATCACAAGTGTGCCCTGGTATAATTTCAGTTGTCTGATATACCACCTCTACCTCCGGCACAGTCCCCTTAACACTATTGAGCTGTTCTATAACCGCTGCTAATTTGTGTTCGAATATTTGTGTCTGTTGCGCAAGGCAAGCGCGCATTTGAGCTTCTAAGCTTGCTACCTGATGCTCACTCATTGTTTTCTACTATAGTCTGTCGGTACGAAGGAATCCGTTCTTCGTCACTACTGTCTGTTTGTCGTTGTGTTCTGAACATTAAGTCACAAAACACGCAGAAAGATACGAAACGTTATAGTTATAGCAGTAGTTAGTGATTTTCAAACAGCGCTTTCGCGCACTGGCTTTAGTTATTATGTTAATTATGTTTATTTTATTGATTTAACAATGTTAACTATTATTAGTCAACACTGGAAATTTAAATAAGAAAAAATTTCAGATTAAAAAATATTTAACATAAAAATACAAAGTTAGTGTATTAAAAATGTCTCACAAAACCAACAAAACCAATTGTAAACTAAAATGCCTAACACTTGTTCTGGACAGACTTTGAATTTTATTTATTTATTATAAGCAAAATAAGCACATCACTTACATTTTATTGTAATGCTAAGCCCTATAAGTGTAGCTGTAGCGGTGACCTATGCGTGTACCAGTTGTAGGTTGCAGTAGTTGTGGGTCTTGTTGATTTTTCCAACTCGCTCAGCTTTTGCTGGGGTTCTATTTTTTGTTTTTGTTGTTGTTTGTATTTTTTCTATTTACTCACTCAGCTATTGCGGGGGTTTTATTTTTTTGTTTTTATTGTCGTGTTTTTTTATTAACACTGTACTAAGTTAGTGTCTACATGTTCCATTTAAGTATATGAACCAATTTTTAATCGCGGCGTTGGCAAGACGATGTATTTTTTATATTTGATATTATTGGCCTAACGATGTTTTTCTTTTAAAAATTATATCACTGTGTTAACACTTTAACACTTCGAATCGCGGGTACTTTGGCCGTTGGGCGCCAGTAAAACGAATTCGTTCGTAAGTTATAAGTGACTTTATTAATATCGCTCAACCGAGCGCTTGAGTTACTGTTTCAAAACCAATCCTAAATATATTTTATGCTAGCCGGCATGGCCCATGGCCCACGGCAGAGCCGGCGCACAGTCCACGGCTCGCGGCAGAACCGGCAACAGAATGCTGACTCTGCGCCTCGTGACCGTTCTTGCAGCGGTCACTTAGCGCTGGCATGCGGGTGTCAGATTCCGTCTGCGACTTTGTTGCCGTCGCGTCCCGTCTAATAGCCTGACCGGCATATTTTGACTTGCGCGTGTTAACTTGTATAACCGGAATTCCGGGGCCATATTCTCGTATATTCGATGCAATTCTTGCGCAGAGTTATATCTCGCACGGTGCATCGGTACTCTTTGCTCAATCAGGTAATCTTTAAACTGTCCACCCTCTCTCTGACACCGTACTCGGGTCTCATCCGAAAGTCTCTCAAAGTATCGGTAACAATAATTCAAGGAAATCCTCTTAACCTCTTCCCATGGAACATTTTCCAGTCGGTTAGTTTAAAACCACGGGCAGCCCTGTCCGTCAGTACTTTGAGCATCACTCTGGACAGCCCATTTAACTCAATATCATATGATATTGTTCGAGCCTCAAACGCCTCTGTCCGCCTCTGTCTGATCAGTCCGTCCGATATATTTCATAACCCATTTACGAATTTGTTCTCAAACGATCACATGCCCTCTGGCGTGTACTTGCTGGAATGTCTGCATAAGCATACACTGGCGTTCCTTGCGGCTTGTTCCCACAGCCTTTGCCGCCGAATTCGGAGGCGTTCAGTCGAGCAGCTCCCACTGAGCTATCGAGCACCTCCATGCGTCGCACGTAGGTCCATTGTGATCTTACACCCGGATTCAAGTTAATTGTTGCTCAGGCACAATCTCCCCCGCTTGCAACAGGCAACAGGCCGCCTGCTTACTCCTAATACCTCGATCCCACCACGCCTTCTCTCTCCACTACTCTCCTGGTGATTTGGGAGTAAGCCTCTCTTAGCGATCGTTGGGGCAGCGTCGCTTTTTTGCCAAAAGTTAGAGCAGTGTTTATTAAATTTAAATTTAAATCTTAAATCTATCCAATTACATCATAAAACTAAATTATAGCCAAGCGCTTCGTGCGCATTTAACTGAACCCTCCGTGCACTACATCGGTCATCAACTACTCTTTCTGTGCATATTAGACTTATAAACTGATTCCTATACTAATAATGATACTGTTAGCGGGCTCTTGGACGGCCTCACAACTACAGATCAGTTACAGAGCTGTTGAGCTGATATTAGGCCAAACAACCTTAAAGGAAATCATTGGTATGTACTTAATAAACTTATTTTAAATTGCTTTCTTTCCCGCACGTATTTAAAATGTAAAGTGGGCAGCCGAGACCATTTCTCAAATGGAAATCTTCAATAAAAAATATTTAATGTTTTTATATAATACAAATGTGCAACTTCTCTTAAATCTTTCTATAACTAGTTCTCAAGTTTAGAATAGGTTAGCTGTTAGAGCGTGTCGAGCCTCCATGTTTTTATGTCCCAACCATCTAAAACCCCTCCACGCATCTCTTAAGTGTCACGACAGTTTGGTAACAAAAAGAACAAAGCCATTTAGCACTGGATGCAACGCACAAGTCCAATGCAGTCCAAAAAAAAAACAATCAGCTGTTTTTTGATGCAACGCAGACGCATTTGCTGTGGAAGTTGGCTATTAGACGATGGCGGGTTTAAACCTAATGGCTATCCGTTACGTTTGAAATGTATTTCGATTACTTAATGTTTCTTACTTTATAATTTATTTGTTTATGCAACAGCATACAGCTCGGTGACATACAAACAACCATAAACCTCTTCATCGATATTGGTCAGCAGTGTCTTCTTGATGCATCAGAAACACCGCATTTTGACATCTTCAAGTTCCTAGCAGGACTTCGGCACATTTCCGGTGCACAATGAAATCAATTAATCAGCTGCTGCAATGTAAAATCTATCAAAAAATATATTCTTCTCGAGCGCTCTCATGCTCATTCAATTGCTATTAAATTGAAATACGTCATATATAACTGAGCAACAGGGACGCTTATCCGGCGAAAAACTAGCGTCGGCAAAATATCGAGTTAATACGCCTTCGATAAAGGAATATGTTGCTACTCCAAAAACAAATGGACCAGTCCCCGATATATTTCACTGCCATGGCATCATAGTGTCTTCTCCCAAATTCAATTGTCAAAGCCAAGCGGCAGAGCCACGCTACACCAAATTCGGCGCAAATAAAAAAGAAAGCCACACGCCTTCTGTGCGCAGAGCAGTTCCTCTTCGGGATGTCTGCTGACACTGTCTGTCGAGCCTTTTGGACATGCTGGATAGCTCACTTTGGTTGTCCTATAATCATAACCACCGATAAGGGTGCTCAATATAAGTCTGCACTCTTTAAGTCTCTAGCGAACATCATTGGAAGAGAACACATAAATACATCTCGGTACCACCCATGACATAAATGACATAAATCCGTAAAAAGTTTTTTTTAACTAAAAACTGATTTGATGTACAATCCCAACATGCCCTGGCTAAAACTGCTTCCAACCACTCTCATCGGTTTTCGATATCGCTTCAAGGAAGGTCTACAAGCTTCAGCTACTGAATGAACGCTTTATCTCCCTAACGATTATTTTACGGACCTAGACTCGCCCTCAAGCTCCGCAGAACTTGTAAATGAACTTTCAACAGTATGGAG
Source organism: Hirtodrosophila confusa (assembly GCA_035043065.1). Classification (NCBI taxonomy): domain Eukaryota; kingdom Metazoa; phylum Arthropoda; class Insecta; order Diptera; family Drosophilidae; genus Hirtodrosophila; species Hirtodrosophila confusa. The sequence goes on from JAWNNI010000189.1 coordinate 96,173, forward strand.
GCGCTGAAGCCGACTCCAACAACGCACCACAACGAAACAAAACTATTCATACACACGCACATCTACATTACTCACGTGTTTATATGAACTGATTGCATCAAGCGACCATTGGAACCACCCTACACTGGACCATTTCAAGTCATCGACAAATCTTCAGATTGTGTTTTTGTCGTTCGGTAGGGTCAGGTAGAATCTTCATCTAAAACAACTTCAATCCATCCAACATATGAAAGACGATCCCACACATGGGTTGCTCTATGCTCGAACAGATATATAAAAAGTCTTTCCTGGCCTGGACCTTGTCTTGGAACATCAAGCTGTCTCCTTCCAAGTCGGTTCAAGTCAACTTTACTAAGAAAAGAAGGAGTCCACCAGCCTTTCTAAACGGGATAGCCTCTTTCCACAGGCACCAACATTTGTCACATTTCAATATTTATGATTTTGGTATTTCCAAATGTCAAATGTCAAATGTGAAACTGTAAATGCAATTTGCCATTAGCCCGAAATAAATCATTTATTAGGCTTTTGACGTAACTTGAAAACAAGTGTGATAAATATGGATATAATGGCAGACCAGTGGAAAAAGCAAAGTTGTTTATCAATACGCAGATGGTTGCGATGAGCTCGTACAATTTGGAACAATTGGAGAATAACTGGGATGCGGAGATGGACGAATTTTACAATGAAATTGAGAGTGCGCATCATTCACTGCTCATAAAACGCGTAATATCTTGTCGAAATGTTGCCATTTCGAGCGTGCACCTCCGGACACTGAATTCCTTTTAAACTCATTCCTATTAAATACGGAAACATTAAAATATAAACATTTTACTATTTATGTAAAAAATTATTTTTGGCGCTTATTTTATGCCCTTGCACACAACAGTTGATCATTGTTTACCTCTGTACCACTTCATCGATAAATATCGCGTGTTCGATAAAAAAACAAGTAAGAACGTTGTAGTCGGAAGCACCCGACTGCAGAATAGTATGTTCCCAGTCCTATATAATTTGGTTATTTGTGTGTTCAGAAAGAGACGCGAAAAACTGCACAGGTATAGATTTTGCTCCTTTGTGGGGAGGGGTGTGGGGGTCCAAATATTTTTGATACAGATTTGTTCAGGGGGTCAACATTAGTATGTATATCAAATTTGGTGACTCTATCTTTGAAACTGTAGGAGATATACCCTTGAAAAACGTGTTTTGGGGATATCATATGCCAATTTGTGGGGGTGGGGGTATGGGGGTCAAATTTTTTTTGATGCAGATCTGTCGGGAATCTCAACATTAGTCTGTATGCCAAATTTGGTGAGTATATCTTTAAAAATTAGGAAGATACAGGTTTTCCCCAAATTGTGGGGGAGGGGGTGGCGGTAGGGGGTCGATCTCGACACTTCATAAATTGACAGTATACACCAACAGGTATACCAAGTTTGGTTGCTCTAGCTTAAAGATAAAGGCAAAAAATTGCGTTCATACGGACAGACGGACAGACGGACATTTCGCAAACCTAATATACTATTTTCCCTTCGGGAACATAGTATAAAAAATACTGAAAATTGGCAGGACGAATGGCAACTTCATAAGAAAAAATGTACAGATGTAACATTTTTTTCCTTATGGGATTTTCTACATGCACGAACGCCACATATTTCCCATGTCCAAAAACTGACCAAAAATGTGCGGAATGTGCTGTATTGGAAAGAGGCTATAAGTTACTCACGTTCAAATTTCATACCAGAGTTTTAATACACTCTTGAATCTCGATTTAAGAAACTTTAATGGCTGTTTAAGGTGTCGTTCAAGCTTCCCTTGCGTTCCAAGGTTCTGACTTTCAATGTGATGACTATGCGTATCTGGCAAATGGGGTGGCCATATGGGGCAGTGCTGTTAATACACCCAACTCTTTTTTACACGGTCGATACGTTCCTCAGAAATTCGTGTAAGAAAAAACCGTGTAAAAAAGGCGTTTCCTATAGTAAAATGGCATACGTCCCATGTCATCTGAAAACCGTGTAAGATGAAATAAAGAACTATATTTACTTCGAAAAACCGTGTAAAAATTTTGAAAACTATAAAATTTCAGACATGCATACAAATTGTATGTTCATATGGCATTTTATTGAGCATTAAAACTTAAAATATATAATTCATACAGGTGAAAAATTGGTAGAGCAAGCAAAAAAAAAAGAGATCTGTTAATCCAGAATTAAGAACAGAAAAATTCGAATAGAAATAAAGAAAAAATATTTACATAGCTACATAATTATTCGTCGCTACTTGATAACAAGCGCAATTGTTTGCGACGAACTTGACTAAATTCGATATCATCACTGGAGATATCCATCAAATTATTCAATGGTGACTTTCGTCCGGTAATAGAGTTTTGAACTGTCGGACTACTTTTTGAAAGGTCTTGCGCCGTCGACTTTTTTATTAAAAAATCTTTATAGAAAGTTGAACTTTTGGTTTTTTAAGTTCTTTATACAACTCGTTATACCCAGCAATACAATTATTAATATCTCGATCGAATTTCAGGGCACGTTCCATATTATGATCATTTTTTAAGAAATGATTCACCATACTTTTACCAAATGTTAGACCGTCATCAATTAAACTAGCACTTAGTTGACATATTTCGGTCTCCTCGTCGTTATCGTTATTATAGTTCTCAGTTCTGCCATCATCTGTTATTAATTCAATCAGACAATCATCATCTAGAGGTTTATCTATCATTAATTCGTCGACATCTTCAATTTGTAGGTCCTCAAATCCTTCTCCTCCGATTTCGTGTGCCAAAGCTATAATTTCAGAAGTCTCCATCGATGCTTGGGGCACTGAGGTACCACTCTTGACGCATTCTGGCCAAGATTCCAGCAGGAATTTAATGTTGATACCCTTAACTTTTCTTTGGCCATTGAAGCATATGTAATGCAATCCAAAATAGAATATTTTTTCCATGCATCAACGATCGTAAGGTTGTCCTTCTCTACTGCATCTAAAATATGTTGGAACGCTCGTTGAATATAATAAAGCTTAAACGTAGCAATTATACCCTGATTTAATGGTTGAATCAAGGAAGTGGTATTAGGTGGCAAAAATATTACTTGAACATTTGGATGCTCTAAAACTGGATGACTTGGCGCATTATCTATGAGCAAAAGCAGTTTAAAATCAAGATCAAAAATCAATTGCTGTTCCATATATATATTTTAACTTCAGGAACAAAGCATTCTTCAAACCATTCCGTAAATAGACCTGCTGTCATCCAGGCCTTTTTATTTGGCCTCCAATGAACTGGCAACTCTTCAATGTTTTTCCTCTCAAAGCACGTGGCCTTAATGATCGGTTAATTAAAAGAGGCTTTAAAATTTTGTCACCAGAAGCGTTGCTACACAATAAAAATGTTACCCGATCTTTAGCAACTTTAAATCCACTAGCAATTTTTTCGGATTTTGCTATAAAAGTTCTGGAAGGCATTTTTTCCAGAACAAACCCGTTTCATCGGCATTGAAAATTTGGTCGGGGACATAGCCCCTATCTTCAATTATTTTGGCTAGTTCTGCTGGAAAGGTTTTTTAAATTATGAAATTCGTTTCTTTTAAGAAATCCTGTTAGCCATCCATCACTAGCAGAAAATTCCTTTCTCTTATCTTGACGACTTGTTGATGGCTCCGATATCTGCAGTTGCTTATAAATTCGTAGTGACTTCTGCTTTATAATATTTTCATCTACAGGTATTCTCTTTGCAATAAATCCTCAATCCAAAACACTACACATTTTTCCATTTTTACTAACACTTCATCTCTAATGTATGACGATGTTTTGGAACTATGTTTTGATGAACTGATGACAGATTTCCGTATTTCATTCTCATTTTTCTTAATGGTCCTCATAGTAGCTTCGTTTAAGCCAAAATCCTTGCCCACAGATATTGAACCTTCACCTCTTGCCAGACAGTCCAAGATTTTTAATTTTACTTCCAAAGAAATGGCTTGCCTTTTACGAATTTTTGAAATTTTTGACATTTTGTTAACTACTTGTAAGGGCAAAAATTTTATTTTTAAAGCTTAACTAAAAATTTATAGATAAAATACCTTTTTTCACTTATTAAGGTCAGAAATGCTCAAATCTAATTGATAGCACGAACAATTGATGAAATATTGCGAGCTAATAAACTTTAAACACTTTAATTAAGCAATATTTTATGTATGTCGGTGTATACTGAGTGTGTATGGTTGTGTGTGTGAGTATGCTTTTCGGGTATTTCACCAGCATAGTAATTTCATCATTATGATAATATAGCATCAGCCTCTAGTCGTGTTGCGACTGGCTGTCTGCATTCCTGTCGCTTTGAGAAGAACTGTTATAGCGGGGCGACAGCGTAGTGTCGCTGTCGCCGAGTGTGGTTCGGTAGTGGTTGAAGTGCGACCGAAACTCTCTGCGCGTATAACAATGGCAGAAAATAATAACGACGATCTTACATGTAAATATCATGCGAAGGGGATTTCCCAGTTACTACTATGTATGTTCATTTCAGCAATGGTGCCAAGTGTGGTAAAAACAAACATAATTACAAGACATGAATTTGAAACTGTACTAGATTAAAAATTTTTAACAAAAAAATTTTTTTTCAACCGTGTAACTTCAAATCCTTTAAAAAAGAAACCGTGTTAAAAAAGAGTTGGGTGTACATACATTATGTCCTTACAAGCGAAGCTAAACTATATTATGAGGTCCGATCTTTGGTCGGGAACCCTCCTCTTGTAAGGAATTAATTTATTAGGAGAGATCTAAATATTCCCTCAGATTTGGAGGTTATATATATAATATCCCATAACAATCCATTAGCAAAAGCTGTGTCAGATCGCAATATGTTATTATGCTTACGAGCGGATAATGTCATTTGTTTAAGATGTTCGCTGTTAATTAAATTGTCATACAATGTCATACAAAAAATCCTTCCAACATACATATGACAGACGTTCCCAACTTTAGATCATCGACTTGTTTAGGATGGAAGTGCTGTGGCAACCCTGTATCTCACCTGTTATTGTGAATCGGAGCGTTTCTGAATTAATAATGTAAATTTGGACAAATCATTATTATAAAATATAAAACTAAGTTAATCAAAATGTTCATACAATCTTTCGTTATTTAAGGATGCGCTAAGTACAGTGTGCAGGAATTTGATCCAATGATATAAGCGGGCAGGTGAGCGTTCAAACAAAAAGAGAATATCATCGTAGTAGGTAGATTAAAAGAGTTGTCTGATTTCAGCCCAGGCCGAGGCCAGACGAATGCGTGATCAGCCTGAGAATTCTCGCACTCGCCCAAAAAAGAGCGGCGCGTGCTCTGCTGTAGCTCAGCGTATCATACGATTTACAAATCTATATATACTTATAAAACTCCTTAGCCTGACTAACTGATTGGCGTCTTTCGGGCAGCCCAGCTAGAAGCGCAAAGTTTTTACAGTACCTTCCTATTATACCTTGAGTGGGCACTCTAGAAAAAATTGGTTAAAAATATATACGGAAGTATGAGAAAATTGCATTTGAAAAATGTATGAAAATCTCGGCATGCGCCACCTGTTACATAACAACGTGAAAGTGCAAAAAAGGTAAGAAATCTCTCTTGATTCGCTCTCTCAGCTTTTAACTTATAATTGCCATATAGCTTGTCTCTCAGCCTTTTGTTTATGCTTTGTTTTCGATGTTCGCCAGATAGAGCCAGTTATGTTTTACATATTGATCGTAAGACCTGACCTCCTCCTGACATCGTAGGTTTATGTGAAACCGCGCTTTAGTTTATTTTTGGTGTTCCTATCAATATCATTCCTATGACAGCTTAATGATATATTGATCCGATCAGGCCGGTTCCAACATAAGTATGTACCACCGCCTGCAGCAAAAAGATGCATCTTTAAAAAAGGGGGTATGGGTGGACAAAATTGTTTTTGTCTATAGGGGGTCGTGGCTGCTCATTTCGGACGACTGGGTAAGTGTAAAAACTTTAAGTCAAATCAATCAAGGATGTCAACAGTAGTATGTTTGGAAAATATGGAGTCTGTGCCTGTACAAGTGTGGGAGATATAGATTTAGCCCAGTTGCTCATGCGGTAAACAAAATATTTTGAGCAGATCTGTCAAGAAGGTCAGCGGTAGGCTGTATGTCAAATTCGATAGTAGAGCTATAAAATGTGGAAGATATAGGTTTTTGTCAAACTGTGTGAGAGGGGATGGAAGTGGGGGTGAGATCTCGATACTTAATAAAGTGAGGGTATATTCCAACATGTGTACCAAGATTAATTCCTACGGACGGAGGGACAGACACATGAATGAAAAAAAAACTTTAATATCTACAATATTGGTTGTATACACACAAAATTAGTTTACTTATTATTTTAGTTTATGTCACTTTTTTTACCCAGTAGACAAGACTGGGAAAAGCCGCTTCAACACGTACCAGGCTCGAGCTGGATGAACGAGTGGGCGGCGGTCTATACTCTCCCGATTTAGGAATCAGTTTTAGCTTTCGTCTTCCCGATCACTGTATCAGGCAGAGGTGAGGGCCATCCAGGAAGCCACCCTTTGCCTGCGCATGCATAACGTCAGTGTAGGGAACATCTATATCTACTCAGATAGCCAAGCCGCCTTGAAAGCGCTCGACTCATGCACCAACAATGCAGCCTCACTCACTGAGTGTCGCCAGTCTCTGAACGAGATAGCCCAACAGCTCAGTATAATCCTTGTATGGGTGCCTGGACACCGTAATATTGAAGGTAACGAATTGGCAGACGAACTGGCCAGACAAGGCACCAACGATACACTCCTCGCTGATAGGAACAACGTCGGCATGCCTCTGTCCACTTTCAGACTGCGTAGTAAGGAGTATACCAGGCGTCAAACTGCAAAACGCTGGAGAAATCTCACTGCATGCACGGTCTCCAAACTCACATGGCCCAGCAGAAGAGGAAGAGAGCGTAGAACATCTGCTCTGTCAATGCCCCGCACTTAGCAGGAGGATGTTCCAGCACCTGGGACACTATAGTTTTGATACTCTATCGGACATTTCCGAGGTTGGGATACACAGTATCCTCAAATTCCTCATATCTTCAAATTGCTTTAAAGGGGAACTCAATGTTTAAAATACGTCATGTGGTACCACAAGGGGCCAGCTCTTGGCCCAAGTGTGGAGCAGGTTAACTCCCCTGCTCCAGCCACCGAAACCTAACCTAACCTTGACTCTTCTTATTTTGTATTCACAAATTTATTTTATATTTCCAATGGACCAGTCTCCAGCATTTGGTATCAACTGACTATCGCCAGCTAAATGCGAATCAGTTCCGAAATCCGATCCCAAATATTCAAGCTTTTGCTGATTGGCTCCACAATACACAGATCTTCACAACGCTGGACCTGGAGTAAGCCTATTATCAAATCCGGTGTCATTGGGCTGCACCCATTTGGCTTGATTGAATATCTATATGCCTCATACACAAATTCGCACACACAAGCGACTTCAAGTGGCGGTCGCGCTGTTCTACCGTACTGTAGCTTGTTTCGTGGATAACTTCTAGGTTTATTAACCGATTGAAATAAGGATAGAAGATTAAAAGTGACCCAAGTGTTATACATGCCCAATCCCAAAGCTATACATTTAAAATTGTAGCTGTAAAACATTGTTATCGAATTGCGCAGTTGTGGGGAAAATATCTGAAATCTGAAATAAACTTCACCTGCTTATGATACACAGGAACCTACATACCAAATTTGGTGTCTTTAGCTCTTATAGTTGCTGAGATCGACGTTCAACCGGACTTACAGACAAACTGACAGGGCCAGGTCGGCTCGGCTATTGATACTGATCAATAGACCTCGGATTTTGCATATTTTTAAAGGATTCAGATAGGTAAATTCTGATAACACCAAAATACGTTTCATTGAAAATAGAGTTGAAAACGATATGCATATTTTAATTTTTTTTGCATATGCATAACATATGCAAAAAATATGCAAAATATGCAAAAATATATTATATATATATATGCAACATATATGCAAAATATGCAAAATGTATGCAAAATATGCAAAAAAATGTTAAACAAATCAAGAAATAATATAAAAGCGATTCAAGGGGTCGTGTGCATATTCAAATTTTATTTTATAGGATTAAAACTATTCAATATAATTATTATTACAATATATTAAAATAATTTTCTCAAAATTATTATTAAGAGGCTTTGACGTTTTTTCCAAAAACCATTTTGTAGGCGGAAAAGCTTCTTTCAACATCACAAGAAGTAATTGGAGCAAATTTATATTTAATTATATTTTAATTTGAAACGGGCTTAAGTCCAGACAAATCTTTGGCATTGAGACTTAAAATATTATTAATTTTTGAAATTATATTAAAGTCAGGATTTCTTTTCAAAATGCCCTCAAATTTTTCTTTCAACTCCATTCCAAATTCCCACTTGCGTTCTAAACAATATTTCCAGCTTCCTTAAATAACTCCATTGACTTTGCCAATGGGAGACCCTTCGCTTCCAAGGAAGTTATTACTTCGGCAACTCTCCCGAAATTCGATTTTATATATATAAAATCCCGATGGAGTTGGGGACTTTTTATAAGCTCTTTTGCCTGATTTATACATTCAGCTTCGTCTGGGTTCAATGTTTCAAGAACCTCAAATGGAAATTTAGAATTTTTTCTCTACCAAACTAAAGTAATTGCATAATATCGTTTCCAAAAATAATGGGTTATCGGATTGACCGATGACCCACATTTTTGACAAAGGTAATTACCTCGGTTATTCCCTCCATGTTATCTGCATAAAATGATGCCGCCTTCAACCATGTACCCCATCTGGTTATGATCGGTTTTGGTGGTAACTCCTTATCTAGTATTTGCTTGTAGCGTTGTACTCTGAGCGGAACTTTTATGAACATTTTTTTTACGCATGCTATGAACGAGTTAGCGACTTTTGCAGCTATTAAATTTAAACCGTGTGCCAAACAAGTTATGTGTATGAGATTCGCTAAAAAACTTTTAAATTTTTACCAGCTTTGATTATATATGCCGCAGCATCTGTTAAAAGCAACAAAACTTTTGACTTATTTCCTTGTGGCCATAATATACGAAGCTGTCGTTCACATATCGAGAAACAGTTGCATTATTTACTTCTTCCAACTGTTTGCACGACAATAAAAATGAGCATAAAGAATCATTTTCACTTAATGTTCCTACAACCAAATTTGCGACATATCGCCCTTGTTTATCCGTTGTTTCGTCCACTGATATCCAAACGATTTCGTCTTTGATACTGTCGCAAATTTTTTGGATTGATTTTTGGTAGCATTTATCCAAGTAGCTCTTTCTGAGAGTACTTTCATCCGGAATAATTTGACCTGTGTATTTCTTTACAAAATTATTAAATGTAACATTGCTCAGCACATTCCATGGTATATTTCCCGAAACCAATGCCGTACATAAATCAATTTTAAATTCAATTCCGGAATTATCGGAAAAGTTGCTGGACGTGTTGCCAGAAGTATGCGCATTTTCGTCGTTGTTGTTATTAGATGCATTTGACCTTCTGTGAAGTGAAGTAGCAATATGCTGCTGCAATTGAAATTTTCTTTCAAGGAATCTAAAATATTACCAACATTAGAACGAACTTTTAATTTAACAATCAGGCTTGGCTTGCTTAAGCCTGAATATTTCACCTTTTTGACACAAGTCGTACAAATTACATTGCTTCCATCAATTTCAAAGCACTTTTCGGGAGAGCTGTTAAGCCATTTTCCCATTAAACTTTTCTTACACTTGTTGATTTTTGGCATTTCACTACACTTTATCATTGATAAACATTGATATAGTATTATTTGATATACAGCCAATTCATTAAACAAATGTTTTAACTATTTGGGAATTATAAGCCTAGATAAAACAAAATGATAATCTTCGTGGTAATTATTCGTCCTTCAGAATTCTTAAATGCAGTACGATCGGGATTCGTTGACTGAATCGTAGGCTGGCTGAGTTGACTAAGTTGCGGTTCGCCGAAGCACCTGCGCGGCTGTCCCAAGTTCAAATCCTACTGAGGAAATTTTGGGTGATGATAATTTTTTTTTTCCTAAACGGAAATCAAATGAGTTGCTAAGATATCAGTGGAAGACATTTTTTTTCAAGGTAAATCTTTTTACCGCTTCAACTTTGCCCATAGCAATAAATTCGAAATATGGTAACGCCACTCGAGATTTCATTTGCACGTGGTGGTATTATCTTTGATATACTCGCACATGCATACACATATGATTTTTGACGATACGATTAAAAATAAACATTCTAAGGTCAACCGCGTTTCGGGAAATTAATCCCGTTTGATACTTTTAAAAAATATGTTTTTTAAATCAACAAAGTGTTCTTCATATACCTCAAAAGATCTTATTTTAAGAATTTCGGACTTAAAAAAATCGTTCTTAATATAAGAATTCTGTACTTATAATAAGACTTTTCCAGCTTAGTCGGATTTTGACACCGTTTGTACTTGGTTTGAGTACAGAATACTTAATATTATTAATTAATATAATTAATTTATCTGAATGTAGAAATATAATAGCTCGCCCTTTAATATTTTACGAGAGGAATTCAATTTTTAGATGAAATTCGATTGCATATATTTTGCATATTTTGCATATATTTTGCATATATTTTGCATATATTTTGCATATTTTGCATATATTTTGCATATTTTTTGCATATTTACTCCCTGTATCCATAAAATGGGTAAAAATGGAGTACTAAATCTGTGCAAATGTATGTAACAGGCAGAAGGAGACATCTCCGACCCTATAAAGTATATATATTCTTGATCAGTATCAAAACAGATTTCGATTTGGCCATGTCCGTCTGTCTGTCCGTCTGTCCGTCCGTCAATCTGTCCGTCTGTCCGTCTGTCCGTCCGTATGTATGAACGCAAGGATCTCAGCAACTATAAGAGCTAGAGACACCAAATTTGGAATGTAGGTTCATGTATAGCGGGAGCAGGTCAAGTTTATTTTAGATTTGAAATATCTCCCCCCGTTCCCCGCTATTCGATAAAAACCGTTTTACAGTAACAATTTTCAAGATATAGATTTGGGATTTGGCATGTACAATACTTTAGTCATTCTTAATCTACTGTCTATATTTCAAGTCGATCGGATAACAAACACAGAAGTTATTCAACAAATAAGATTCAGTGCTGGAGCGCGGGGAAGAAGCAGCACAGCAACCACTTAAATGCATCGCTTGCTCTGCGCTCGAGCTGTCGCTCGTGTGTGTGTGCGTCTTTTGTGTATGTGTAAGTGTACGTAGATGTGATAGGATATTTTTGACATGGGTACAGGGAGTTTTGTAGTTTTTTACTTGTTTTTACATATATTTTGCATATTTTCGATATGCATTAAGATTTGTTCTATTTAAACGATAAGACGTCTGCATACAAATTTTGGTACCAATCTGATGAAAATTACGAAATATGCAAAATTCCGAGGTCTACTGATCAAGAATATATTAACTATGTTAACAACCCGCCGTCTAAATCCAGCCTATTTGGATTTTGAGGTCAGTCCAATAGCTGCACGCCGATCAAGCAGTTTCGCAACAAGCGGGCCGCGATGGTAAGCTGACAACTTTCACGATGCGGAAGGTCATCAATTCCTCGGACTGCAACGGCAGCGCAAACCGGCCGCTCAACGGATGTAGGGCTTGGTTATTAATATTAGGAATTCATGTATTTAGATTCATGACAAACAGACGCGATCACGCTATAAATTAAATGAACAGAACTCCAACAAGTATATGTTGTAAATTTAATACGCATTCTCACCTTAATAGCCAGTTATTGATTACTTGGCGCCCAACCGGTTAAAATAAAGAACTTTAGTCATGACCTTAATAAGAAGTGTAAGGTGCAAAGTGCAAATAAGCGCAGTCACACAAAGCCAAAATCTAAATTATAGAACCCCAGCGACAAAACGAGCGAGTTTCAAAACAAATTAAAACAACATCTACATAAATCGACACCCATAGCGGCAAAAGACACAACAAAAATTTAAAATTGTGAATTACCAAAGACTAGCCGCACATAAAACAAATTTCACCGCCACGAGTCTAAGTACAGGCATTCATATTTAATCCAATTGTTACACCAAGCGGACATATTGGGCATCGGAGACAATCAATCTATAGACGTTCACTACCTGAAGGAGTACCGACTACGCAGTGCAGAGGAAACGTAGACATCGACCACTATTAACTAAGAGAATAAATTGTAAGTAGAGTGGCTGACTAGTGCTACCAAATATTAATAAAAAGAAAGAGACCCGAAGTTTGATATAAAAAATTCTTAAGAATTAAAATTTCTTAAATACGCATACTTAGCGTGGTAACGAGTATATTTTTGCAAAGTTTAAAGTCTAATAAATAAAACTATTTAAGAAATTAAATGTTCTAAAGATATCGGACTACCGTAGTTACGAGTATATCTAATTTAAATGGCAAATATTGAAATTGTGTAAGTGAAGAGGGAAGTCGATGATGAATTTAATCGATGAACGATAGGTTAGGTTAGGTTAAGACGGCAGGTCACCCTCACGGGTGGCCTCACATAGACCATCTGGTCCATATTTGACCCTTGCGACATTTAAGATTCAAAGAAGACAACTTTCGCGAATTTTAAGAGTTGGTTCAGTGGTGTCCTCGATACACTCTCCAAGGAAGTGAAGGTGTGGGATCCCATATGGTTGAGTCTGCTTCTCATGAGCGCTGGACAGGTACAGAGGAGGTGCTCCAGGGTTTCGGGCACCCCCGGTTCTCTGCACTTCCTGCAGTTGTCATCGTTTGTGATGCCAAACTTCTACGAATGCGCCGCTGTCATACAGTGTCCCGTTAGAACACCTAGCAGCGACCTGCAATCCTTTCGTGGGAGCGATACGATGTAGCAGGATTGATTGGCGTTTCGCGCGTTCCACATTATTTTAACAGTTCCGCATGTCGTCGCAACTTTCCATCTGCGGCTGACCGTCCGTTGAGCGTGTTCTTCGAGTTCTGTATATATCGCTTGCTGGGAGATTGGTAGATTCTCGACGCTACCAGTCGTTAGTTCCACGCCATCCTTAGCTAACTCGTCTGGCTTTTCGTTTCCGCTAATGTCCCGGGGGCTTGGAACCCAGTAGATGCGCACTCTCTTAGAAGTGCTTAATGCACCCACTGCTTCCCTGCTCGCCAGAACATATTTGGATTTGATGGCGTCCGAGAATAGGGATTTTATGGCCGTCTGACTGTCAACGAATATGTTGACATGTGTGTGCTGCGTGTTGAGCTCTAAGGCAGCTTCAACCACCTTCCGGATGGCGAAAACCTCCGCCTGGAAGATTCTGCAATAGTCCGGTAGTTTGTATGGTCGCTCTATGTTGAGCTCCTCACAATAAATCCCCGCGCCTACTCCATGCTGCATCTTAGAGCCATCTGTGTAGATGTTGATCGTCCACTGCTTCGTTTCCAAGCCGATTAGCCAGTCGTTGGGACCAATCATCATTTCTGTTTGTGGTTGAGGTTCGTCCCAGGGGTCATGTAGACCGTGCTACTTAATCGTTCCCTGCCGATCTCGCAGTGTCCAAGGCTCTGAAGAGCCATATTTCCTGTTGCCACCAGGCGTCGTGCGCTGTTTTGAGCTATTAGTCTCGCGTGTATGTCCAGGGGATCCACACCTAGTATTTTCTCGGGGGCTTTTGTTCGATTAGGGTGGGGTCCCTGTAGGTACCTTGTACCTCTTCGTGAAGAGGATAAGGTCCGTTTTCTCCGCATTGATACTTAGTCCGACTCCAGTGGCCCAATTAAGTATCTCCCTCAGTGTATGTTCCATGATGGAGCTTAGCGTGGATGGGCATTTCCCTACGATGATTACGGCTATGTCGTCTGCATAGGCGGTGATCTTGGGGGCACTACCTTCAAATGACGTTTGGAGGTGGTTTACGACCAGATTCCAGAGAAGGGGCGATAGTAAACCTCCTTGCGGAGTGCCTCTGTGCGCCTCTTTTATTGCTGTTGTTGGGCCCCACTCAGCCTGGACCCGTCTGCAACTCAGAAGGTTGTCTATCCTAAGGTCAATTGCCGCTGTGGGGTTCGTTGCGCGCAGTCCTTCGGGAACGCTCCCAGTGCATATTCCTCTTGGTAGAGCGCTTTCTCTATGGTGGCTCCTAGGACTTGTAGCACAGATTCTACCGATTTCCCTTTTGTTTAGGCGTGTTGATGTTTCGAGAGCTGGATTTGGTCAGTACCTGTCCTTAAGCTTAGTTCGATTAACATCTCGAGTGTTTTGAGTCGGCCTGTAATCCTTCGGATACAGATGGTTGCTTTTGCCTGATTTCTGCAAGAATACAACTCTAGCTGTTCTCCAGGGTTCGGGCACGTAGTTTAAGTTCAGACAACCCGTGAATATTTCTTCAAGCCATGGTGTGACTTGGGATTTCGCCATCTGTAGCATGGCTGGAAATATACCATCTAGTCCAGGCGATTTGAAGCCGGCAAAAGAGTTGATCGCCCAGTCGATCTTCCTTGCGGGTACTATATCTTCTTGCGTATATGCGGATCTTAAATGTTGGTTGTGGGAGTGACTAATAGGCTCCGTGCAGCCAGGAAAGTGTACCTCCATGAGCACATTCAGTGTTTCCTTGCTGCTCTCAGTCCAATCTCCATTGTCCTTCCGCAGAGGGCTCTGCGTGGTTGGTTGACTGGATAGTAGCTCCCTGAGTCGAGATATTTTCGAAGTGTTCTCGATCGTAGAGCAGAAGTTCTTCCAAGATAGCCTCTTTGCACTTCGTACTTCTTTTTTAAAATTTTTAAGTCTATGTTATTATTATTATTGTATTCCCTCCAGATAATTTCATGGTCAGCTGCATTAGCTAACTTGAAGGATTCTCTGACTTCACGTCTAAGCACTCGGGAGTCTACCATGGTGGTCTAGGCTTGCGCTTAGTTCGTGTGGGCCTAAAAGAGGAGTGGTAAGCTCTGAGGAGTTGGCTCGTTGGCTCGTTGGCTCTATGGATTTTTCTATTTAGGCCTCACTCGTAATTTTCTTTGGTTTACCGAGTGCCTTCTCTGTCAACTTTTTGAAACGCTCCTAGTTGTTGTTCCGGGGTTCCTGTAGACTTTCGAAGGCGTTCGGTAATTAAATTCTATATTAAAACTAATATATTTGTGGTCAGAGAAGGAGGACTGCTCAAGTACTCTCCAGTCTGTGACTCTAGTATTGTCATCAGTGTATAATGTGAGATCTAAAACGTTTGAAGAGGTTGGTCCCATATACGTGGGTTCTTCGCCAGTATTAGCCACACTTAGGTTAGTTAGTAATTGAAAGCTTAATAGGGACTCATCTCTGTTATTGATGTCCGAGCTGCCCCACACTGTGTGGTGTGCGTTGGCGTTGGCCCCTATGACAAGCGGGTGACGCTTTCCGGTTGCTGTCACAAGCTCGTGCAGCTCCTCGGGTGGTGCGGGTTGGTCGGGTTGGTATAGCAGGCCGCTATCAGTGTAGTACTGTCGTACTGTAATGAGGTAATAAGTAGCTATGGATGCCTTTTCTAGCACGAATGGCAGTTCTATTTATACTTACGGTTGTCGGGATAAATGTTGCGTATTTGTTTGACCTTATGCCGGATACCCTGTTTCCCGACGATATCCAGGGCTCCTGCAATAAGGCCACGTCGACGGCTTCTTCCTCTAGCGCGACAAGGAGCTCCGTTGAGGAGAGCGTACTTTTATGAAGATTCAGCTGAGGGACCTTCAACTGCATTGTTGGTTGCTGATTCCTCCACGGGGTCGACTTCCATGGTCGTTCCACCGTCGTCTGCTGCGCCCGTTAAGTTTAGAGCCAGCGTGTCGTCGGTCACAGCTTCTAGGCCGAGATCCTTTTCCACCTCCCCTGACTCTAGCGGGTTTTTGTTGTCGTCTGCGGGGTGGCGTTTCTTCAGACGTAGGTACACGCTACGTACTCCCCACGCCATTTTCCCGAATCGTGGATACAGTGCGTCCTCAGCCTACTTGCTAATTCGGATAATGTAATGCTGTCCGCCACTGCTCTGAGCCACACCGCCCCATCAATTGTGGGCATCGGGGAGTCTGGTAGGGCCTCCATCCTCTCAAATAATGCCTTGAGCAGCTTTATCTCCAACGTCTTGCACTGCTCAATCGTCATCTTGCGGGTTGCTTCGGTCAATAAGAGCCACGATCAAGTGTCGTTTGGCCACGTCGCTCGCCTTTGTGGTGTTTGTTTTGGAATGCCTCACATTCGCCTTCTGTATTTGCCGTTTACCTGCGGGGGTTCCGGTCTTTGCACTCTCGGTGGAGAGCTGCCGCTTTTTGGCGGCAAGCTCCTCCACGCGATTGGCGAAGTGGCCATCCTTGGTTACGTGCTGGGATCTTGACGCAAAATTCTCTCGACTCTCCTTGATCCTGCTTTCTGCCCAAGCAAGAGACTCCTGCTCATCGGAAATGAGATCCTTCTTGCCCGTCAGTCTGCCTTGGGTCCTCAAAGCAGGTTTGTACTGTGCCTTCACCTTCAGCCTATCGCTTGACTTCGTCTTGGGCCCTTTCTTGCGTGAGGAGCCGGTGCCCGAGGAATTGTCCGGAGACTGAAGGATCTCGATCCGAGTCTGCATCGACTGCGGTACCTGATCGCAAAAGTGACCTGTTGTTTGTGGCAGTAGCTGTGAAATCACTGAGACCTGCTCCCGTCTCAGTGAAGTTGTGACCACTGGCGACACGCAGCGAGGATTGCTCCCCGCCGTGCCCGCCGGTGGTAGCGGCCACGCATCCCACCGACGTTTGGACTGACATCCCAGCCCGAGTTGCATTTGTGTTGTCGTCCATCCTGCAAGGTCTGGGAAGAACTAGTGCAAGGAATAAATAGCATAGCGAGTAAAAGATATTCCGAACAGGTGTTTCATAAAACCAGGTCGAACATGAACGCGCAGCAGTTTGAAAAACTCATACAGGTAGCGATAGACAGTGCCTTAAGATCGCAGGCATCGAATTACGAAAAAGCTAACAGTGAGCTTAGGGAAGATTTCAATCGCCAAATAGCCGATCTGATGAACAATTAAAAGGCACACACGTGGTATACCAAGATATTGAGATACGTGAAGGGGTCAAGTGTGAGGAGACATTGGATGCGGTGAAGAGTATGCCAGAACTTATTGGAGCACAAGAGAACTACATGTCATGGCACCAGGCGGCACATTCCGCTTATAAAATTATAAAGCCATACAATGGCACTTCGCGGCATTACCAGGCCGTGATTATCATTAGAAGCAAGGTTAGGGGACCTGCAAAAGCAGTATTGGCTTCCTCTAACACAGCTGTAAACATTGACGCCATTATTAGCAGATTGAACTTTACGTACAGTGATAAGCGCCCCATCCATGTCATAGAACAGGAGATGAGCACGTTGAGGCAAGGGGACTTGTCGTTGTTACAATACTACAACGAGGTAGAGAAAAAACTCACCTTATTGACCAATAAGGTGAACATGTCATACGATACCACCTTAGCGAAGGGCATGAGCGAAAAGTTCAGGGGAGACGCAAAATCAACAAAGGCCCAAGCAGAACGATCAGAATAGTCAAGGGACTCAAGGAAAGAGCCCATTTTTTTTAAAGAAAAATAGTGGCCAAACGCATGTTAATAGGGCTGAGGCAGCGTCCCATCACAGAGAATCGGCTGAACCAATGGACGTGGATCCTTCCTCGTCAAGTTTCCGGCAGACCACAAATTATCAAAAGAGACAGGGCTCTACGAGATCAAATGATTGTTTCCCACAGGGGGGAAACACAGCAATACGTCTGAACGTTTGACGGGCCACAGGAGACAAAGAATAGATCACATGACTCAGGGCCACGCAACACCGACGTACGAACAGACGGCCAATGAGGCCACCTCAGAAATTGAAGATAATGGTGAAGAAAACGACAGCGATATTGTTTATTTTTTAGGAGCACTTCCCTGCTACCCATCATTGAAAAGAAAGTAGCAGGAATCCTAATGCGCTTCTTAGTCGACACAGCGGCTTCGAAAAATTACATCAGACCCTGTAAGCGATTGGAAAATGTCTTCCCAGTTGAAAAGCCATTTGCCGTGTAGAATACACGGCTCAATAAGATTGAAAAAAAGTGCTGGCTACCTATCTTCGGGGTAACAACATAATTTTGCCTTCTAAATGTGCTACCCACATTCGACGAGATCATTGGCCTCGACTTGCTAACGCAGTTGGGAGCCACCGTCAATCTCAAGTCCAACCGAATCGAGTTCGACTCGGGTTCGGAAATAATCCGATACCAAAAGTGCGTTGACGTTAACTTCACCAAGGTAAAAGAGTCTGACGTACCAGTTTACGTAAGGGCAGAATTCGAAAAACTGTTAGGAAATAGGGCAAAGGTATTTGCGACCTCTAACGAAGCGCTCACACGTCCGTCGTGGCTACCATAAGAAGGACCGACGATGCCCCAATCT
Organism: Hirtodrosophila confusa; assembly: GCA_035043065.1. Taxonomy (NCBI): domain Eukaryota; kingdom Metazoa; phylum Arthropoda; class Insecta; order Diptera; family Drosophilidae; genus Hirtodrosophila; species Hirtodrosophila confusa. The sequence continues at coordinate 114,726 of JAWNNI010000189.1, forward strand.
ATACTAAACTGTACCCATATCCTATGGGTGTAGCCGAATTCGTGAGCAAAGAGCTGCAGGAGCTTTTGAGAAATGGGATCAATAGAAAATCAAGATCCCCGTACAACAAGCCGATATAGGTTGTTGACAAAAAAGGAACTGATTAGTCCGGAGATAAGAAGAAGCGATTGGTTATCGATTTCAGGAAACTGAACTTGAAAACGATTGCTGATAAGTACCGATACCAAGCATTTCGATGATTTTAACCAACCTGGGCAAAGCCAAATACTTCATGACTCTAGATCTGAAATCCGGCTACCATCAAATATTGTTGGCAGTGCGCGATCGAGAAAAGACATCGTTTTCTGTCAACGGAGGGAAATACGAATTTTGTCCACTTCTATTTGGGTTAAAGAATGCTGGCAGCATCTTCCAACGAGCGATCGATGATGTTCTGTGGGAGCAAATCGGGAAGTCGTGCTACTTTTACGTCGATGATGTAATTATATTCTCCAAAAACGAGACAGACCATGTCAAGCACATTGACTTTGTGTTGAAGAGCTTGTATGAGGCCAACATGAGAAAACCGCGAGAAAAATCGCAGTTTTTCAAAGAGCGAATACCAAAGTCGAATACCTCGGCTTTGCTGTAACCAACGAGGGCTTAAAAACAGACCCCGAAAAGGTAAAAGCTGTCCAGGAGTACCCTGAGCCAAGAAACCATTTCGAGGTAAGGTTTTTCCTAGGGCTAGCTAGCTACTACAGATGTTTCGTGAGGGATTCCTCGTCAATTGCGAGGCCAATATCAGACATTCTAAAGTGGAAAAACGGTTCGGTTAATAAACATAGGTAAAAGAAGATCGCTATAAGGTTTAATGAAATCCAACGGCACGCATTTGAAAGGTTGAGTGATATTTTGGCGTCAGAAGATGTCAAGCTCCTTTACCCGGACTACAAAAAACTTTTGGAGCAGTTCTTTCACAGAACGGTCGTCTGATTACAATGATTGCGAGAACGCTCAAAGATAGGGTAATGAACTACGCGACAAACGAGAGGGAGTTGCTCGCAATCGTATGGGCGTTGGGGAAGCTGCGGCATTATTTGTACGGGACAAAAGACATTCACAACTTTACAGACCACCAGCCTCCCTCGTTTGCGGTCTCGGAAAGAAACCCAAACCCAAAGATTAAGCGCTGGAAGGCATGTATCGACGAACACAATGCAAATGTGCTTTATAAACCTTGGAAAGAAAACCACGTCAACGATGCGCTTTCGCGACAACATGTAGAAGTTGAAGATCAGGATGCTGAGTCTGACGCAGCGACAATGCATAGTGAGGTGTCTCACTTATACTATTGCCGGCACATATAAACCCTTGAACTGCTTCAGGAACTAAATTGTCCCAGAAGAAGCAAGGTTCCCGTTAAGACAGAATTTCATTCTATTTGGGAAAAGACAAGGCACTTCATTAGCAAAGAATCGCTCTTTGAGATCCTCGTTCTGACTCACATTCAGATCGAGTTAGTGAGGGCTTTTCCGGCAACAAAGTTTTGGCATTGTAAGAATCTTGTGGCAGACATCTTCCATAAGAACGAAATGTCAGAAATAGTCATGACGGAACATAATCGTGCACAAAGAGCACTATTGTTTTCCGAACATGACTAGGTTGGCAAATGAGGTAGTCTCAAATTGAAAAACTTGCGTGAAGGCCAAGTACGATAGGCACTCAAAGAAATAGGAACTGGGCAAGACGCCAATTCCTTCGTTTACCGGGGCAATGATGAATGTCGACATTTACTCGACGAACAACAAATTATTTCCTCACTTCTGGACGTTGATGTACTAACGAACAGTTCATAGAAGTGCCCCAACGACACCTAGCACGGGCTTGTTAACGCGCGGACCCAAGCATAAATGCAACCCACCTCCCGCCCAACCGACCGAGGGGCACGCCGCATAACGTACGGTAGCGAAAGATCGCGGAAATGCAAATACAACAATATTATTATACAAAAACATTTTACAAAAAAAGTCCCTAAGGATTACATAAATAACTTAAGAGTAAAGTTTTAAGTGTAGAAATTGAAGTAGCATTACTTACTAGATGGAAAAGATTGTTATAGTTAGAGCATAAGATTCGAAAGGGGTTATAAATAGCATAATTAGAACTACAAGTTTGAAGAGAAAGTGGAAGAAAGTTTCTAGAACATCTGATCGGAACTGCAAAACTAATTTGGCTGATTAATTCAGAAGAATCAATTTCCCCATTAATTAGTTTGTGTAAGAAAATTACACCCAGCATGGTTCTACGATCAGAAAGAGAAGCCAAATTTATTAATAATATAATTATTAAGAAAGGGTATTCGCCTGTAAAAGGACATTACGTTACACTTACCACAATTAAGATTTAATAAATTTACCCGACACCAGGCTTGAAAACTATCAAGATCAGTTTGCAACCTTTGACCAGATAAGAAATCAGTAGATGACAGACAAATTTTAACATCATCGGCATACATCAGCACCCGGGAGTGATTTACAACAAAAGGAAGGTCATTTATGAACAGAGTAAATAATAAGGGGCCAAGATGACTTCCTTGTGGAACTCCGGAAGTAACTTGAACAGACCTAGAAACTAAGCATTTTGAAATAAACTTTTTAGAGTTTACTCCAAAGAGTTAAGTTAAGTTATTTGGAAATCCCAGAAGATGAAGTTTATGAAGTAAAAGAGAATAATTAACAGAGTCAAAAGCCTTACTGAAATCAGTGTAAATAACATCTGTTTGCATTTTAGATTGAAATCGCTTAATGACAAATGAAGTGAATTCCAATAGGTTAGTGGTAGTAGATCTATATTTCACAAACCCATGCTGGCAGGGTGAAATTATAGATCTACATAAATGTTGAAGTTGAGAAGTTATTAATTTCTCAAAAATCTTAGGAATAGCAGACAACTTAGAAATACCTCTATAGTTCTCGACGCTAGACTTATTGCCTTTTTTATGGAGAGGAATAAAAAATGATTCTTTCCAAATGTTGGGGAAAGACCACAACTCCACGGACAGTCTAAAAATAAAAAATAGGGGCTTTAAAATTCCTTCAGCACAGTACCTAAGCACACAGCTTGGTACTCCATCAGGTCCCTGTGAAAATACGGGCTTAATGACCTTTAAATCACGTAGACAGCAGATGATGAAAGTGTTGATGACCTACGCTTCGCATTAACGAAGTCGTAAAACCTTTTGGGATCCCGTAACCTAACTGTAACCTTCTGAGGTAGTTGATATAACAGTGTATATTTAGTACAGAGAAGATAGATCTGGCAATCAAATAACGCGAAAAATCCAAGAAAGAGCCAGATTCCTTGAACTTTTTATACAATCTCGACTTTCTATTTTTTAAGTTAGTTTAATCCCGTGTAAGCCACACAGGTTTGTTAGACCTACATGGGTTACAAAATGGGACACAGGAATTAATTAATGAATTTAAAGTTAAATAAAAATATTCGATTGCACAATCCATATCTCTACACATGTACAGCTGGGACCAGTCAGCCTGGGATAGGAGCAGAGCAAGTTTAGAAAATCGGTTTTCCGAAATTGACGAACTCGCTCTGCAAATTTTCTGCCTGGGCTTGGCACCCTGGCTGGTAAGTCAATCAACACTTCCAAAGATGGGTGATAAGGATCTTCAGGAATGGATATAGGTATAGTACGGGAGACAGAATAGAAGGAGGAATCCAAGACAAAAATAAGAAGCAAGCATTTTAAGTAAAGAATTTCGGATACCATTGATTTGACACAATGGCATCCCAAATAAGCTGTCAATAAAATCGTGCTGAATCGCGGGAGTCAACACGCTGGAGTCAGGACTAGAAATCCAGGTATAGCAGAAGCATGGGAAGAATAAACAGAAAAATCTGAAGAAGGTGGGATATAGGAACAAGTAATGAAAAAGCAAACGCCACAAAAACTAAATTTAACAGCAACAAATTCAATATCTACAGAACTATCGATTACTACTATCTCAGAAAACAAATCATCGTCAACAGCAATAAGCACACCACCACCACGACGAGTAGTGCGATCTTTTCTATATATAGAGAATTTATTAGAAAAAATTTCAGAATTAAGAATGTTGGGCCTTAACCATGTTTCAGAAAACGGCAACGACATGAAAAGGAAAAGTTAGACTATTAAGGTAAAGATTACTAAGTTTACTACAAAGACCTCTTACATTCTGATAGCCAAGTGAGAGGGAGGTTGTTAGTTTTTTGTGCTATCAGAGATGACAAGAGGTGGTTTAGCACTACCACCAGAAAAAGGAAGTGAAACCGGAGGCCGATTTTTCTTTTTAACAGTGTATTCTTTAATAACTTAGTGATCCGTCCAAAATTCTTTACAACAAATATCGTTAAAGTTTTCGGCCGAACACTTATTTTAAATGACGAAATTTCCCGAGCATATGTGAAATTGAATTTTTCCACCGTAATATGGGCTTTAGATTTGGCCTGTATAAAGGCCTTAACATCCTCAGATGAAGTATCAGGGGAAAGCCTAGAAACAAAAATTTGTTTCCTTGGTGGAACACCTGAGGGTCTTCTTAGCAACCAACACAAAAGCGTCCCGTGGAGCCACAGCATTGGTTGATAGACCATCTGATTCAACCGGTATATTAACACTCGTAAATTGAACAGGATCAACTGTGTTAAGAACCACCAAATCAGGAATCTCTTCGGGGTCAGAAGAAACGACAACATCCATGGGCGCGATGCTGTTCTCGTCACTTCTGATTGATATATAAGTAGAAGGGGACGATAAATTAATAAGTTCAGCATTTCTATCAGTGGCGGATGTAGTGGATATGTGTGTGGGAAGTGTATGTTCATTTGGGACAATAGACAGCCTAAAATTGGCTTTTTTCCGTTTTGGAGATTCATTTAAAAGTTTCATACTTTTAAAATCGCTCTCCAAATCGGAGAAACCTTCGAACAGTTTTTTGAACCGCATGAATCCCATAATATCCCTTTCCACCTCCCGATACGCATGTCCACTTTAAACCAGATTTTGACTCAATCTGGTCTATAAATTGGCCGTTAAGGCCAGCACATTTTTCATGTGACACATTGTCACATAGCAAGCAGCAAACAACACCCATTTTAACATTTACTCTAACCTGGCAATTTTTATTATAACAGACAACCATATTTAAAACAAAAGAAGAATTAAATAGACAAAAACAGATCAAAAATAAAAACAGTGCACGAAAAATAAAACGTATTTACAGAAAAGAAGGCACTCTAGGGTTAAATGTGTTGACGTTGATTTGTACTTACACACAACAACACCAACAAACAAATAGAAGCGCGGGGCGTCGACCGAAATCACAACGGAATCAGAGCAAAGAAATGAACCGCAACAAACACCAACGATACAGGCGCGCGAGAGAGTTAAAAGAGCGTTGAGAGCGCGAATGAGTTAAAATACAAAAAAAACACACTGCAAATGCACAAAACAACCACCAGTCTGCTTGTGCTGATGTTTGTTGTTGTATTTGAACAAATTTATAAACGTAGTTGTAGTTAACTTTTAATGTCAAACTTGTGTTAAACACAACCGATGTAACACACAAGATGAACAAAAAAACAAGTAAGAATGCTTTAGTCGAGTATACCTACAAAACTCCCTGTACCCAGGTCAAAAATTTCCGATCACATCTACGTACACTTACATATACATAAAAGACGCACACACACGAGCGACAGCTCGAGCGCAGCGCAAGCGAGGCATTTTAAGTTGTGACTGTGCTTCTACTTCCCCCCGCGCTCCAGAACTGAATCTTGTTTGTTGAATAACTTCCGTGTTTGTTATCCGATCGACTTGAAATTTGGATAGTAGATTAAGAATGCCTGAAGTATTGTACATGCCAAATCTATATCTTGAAAATTGTTACTGTAAAACGGTTTTTATCGAATAACGGGGGAACGGGGGGAGATATCTCAAATCTAAAATAAACTTGACCTGCTCCGGCTATACACAAACCTACATTCCAAATTTGGTGTCTCTAGCTCTTCTAGTTGCTGAGATCCTTGCGTTCATACATACGGACAGACAGACGGGCATGGCCAAATCGAAATCTCTTTTGATACTGATCAAGAATATATATACTTTATAGGGTCGAAGATGTCTCCTTCTGCCTGTTACATACATTTGCACAGATTTACTACCCCCTTTTACCCATTTTCTGGGTACAGGGAGTAAAAAAAACACAAGTTATAAATTGAAATCACAAGGAAAAACAAAATACACGAGGCGCAAGAAAAGAACACGTCCGTTGCGAATGCAAAGAGAATGCGAACTTACATAGACAAGTTATCGAAATCCGCTGTGGTTCAACCATCTCGAACCATAGAGGATGTGAAAATAGCGATTATTCAGCTAATAAATATCTTTCCTCACGCCAAATCATTCTACTGCGACAACGAGCCCACACTCAACTCTGAGACAGTAAGGACCTTGCTTTCAAATCACTTCGTTTTCATTCCACGTTAGGTAATATTGCAAGCTAGGGAATGGACACAGACAGTATCAACACGATCGAGCTGGTCCTCAGAGCTACGGTGCTGTACAATGGATGAATACACTCGGTCACTAACAAAAGACCAATTGACATAGTACATTTAGCCGCAGCTGAACTACAACAGTCAATAAAGAACAAGTTGCAAAAAACACAGCTCCTGCAACTCAATAGGGTCAACAAAAATAGGCAGAACAGGGTCTTTGAAGTGGGAGAGAAAATGTGGGTGAAGTCAAATAGAAGGCTGGGCAACAAATAAGCACCCCTATGTACAGGAGTAGTCGAGATCGACTTGGGGACAACAGTCCTTATTAAGGGGACGGTGTTCTACATGGATAGCACCTTGAACCTTGCGGTCACGTTTCTCTGCACGTTCATTTTATTAAGCGCCAGCACTCACACAGCTTCATTATACATTTTAGGCTACTTTTCACGATACTTCCATTTCTGACGATTTGCTGCGCCCGGGTCACCGCTTACACTCACTCCGAATATATTCCGATAGTGGACGGTAACGTACTCGTCTGGTAACAATACGGGTATTTAAGGCACACGGCCAAGGTAGCCGACTCCACACGCATGGTAGGCGAAACAAGAGGGCTAATAAAACTATTCCCGCAGTCCCACATGAAAACGCTCTTAGAGATAGATACGGGTCACGTGAAAACCTTGTCCGCTTTAAGTGTCCATCACAGAATGGCTGAGTTTAGAATTTTTGGGCATAGCACTGAAACGATATATCGATACCTGTGACCAGCTGTGTTTTTTTGCGCTCCACATTTAAATTCAAATATCTACAAACCTAACTATCCTTTCGGTCTTATAAAGCGTTAAATCTCTTTATCTTTTCCTTCTAAGGTGCCTTACCATTGTGTCAAGTGTTATCAGTTGTGCATTGTAAGTTTATTTGCATTTTAATTTCTTACGCGGCGTCTGTGCTGTCTTTGTTGTTGTGCATTTTAGTTTCTGCGCGCGGCGTCTGTGCTGTGTTTGTTGTTGTGATTTTCGTAATTTCTTCTTTTGTGCTTTGCCTGCGTATTCTTCTTTTTTGCTTTGCGCGCAAATCGAATACTCTCTCTATTGCTTTGTAAACGTTGTTTGTTTACTTCTGAACATCACATTTAACTCATTTTGAGTGCTTTTAATTTGCTCTTTTGCTGTTTACTAATATTTTCGTTTAAACCAGTAGACATGTCGTGCTGCAGTAAGTCCTGCTCATTTAAGTCGGCGGCTGATTCTCCTCAGCCTCAATTTATTGATTGTTGGTTGTGTGAAAATATGGTGCATGCTAAATGCGCGGGTCTTACTGGTCGTGAATGTGATAAAATCAACTCTGCTGCTAAGAAGCACACGGGCGGCCTGAAATGGCCTTGCCCGTCGTGCTATGGTATGCAGGCTGATTTTACCAAAATGTAGAATTCTGTCCGCACTCAATTCCTTAAATTGAGTAAAGTAGTTAAGACTCTATCCGGTGATTTTGACTCAAGCATTAAATTGCTAAGTCAATTCAAGTTTGAGTCGCCACCAAATCGCCGGATAGAAAATCAATTCTTATCTGTCCCCTCACTACTACCCTCTTTATCTAGTTTACCCTCACCTAGTATCAGTTCTACACCCCCTCTACTTGATTTTTCTCCATTACTTTCTCTTTCGCCTTCTCTAAGTAATTTTACTAATATTTCTCCATCCCCATCACCCGTGGGGTGATGCACCCGCTGCTCCTTTAATCGATACTTTATCGACTATTGAAGCTGCGGTTAAGGCCTCTAGTCGTAAAAGTAAACCCTCCCGTACCCTTGCTCTCTCTCCAACTATTAGAAATGTAGAACCATCGAATTCTCCTTTACTTCCTACGCTTTCTGTTGTAGCGCCCCGTAGACAAGTATTTGTGTCTAAACTTTCTTCTGACACAACTTGTGAATCTGTAGCTTCCTATATTACCAGTAGAACTTCTGCTAATATATTAGTCACTAAATTCAACTTTTCCGCGCCTCGCGAAATTTCCTCTTTTAAAATGAGTCTACCCGATGATGCTTTTTCAATTATTTGCTATTCAAATTTCTGGCCTCCTCACATGATTGTTCATAAGTTTAAGCCAAAAAAGCGAAGGCAACCACCTCCTGTAACCCTCGACCGAGGGGCACGCCGCATAACGTACGGTAGCGAAAGATCGCGGAAATGCAAATACAACAATATTATTATACAAAAACATTTTACAAAAAAAGTTCCTAAGGATTACATAAATAACTTAAGAGTAAAGTTTTAAGTGTAGAAATTGAAGTAGCATTACTTACTAGATGGAAAAGATTGTTATAGTTAGAGCATAAGATTCGAAAGGGGTTATAAATAGCATAATTAGAACTACAAGTTTGAAGAGAAAGTGGAAGAAAGTGTCTAGAACATCTGATCGGAACTGCAAAACTAATTTGGCTGATTAATTCAGAAGAATCAATTTCCCCATTAATTAGTTTGTGTAAGAAAATTACACCCAGCATGGTTCTACGATCAGAAAGAGAAGCCAAATTTATAAATAATATAATTATTAAGAAAGGGTATTTGCCTGTAAAAGGACATTACGTTACACTTACCACAATTAAGACTTAATAAATTTACCCGACACCAGGCTTGAAAACTATCAAGATCAGTTTGCATCCTTTGACCAGATAAGAAATCAGTAGATGACAGACAAATTTTAACATCATCGGCATACATCAGCACCCGGGAGTGATTTACAACAAAAGGAAGGTCATTTATGAACAGAGTAAATAATAAGGGGCCAAGATGACTTCCTTGTGGAACTCCGGAAGTAACTTGAACAGACCTAGAAACTAAGCATTTGAAATAAACTTTTTAGAGTTTACTCCAAAGAGTTAAGTTAAGTTATTTGGAAATCCCAGATGATGAAGTTTATGAAGTAAAAGAGAATAATTAACAGAGTCAAAAGCCTTACTGAAATCAGTGTAAATAACATCTGTTTGCATTTTAGATTGAAATCGCTTAATGACAAATGAAGTGAATTCCAATAGGTTAGTGGTAGTAGATCTATATTTCACAAACCCATGCTGGCAGGGTGAAATTATAGATCTACATAAATGTTGAAGTTGAGAAGTTATTAATTTCTCAAAAATCTTAGGAATAGCAGACAACTTAGAAATACCTCTATAGTTCTCGACGCTAGACTTATTGCCTTTTTATGGAGAGGAATAAAAAATGATTCTTTCCAAATGTTGGGGAAAGACCACAACTCCACGGACAGTCTAAAAATAAAAAATAGGGGCTTTAAAATTCCTTCAGCACAGTACCTAAGCACACAGCTTGGTACTCCATCAGGTCCCGGTGAAAATACGGGCTTAATGACCTTTAAATCACGCAGACAGCAGATGATGAAAATGTTGATGACCTACGCTTCGCATTAACGAAGTCATAAAACCTTTTGGGATCCCGTAACCTAACTGTAACCTTCTGAGGTAGTTGATATAACAGTGTATATTTAGCACAGAGAAGATAGATCTGGCAATCAAATAACGCGAAAAATCCAAGAAAGAGCCAGATTCCTTGAACTTTTTATACAATCTCGACTTTCTATTTTTTAAGTTAGTTTAATCCCGTGTAAGCCACACAGGTTTGTTAGACCTACATGGGTTACAAAATGGGACACAGGAATTAATTAATGAATTTAAAGTTAAATAAAAATATTCGATTGCACAATCCATATCTCTACACATGTACAGCTGGGACCAGTCAGCCTGGGATAGGAGCAGAGCAAGTTTAGAAAATCGGTTTTCCGAAATTGACGAACTCGCTCTGCAAATTTTCTGCCTGGGCTTGGCACCCTGGCTGGTAAGTCAATCAACACTTCCAAAGATGGGTGATAAGGATCTTCAGGAATGGATATAGGTATAGTACGGGAGACAGAATAGAAGGAGGAATCCAAGACAAAAATAAGAAGCAAGCATTTTAAGTAAAGAATTTCGGATACCATTGATTTGACACAATGGCATCCCAAATAAGCTGTCAATAAAATCGTGCTGAATCGCGGGAGTCAACACGCTGGAGTCAGGACTAGAAATCCAGGTATAGCAGAAGCATGGGAAGAATAAACAGAAAAATCTGAAGAAGGTGGGATATAGGAACAAGTAATGAAAAAGCAAACGCCACAAAAACTAAATTTAACAGCAACAAATTCAATATCTACAGAACTATCGATTACTACTATCTCAGAAAACAAATCATCGTCAACAGCAATAAGCACACCACCACCACGACGAGTAGTGCGATCTTTTCTATATATAGAGAATTTATTAGAAAAAATTTCAGAATTAAGAATGTTGGGCCTTAACCATGTTTCAGAAAACGGCAACGACATGAAAAGGAAAAGTTAGACTATTAAGGTAAAGATTACTAAGTTTACTACAAAGACCTCTTACATTCTGATAGCCAAGTGAGAGGGAGGTTGTTAGTTTTTTGTGCTATCAGAGATGACAAGAGGTGGTTTAGCACTACCACCAGAAAAAGGAAGTGAAACCGGAGGCCGATTTTTCTTTTTAACAGTGTATTCTTTAATAACTTAGTGATCCGTCCAAAATTCTTTACAACAAATATCGTTAAAGTTTTCGGCCGAACACTTATTTTAAATGACGAAATTTCCCGAGCATATGTGAAATTGAATTTTTCCACCGTAATATGGGCTTTAGATTTGGCCTGTATAAAGGCCTTAACATCCTCAGATGAAGTATCAGGGGAAAGCCTAGAAACAAAAATTTGTTTCCTTGGTGGAACACCTGAGGGTCTTCTTAGCAACCAACACAAAAGCGTCCCGTGGAGCCACAGCATTGGTTGATAGACCATCTGATTCAACCGGTATATTAACACTCGTAAATTGAACAGGATCAACTGTGTTAACAACCACCAAATCAGGAATCTCTTCGGGGTCAGAAGAAACGACAACATCCATGGGCGCGATGCTGTTCTCGTCACTTCTGATTGATATATAAGTAGAAGGGGACGATAAATTAATAAGTTCAGCATTTCTATCAGTGGCGGATGTAGTGGATATGTGTGTGGGAAGTGTATGTTCATTTGGGACAATAGACAGCCTAAAATTGGCTTTTTTCCGTTTTGGAGATTCATTTAAAAGTTTCATACTTTTAAAATCGCTCTCCAAATCGGAGAAACCTTCGAACAGTTTTTTGAACCGCATGAATCCCATAATATCCCTTTCCACCTCCCGATACGCATGTCCACTTTAAACCAGATTTTGACTCAATCTGGTCTATAAATTGGCCGTTAAGGCCAGCACATTTTTCATGTGACACATTGTCACATAGCAAGCAGCAAACAACACCCATTTTAACATTTACTCTAACCTGGCAATTTTTATTATAACAGACAACCATATTTAAAACAAAAGAAGAATTAAATAGACAAAAACAGATCAAAAATAAAAACAGTGCACGAAAAATAAAACGTATTTACAGAAAAGAAGGCACTCTAGGGTTAAATGTGTTGACGTTGATTTGTACTTACACACAACAACACCAACAAACAAATAGAAGCGCGGGGCGTCGACCGAAATCACAACGGAATCAGAGCAAAGAAATGAACCGCAACAAACACCAACGATACAGGCGCGCGAGAGAGTTAAAAGAGCGTTGAGAGCGCGAATGAGTTAAAATACAAAAAAAACACACTGCAAATGCACAAAACAACCACCAGTCTGCTTGTGCTGATGTTTGTTGTTGTATTTGAACAAATTTATAAACGTAGTTGTAGTTAACTTTTAATGTCAAACTTGTGTTAAACACAACCGATGTAACACACAAGATGAACAAAAAAACAAGTAAGAATGCTTTAGTCGAGTATACCTACAAAACTCCCTGTACCCAGGTCAAAAATTTCCGATCACATCTACGTACACTTACATATACATAAAAGACGCACACACACGAGCGACAGCTCGAGCGCAGCGCAAGCGAGGCATTTTAAGTTGTGACTGTGCTTCTACTTCCCCCCGCGCTCCAGAACTGAATCTTGTTTGTTGAATAACTTCCGTGTTTGTTATCCGATCGACTTGAAATTTGGATAGTAGATTAAGAATGCCTGAAGTATTGTACATGCGAAATCTATATCTTGAAAATTGTTACTGTAAAACGGTTTTTATCGAATAACGGGGGAACGGGGGGAGATATCTCAAATCTAAAATAAACTTGACCTGCTCCGGCTATACACAAACCTACATTCCAAATTTGGTGTCTCTAGCTCTTCTAGTTGCTGAGATCCTTGCGTTCATACATACGGACAGACAGACGGGCATGGCCAAATCGAAATCTCTTTTGATACTGATCAAGAATATATATACTTTATAGGGTCGAAGATGTCTCCTTCTGCCTGTTACATACATTTGCACAGATTTACTACCCCCTTTTACCCATTTTCTGGGTACAGGGAGTAAAAAAAACACAAGTTATAAATTGAAATCACAAGGAAAAACAAAATACACGAGGCGCAAGAAAAGAACACGTCCGTTGCGAATGCAAAGAGAATGCGAACTTACATAGACAAGTTATCGAAATCCGCTGTGGTTCAACCATCTCGAACCATAGAGGATGTGAAAATAGCGATTATTCAGCTAATAAATATCTTTCCTCACGCCAAATCATTCTACACGACAACGAGCCCACACTCAACTCTGAGACAGTAAGGACCTTGCTTTCAAATCACTTCGTTTTCATTCCACGTTAGGTAATATTGCAAGCTAGGGAATGGACACAGACAGTATCAACACGATCGAGCTGGTCCTCAGAGCTACGGTGCTGTACAATGGATGAATACACTCGGTCACTAACAAAAGACCAATTGACATAGTACATTTAGCCGCAGTTGAACTACAACAGTCAATAAAGAACAAGTTGCAAAAAACACAGCTCCTGCAACTCAATAGGGTCAACAAAAATAGGCAGAACAGGGTCTTTGAAGTGGGAGAGAAAATGTGGGTGAAGTCAAATAGAAGGCTGGGCAACAAATTAGCACCCCTATGTACAGGAGTAGTCGAGATCGACTTGGGGACAACAGTCCTTATTAAGGGGACGGTGTTCTACATGGATAGCACCTTGAACCTTGCGGTCACGTTTCTCTGCACGTTCATTTTATTAAGCGCCAGCACTCACACAGCTTCATTATACATTTTAGGCTACTTTTCACGATACTTCCATTTCTGACGATTTGCTTCGCCCGGGTCACCGCTTACACTCACTCCGAATATATTCCGATAGTGGACGGTAACGTACTCGTCTGGTAACAATACGGGTATTTAAGGCACACGGCCAAGGTAGCCGACTCCACACGCATGGTAGGCAAAACAAGAGGGCTAATAAAACTATTCCCGCAGTCCCACATAAAAACGCTCTTAGAGCTAGATACGGGTCACGTGAAAACCTTGTCCGCTTTAAGTGTCCATTACAGAATGGCTGAGTTTAGAATTTTTGGGCATAGCACTGAATCGATATATCGATACCTGTGACCAGCTGTGTTTTTTTGCGCTCCACATTTAAATTCAAATATCTAGAAACCTAACTATCCTTTCGGTCTTATAAAGCGTTAAATCTCTTTATCTTTTCCTTCTAAGGTGCCTTACAATTGTGTCAAGTGTTATCAGTTGTGCATTGTAAGTTTATTTGCATTTTAATTTCTTACGCGGCGTCTGTGCTGTCTTTGTTGTTGTGCATTTTAGTTTCTGCGCGCGGCGTCTGTGCTGTGTTTGTTGTTGTGATTTTCGTAATTTCTTCTTTTGTGCTTTGCCTGCGTATTCTTCTTTTTTGCTTTGCGCGCAAATCGAATACTCTCTCTATTGCTTTGTAAACGTTGTTTGTTTACTTCTGAACATCACATTTAACTCATTTTGAATGCTTTTAATTTGCTCTTTTGCTGTTTACTAATATTTTCGTTTAACCCAGTAGACATGTCGTGCTGCAGTAAGTACTGCTCATTTAAGTCGGCGGCTGATTCTCCTCAGCCTCAATTTATTGATTGTTGGTTGTGTGAAAATATGGTGCATGCTAAATGCGCGGGTCTTACTGGTCGTGAATGTGATAAAATCAACTCTGCTGCTAAGAAGCACACGGGCGGCCTGAAATGGCCTTGCCCGTCGTGCTATGGTATGCAGGCTGATTTTACCAAAATGTATAATTCTGTCCGCACTCAATTCCTTAAATTGAGTAAAGTAGTTAAGACTCTATCCGGTGATTTTGACTCAAGCATTAAGGTGCTAAGTCAATTCAAGTTTGAGTCGCCACCAAATCGCCGGATAGAAAATCAATTCTTATCTGTCCCCTCATTACTACCCTCTTTATCTAGTTTACCCTCACCTAGTATCAGTTCTACACCCCCTCTACTTGATTTTTCTCCATTACTTTCTCTTTCGCCTTCTCTAAGTAATTTTGATAATATTTCTCCATCCCCATCACCCGTGGCTGCACCCGCTGCTCCTTTAACCGATACTTTATCGACTATTGAAGCTGCGGTTAAGGCCTCTAGTCGTAAAAGTAAACCCTCCCGTACCCTTGCTCTCTCTCCAACTATTAGAAATGTAGAACCATCGAATTCTCCTTTACTTCCTACGCTTTCTGTTGTAGCGCCCCGTAGACAAGTATTTGTGTCTAAACTTTCTTCTGACACAACTTGTGAATCTGTAGCTTCCTATATTACCAGTAGAACTTCTGCTAATATATTAGTCACTAAATTCAACTTTTCCGCGCCTCGCGAAATTTCCTCTTTTAAAATGAGTGTACCCGATGATGCTTTTTCAATTATTTGCTATTCAAATTTCTGGCCTCCTCACATGATTGTTCATAAGTTTAAGCCAAACAAGTAAGAATGCTATAGTCGAGTATACCCGACTACGAAACTCCCTGTACCCAGGTCAAATATTTCCGATCGCATCTTCGTTAACTTACACATACATACACAGATACGCACACGCACGAGCCACAGCGCAAGCCAGGCATTTTAAGTTGTGACTGTGCTTCTTCTTCCCCTTGCTGCAACACTGAATCTTCTTTCGTGAATAACTTAGGTGTTTATTATCCGATCGACTTGAAATTTGGACAGTAGATTAAGAGGGACTATTGGACATGCCAAATCTTAAAGCTATATCTTGAAAATTGTAACTGTAAAACGGTTTTTATCGAATAGCGGGGGAACGGGGGAGATATCTCAAATCTAAAATAAACTTGACCTGCTCCCGCTATACACGAACCTACATTCCAAATTTGGTGTCTCTAGCTCTTATAGTTGCTGAGATCCTTGCGTTCATACATACGGACAGACAGACGGACAGACGGACAGACAGACGGACATGGCCAAATCGAAATCTCTTTGATACTGATCAAGAATATATATACTTTATAGGGTCGGAGATGTCTCCTTCTGCCTGTTACATACTTTTGCACAAATCCAATACCCCTTTTACCCATTTTATGGGTACAGGGAGTAAAAAGCGAAGGCAACCACCTCCTGTAACCCTATGTCTTCCTAATACTTCCCAAAATATTTCTATTAACACAGCTCCAAAAAACTAAACTTTTTGTCCGATTGTGTTACTATTCAATACCAGAATGTTAGGGGCCTCCTTTCTAAACTCCAACACCTGTATTTGAGTAGTATTGCTTTTGAATCTGACATTATCGCTTTTCTGAGACTTGGTTAAACTCTGCCATTTCTGACTGCGAAATATTGTCAAATAAATTTATAACTTTTAGGCATGACCGACCGACGAGGTGGTGGCGTTCTAATTGCCGTCAATATCACATTTCAGTCGGAATTGTTATTCCTAAATTTTTCTGCGGATGTTGAAATAGTTGCTGTAAAAGTTACTCTTCCATCATATGTTCTCTATATTGCCTGCTCTTATATTCCTCCTGCTTCTGATTTAAAAGTTTATATGCAACATATAGGCTGTATTAACGAAGTATTTTCCCAAGCGCATGACATTGACCCAATTGTTGTGCTGGGTGATTTCAACTTGCCTGCCATAGCATGGTCATTTGTCAACTGCGCAAATTATCTTACTCCCTCCTCTCAGCATGACTTCTAAGACTGCCTACTAGACTTTCCTCCTTACCAAATTAACTCTATCACTAAGAACTTAAATAGAATATTAGATCTTGATTTTACTAACGACTATCTAAATGCTTCCATCTCCAGGTCAACTCCCTTATCTGTGCCTAAAGATTTATACCATCCTACTTAGAAATTTCTCTTCATTTTTCTAAGCCTGTAAGCTCATCTTCCATTTCCTTTGAGACATATAGTTGCTTTTGCAAAGGTAATTTCACGTTGTTTAATCAAGTGATCTCTGCAACTGATTGGTCCTCGCTTGACAACGCAGTTGACATTGATAACGCTCTAATCTCATTCTATGTAACACTTAACTCTCTATTGGACATATGTATTCCAAACTCTTCTCGTAGATCTAGTTGTGTTAAGCCCCCTTGGTTTACACCAAGACTCTCCAACTTAAAAAATATTAAATCTAAATATTTTAAAAAGTTTAAGATGTCTGGTTCTAGTCTCGACTTATCTAAACATTATATTGCTAAATCTAACTTCTCTCTTCTTAACTCACAATGTTACACGGAATATATCGCCCGATGCAAAAGTCAATTTGCATACAATCCTAAACTTTTCTACTCTTCTAACCGTAAATCTTCACATCTTTCTTCTTCTTTCTTTTTTGGCACTGAAAAAGCATGATGTGACTCAACTGCTGTGAATTTATTTGCCAAATATTTCCAATCCACCTATTCATCTCTTCCTCTTTCTAACACATCCTATCCCTACAGTATTTCTTCTTCTAATAATATTTTTGCTTCCACTATTTCCGCATTATCCCTTCTATCTGCTATTAAGTCCGTAAAACATTCTTACTCTCCTGGGCCGGATCATATTCCAAGTTGTGTGTTAAAGGAATGTAGCTCTTCTTTAACTCTTCCCTTACTTAAACTTATTAATCTTTCCCTTACTACTGGAGTTTTTCCATATCTTTGGAAAGACTCATTTATCATACCTCTACATAAAAAGGTGGTAAGTCGTACATTTCTAATCATAGAGGTATTGCAAAGTTTTCTGCTATCCCAAAATTATTTGAGAAAATTATTAAAGAAACTTTGCAGCATCTCTGTAAATCTATAATTTCTTCACTCCAACATGGATTTATAAAGAGTCGGTCTACTACGACAAGTTTACTAGAGTTTTCATATATTATAAATGTTGTATTCCAAAAGAAAATGCAAACTGATGTCATTTACACGGATTTCAGTAAAGCATTTGACTCTGTAAACCATAATCTTTTGATTTATAAACTTAATCGTATTGGTTTTCCTATCTCTTTTCTGTCTTGGATTTCTTCTTATTTAAAAAATAGAGCCCAATGAGGACTACTTAGATCTACAATTTCTAAACCTGTTTTCGTAACTTCTGGTGTACCCCAAGGAAGTCACCTTGGTCCTTTATTCTTCACACTTTTATTAATGATATTCCATCTATTTTATTACACTCTCATATACTCATGTATGCAGATGATGTAAAACTTATTCTATCATTGAATAATCCTCTCCAAACTAGACTACTTCAACGTGACTTAAACTCTATGCAACTTTTATGTTTTGCTAATCACCTTCCTCTTAATTGTTGTAAATGCATGTTTATGACATTCAGTCGATCCAAGCCCTATCTTGGTAACTATTCTATTGATAACTTTTCCTTAAAACGTATTACCTCTGTTAAGGACTTAGGTGTCACTTTTGATTCAAAACTTAACTTTAACTTGCATATTTCCTCAATTGTTAATGTTTCCTAAGGGTGTACTTGGATTCATCAAGCGTTGGTCGAAGGAATTTAATGATCCTTTCACCACAAAACTGCTCTATGTGTCGCTCGTACGCTCTGTTCTGGAATAATGCTCATGTATATGGTCTCCTCAATACAAAAATAGTGAGATCCGTATTGAGTCAGTCCAGAAGCAATATTTATTATTTGCCCTACGTAGTTTAAATTGGGATCCTAATCTTCGTCTGCCATCTTATCCCAGTAGACTCTTACTTTTAAATCTTCCGACATTAGCTAACCGTAGAATAAGTCTTGGTGTGGTTTTTATACATAAGTTGATTAGTGGCGACATAGATTCTCCCTTTCTTTTAAGTCGTCTTAATTTCTCTGTCCCTTGTTGACCTACTAGAAATTTTATTCATAGACATATCTTTTCCTTATCTTTTCCTACATGTACTACTGATTACGCTTTACACAATCTTTTTCGTGTACTATGCACACAGTACAATTCTGTTTTTCATGTTTTCTCCTCGGAACTCTCTCTTCCCTCCATTAAGCTTGCTCTTTTGAATCACCTAAGGATGATTCACCTGTGAGTAGGGGCGCACCTTGCCAGTGTGGCAAATAATCTTCCCCCGTCGGGTCGGAGATTGCCCATTCTATGTCCCCTTTATTTCCTATTTTCTACACCAGAACTATTTTGTTCTTTCCCATCCCTACCCGTTCCTAGATCCTTTTTCCTAAATGTAATCTCTAACCAAGCTCGCTGTGAGCTGGGGCACAGCTTGCCGGACTGGCTAATAAAACTTCCCCCACCGGGTTGGAGATTTCATTTAATTTCATTCCTACTATCTTTCTTTATTCTTCTTTTTTGGTTATTAAATTATCCTTAAATTCTACAAGCTTTTTCTTCATAACTAACTCTTCACTATCTTGATATAGGCTCTAATAACGTCACCGGCAATTCTTTGCTGTGAATAGGGGCATAGCTAGCCGGACTGGCAAATAAACTTCCCCCAACGTGCTGGTGTCGTTATTAGATTTCAATTGTAATTTCGCGTAGGCTTTTAAAATGTTTTCCTTATATCTATGTATTATATTATATTTTTGATTCGAGGCAGCCCTGTTTTGCCTTCGTAAATAAATAAATAAAATAAAAAATAAAATAAAAAGTTGTTGCGGGAGTACCACATGCCAATGATCTAGAACAGATTAGAATAACAGAGGCTCAACTTATAGATTGAAGCAATAGGCACAGAGTCAAATTATCCAACTGACAGAAGCTGTCAACAAAATTATAAAGTACACTACAAATTAACACGTCGATACAGGCTATTTATTTGAAATACTACTCACAAGGAATAGAATGTTGATTACCGAAATTCATAATTTAATGTTCTCTATCACGCTAGCCAAGTCAAGACGATTTAAAGTCGACACTGGTCGGTCAGTTTACCTTAATATCTGTAACAGATTTGATATTCGACAATGTAATTCAGCTTATTATAAAATACCCTTTAGGTAAGTACGAATGTAAGAAGATAGTAATGTAATACATCCTTTTTATATAGCTGTGTATTGTTCATATAATTTCTGTTAAAGTCATATTTCATATTTCTTGGTTGACCGCATGTGGTCTATATGAGTTCTCTTTTTTCACTGTTCTGTCTTTTACATTGAATGTCTTAGAGTACTAAAGGCTATACTGCTACGCCGCCAGATACGCTGGCAGCGGA
Source organism: Hirtodrosophila confusa (assembly GCA_035043065.1). Taxonomy (NCBI): domain Eukaryota; kingdom Metazoa; phylum Arthropoda; class Insecta; order Diptera; family Drosophilidae; genus Hirtodrosophila; species Hirtodrosophila confusa. Next base: position 134,839 of record JAWNNI010000189.1, read on the forward strand.
GCAGCCGCTTTGGGTTCATTTTATATATGTGTATGTATATAAGGGAGTATGCTATATGCACATAAACAGCGCGCCATGCGCGTCAAGCTGAACATGCCGACTCGGCACATATGCTGCCCATTGCGTTCTTGTGCGATCATATTACTTTGCACTTGAAATAAGCTTGGGACTTATGTTATGTAAACATTGCAACAAAGTTTTACAATGTGTTTGTTGTACGACACTGAGTACAGTGTGTATTCGATATGTGTGCATGCTACAGTAATCTACCCTGTCGCACGCAATGGGAAGACTTTGCAATTGGCCGACAATGCGGTGGCAGCCTGGAACACTCTGGAACACTGGCTGTTACAAAATGCGCACCGACTACCACCGCTGCGTTCTGCAAGTTGATGACCAACACGTGCGCGCAAGCACTACATGTCGGTGGCATCGCCCAATGCGAGAGACAGTCGTCGCTGACGGACTGGTCAAAATTAACGACCACACGGCCAGGGTCAGCCTCGACGGCGGCTCGCAGCTACTCCTGAGCGGCACCTTAGAACGTTCAGCAATCATAAACGACACAAGGTTTTTCAACAGGAACAGCGTGCTGAGCCAGGTCCCAGGTGTCGCTTCGTCCCCCTTGCTGAACATCACCGAGCATGACGACATCCTAAGCCTTCCGTTCCTGCATCGGTTTAATGAGGAGAATCGGAACTGAGGGCCGACGTGTCAGTAAACTTTGCGTCGCTAGGAATATGTTGTCAGGTCCTGGTGATCTGCGCAGTCATCGGTGTCGTTGCTCTCCTCAGACATCACTTAAGAAGAGGACAAGAGTCACGGAAAATCATCGAGATGGTCACGAAAACCAGCATGACAGCGGACGGTCAGATATTAAGCAGGGAGTAGTTAACTATGTTAACAACCCGCCGTCTGAATCCAGCCTAATTGGGTTTTCGAGGTCAGTCTAATAGCTGCACGCCGATCATGCAGTTTCGCAACAAGCGGACCGCGATGGTAAGCTGACAACTTTCACGATGCGCAAGGTCAGCAATTCCTCGGACTGCAGCGGCAGCGCAAACCGGCCGCTCAACGGATGTAGGGCTTGGTTATTAATATTAGGAATTCATGTGTTTAGATTCTAAGTGACATTCATGACAAACAGACGCGATCGCGCTGTAAAATAAATGAACAGAGCTCCAAGTATTTGTTGTAAATTTAATTTGCATTCGCACCTTAACATCCAGAAATTGGTCAATTTATAGACGTTATAGGGTCGGATGTGTCCTGCCGGTTACATATACTTGCAGTTTTAGTACCCCCTGTTATGGTTTTTATGGGTACAGGGAGTAAAAAAGGCATAGCAAACGACGCAAAAATTCTAGTCCATCCCAATCCTCACGAAGATGTCAGCTTGGTGTGTGACGCTTCTGATGCGGCGATCGGAGCGGTTCTGAAACAGCATACTGACCGTGGTTGGCAGCCACTTGAATTTACAATACCTAGGACCGAAAAGTGCTCGCCAACCTATAACCATTCATTTGAGTGGAAACGACAATGTTGTGGCAGATGCGGTTTCGATTTGAAATATAATATCAATTCTATGCTCACTTGACGCAAAAAGATATCCGCGCTTTTAAAAGAAACAACTTAGCTGCAACTGCAATCTGTGGAGCGTATGGCGTTTTGACAGGCTCCGTTCCCGATATACTTCACTGCCATGGCGCCTTCTGTGCGCAAAACAGTTCCTCTTCGGCATGTCTGCTGACACTGTCTGTCGAGCCTTTTGGACATGCTGGATAGCTCACTTTGGTTGTCCTATAATCATAACCACCGATACGGGTGCTTAATATAAGTCTGCACTCTTTAGGTCTCTAGAGAACATCATTGGAAGCGAACAAATAAATACTTCGTGGTACCACCCACAATAAAATGGCATAGATCCGTAATATTTTTTATTTTTTTTGCCTAAAACTGCTTTGATGTACAATCCCAACATGCCCTGGTTAAACCTGCTTCCAACCACACTCCTCGGTCTTCAAAGTCGCTTCAAGGAAGGTCTACAAGCTTCAGCTACTGAATGAACGCTTTATCTCCCTAACGATTATTTTACGGACCTAGACTTGCCCTCAAGCACCGCAGAATTTGTAAATGAACTTTCAACAGGATAGAAGCGCTAAAGCCGACTCCAAAAACGCACCACAACAAACCAAAACTATTCATATACATACACATACACACTTGCGTGATGTCTGAGCAGCACCTCTGTCTACTAAACAGATCCGACCTTGATCAACTAATGAATATCTTTCCTCACGCCAAATCAATCTACTGCGACAACGAGCCCACACTCAACTCTGAGACAGTAAGGACCTTGCTTTCAAATCACTTCGTTTTCATTCCACGTTAGGTAATATTGCAAGCTAGGGAATGGACACAGACAGTATCAACACGATCGAGCTGGTCCTCAGAGCTACGGTGCTGTACAATGGATGAATACACTCGGTCACTAACAAAAGACCAATTGACATAGTACATTTAGCCGCAGCTGAACTACAACAGTCAATAAAGAACAAGTTGCAAAAAACACAGCTCCTGCAACTCAATAGGGTCAACAAAAATAGGCAGAACAGGGTCTTTGAAGTGGGAGAGAAAATGTGGGTGAAGTCAAATAGAAGGCTGGGCAACAAATTAGCACCCCTATGTACAGGAGTAGTCGAGATCGACTTGGGGACAACAGTCCTTATTAAGGGGCGGTGTTCTACATGGATAGCACCTTGAACCTTGCGGTCACGTTTCTCTGCACGTTAATCTTATTAAGCGCCAGCACTCACACAGCTTCATTATACATTTTAGGCTACTTTTCACGATACTTCCATTTCTGACGATTTGCTGCGCCCGGGTCATCGCTTACACTCACTCCGAATATATTCCGATAGTGGACGGTAACGTACTCGTCTGGTAACAATACGGGTATATAAGGCACACGGCCAAGGTAGCCGACTCCACACGCATGGTAGGCGAAACAAGAGGGCTAATAAAACTATTCCCGCAGTCCCACATGAAAACGCTCTTAGAGATAGATACGGGTCACGTGAAAACCTTGTCCGCTTTAAATGTCCATCACAGAATGGCTGAGTTTAGAATTTTTGGGCATAGCACTGAAACGATACCTGCGACCAGCTGTTTTTTGCGCTCCACATTTAAATTCAAATATCTACAAACCTAACTATCCATTCGGTCTTATAAAGCGTTAAATCTCTTTATCTTTTCCTTCTAAAGTGCCTTACCATTGTGTCAAGTGTTATCAGTTGTGCATTGTAAATTTATTTGCATTTTAATTTCTTACGCGGCGTCTGTGCTGTCTTTGTTGTTGTGCATTTTAATTTTTGCGCGCGGCGTCTGTGCTGTGTTTGTTGTTGTGATTTTCGTAATTTCTTCTTTTGTGCTTTGCCTACGTATACTTCTTTTTTGCTTTGCGCGCAAATCGAATACTCTCTCTATTGCTTTGTAAACGTTGTTTGTTTACTTCTGAACTTCTCATTTAACTCATTTTGAGTGCTTTTAATTTGCTCTTTTGCTGTTTACTAATATTTTCGTTTAACCCAGTAGACATGTCGTGCTGCAGTAAGTCCTGCTCATTTAAGTCGGCGGCTGATTCTCCTCAGCCTCAATTTATTGATTGTTGGTTGTGTGAAAATATGGTGCATGCTAAATGCGCGGGTCTTACTGGTCGTGAATGTGATAAAATCAGCTCTGCTGCTAAGAAGCACACGGGCGGCCTGAAATGGTCTTGCCCGTCGTGCTATGGTGTGCAGGCTGATTTTACCAAAATGTATAATTCTGTCCGCACTCAATTCCTTAAATTGAGTAAAGTAGTTAAGACTCTATCCGGTGATTTTGACTCAAGCATTAAATTGCTAAGTCAATTCAAGTTTGAGTCGCCACCAAATCGCCGGATAGAAAATCAATTCTTATCTGTCCCCTCACTACTACCCTCTTTATCTAGTTTACCCTCACCTAGTATCAGTTCTACACCCCCTCTACTTGATTTTTCTCCATTACTTTCTCTTTCGCCTTCTCTAAGTAATTTTACTAATATTTCTCCATCCCCATCACCCGTGGCTGCACCAGCTGCTCCTTTAATCGATACTTTATCGACTATTGAAGCTGCGGTTAAGGCCTCTAGTCGTAAAAGTAAACCCTCCCGTACCCTTGCTCTCTCTCCAACTATTAGAAATGTAGAACCATCGAATTCTCCTTTACTTCCTACGCTTTCTGTTGTAGCGCCCCGTAGACAAGTATTTGTGTCTAAACTTTCTTCTGACACAACTTGTGAATCTGTAGCTTCCTATATTACCAGTAGAACTTCTGCTAATATATTAGTCACTAAATTCAACTTTTCCGCGCCTCGCGAAATTTCCTCTTTTAAAATGAGTGTACCCGATGATGCTTTTTCAATTATTTGCTATTCAAATTTCTGGCCTCCTCACATGATTGTTCATGAGTTTAAGCCAAAAAAGCGAATGCAACCACCTCCTGTAACCCTATCTCTTCCTAATACTTCCCAAAATATTTCTATTAACATAGCTCCAAAAAACTAAACTTTTTGTCCGATTGTGTTACTATTCAATACCAGAATGTTAGGGGCCTCCTTTCTAAACTCCAACACCTGTATTTGAGTAGTACTGCTTTTGAATCTGACATTATCGCTTTTCTGAGACTTGGTTAAACTCTACCATTTCTGACTGCGAAATATTGTCAAATAAATTTATAACTTTTAGGCATGACCGACCGACGAGGTGGTGGCGTTCTAATTGCCGTCAATATCACATTTCAGTCGGAATTGTTATTCCTAAATTTTTCTGCGGATGTTGAAATAGTTGCTGTAAATGTTACTCTTCCATCATATGTTCTCTATATTGCCTGCTCTTATATTCCTCCTTCTTCTGATTTAAAAGTTTATATGCAACATATAGGCTGTATTAACGAAGTATTTTCCCAACCGCATTACATTGACCCAATTGTTGTGCTAGGTGATTTCAACTTGCCTACCATAGCATGGTCATTTGTCAACTGCGCAAATTATCTTACTCCCTCCTCTCAGCATGACTTCTAAGACTGCCTACTAGACTTTCCTCCTTACCAAATTAACTCTATCACTAATAACTTAAATATAATATTAGATCTTGATTTTACTAACGACTATCTAAATGCTTCCATCTCCAGGTCAACTCCCTTATCTGTGCCTGAAGATTTATACCATCCTACTTAGAAATTTCTCTTCATTTTTCTAAGCCTTTAAGCTCATCTTCCATTTCCTTTGAGACATATAGTTGCTTTTGCAAAGGTAATTTCACGTTGTTTAATCAAGTGATCTCTGCAACTGATTGGTCCTCGCTTGACAACGCAGTTGACATTGATAACGCTCTAATCTCATTCTATGTAACACTTAACTCTCTATTAGACATATGTATTCCAAACTCTTCTCGTAGATCTAGTTGTGTTAAGCCCCCTTGGTTTACACCAAGACTCTCCAACTTAAAAAATATTAAATCTAAATATTTTAAAAAGTTTAAGATGTCTGGTTCTAGTCTCGACTTATCTAAACATTATATTGCTAAATCTAACTTCTCTCTTCTTAACTCACAATGTTACACGGAATATATCGCCCGATGCAAAAGTCAATTTGCATACAATCCTAAACTTTTCTACTCTTCTAAACGTAAATCTTCACATCTTTCTTCTTCTTTCTTTTTTGGCACTGAAAAAGCATGCAGTGACTCAACTGCTGTGAATTTATTTGCCAAATATTTCCAATCCACCTATTCATCTCTTCCTCTTTCTAACACATCCTATCCCTACAGTATTTCTTCTTCTAATAATATTTTTGCTTCCACTATTTCCGCATTATCCCTTCTATCTGCTATTAAGTCCGTAAAACATTCTTACTCTCCAGGGCCTGATCATATTCCAAGTTGTTTGTTAAAGGAATGTAGCTCTTCTTTAACTCTTCCGTTACTTAAACTTTTTAATCTTTCCCTTACTACTGGAGTCTTTCCATCTCTTTGGAAAGACTCATTTATCATACCTCTACATAAAAAAGGTGGTAAGTCTCACATTTTTAATCATAAAGGTATTGCAAAGTTTTCTGCTATCCCAAAATTATTTGAGAAAATTATTAAAGAAACTTTGCAGCATCTCTGTAAATCTATAATTTCTTCATCCCAACATGGATTTATAAAGAGTCGGTCTACTACGACTAATTTACTAGAGTTTTCACATATTATAAATGTTGTATTCCAAAAGAAAATGCAAGCTGATGTCATTTACACGGATTTCAGTAAAGCATTTGACTCTGTAAAGGTCGCTCGTACGCTCTATTCTGGAATAATGCTCATGTATATGGTCTCCTCAATACAAAAATAGTGAGATCCGTATTGAGTCAGTCCAGAAGCAATTTTTATTATTTGCCCTACGTAGTTTAAATTGGGGTCCTAATCTTCGTCTGCCATCTTATCCCAGTAGACTCTTACTTTTAAATCTTCCGACATTAGCTAACCGTAGAATAAGTCTTGGTGTGGTTTTTATACATAAGTTGATTAGTGGCGACATAGATTCTCCCTTTCTTTTAAGTCGTCTTAATTTCTCTGTCCCTTGTAGACCTACTAGAAATTTTATTCATAGACATATCTTTTCCTTATCTTTTCCTACATGTACTACTGATTACGCTTTACACAATCCTTTTCGTGTACTATGCACACAGTACAACTCTGTTTTTCATGTTTTCTCCTCGGAACCCTCTCTTCCCTCCATTAAGCTTGCTCTTTTGAATCACCTAAGGCTAATCTCTGGCCAATCCCAGCTGTGAGCAGTGGCGCACCTTGCCAGTGTGCAAATAATCTTCCCCCGTCGGATCGGAGATTGCCCATTCTATGTCCCCTTTATTTCCTATTTTCTACACTATAACTATTTTGTTCTTTCCCATCCCTACCCGTTCCTAGATCCTTTTTTTCTTAATGTAATCTCTAACCAACCTCGCTGTGAGCTGGGCACAGCTTGCCGGACGGGCTAATAAAACTTCCCCCACCGGGTTGGAGATTTCATTTAATTTCATTCCTACTGTCTTTCTTTATTCTTCTTTTTTGGTTATTAAATTATCCTTAAATTTTATAAGCTTTTTCTTCATAACTAACTCTTCACTATCTTGATATAGGCTCTAATAACGTCACCGGCAATTCTTTGCTGTGAATAGGGACTAGCCGGACTGGCAAATAAACTTCCCCCAACGTGCTGGTGTCGTTATTAGATTTCAATTGTAATTTCGCGTAGGCTTTTAAAATATTTTCCTTATATCTATGTATTATATTATATTTTTGATTCGAGGCAGCACTGTTTTGCCTTCGTAAATAAATAAATAAAGTAAAAAATAAAATAAAAAGTTGTTGCGGGAGTACCACATGCCAATGATCAGATTAGAACAGATTAGAATAACAGAGGCTCAACTTATAGATTGAAGCAATAGGCAGATACAAATTAAATCACAAACACAGAGTCAAACAAGTAAGAATGCTATAGTCGAGTATACCCGACTACGAAACTCCCTGTACCCAGGTCTAAAACATCCAATCACATCTAAGTCCACTTACCCATACACACACACATACACAAAGACGCACGCACACAGGCGGCAAAAGTGGCTGTGCCTCTTCTTCCCCCTCTCGCTGCATTACTGAATCTTCTTTCGTGAATAACTTCCGTGTTTATTATCCGATCGACTTGAAATTTGGACAGTAGATTAGGAGAGACTAAAGTATTGTACATGCCAAATCTTAAAGCTATATCTTGAAAATTGTTACTGTAAAACGGTTTTAATCGATTTGCGGGGGAACGGGGGGAGATATCTGAAATATGAAACAAACTTGATCTGCGTATGCTATACAGGAACCTACATTCCAAATTTGGTGTCTCTAGCTATTATAGTTGCTGAGATCGACGCGTTCATCCGGACAGACAGACAGACGGACAGACGGACAGACAGACGGACATGGCCAAATCGAAATCTCTTTGATACTGATCAAGAATATATATACTTTATAGGGTCGGAGATGTCTCCTTCTGCCTGTTACATACTTTTGCACAAATCCAATACCCCCTTTTTACCCATTTTATGGGTACAGGGAGTAATTATCCAACTGACAGAAGCTGTCAACAAAATTATAAAGTACACTAAAAATTAACACGTCGATACAGGCTATTTATTTGAAATACTACTCACAAGGAATAGAATGTTGATTACCGAAATTCATAATTTAATGTTCTCTATCACGCTAGCCAAGTCAAGACGATTTAAAGTCGACACTGGTCGGTCAGTTTACCTTAATATCTGTAACAGATTTGATATTCGACAATGTAATTCAGCTTATTATAAAATACCCTTTAGGTAAGTACGAATGTAAGAAGATAGTAATGTAATACATCCTTTTAATATAGTTGTGTATTGTTCATATAATTTCTGTTAAAGTCATATTTCATATTTCTTGGTTGACCGCATGTGGTCTATATGAGTTCTCTTTTTTCACTGTTCCGTCTTTTACATTGAATGTCTTAGAGTACTAAAGGCTACACTGCTACGCCGCCAGATACGCTGGCAGCGGAGCAGCCGCTTTGGGTTCATTTTATATATGTGTATGTATATAAGGGAGTATGCTATATGCACATAAGCAGCGCGCCATGCGCGTCAAGCTGAACATGCCGACTCGGCACATATGCTGCCCATTGCGTTCTTGTGCGATCATATTACTTTGCACTTGAAATAAGCTTGGGACTTATGTTATGTAAACATTGCAACAAAGTTTTACAATGTGTTTGTTGTACGACACTGAGTACAGTGTGTATTCGATATGTGTGCATACTACAGTAATCTACCCTGTCGCACGCAATGGGAAGACTTTGCAATTGGCCGACAATGCGGTGGCAGCCTGGAACACTCTGGAACACTGGCTGTTACAAAATGCGCACCGACTACCACCGCTGCGTTCTGCAAGTTGATGACCAACACGTGCGCGCAAGCACTACATGTCGGTGGCATCGCCCAATGCGAGAGACAGTCGTCGCTGACGGACTGGTCAAAATTAACGACCACACGGCCAGGGTCAGCCTCGACGGCGGCTCGCAGCTACTCCTGAGCGGCACCTTAGAACGTTCAGCAATCATAAACGACACAAGGTTTTTCAACAGGAACAGCGTGCTGAGCCAGGTCCCAGGTGTCGCTTCGTCCCCCTTGCTGAACATCCCCGAGCATGACGACATCCTAAGCCTTCCGTTCCTGCATCGGTTTAATGAGGAGAATCGGAACTGAGGGCCGACGTGTCAGTAAAATTTGCGTCGCTAGGAATATGTTATCAGGTCCTGGTGATCTGCGCAGTCATCGGTGTCGTTGCTCTCCTCAGACATCACTTGAGAAGACAAGAGTCACGGAAAATCAGCGAGATGGTCACGAAAACAAGCATGACAGCGGACGGTCAGATATTAAGCAGGGAGTAGTTAACTATGTTAACAACCCGCCGTCTGAATCCAGCCTTATTGGGTTTTCGATGTCAGTCTAATAGCTGCACGCCGATCATGCAGTTTCGCAACAAGCGGACCGCGATGGTAAGCTGACAACTTTCACGATGCGCAAGGTCAGCAATTCCTCGGACTGCAGCGGCAGCGCAAACCGGCCGCTCAACGGATGTAGGGCTTGGTTATTAATATTAGGAATTCATGTGTTTAGATTCTAAGTGACATTCATGACAAACAGACGCGATCGCGCTGTAAAATAAATGAACAGAGCTCCAAGTATTTGTTGTAAATTTAATTTGCATTCGCACCTTAACATCCAGAAATTGGTCAATTTATAGACGTTATAGGGTCGGATGTGTTGTATTATTTATAAACACATTCAGTTTGGTTGGTTTTTATCTGGAGCGTCTGCTCCGTTCTGAGTCTTTATTATGAATCTTTCTGAAGTGTTAATGTTGGGTTCAGCTAACCCGAAACATGCAATGCTTATGTCTATGTACTTAGATGTATGTATGCATATATTAGTATATACATATGTATGCAGAAGGCATGCATATGTTATGTATGGTTTGACCACTTGAGCTGCAAAGTGCATGCTCAGCATTCCCACGCGCCGCGATCGGCTTGTATATAAGCGATGGATCGTATTACTTGCGCTCTGGAATGTTTATATAATTCTAAGTGGTCTTTGGGCATTTGTATGTTTGTATTTATTATGACAAAGTGTCACAATGTATTAATATATTGTTATACCCTTGATTTACGAAAATGGTAGGGTAGATATGCTACACCTCCCTTTTTAAAGAAATGACGTAATACATGTAGTCATTTAGTGTTAGTATTAATATATTGTATTTAATTTTAAAAATAAATTAATGTATATTGGAATAGGAAAAGGTTTTATCTCTTTTTCTTAAAACATTTGCGTTTTTGAAAAAATTTTTTTTTTATTATTATTTTTTTTATATATTTGAATCATAATATGAATATATGTTTTATTTTATTTTTAACTTTCTTAGAAGAATAAAAATTTTTTTTTTTGGTTTTTAGGTTGATCAGACCTCTTTTTTCATGAAATGTTTCATTGAATATATATTTTTAACCTATCCTTATGTACTTTCTGATTCTTATCTTTACAATCTTTAAAAAAAATATTGTCATTATCTTCTATTTTCTCTACTATATATGGTCCTAAATATACTGGGTCTTATTTGTGACCTACTTCATTTCTCAGTAAAACTTTATCTCCTATTTTTAATTCGAAATTTATTATTTTCCTATCATAATATTCCTTATTCTTAGCTTTATGTTGTTCTAACATTATTCTGGCTCTTTTATAGGCCTGTTCTAACCTAAACTTAGATTCCTTAGCGTAATCTTCTATATTATATGATGGATTAATTTTATCTATTGTATTAAAATATTTTTGCAAATTGCTTTGTTTGCCGAAAACTAGCTCATATGGACAATAGTCATGTGCCATAGAGGGGGTCGTGTTGAAACAGTAAACAAAATATTGAAGCCATACATCCCAATCTGTTTTATCAACAGATATATATGAACGGATGTATTCATTAAAGGTACTATGACTTCTTTCGACTGTTCCAACAGTTTGGTGGTGGTGTGCTGTAGACGTTATATTGTCTATTTTTAGGTATTTGCACAAATCGCTAATTATGGAATTTCTATATTCAGTTCCCATGTCCGAAATGAACGTATTCATTGGACCGAACTTCAGTATAAAAGATTAGAATATTGCTTTTGCAACAGTATTAGCATTTATGTTTGGTACTGGAATAGCTACAAGATATTTCGTTAAATCGCATATCAATGTAATTGCGTATTCGTTGTTTTTTTAGTATCCACTATCACTCTATCAAAAACGCTTATTGGTGTGTCAGTTGTTGTCATTGGTGTCTTTGTATGGGTCATCATTTTTGATGTTAGGCATTTATGGCATCTACGTATGTACTCTTTGACATGACGAGTCATGTTTTTCCAATAGTAGTGTCTTTTGATTTTTGCTAGCGTTTTAGTAATGCCTGTATGACCTCCTTGTATGGGATCGTCATGAAATGTAGACAGTATTGCTTCTTTTTCTTTTTCATTATTAATTAGGGTCATCGGCTGGAGTAGCGCTGCTCTTAATGATTTTAATATTTGATTGCCCATATTTTTAAAAGTATCTATTGAAACTAATTGAAAGATCTTTTCGCTCGGTGCCACTTTGAGTTGGCTGATCTCGTGTATACCGGCTTGTATTTCAAGCCTTTGGAAAAACTGACCTAAGTCAAGAGTTTCATTGGTGTACAGATCGCTAACATCAATTCTTGCAATAACTTTAATTCCATATTTTAGAAAACATATTTTATTTGTTAAGTGCAAGGCCACTACTTTTCGTACATCGTCATTTTTGATGACTTCATATACGTTGGGCTCAGAAGCTTTTTGAAGACCTTGCCTTGTCAAAAGTTCTTTTTCATTCCCTGCGCAGGGTTCATTTTGTATACTTTGTTGCCTGGTAGTGACTTTCAGGACTTTATGTTGCATGTCTTTGAGTTCTTTAATATTAATACGCGAAAGTGCGTTGCTACGAAATTATCTTTCCCCTTTAGGTATTCTACTGTGAAGTCGTATTCTTCAAGCTCTAGCCGCATGCGAGTTAATTTCGAACTGGGATTAGTCATAGAAAAAAGATATGTCAATGGTCTGTGATCCGTTTTAATAGTGAAGTGTTTGCCATAAATATATGGTCTAAAGTGGGTAATTGCCCAATGAATTGCCGCTAACTCTTGTTCTGTTGTGCTCTTATTGCTTTCCCCTTTTGTAAATGAACGAGATGCATAAGCTATTGGGAGCTGAATTCCGTCTCGGTTCTGAGTTAGAACCGCTCCGCAAGCTTGTTTACTAGCATCTGGTATAATGCAAAATTCTTTGCGAAAATCAGGATATTGTAATAATGTGGGTTGCATAAGCTTTTCTTTAAGGTATTGGAATGCGTATTGGCATTCACTTGACCATTCAAAAGGAACATTCTTTTTACATAATCTAGTTATGTGCCGTGAATAATCGGCGAAGTTTTTTATAAATCGACGATAATAATTGCAGAAATCATCATGAGGGACAGGATAATATTTGATGACGTCATATTTCTTGTCATCTGGCAATACTCCTTTATCAGTGCATTTGTGACCTAAGAATGTCACTTCATGCATGAAAAATGAACATTTTTCTGGATGCAACTTTAGGTTATATTTCCGACATACATTAAAAACATCAGTTAAGTTTTTAATCATGTGTTTTTCGGAACATCCTATCCCATTAAGTCATCCATATAAAGGAATCCCTGAGAGGGTTCTAAGCCCGAGAATGCTATAGTCATCATTCTCTGAAATGAATTTGGAGCTATTTTAAGACCAAATGGTAATCGCGTGAAGCGATATGAGCCATTGCTCGTTGAAAAAGATGTTATATTTCTTGAATTTTCTTCAAGTTCAATTTGGTGGAAACCTGACATTAAGTCAAGGCATGAAAAGTATTTAGCTTTGCCCAGTTGGTATAGAATATCATCAATTCTGGGGAGCGGGAATTTATCAGAAAGTAGTTTTTGTTTAATTGGCGATAGTCAATTACTAATCGCCACTTCTTTTCCCCCGAATTTGGTAATGATTTTTTCGGAACTAACAAGAGTGGGCTGTTATACTCGGATACAGACGGTTCTACGATATTGTCATTTATTAATTTCCCTACTTGTTTTTGAATTTCTTCTACGTGGCTATGCGGACTTCTGTACTTCTTCTGACTTCTTCGGACTTCTGTTCATCATCTTTAAGTCTTAATGTTTGTTTGTAAAAATTATTTGTCGCTATTGGTTCGGTTTCCAGTCCGAACACATCACTATACTTGGTGCATAATTCTGTTAGTTGACTTTTGAATTCTTCTGGAAAATTTTTCTTTAATTTTGAAAGTACTTGTTCGCTTCTAATTTCTGGATTAGTATTATGAATGTCGTAATCTGTTAAATATTCATATTGGATTTTGTTTACTTTGACCAATTGGTCGAAATTAGTTGTGTTTAGAAGGCGAATGTATACATGTTTGGATGTTGTTATTGTATTTGCAACATAAATTCCATTATGTATTTCTTGATTAGGAACAAATATATAGTCATGTACTGTATTAATGTCTATTTTTCTAATTACTTGGGATCTAGCTGGCAGAAGAATTGTATTGTTGCCAGCACTATTTGTTATTGGAACATAAATAGAATAATCTAAATTTTTAGGTCTAATTATAAACCAGTCTTCACTTGGTTTGAAATCTATTGAAAAATTTGAATCTACTAAATGAAATTCGTGTGGAATAATATATTTTGTTGATTGAAGATCTATTCTAGTTGTTCCATGCGATTTTATCACACCTTAGCCTATGCCTTGGATGTTTATAATTTTTTCTTCTTGTATTTTGAAATGATCTGAATTTATTTTTAAAAGTGATATATCTGCACCAGTATCTATTAGGAATGTGAGTTTGTTTTTATTTATTTTATTTTTTTTTTTATTTATTTATTTACGAAGGCAAAACAGTGCTGCCTCGAATCAAAAAAATATATATATATGTCGGCGCACACTAAGAGTGTGTGGATGCTGGTGTAAGTGTATGGGTGTACAGTCTAATTTCATCATTATGGAAATATTGCATCAGCCATTCTCGCTTTAAGAAGTACCGTTTTAGCGAGACGACAGCGTGTTGTCGCTTTAAGAAGTCATAGAATATTTCAGTAAGGCTGCTTCTCCTGCTGAATCACGTTATCGTTCTTATGAATTAGAAACGCTTGCTGTTGTTTTGTCTATAAAACATTTTCGCCATTATTTATTGGGTAGAAATTTTGTTGTGTTCACTGATTGTAACTCTCTTAAAGCATCAAGAACTAAACAGGAGCTGTGTCCTAGGGTGCAAAGATGGTGGGCGTATTTACAGGCATTTACTTTTGACATACAATATAGAGAAGGTAAACGAATGTCTCATGTTGACTTCTTTTCAAGAAATCTGCCCTTTGCAGAATTGACTTACAAAATTCCAGAAAAACGAGTTAATTTGGCAGAAATATATAATGAAAATTGGCTTTTGGCCGAACAACGCCAAGATTCTGACATAGTAAATATTGTAAATAAATTGAAAGAAAATTCTCTTGCTGAGGACATTGCTAAAACTTACGAGTTGAGAGGAGGAATTTTATATCGAAAAATTCAACGAAATGGTGGAACTCGATCTTTGTCAATTGTTCCTCGATCATTTAGATGGTCCGTAATAAACCAAATCCACGAGTCAATCATGCACTTGGGATGGGAGAAGACGTTAGATAAGGCCTATGACTATTACTGGTTCGATCACATGTCCAAGTATATTCGAAAGTTTGTTGAGAATTGCATTACGTGTAAAATGTCAAAATCTTCTTCGGGGAAAGTTCAAGTTACTCTTCATCCAATACCAAAAGTAAATACACCTTGGCACACCATTCACATCGACATAACTGGAAAGTTGAGTGGCAAGTCTGATCAGAAAGAGTATATCATCGTTCAGGTAGACGCTTTTACTAAATTTGTTTATCTAACTCACACGCTTAAGATTGATGTTGAAAATTGCATAAGGGCTGTCACGTCGGCTATATCTTTGTTTGGCGTGCCAAATCGCATGATAGGGGATCAGGGCAGATGTTTCGCCAGCACCAAATTTAGTGAGTTTTGTTCACAACAAAAAATTAATCTGCGTTTGATTGCGACAGGTGCAAGTAGAGCAAATGGACAAGTTGAACGAATTATGAGCACCTTAAAGAACTTATTAACTGCTGTTGAAACTAGCAGTCGATCTTGGCAAGATGCCTTGGGAGAAGTTCAATTAGCTTTAAACTGTACGGTTAGTCGAGTGACAAAGGCAAGCCCCTTAGAATTGCTTATCGGCAAAGTTGCCCGCCCGTTGGGGTTGCTTCCACCCTGTGATATGGTACAAGAGGTCGACTTGACAGAAGTAAGAGCACGAGCAGGTCAAAATATTTCAGCTGCAGCAGCATATAGCAAGGAGAAATTTGATAAAAACAAAGCTAAAGTCGTTGGATACAGTGTTGGAGATTTCGTGTTGTTAAAAAATGAAGAGAGGCATCAAACAAAATTGAGTCCAAAGTTTAGGGGGCCGTTTCAAATAACTGAATTGTTAGAGGGGGATAGGTATATGCTCAAGTCTTTGACAAATAATAGAAAATATAAATATGCTCATGAGGATATAAGAAAAATGCCAAATGGACAAATACCAGCTGAATTTGAAAGTTGTGATAAAGATCTAAATAATATAATCGAAAAAGAAACTGTTGAAAAAGACAGTGATGAAAGGGTTGAAACAGAAACTGTTGAAAGAGACAGTAATGAAACTATGTAAAGGGAAACTGTTGAAAGAGACAGTAATGAAAATATGTAAAAAAAGAAGCTGTTGAAAGAGACAGTAATGAAAATATGTAAAAAAAGCTGTTGAAAGAGACAGTAATGAAAATATGTAAAAAAGAAGCTGTTGAAAGAGACAGTAATGAAACTATGTAAAAAGAAGCTGTTGAAAGAGACAGTAATGAAACTATGTAAAAAGAAGCTGTTGAAAGAGACAGTAATAAGGATGCCTTAAAGGCCTATAATGATATTTGTAAAAATAATGTGAGCACAAGTGCAAAACGATTGTTTTGATCATGGTGTGTGGCGCATTAGGTGTTATAATGTAGGACTTGTGTGGTTGATGATAATGTAAAAATAAGCTGTTGTAAAGAGAAAGAATTTGTGTTGGTTAAGAAGAAAACAGTAATATGAAGATGTAATTTGTTAATGAAAAATATAAGTTTGGATGAAAAATTGAAGGTTATATTTGAGAGTTGATTGAATGGTAACAAAACATTTTTGGTAAAATTGCACGAGGTCGTGTAATGGTCAGGATGGCCGTGTCGGCGCACACTAAGAGTGTGTGGATGCTGGTGTAAGTGTATGGGTGCACAGTCTAATTTCATCATTATGGAAATATTGCATCAGCCATTCTCGCTTTAAGTACCGTTTTAGCGAGACGACAGCGTGTTGTCGCTTTAAGAAGTACCGTTTTAGCGAGGCGACAGCGTGTTGTCGCTTTAAGAAGTACCGTTTTAGCGAGGCGACAGCGTAGTGACGCTGTCGCCGAGTGTGGTTCGTTGGTTAGCACAAAGGGAAGAAGGAATGACGCCGGCAGTTGCGTGAAGTCCTACATCGTGCAAAGACGAAACTCGCTGCGCTTTAACGATGCCGAATAATAGTGAATCAGTTCCAACATATATATAATATAATACATAGATATAAGGAAAACATTTTAAAAGCCTACTCGAAATTACAATTGAAATCTAATAACGACACCAGCACGTTGGGGGAAGTTTATTTGCCAGTCCGGCTAGCTATGCCCCTATTCACAGCAAAGAATTGCCGGTGGCGTTATTAGAGCCTATATCAAGATAGTGAAGAGTTAGTTATGAAAAAAAAAGCTTATAGGATTTATGGATAATTTAAAACTAAAGAAGAAGAATAAAGAAAGACAGTAGGAAAAAATGAAATGAAATGAAATCTCCAACCCTGTGGGGGAAGTTTTATTAGCCAGTCTGGCAAGCAGTGCCCCAGCTCACAGCGAGGTTGGTTAGAGATTACATTAAGGAAAAAAGGATCTAGGAACGGGTAGGGATGGGAAAGAATAAAAGAGTTATAGAGTAGAAAAAAAGGAAATAGGAAATAAAGGGGGACATCGAATGGGCAATCTCCGACCCGACGGGGGAAGATTATTTGCCACACTGGCAAGCTGCGCCCCTGCTCACAGCTGGGATTGGCCAGAGATTACCCGTAGGTGATTCAAGAGAGCAAGCTTAATGGAGGGAAGAGAGAGTTCCGAGGAGAAAACATGAAAAACAGAATTGTACTGTGTGCATAGTACACGAAAAGGATTGTGTAAAGCGTAATCAGTAGTGCATATAGGAAGAGATAAGGGAATAAAATTCCTAGTAGGTCTACAAGGGACAGAGAAATTAAGACGACTTAAAAGAAAGGGAGAATCTATGTCGCCACTAATCAACTTATGTATAAAAACCACACCAAGACTTATTCTACGGTTAGCTAATGTCGGAAGATTTAAAAGTAAGAGTCTACTGGGATAAGATGGCAGACGAAGATTAGGATCCCAATTTAAACTACGTAGGGCAAATAATAAAAATTGCTTCTGGACTGACTCAATAGGGATCTCACTATTTTTGTATTGAGGAGACCATATACATGAGCAGTATTCCAGAATAGGGCGTACGAGCGACACATAGAGCAGTTTTGTGGTGAAAGGATCATTAAATTCCTTCGACCAACGCTTGATGAATCCAAGTACACCCTTGGCAACATTAACAATTGAGGAAATATGCAAGATGAAGTTAAGTTTAGAATCGAAAGTGACACCTAAGTCCTTAACAGAGGTAATACGTTTTAAGGGAAAGTTATCAATAGAATAGTTACCGAGATAGGGCTTGGATCGACTGAATGTCATAAACATGCATTTACAACAATCAAGAGAAAGATGATTAGCCAAACACCACAGTTGCATAGAGTTTAAGTCACGTTGAAGTAGTCTGGTTTGGAGAGGATTATTAAATGATAGAATAAGTTTTACATCATCTGCATACATGAGTATATGAGAGTGTAATAAAATAGATGGAAGATCATTAATAAAAAGTGTGAAGAATAAAGAACCAAGGTGACTACCTTGGGGTACACCAGAAGTTACGTTAGTACTTTTTGGGTTCTATTTTTTAAATAAGAAGAGATCCAAGACAGAAAAGAGATAGGAAAGCCAATACAATTAAGTTTATAAATCAAAAGATCATGGTTTACAGAGTCAAATGCTTTACTGAAATCAGTGTAAATGACATCAGTTTGCATTTTCTTTTGGAATGCAACATTTATAATATATGAAAACTCTATTAAATTGGTCGTAGTAGACCGACTCTTTATAAATCCATGTTGGGATGAAGAAATTATAGATTTACAGAGATGCTGCAAAGTTTCTGTAATAATTTTCTCAAATAATTTTGGGATAGCAGACAACTTTGCAATACCTCTATAATTAGAAATATCAGACTTACCACCTTTTTTATGTAGAGGTATGATATATGTAGTTATTGTTGTTATTGCCGCCTCGGTTGTAATTGTTGTGGTTGTAATTTCTGCCACGATTATAACCTCGGCCTCCTCTATTATTGTTGTTTGCACCTCGTCGATAATATAGAACAGTGTTACTTTGACCTGTTATCTCCGTGCAACTATTGACAAATTTGGAAACGGCATCATTCATATTTGTGAATGTGCCTGCCTGCGTGATAAGTTTTACCTTATCAATTGAACAATTATGGGTCATGGCTTTTACAGCTGTTGTAGTGCTGTATTTGTTTGCGAGTGATTGGCTTAGACCTTCACTGATATAGCCGCCTTCAAGAGTCTTTGCCAGTTTTTCCACCTCTTGGGTGTATTGATTAGCCGTTTTATTTTTCTGTTGCAGATTAAGAAGCTTAGCAGATACAACTTCAACCGATTCTCCTTTTACTGCATTTGATAGTTGCGTAATGATTGCAGCAATTGTCTGCTCATTACTTATTAAATTTCTCGCATGGCCTTTTAGCTTTGTTTTTATAAGGCTTATGGCTGTTAGCTCATGTGTGCCTTTTAAGGTTTCTAATAGATTCAGAGAATCTAGAAAACTTTGTAGATTTTCCGGCTTACCGTCAAACTCTGGTATCAGAGATGTGGCTAGCTTGATAAATTCTACAACTGTTTGTGCCATTTCAGAGATTGTTATTATTTCCAGTTTGGTTTCGATTGGATCGCTTTCTTCTAGTGTTTCAATGTCACTATCAGATTCAGCGTCGCTTGCTTGAATTGATTCGTTTAATTCTTTTAATTGGTCGGGATTAAACTACGCCAATTGATTTAGACTTTCTGGCACGTTTATCTGAATATGTCGCCTATTGGTGACAGTAATCAATCTTGTGTTTAGGGATTTTATTACCCTTAAACATTTATTATTGTGCTCAGATGTAAATTTATTTGTATAACTATTTAAAAAGGTAACTATATTATTGTATTCCCTTACTATTATTTCTATATGGTTATTTAGTGTTTCCGCTTTTATAACTGCATCTCTGTTGATGCATTTGTAAGATTTATCAAATTTGTAACGAAATGCGTCTATATTTTTCGCAATTTCATTCCATTCCATGTTTTTTTTTTTTTAAACTGTAATTTTATTACTTTTGTAAGCGTACTAACCATATAGTTGCTATACCTAAATACGGGTCTTCTTTTTCTATTAATTTTACCCTGACATATGGTAGTGTTGAAAGTACCATTGCCTTTTCTGCTTTATCGCAGTGTATAAGTGGGCTACAGTTTTCACCGAAAGTTTCTATATAATCAGTCTCGAACTGATATACTGATATATATTCCTTGTGGGAATGTAAAATTCTAATCGCATTAATGCGGAAATTTGGAAAACTTTCGTATACGTGATCTATTTTCTCCTTATTCATTCTTAGATCTTATCCAAGTTATTTGCCCTACTCATATATCTTTTCTTAATAATTTTATTATGCTTAACATAGATTGTAAGCAGAAATTGTAAGACTAACACTATCGTGATAATTAGCAAGAGGATCCACAATGATTGTATATCGTCTGTGTGATCAACTATCTTGACGTTATTTACCACGTTGGCAGTATTGTCTTTGCCTCACTAGAATCACTAAACCAACCCATAATGCATTTTAAGGGTTTCTATATATTCGATGAAAAATAATTTTTTTTTGTTCATGAAAGAAATTAGGTTTTCTGTAAAATTTGTATTTTTCTTAAAAAATTTTGTGGGTTTTTGTAAAGAAAGAAAAATATTTTCTTCTTTGAAAGTCGAAGAAAGAAAGAAAATATTAGTAGTTATAGAATGTGGTTGGCTCACATTTCAAATTACAATTCATTTGTTTTTTTTTTTTAAAAAAAAATTCTCCAACCACATTTGTTAGTTTAAAGCCTAACAGTGTTTAGTATTTTTCAAGCAGCGGTTTCCCTCATAGGCTTGAGATTAGAGCTTATTTTTAAGGCAAATTGGGGCATTCGCAATTATGCAGCCCGTTTGCGTTGTTTCGCACCAATGCGAAGCTGGTCATCTAATTTCTGAAGACGCTCTATGTAGCGTTGTCGGTCTGATTCGTTTTTGGCCAACTTAATCATGTCCTTGATTAGTCGCCGTTGTTGTAAGAGTTTCACTCTTTTTCCGCTTCTCTTGTGTTTTGGAATTGATTTTTTTTCTTGTCGAGCCCGGTACTCAGCTATTGTGAGTTGGCGTGGTCCATCGGTTGGATTTGCCTGCAAGGCCTCTTGCAACGTCGGCCAATCCCTTTGTTCGGTAGGAACAGCGTTGTCAAATTGGGGCTCCTCTGCCATGCGTACGTGGCAATTCTGTGGTTGTCCCTGTAGTTGTCGCTTATCGTTGTTGTTACTGTTTCATCTTGTTGCTGTTGTTGTTGTTGTTTATTATGTTGCTATATTACGCGCGCACTGCACTTGACAATTACTGCTTTGCATTTTGTATTTTAGTTGGCTTTGTTTAATAGGCACAATCAATGCATTGGCAAAAAAATAGTTTTCGTTTGCATCAAGTGTAACCGTATTCACGGCCACAGTTTAGCGCGGATATGCTGCTGTTTTTCTCCTTTTACACTTTTTTACATTTATATTTATTATCAGTTCAACAGTTATTAGTTTATAATTGCATAATTATAACATTGTTTTTATTTTTTTTATTTTTTTCAGAATATCATGCAATAAAATGTAATGTTTTTTTTCACTTGTTTGTTTTTCCTGTGACGTCCTGTCACGGTCGCCATGTATTATTTATAAACACATTCAGTTTGGTTGGTTTTTATCTGGAGCGTCTGCTCCGTTCTGAGTCTTTATTATGAGTCTTTCTTAAGTGTTAATGTTGGGTTCAGCTAACCCGAAACATGCAATGCTTATGTCTATGTACTTAGATGTATGTATGCATATTTTAGTATATACATATGTATGCAGAAGGCATGCATATGTTATGTATGGTTTGACCACTTGAGATGCAAAGATGCTTGTATATAAGCGATGGATCGTATTACTTGCGCGCTGGAATGTTTATATAATTCTAAGTGGTCTTTGGGCATTTGTATGTTTGTATTTATTATGACAAAGTGTCACAATGTATTAATGTATTGTTATACCCTTGATTTACGAAAATGGTAGGGTAGATATGCTACAGTGTCCTGCCGGTTACATATACTTGCAGTTTTAGGACCCCCTGTTATTATTTTTATGGGTACAGGGAGTAAAAAAAGGCATAGCAAACGACGCAAAAATTCTAGTCCATTCCCAATCCTCACGAAGATGTCAGCTTGGTGTGTGACGCTTCTGATGCGGCGATCGGAGCGGTTCTGAAACAGCATACTGACCGTGGTTGGCAGCCACTTGAATTTACAGTACCTAGGACCGAAAAGTGCTCGCCAAGTGCGTCATCTTCCTATTTTCAACCTATAACCATTTATTTGAGTGGAAACGACAATGTTGTGGCAGATGCGGTTTCGATTTGAAATATAATATCAATTCTATGCTCACTTGACGCAAAAAGCATAGAAGAGTCTCACGCGTCAGATACCGAGATATCCGCGCTTTTAAAAGAAACAACTTTAAAAGCAGGCCCCGTTCCCCGATATACTTCACTGCCATGGCGCCTTCTGTGCGCAAAGCAGTTCCTCTTCGGCATGTCTGCTGACACTGTCTGTCGAGCCTTTTGGACATGCTGGATAGCTCACTTTGGTTGTCCTATAATCATAACCACCGATAAGGGTGCTTAATATAAGTCTGCACTCTTTAGGTCTCTAGAGAACATCATTGGAAGCGAACAAATAAATACTTCGTGGTACCACCCACAATAAAATGGCATAGATCCGTAATATTTTTTATTTTTTTTGCCTAAAACTGCTTTGATGTACAATCCCAACATGCCCTGGTTAAACCTGCTTCCAACCACACTCCTCGGTCTTCAAAGTCGCTTCAAGGAAGGTCTACAAGCTTCAGCTACTGAATGAACGCTTTATCTCCCTAACGATTATTTTACGGACCTAGACTTGCCCTCAAGCTCCGCAGAATTTGTAAATGAACTTTCAACAGTATAGAAGCGCTAAAGCCGACTCCAAAAACGCACCACAACAAACAAAAACTATTCATACACACGCACATCTAAGATTTGTAAGGAACACGTGATGTCTGAGCAGCACCTCTGTCTACTAGACAGATCCGACCGTGATCAGGGAAAGTGGGGGGGTTCGTGGTGCTACTTCAAACATACGTGTTACAAGAATAAAATTGTAGACAGATTAGGTATACGAACGAATGCCATAAAGGATTTGGGGATGCGTGCTAACCATGTTAGAGGAACTAAGATGGTGACGATCCTCTTTCTATACCCTCCCATCCTGTAGAACCGGACAAGACCTTTCTGATCCTACCCTAAGCATGGCTGCGGTATGAGTGCTTTAGAAGTCCCTGAGATTAAATTAATTCATGTTTAGTTCATTCTGATATAACTCATAATTTCTCGATTTCCATAAACATTGCATTTTCTTGACATATGAACATTTTACTTACAATCTAAGCATCTGCCTACTATATAATACTTATGAACTATTATTCATAAACTCAAGTAAAAATTATCTTTCGACAAAGCTAATCAGCTAATCATCAGGGCTGCACTGTCTTGCTACTCGCGCGTGGGTGTGTATACCCTTTTACAAAAATATAAAGTTTCACAAACTTCGGTGTTTTGTTGCATTTTCATTCTGACATTTTCTTTTTCGGCTGTGCCGTACTCACAATATTACAATATCCATAGAAGTCACCAGGCCTGTTGACGTAGAGGTGACTGTTGCTGTTTAAAGTAATATAACATATTAAAGATGCAACAAAAGCATTAATTAGCGCTATTAGGTATGAACGAAAGAATACAAGTTAATAAGTAAATGCTTTTTTTAATATACCAACACCTTTTTTATTATCGGCTGCGCAACTATTCGCAAACGATATTCAAAATTATAGGCGTTGTATAGGCTGACGCTTATCCTATCGGCATCCACTTAGGTGTTGGTAACGCATGTGCATCCACATATGCTGAGGTCCCGCTATCGGCATGCAGGTTATGGTCGGTACGCTGTCTTTTAACCCAATGCAATTTGATGCTTGTCCAACTGACGTAGAGAATGCGATGCAGACTAGCTACTCCATTTGTGTAAAAATAGCGGATAGCAGAGCATGCGACGACAATTGGGGTGCTCTGCAGCTCAATAAAAAAGGACTGCGTTCGCTTAGCAGCTCATCTAAGTGCGATTCAGTGCGTTAAACTGATCGGGAAGAGCGACTACGTTCGCTTAGCAGCTTATCTAAGTGCAATTCAGCGCATTCAACTGATCGGGAAGAGCGACTGCGTTCGCTTAGCAGCTCATCTAAGTGCGAATCAGTGCTTTCAACAGATCGCGCCAGTGAAGTTGGTGCTGTTAACTTACAGTCGCACTTGAACATGGAACATGGGCATATAAATTAGTATGCATGTTTGGTTTGAGTAAAATACTCGTACCCTCACAGCACAGGTTTGATCTTTGACTACCAGATAAAATTTGAAGAAAACAAAAGGGTACTTCGAACTATTGTATCTTCTTAAACACCAATTGTCTTTGGCATTAAATTTGTCTAATTCTTTGCCATTCATATCTTCCAGTAGTATATCGACTGACAAAACTTTGCTTAACGCGAGCCTTTATTCCCATTGGGGCTAATTTTGCATTAAGGTTAGCAGACAAATTACTCAACATAAAATTGCGTTTGATCACTTCTTGGCATATATCAAACGATCGAGGTTAAGTTCGCAAATTATAAGACCGTTGATTTTTCCCATTTGCCCTATTTTGTAGATGTTTTCCTATGGCTGCACGAATTCTAGTTATATCGTCTGAGCGAGACAACTAATTTACGTCATCGCAGAGTAAATTCAAATTTTTCATCAATTTAATCTTTACCATGAGTCATCATATGTTGACCAAATACAACAAAGTATGGCGACAATCCGATAAGCTGGTAAATGGAATTCCTTAACGACGAGTGTATATTAGGAAAATACAAATCCCATTCACGCTGATCAGCACGCAGGTAAAAAATTCGTCTTTTAAAAAGTCAATGACGACTTGCGACGGGAATTTTTTACTGCCTTCAGAAATATAAATTTCGAAAAATTATCAAGTATGATAAATATACCTATGTTGCCTTTCTCTGTATGTGGTTGTTTAGAAACTAAACATTCAACCCTCAAAAAGCACACAAAAAAACCAAGTCATAAATATACACATTGTAAGGGAGTTTTCCAGCCGGGGTACAGATCTCAGCCTGTATGAGTCCAGCACTTACAAGAAAATTTGTAAGATGTGCTGGGACGCTGGGCGTAGGGAAAGGAAACGTTCTAGAGGAAATATATGTGTTAATACTACGGGCAGCAGGATAACCCTCGCTTTGCACAACGGTTAGTGTTATCAATGCCGGGATTGCTCACACGGACGGCGGGATATACCTCGCTATACATTAGTATTAGTTTTTCTTATAAATGCCGGGATTGCTCACACGGGCGGCGGGATATACCTCGCTATACATTAGTATTAGTTTTTCTTATAAATGCCGGGATTGCTCACACGGACGGCGGGATATACCTCGCTCTACGGTTAGTGTTAGTTATTCAACGTTAAATGTGGAGATAAAGACAATCGATTGGTTATTCTAGATTATCTTTTATTCTAGTTTCTTGCTGTTAACTTATCAAACTACGCGTGCCCTGCTGCACTGCCGCCTAACGGCTCTTTTACTAACGCTCTTTACCCTGCGTGCCTCCGACGCACGTCTACACACTTTTCTTGTCGCTCGCTAAGTGCTCTACTCTGCCCGGCTCGGCCATGCGCGAGCCTGAAAAGTTCAATCCCACCACAAGCTTTCGCTCTCCACCTCAGAGCTTTCGCTATTCACCTCACAGCTTTGCTTTGACTGAAGCCGCGCTCTGGTGGCAGGATTGAGAACTGCATCAGCTGCGCGCGCCAGCTGTGACAGATGATCGTTGCGTTTAAAATACAAACTCGTATGTTTAACGGCTTAAGGTTTATTATTTAATGCTAAGACTTATAACTACAGCGCGCCAGGCGCTGGCGCTCCTTGCGCAACAAAATAAATCTTGGCTTCGTGCCCTTACTCGTCTAGGTACTATTATAATTACTATTAATAACAAAATTAGAGTTTCTCGGTCGCCCGCGCTCCATGCGCTCCTTCCTACTACGCTTATCCTACTATTGTAGGGGGTTTCTTAAAGCCTCCTTACACCCCCCCCCCCCCCCCCTTAATTCAGCCTCGAAACCGTCACCTCCCCGGCGGCTTTGAAGGTGATGCTGTACACGTAGCTGCCCTCCGTCACACGGAACAGGGTGCGCCGAGCCCTGCCGGCATACCGCGCCGGTTCGGCCCGGATCAGCTCCACCAGTCGTGGGCTTAGGATCCCTCCGCTCGGTCCGAGAGAGGGGAAGAGGACCTGTCCTCAGATTCTGTCCACTCGCCGAGCGTCGACCCTGGCCCCGTTTCCCACCCCTCCATCCCGTCGAACAAGTCGAGGACATCTTCCCACAACTCCTCGCCCGCCGGCACGTCAATTGGGTGCTGCGCTGCCTGTTGCTCTTCGGCGACCGCCTCTTCAGGAATAGCATCGCCCTCTGCCACTTCCGCTGCTTCGTCCAGCACCTCCTCCGTCGCAGTTTCCTGGACCTCCTCGACCTCAGCGGGATCACAGGTCTCCCAGGCGCGGTACGGCACCAGCGATGGCATGGCCTCCTCCAACGACGCCGCCCTTTCCTCCGCGGCCATCCGGCAGGCCCGCGGTGGGGACACCGCCCTGGGCACCGGGCTTTGCGGCGAGGAAAGGCGGACGCAGCTGCGGGCTTCCTCCCTTTGAGGGGGAGAACCCGCCTGGCGTCCGCGGGGAAAACGCGGCGCTCGTAGCTGCGGTCCGTGACGCTGGGATGGGCTCCGTAGGGACTTTTTGGGCGGGGAGTTGGGTCGGACCCTTGCGCGGGATCGTCCACTCCCACTACGGCGCCTCTTACTGTGACGCGTTTTGGCCACCCGGCGTCGATTCTGTGGGCGTTTGGCCGCCGGCTCCTCTTGTGATGTCGCTCCGGTGCGCTTGTTCGCCGCTCCAGTGGCCTCCGGGATGCGGGGGAGCAAACGCAAGCTTACCCGCGGAAATACGCTTCCGGAATCCACCTGAAAGCGGTGAGCGGCGGCTCCGCGGAATGGGCCTGGCCGATCCTCCTCCAACGCGAGCGGTAGCTGCCCGTTCCGGTCGCTGATCACCCGCGCGTCCGACGCGCCTGGGAGCGTGGTGCCCGCCTGGCGACCAGCGTCGGTTTCCGGTGACCACGGCGCGTCGGGAGCCGGGAGCTCTGGCTCTGGCAAAGCAGCCAGTGGTGGCGGTGATGGGGGCTCCTCCACATATGGTGGTGGATTGCGCGATCGGGGCGCATCCCTGATGAGGGTGGACACTTGCACGCGCATGTGCATCACGATGCCGTCTAGATGTTCCACTGTGTCGGTGGTGCTTGAGAACACTGAAAAACGGCATCGGTGCGTGTTCTGCTCGAATCTCCGCCGATAGTTTTCGTGACCGTAGCGCGGGTCTCGGTGGCGATCAGGACCAGGTGATGCCGGCCGCGGCTCCGTGCGATCGCTGTCGTCGTCCTCTACTCTCGCCTCCTCGTCGCTGCTGATTTCAACCACGTTTTCCATCTGTGGGATTAACTTATTCATTATCTCACTAGCGAACTTAATTAGTATTTCTCTCCCTAACAGTGCAGCTCACAAACTACGGAGTTATTATGTTACTTAGGTTAGCTTAAAAATACAAATAAAGTTAAATCTATAGACAGATCGCGTTCTTACTCCCGCTGGCGTTAAGCTCCTCTTGTTCCTCTTCTTCTTCAATTTCTCCCTGAAAGAAAGGTTTAAGTTGCATTATATTGGACTTCGCTTGCGTTCGCCCTGTTTCGCGAGACGCACGACATTGGGGGAGACGAATTTTATAACGCGGTAGGGGCCGTTAAACTTCGGCGCCAATTTCGCTGCGAAGCCCTCTGCAGCATTGGACAGCTGATGCTGCCTCAACAGAACCATCGCGCCTAGAGCAGGCCGCCATTCACGTCTTCGGAGACTGTAATGCCGCCCCTGGTCCTTAGAGGCGCGCTGAAGATTGCTGTGGACGATATCAAAAATTTCTTTTAGCCTGTTAGCTCGTTCCCGGGGGTCAAGCGCAGTAGTCGCCGACCCCGGCGTGACCTCGTCGTATAAAGCGGCGGGAAGACGCGGTTCTCTACCCTGCATCAAGAATGCTGGAGTGAACCCGATCGAGTCAGCCACACTGGAGTTGACCGCAAGCGATATTTCAGGCAACAGTTCGTCCCACGAACTCTGATGGCCTTCAATAAATTGCGCTATCATGGTTTTCACAGTGCGGTTGGTTCTCAGCGGGATTTTCCTGCGGACAATAAGGGGCAGTATACTGAATTTCCACGCCCAAAGAACCCAAAAACGACTTCAAATTTTTGCTAGTGAATTGTACCCCATTATCACACACGAACTTCTTGGGCACCCAAAATTTGCTCAAGATTCGTTCTCTAAATGCTGTCTGCAGTTGACTCGCCAACAACATCGAGTTGCCGTGTTTCGAACGTGGCAAGGGACCAACGAAGTCGGCACACAATACTGCCATGGGCTCTGCCACCTGCCTTGTCAGCATTCGACCGGCTGGCTTTAGCTGTTCCATCTTAAATTTTTGGCACAGCTCGCAGCACTTCACGTATTTGGCGGCATGGCGAAACATGCCCGGCCAATAATACCTCTGGGCGAGTCTAGACACGGTTTTCCTCACGCCTTGGTGTCCGGCAGTGGGGGCGTCATGGCACTCCTGCAGCACCCTTCCCCGCAGACCGCTAGCAATACATAGTTTGCATGGAATGTAATCCTCGTCATCTGGCCTATGACCCAAGTGTCGGTAGAGTTGCCCATTTTCCTCGACAAAATCGGGATACTTGTCTGGCTCTTCAGCGATCTTGACCCGCATACTCGCGATCCACTTGCAGGGGGTCTCGACCACCGCTGCTTGTTGGCAGATCTCTAGGGGATGCCTGGATAACGCGTCAGTAACTACATTTAGCTTGCCCCGGCGGTACTGAACATCAAATTGAAACTGTTGCAGTTCCAGCGCCCATCGTGCTATCCTACCAGAAGGACTTTCGATCGAGTTCAACCACTTGAGAGCGAGGTGGTCTGTGATCACTTCGAAGCGGTACCCTTCGAGGTAACACCTCAGCTTCCTGATCGACCACACAATCGCGAGACACTCCTTCTCAGTAGCGGAATAATTCTCCTCAGCCTTGAGCAACTTCCGGCTCGCATAGGCTATCACCCGCTCCTGCCCTCTATAGTCTGCGTCAGTACCGCACCGAGTCCATAATTGCTCGCGTCGGTCTGCAACACAAATTTGGCCGAGAAGTCCGGGCACGCTAGAACAGGGGCAGTGGTCAGGCTCTCTTTCAACTGACACAGTGCCTCCTCCTGTTCTTTCTCCCGTGACCATTTCCTACCTTTTCTCAGAAGCGCTGTCATGGGTTGTACCAAGGTCGCAAAAATGGGCACAAATCGCCGGTACCATGAAGCCATACCGAGACATTGGCGCAACTCTTTAACACAGGATGGGGCCTTTAGATTTCTGATCGCCTCCACCTTGGCAGGGTCCGTCCGAATGCCTTCCCCACTAATCACATGCCCAAGATAAACCAGCCGTTGCCGAAAGAAGCTGCACTTCTTTCTGTTCACCTTCAAGTTAGCGGCTTCAAACGGCGGAAAACTTCCCTTAGATTGGCAACATGTTGTTCCCGGGTCGCTCCTATCACCACGATATCGTCTAGATACGCGAACGCGTGCGGCTCCATATCGGGCCCTATCACCGAATCTAACGCCCGCTGAAACGTCGAGCAGGCTGAGTGGAGACCAAATGGCATCACCCGCCATTGGAATAAACCCCTCCCGGTCACCGTAAACGCCGTGCACTCCTTGCTTTCGACCGCCATGGGGATTTGCCAATACCCGCTCTTCAAATCTAGAGTAGAAATTTAACGAGCTTGGCGCAATCTTTCGAGGATGTGGCTAATCCGAGGGACTGGATAAGCATCCGGCACAGAGTGCGCATTGAATTGCCGATAGTCTATACACATGCGCCATTCCCCAGTCTTTTTCTTGACCAGGACTATTGGGGCGCTGTGTGGGCTACGCGACGGCTCAATGGCGCCCGCCTGGATTAGCTCCACCTGCTCAACGATTACCTTTTTCATAGCCGGGTTCTTGGGATAATATCTCTGTTTAAACGGCTTGCTATCCTTCATTATTATCCTATGCTCCGCGATATGCGAGACTCCTTTCAGATTATCGAAAAGTGTCAGCTCTGATGCCAAGAACTCCTGCAGTCCTGGTTCCAGATCCGCTGGCCACTCTGCCTCCGCTACGGGGGACTCGCAGCTATTTTCCTCTTTGATGACCGACAACTCGAGCCGGGATGCCTCGCCTTGCGGGTAGACTTGGCTCTTACCCCCACTCACGGCCCCCCGATTCCCATCGGCAACCTCTGTTGAACCTGTGCAAGACTCAGTCTGCTTCCCTCTTTTCCCCATCGCCCGCCCATCCTCTGTCGACGAACTTGTGCGACGCAGACTGAGCCGCTTCTGCCGTTGCGCGGCAGCCTCTTCCCGGCCGGAATCACTCTTTGAACAATGCCTAGTTCCCGTCCTACCCTCTACGACCACGCTACCCGGTTGCCAAGCGGGCGCTCCCCTCTCCGCGAGCGGGATGCCTTCTGTCGGCTCCTCGTTGCTGGGTGGTACTGCCAGCCCTGCGGCCGGTACCACCACCGTCTCGAGGATCAATTCGACGTTGCCGCATCGTATGGTAGTGCCCATCGCACAAAGAAAATCCATACCGAGGATGATGTGGTCCAGAATGGAGGGCATAATCAGCATTGGCATGCTGATCGTCTTGCCGGCCATGTTGACATCCATCCTCAGTAGCCTATTGACCTCTAGAGTCGATCCGTCCGCTAGATGGATTCGAGTCTGCACATCCTGTGCCTCTTGCGAGAATCGCCCACTTGCGCACGCGATCTTCACTCAAGAAACTGCGTGTCGCTCCAGTGTCGATCGTGGCAGACCTGACCTGCCCCCCAATCTCCACTGTAGCGACGATCCGGCCACCCTCTACGGTCAGGGGAGGATTTACTTTCGGGCGAATGTCGTTTCGGCGTCGACCTGATCCCTGTCCAGTAGACGCCGCTGCCCTTTTCCCGCCTCCGATCGCCTGCAGCAGTCTGGCGTAGTGATTCCCTTTTTCCCACACTGCCGACAAAACTCTACCCCCGATTTGGCATTCCCTGGCGAAATGTCCTTCTTGCCCACACCGGTGGCACGCCCTTCGCGGATCGAATCCTCTCCCGTCACCCTGGCTCATCATCCGGTTTACCGCCTCTCCGTAGCCTGACGCCGGCTGCGCGGGGATCTCACCACCGGACGCAGCCGCCGGATGGCTACCGGATGGGGATCGAAAAGGATTGAGATGTCTACTCTTTGGCTGGGCCACGGGGACTGGATCGGCTTGTGATTGCCTCCGCACCGCCTGACCAGCTGGTGCCCTTGCCGAATAGTCACAACTCAGTTTCCGCACACTCTCGAATTCGACTGCCAATTGCGTCAACTCGGCCAGCGTTGAGAAGTCGTGCCTGCGTATATACAATTGATACTCAGGCGCGGCGTTCTCGTATACACGGTGCAACTCTTGTGCCGTGTTATACCTCGCGTGGTGCATACGTGCCCTCAGGTCAATCACGTAGTCCTTCAACTCCTCACCACTGCGCTGAAGGCCCGAATTTCATCTTCCAACCGCTCAAAATAGCGAGGCGGCAGTAAGAATTCCAGAAATCCCCTCCTAAACGTCGACCATGAAACATCCCTCAACCCGCTGGTCATGAACCACCTGGCGGCCTTGCCGACAAAAACTTCGCCCATCACCCGGGGCATACGGTCTAGCTCGATACCATAAGTTACGGCCCGCTCCTCGAATACTTCCAAAAATTCGAGTGGGTCTACCAGGCCATCATACCTCATTCCCCATTTCCGGAACTGTTCCGGAACATAAAAGGAACACCTGGCATCTGGCTGGGGATAGGTCCTGGGAACATAGATGTCACCACGAGGACCGGCGAGCGAGGTCCCGGCCTCGGTGTCGACATCTACCACTCCCCGGACTCCCTCCACCCGGATGTCGGGCACGCACCGCGCACTAGGGATATTCAATTTCAAGGCAGGGGTAGGTGTACGCTCGTACAAATGCGTACTCCGCAAGTCAGGCTCTGATGTTCGACGGAGTTGGCCGCCCACGCCTGTCAAACCGCCCTCACAGCGTGGCTCCAAAGTTTTGGCGTACTGCGCCTCCAATTCGGCCAGTCGCGCCCATACTTGTGTATTATGGCCCCCCTTTTGCACAAATGTGCAGAGCCGCTTCCGCAGCTCATCTAAACGGCCCTCTTGGTCTAGCCCGAATTCTTGGGCATCGCCGCCAACTCCTCTTTGCGCCGCTGGTGAATCCAGCGCACGCCCACCCCGGGTTTTGACACTCACCTGGATCCATCATTTTAAATTTTTGAGTCGATGAACAATTTGGTTTGCTTTATTTTCCTCAAAAAAAAAAAAACACAAAAACCAAAAAAAATGCAACACCCAAAAAATTGTTTACTAATATTTTTCCTCGGGTGTTGGTGTTCACTGTCACTGTTCACTACCCCTTTGGCTGAAAGTTCTAGCCGCTTCCTCACTGTCACTGCGCCAACTTCACTGGGGTATTTTTTTTCCCCCGTTTATTTAGGCCAGGGCCTTCGGCCACTTGCAGCCCACTAACACAACCACAATTCCGGCCTTTTCCGGCCACACTCACGATACAGTCGTTTTACTGCACGAAACCCGAATTTTTCCCACTGTTCTTGTCGACGCCGACGTCGACCGCGGCGCGCGCACTTTTCGAGAGTGTTTTTATGTATGCGCCCCCTTGTGAGCAAGCTGGCGAAGATCCGTTTTCGCTGCCTGCCGGGCAAGCGCACTGTACATTCACCGTTGTAACTGTTCTTTTATTGTCTCTTTGCCATGCACTGATTTTGGAACATGCGATGCGCGTTTTGTGCGTTTCAATTATTCACCAACCGAACGTGCAGGGTATTGAGTAATAGACCTGGGTATGCCCGACTAGCGGCTGACCGGGTATGCTCTGCATTACACATATATCAACTAGAACGATTTTTTGGGCACAATGACGGGTTTTTAAGCCGTGATTATGCCACGCTCCTTAGCGCCTCCAGCGTCCCTACTCGGGCGCCACTTGTCAGGCAGTTTTCCAGCCGGGGTACAGATCTCAGCCTGTATGAGTCCAGCACTTACAAGAAAATTTGTAAGATGTGCTGGGACGCTGGGCGTAGGGAAAGGAAACGTTCTAGAGGAAATATATGTGTTAATACTACGGCCTCGTACAACTCTGCACGGGATAAGTGACCAGGAGCTGACCAGGATTCTACCGCTGGTGCTCTACTGGTCAGGTGGTCTACGAACGACTGCTCTACGAATGCCCGGGATTACTCACACGGGCAGCAGGATAACCCTCGCTTTGCACTATACATTAGTATTAGTTTTTCTTATAAATGCCGGGATTGCTCACACGGACGGCGGGATATACCTCGCTCTACGGTTAGTGTTAGTTATTCAACGTTAAATGTGGAGATAAAGACAATCGTTTGGTTATTCTAGTTTATCTTTATTCCAGTTTCTTGCTGTTAACTTATCAAACTACGCGTGCCCTGCTGCACTGCCGCCTAACGGCTCTTTTACTCACGCTCTTTACCCTGCGTGCTTCTGACGCACGTCTACACACTTTTCTTGTCGCTCGCTAAGTGCTCTACTCTGCCCGGCTCGGCCACGCGCGAGCCTGAAAAGTTCAATCCCACCACGAGCTTTCGCTCTCCACCTCAGAGCTTTCGCTATTCACCTCACAGCTTTGCTTTGACTGAAGCCACGCTCTGGTGGCAGGATTGAGAACTGCATCAGCTGCGCGCGCCAGCTGTGCCAGGCGCTGGCGCTCCTTGCGCGATAAAGAAATCTTGGCTTCGTGCCCTTACTCGTCTAGGTACTATTATAATTACTCTTAATAACTAAATTAGAGTTTCTCGGTCGCCCGCGCTCCATGCGCTCCTTCCTACTACGCTTATCCTACTATTGTAAGGGGGGTTGCTTAAACCCTCCTTACAGCATGCATTCGATCCTCGCTTGCCCAATCGACTTGAAAACGGTCTAGGTAAAAAGGGACAATGCACATGTGGGTGCTCGAGTTGCAAGAGGGGTAAAAAAGGGGACCAATTAAGACTAAGAATCCACATGTAATCTTTAGTAAGTAAGGACAAAAATATGTACTCTGTTTATTTACACGATTAATAGATTACACAAAATAGGGTATGAAAGCCCATGGATTCTCAATAAAAGATTAGTACCAATTGAAGTCGCGACATATTCGTTTGCATTTCATAGGAAAAGAGGCAGTGCGACAGTCTAACTAATAGCAGCAATTCTTAGGAGTTGCGCCACATTTAGACAAACGTTGCAACAAGCATTATAAATTGGTTTCGGTCAGTTTATATTGTACATTTGGTCCTTCGAGCACTAACAACTGCTCACGAAGGCTGCCAAACCGATGTGATACTCGGAAAACGGTATCCACGGTCAAGTCCGAGGCCAGCACCCTCTCGGTGCTCCACGGCAATGCTAGGGAATAAATAATTCAAATAATACTATCCAGACAGCGGCGTTGGACAGGCAGACGACGTGGGAGAAAATAAAATAAAAACCAGCGACGAAGCGATAGACAGCAGTGCTGGAACGCCGTCAACAGCGGCGTTTGACGACTGGAAAATCGACGTGGGATCTACAAAGGAAGTGGACTAGCGGGGTTGCACATCGTAAGAACCAAACTAGGAAGCTAAAAACAGGAAGCGTCAGCGGAGGCTACAGAAGCATAAAGCCGCGGCTTAAACAATAAAAAAAGTTATCGACGAAGCGATCGACAGCAGCGTTGGAGCGCCGTAAACAGCGGCGTTGGACGACTGGAAAATCGACGGGGATCTACAAAGGAAGTGGACTAGCGGGGCTGCACATCGTAAGAACCAGACTAGGAAGCTAAAAACAGGAAGCGTCAGCGGAGGCTACAAGAGCGTCGTACCGCGGCTTAAAAATAAATAAAAATAAATTTCGTAATACTGCGAAATGGTGCTAACAAGGGAGCAACTAAATGCCCTGGCAGCAAGCCAGAACAACATTTACCTACAGCTGAGAAAGTGGCATGAGGAGTTGGGTCTTTTGGACGGTCAGAATATGCAACTGATGACCGAAGTACAAAGTCAATGGGAACTTTTCAAAGAACAACATCAGGAGATGTTAAAGAACGAAACTTCATTTGCAGGAGATTACTTTGAAAGAGGAGGTTATGAGAAAACGCAGAATCTGAAAAACAAAATACTGTCGGAATTAAACAAAAAAGGCAGCTGAGCGTACGATGAACGCATCGGTGCAACAAAACGTGAAAAGAGAATACTGAAATTTAAAATAGCTACAGCAGCTCTAATAAAATCATTAAGAAACACGGGGGAAATCAGCACATCGACGAAATCAAAGAAGATTTCGATCAACTGAAGGAAACTTACAAGGATCTGGAGACTCCATCAGTTCAATCAAAATATGAAGAGCTTAAAGCGATGAAAAGAGAGAGGATGAGACGGAAAACAAGCCAGCGGAACAATATATACATCTCAAACAAATAGAAATACCACCGTTTTTTGGCGACATCTCCACATGGTCAAATTTCTTCGACATGTTTAAGGAAATATTAGCAAATAACAACAGTATCTCAAAAAGAGAAGAACTAATGCGCTTAAAAGAGTCAATAAAAGGTGAAGCATCTCATCCTATAAAACATCTAGTAATTAACGAGGAAAATTATGAAATGGCATTGAACATTCTAAAGGATAGATATGAAAATCGAAGAGAGCTATTTATGAAGCATTTTAATCAAATTCTGGAACTACCAACAATGAATAGCGAATCGGAGAAAAACGTTCAACAAATGCTAGACACCATTCAAAAAAGTATACATGCTACTCGCGGAATGGTAATTAATCTAGATGACACCGATGTATTCATGGCAGGAATAATACTGAAAAAATTTGATCGTCAAGGATTGCAACAATACGAACATACATCCACTGAGACGAAAGATGTACAAATTCTAAAGGACGTAATACTCTTCATGGAAAAGCATCTACAAGCAATAAATGCTATGAAACCGAAGTCATATAAAGAAAATCCAAGAATTTTGAGCACTACGATCGACAACGAGTGCATGCATTGCAAGATACCAGGCCACAGGATATCTAATTGCTGGAAATTTAGCAATCTAACAATACATGCGAAATGGGAATTTATACGATCAGAAAAAATATGCTTTAGATGTTTAAATCATAAATTTACACTAAGCAAATTCTGCAATGAAAGATGCACAAAATGTAATGAAAAACATCATGAACTATTGCACTATGAAACAGAATCGAAAACATCGTTGACAACAGGAACAGCACAAACCACGCTTCTAGCAACAGCCCAAGTTAAAGTACAAGCACTAACAGGAGAATGGATCATATGTCGAGCACTTGTGGATCAGGGATCACAGATAACAGCGATATCCGAAGAAACCGCGTAAGGGTTAGGGTTACCAAAAAAGAAAAAAGTGATAGAAATTTATGGACTGGGCGATAATCCAGTAGGAGTCTCAAAAAGTACAATGGAGCTAAGGATGCGGCCCCGATTTCCAAGCAGCGATAAATTCCAAACTGAAGCAGTCGTACTCAAAAGAATGCGAGTCCTCAGCCAGCAAGTTCATTTAGTTACAACATAAAAATCTGAAAAAATGAAGTACTGGCAGATCCGACATTTAATCAAAAATGCAGAGTAGACATACTAATCGGAGGAAATCTGCTCATTAAAATTATGAAAAAAGGAATAAAACAGGAAGAAAACGTGCTTGGACAGTGTACTAAGTTAGGATGGATCTTATCGGGAGTAGTCGACATACCAGGAAACAAACGTATCACGTCAGCACTAAACTTAGAGAAATTATGGGAATTGGAAGAAGTCCCAGACACTACAACTACCACAGAAAATGAGAAATGTATGAAAAAAACAAAAAATACAACTCAATACTATGTTGACGGCAGACTTGCAGTGAAAATGCCATTCCTAAAAGACACTTCACTAGGTGAATCTAGGACAAGAGCAATGGCAAGAGATATAAATCAAGAAAAAGTCTGGTCAAAAAACGTTCAGCTTAAACAACAATATACCTCATTCATGGGAGAATATGAAATTAAATATCACATGGAAGAAACGAACTTCATAAGAGCAGAGGAGAGAAAAATACGAAAATAATACAAGCCTTACAACAAAATAGTACCTATCCAGTGCCAACAGAATAAAAAATAGAATGGCATTTTATCCAGCCGCTAAATCCCCATTTTGGAGGACTATGGGAAGCTGGAGAGAAATCAGTAAAACATCACTTTAAAAGAATCATAGGCGACAGTACACTTCCCTATAAAACAAGTAAGAACGTTGCAGTCGGACGCACCCGACTGCAGAATACTATGTTCCCAGTCCTATATAATTTGGTTATTTGTGTGTTCAGAATGAGACGCGAAAAAAACTGCACAGGTGTTTGAGATATAGATTTTGCTCCTTTGTGGGGAAGGGGGTGGGGGTGTCCAAAAATTTTTGATGCAGATTTGTCCAGAGGGTCAACATTAGTATGTATGCCAAATTTGGTGACTGTATCTGTACAGGTGTGGGAGATATAGATTTTTCTCATTTGCGGGGGAGGGGTGGGAGGGTCAAAATTTTTTGATGCAGATTTGTCCAGAATGTTAACATTAGTCTGTGTGCCAAATTTGGTGACTCTACCTGTAAAGGTGTGAGATATAAATTTTTCTCCTTTTTGGGGGAGGGGGTGGGGGGGTCAAAAATTCAATCTCGACACTTCATAAATTGACGGTATACACCAACAGGTGTACCAAGTTTGGTTGCTCTAGCTTAAAGATAAAGGCAAAAAAATTGCGTTCATACGGACAGACGGACATTTCGCAAACCCAATATACTATTTTCCGTTCGGGAACATAGTATAAAAATGAGTACACCATTAGCGCAATTAGAGGCAAGATTAAATTCAAGACCGTTATATCAAAACAACCACAGCAACGAGCTCGACAACGTGTTGACGCTGGGTCATTTTTTGATAGGAAGACGCATGATTGACGTACCAGAAAACGTAAACAATAAGGTTGTACCAGCATTGTATTAACTTCCAACGAGTTAATGACCAAATTGAAAAACCACTTTTGGCAAAAATGGAAGGACAAGTACCTCGTTACCCTTCAAAAACGACTAAAACGGCAAACGACCCGGTATTGTTGGACATGTGGAATTCACCAGAGCCAAGTGATGAAACTCCCAGGCCAAGGAGTACTGAAGCTGCAAAAAGGCTGCACTGCTCGCAATGGCAATCATCTACTAGCTGCTGCACATGATCTAACAACTCAAGACGTCATCACGGAACGATTTTCCCCTCTCTTTACAATAGCTGATAAGATAAGATTAGAAAATGTGAAGCCACTGGTAACAATATTGATAAACATGATCTAACAAAAAATAAATAAAATTAAAAAATTAGTAGAAGAACAAAAATTAGATAACATAAAATTAAGAAGTATAAATTTTCACAATGTAAGTGGTCATACATCGCTTACGCTAATTATAATTGGAATATTAGCGATAGGCATATTATATGTAATAAGAAAATGTAAAACAGACAAGAAAAAAATGAAAATCGAATTTGGAAATCCACCAATAGAAAAATAAACTATGTCATAAGGCCCCCGCAAAATGTTTAGAAACTAAACATACAACCCTCGCAAATCTCAAGAAGCGCACCCAAAAAACCAAGTCATAAATATACACATGCACTCGATCCTCGCTTGCCCAGCCCACTTGAAAACGGTCTAGGTAAAAAGGGACAATGCACATGTGGTTGCTCGAGTTGCAAGAGGGGTAAAAAGGGGATCAATTAAGACTAAGAATCCACATGTAATATTTAGTAAGTAAGGACAAAAATATTTATTCTGTTTACTCACACGATTAATAGAATCCACAAAATAAAAGCCCATGAATTCTCAATAAAAGATTAGTACCAATTGAAGTCGCGACATATTCGTTTGCATTTCATAGGGAAAGAGACAGTGCGACAGTCTAACTAATAGCAGCAATTCTTAGGAGTTGCGCCAGAGTTAGACAAACGTTGCAACAAGCATTATAAATTGGTTTCGGCAGTGGCAAAGGACCAATGAGATCAATATATAATTTTTGGAACGGTCTCTCGCGCGTGGCTGCACTTCCCGTGGGAGGCTTTAGTTTACATGTAGGGTATTTCGATGTTTTACATAAATCGCACTTATTTATGTAATCTCGTACAACAAAAATCATCTTTGGCCAGTAGAATCTGCGTCGAACACGTTCTAGGCATTTGACAATACCACAATGTCCAGACGATGGCTGATCGTAAGCTGAGCTAATAACATTTATTCTCAATGCTTCTGGAACGAATAATTTCCAACAATCATCTTGATTCACACTACTGTCTTATAAAATTGCTACGACGGTATAGGTAATTATCAACTAGGCGAAAATCTGGTAATTTAGCTGCCAGAAAATTATCTATCAATATTCTATATGAATCTAGATCAATTTCCGGAAATGTTTCAATTTGTACGGCGGCAATTTCTTCTATATTTTCAAATGAACGCGATAGGGCGTCCGCCACAACGATTCACTTCCCCTTTGATGTTCGATTTGGAAAGTAAATCTCTGAAGCTTGATCGCCCATTTTGCCAACCTCCCATTCAAGTCACTTTGGTTCATTAACCACCGAAGACTTGCATAATCAGTGACAATTTTAAATGCTTGTCTCTCAATACACATTCGGAATTTCTTAATCGCTAACACCACAGCTAAACATTCGAGTTCCGTCACCGTATACTTTTGTTGGGTCTTATTGAGTTTTTTTCGACATGTATGCTATTGGTCTTTCACATCCCGATGCATCTACTTGACATAACACAGCGCCTACGCCTTGTAATGAGGCATCACATTTTAGAATAAAAGGATTTTCGTAATTCGGATGAATCAAAAATGGAGCTGTGCATAGCATGCGTTTTATATTTTCGAATGCAGCTTGAGCATCATCATTCCATTCGAATGACTTGCCACACAATAACTCTGTTAGTGGGAACACTACCGAGGAATATTGTGATATAAATCTCTGGTACCAACCAGTCATCCCTAAAAATCTTCGCAGCTGTTTGCGCGTTTTTGGCGCAGGAAAATTTCCAACGGCTTCGACTTTATCAGGGGTTATTTGAAGAGTAACTTCCCCTACCACATAGCCGAGGTAATTTACTTTCTTCAGGCATAATTGACTTTTTTGGATATTTATAGTCAATCCAGCTTTTCGTAGTTGTACCGAAACATTTGCACGATGGTCAAGATGTTCTTCAACGGTAGACGACATCACCAAAAGATCATCTAAGTATACGAGGACATGAGATTTTGGGTGATATGGAATAACTTGGTCCATTAACCGACACATGGTTTGAGAAGCGTTAGTGAGACCAAACGGCATCCTCTTAAATTGGTATAGGGGTCGATTAGGGATTGTAAAAGCTGTTTTGACTGCGGTTCTAATTGTATTTGCCAAAAGAAAACGACTTAGAAGACCGGCAAGAAGTGGCATTGGATACGCATCTCTAACCGTAACTGCATTGACCATGCGCGGGTCAATACAATAACGAACCTTGCCAGGCTTAACAACTAGTGTTACTGGAGATGACCACAGTAATGATAGAGCCTTTTCGATTACCCCTAAATTTATCATACAGTCAACCTCTTCACATAAATGCCATTCTTTGGCAGGGGTAAAACCTTGGCTTGGCGTCTGCTGTATCAATAGTATGATCTACTAAATTAGTTTCGCTAAGTCCCTCTCGCTCGAATGATGGAAAGAAATTAATAACAGACTGTAATTTAGCTCTTTGAGCAACAGAAGGATTTACTCTCTGAAATTCTTTGTTCGATTCAACATTTATTTCGTTAACCGAGCACGACGGTACAATTGAAATTTCAAACATTTGCCAAAAGTCCATTCCGCAGATGACATCCTGTTTAATGGAAGGTACTACTAAAAAGGCAAAATCCAGCTGCTTCGAGTCGTAAGTCAGAGGTAGAGTTATTGTGCCGGCAACGCTTTGTGTATAGCCGTCAGCGGTACGAACCACGCCATGAATTTTGTTGAATTGCATTGGCTTCGAAAGAATCTGTTGAGCTAATGAACCTCGGATTACGCTTTTATTGGCCCCACTGTCTAAGGTTTAATTGGTCGAGAAGTAGGTAAGTCTGAGGATTGAAATGTCATGTCAGGTAATGATTTTATTTTGCTAGTAATCGTATTGTCTACACCCAAAGCTAACGTCGCACATCCTTTGCGGATTGCGGTGGACATCCTGTACCGAGTTTTCCGAGGACGACATGCATTTTGTACAGTTGGGTTTGTACGTATCTAATACGCCACAACCGTAGTAGAAAATACGCCGGGGTTTCAAGCAGTCTTGGTATCTGTGGCCGTGCTCGTCACAGTTCCAACATGTAAATTTTTGTTTTACGCGCACTGCGCAAATTTCTTCAACGATTTCAGACTCTGGTTCAGAATGTTGATCAGAGTCTTCTTCGTGAACGATAGAGTTTACGAGTGGCTTAGTCGCATTGCGACGGGACATTGTCTTTGCTCGAAAATTGCGGAAGAATTCCCCATGACGATGACATTC
The DNA here is from genome assembly GCA_035043065.1 of Hirtodrosophila confusa. Classification (NCBI taxonomy): domain Eukaryota; kingdom Metazoa; phylum Arthropoda; class Insecta; order Diptera; family Drosophilidae; genus Hirtodrosophila; species Hirtodrosophila confusa. The sequence continues at coordinate 176,665 of JAWNNI010000189.1, forward strand.
TTTGCCCAAATTGCTTAATTTGGTGTATCAACATGCAAAAGTTCATGTTTCAACTCGGGCTTTAAGTTGTGCCTAACTTCAATAATTATGTCGCCTTCAAGCATGGACTCTCTTAGCGAATCTGCAATCGCCAACATTGTTTCCGTCGACGCATAACATTTTTAATACCGCGATCCGTTCGCTGATCTTGATATCTCTCTTGTAAGCGATTACTTAACTCGAACAAATCCATATGTCCTATTGACTCGCCAAAAAAAAGACAAGGCCGGTCCTGAAATCAATAGGATTGCAAATTGATACAAAATCTCAAAGTTCCCATTAAAGTATTGCGACGTGAGACAGTTAACTCTGTAAATAAAATCTTCAATGGTGTAAGGAAGTTCTTGGGCTGGGGTGTAGCTAAGTGACGCCCAGCGTCTTTTACAAATAAATTTATAAAATGCTGAGACTCCGGGACGCGTGGGGCTCGTACATATCTGACCGCCACCGTTATCGAAGGACAGTTTCACCGCTAGGCCCACCCAACGCGCACACTGAGACTTTCTAATGCGCGGCTTGGGGCACCAGGGAGTAGTCCAGGCGGGGAACGGGACCAGCAGAGCGTACGAAGAACTCTCTAATATCCAGGCGAGAGACAAGGCCAGCAGAGCGTGTTGAGGACTCTCTAACACACCCTGTTGACTTGGCCCCGCCAGTGACATCTGGGGAGGAAGGAGGCGGGAGGCAGCGTTGCACCACCAGGTCCTCCCAGCACACACACTGAGACTCTCTAATCTGTGCATTGGGGTAGCTGGGGTGATCCAGGTGGGAGACAGGGCCAGGTGGGAGACAGGGCCAGCTGAGCGTGTTGAGAACTCTCTAACGCCCTTTGTTGGCCCATTCCCCGCCAGGGAGAGCTGAGGCTGACGGAAGAGGGGGAGGGGAAAAAGACAGAGGTTGTACCACCAGGTCCACCCAGTGCACACACTGAGACTCTCTAATGTGTCCATTGGGGTACCTAGGATGATCCAGGTGGGGGACAGGGCCAACAGAGCGAGTTGACTCTCTGACGCACTCTGTTGGCCTGTTCTCCGCCAGGGAGAGCTGAGAAAGGAGCAGGGGGAAGGCAGGGATTGCACCACCAGGTCCACCCAGCACACACAATGAGACTCTGTGATGTGTGCATTGGGGTACCTGTGGTGATCCAGGTGGGAGACAGGGCCAGCGGAGCGTGTTGAGAACTCTCTAACGCCCTCTGTTGCCCCGTTCCCCGCCAAGGAGGGCTGAGGCTGACGGAAAAAGGGGAGGGGGAAAAGACAGAGGTTGTACCACCAGGTGCACCAAGTGCACACACTGAGGCTCTCTAATGTGTGCATTGGGGTACATAGGGTGACTCAGGTGGGGGACAGGGCCAGCAGATCTTGTTGAGAACTCTCTAACGCACTCTGTTGGCCTGTTCCCCGCCAGGGAGAGTTGAGGAGGAAGGAGCAGGGGCGAGGCAGGGGTTGCACCACAAGGTCCACCCAGCTCACACACTGAGACTCTCTAATGTGTGCATTGGAGTTCCTGGGGTGCTCCAGGTGGGAGACCGGGCCAGCAGAGCACGTTGAGAACTCTCTAACACACTTTGCCGGCCTGTTTCCCCGCCAGGTGAAAGCTGAAGAGAAAAGAGGGGGAGGGGCATAGTTTACACCGCCAGATTCCCCCAAAGCGCACTGAGAGTCTCTAATGGGACCCATACACAAGGCAACTCAGTTCGCCAACTTGAGATTTTCGGTTTCGGCAACCGATTGCAATGTGTTTGGTACGGCTGCGACAATGTTGTGCCAACTACATTCTGTATCAAAACCTTTTGTTACGAGCAGCGAGTTGCCGCAACTGGTTGTGGCGTATTTGGGCAACGCGCAACTCGATCGACACAACTCGTGTGCGATTTCCTTAGGTTTTGTACTTTCTTACCACTGTTTTCTCTGATCGCCTGGTTCAGATGCTGTTCGTTGTATGCAAAACATTCGATGACCCTAGCTTCATGATCGGGGTGGTTTTACTATAGTTGTGCTATAGTTGTGCATAGTTGTGTATATCTTTGTGGCCGTCTCCCTTTCGTTTTGTACTTTCATGGTGCTGTTTTTTCCGATCGCCTGGTTCTTGGCTATGTTGTTGTGTATGTTGTGTGCGAAACATTTGAAGATCTTTTGCTGCCGTTCAAAGGTGGCGTTCTTTAGCAGAAAATAGCGAAACTAATGACAATTCAGATATTCGTTTTGTTAATATTAATAAAATTCAAAATTTTAAATTTTTTTGCACAGTTTTTGTATTTTTGTTAAATTAATATATTTAAATAAACCAGTTGATTGCAATATTTAGTTTATCAATTGTTTATCAATTCGGCACTTGCCGAAGGCATTTTTCGAGTTGTGTTGATCAGCATACGCTGATGCGGAAAAGACCCAATTTGAGAGACCTAGTTGCCGCAACCGATTGTGCTCAAAATTACCCCGTGTATGGGCCGGGTAATGCATGTGGGGGAGCTCCGATGGTGGCCCAAATGGGGAAAAAAGGGCCGATAAAGTATGCTGAGACTCTCTAACATACCCACCGGTTCTGCAACCCCGACAGGGCGGAACGCACAACACTAAGTAGAAAAGAGGTCGAAGCGGGACTTTGAGACAAATCTAAAAAATTACGAAAGATGTGCGGAATGTGCTGTTGTGGAAAGAGGCAATAAGTGACTCACGTTCAAATTTCATACCAGAGTGCTAGCTAACACTCTCTTCAATCTCGATTCAAGAAACTTTAATGGCTGTTTAAGGTGTCATACAAGCTTCCCATGCGTTCTAAGATTCTGTCATTCAAGATGATGACTATGTTAAAAATAATTGACATTATCGCTTTTTCTGAGACTTGGTTAAACTCTACCATTTCTGACTGCGAAATATTGTCAAATAAATTTATAACTTTTAGGCATGACCGACCGACTAGACGAGGTGGTGGCGTTCTAATATCACATTTCAGACGGAATTGTTATCCCTAAATTTTTCTGCGGATGTTGAAATAGTTGCTGTAAATGTTACTCTTCCATCATATGTTCTCTATATTGCCTGCTCTTATATTCCTCCTTCTTCTGATTTAAAAGTTTATATGCAACATATAGGCTGTATTAACGAAGTATTTTCCCAAGCGCATTACATTGACCCAATTGTTGTGCTAGGTGATTTCAACTTGCCTGCCATAGCATGGTCATTTGTCAACTGCGCAAATTATCTTACTCCCTCCTCTCAGCATGACTTCTAAGACTGCCTACTAGACTTTCCTCGTTACCAAATTAACTCTATCACTAATAACTTAAATAGAATATTAGATCTTGATTTTACTAACGACTATCTAAATGCTTCCATCTCCAGGACAACTCCCTTATCTGTGCCTGAAGATTTATACCATCCTACTTAGAAATTTCTCTTCATTTTTCTAAGCCTTTAAGCTCATCTTCCATTTCCTTTGAGACATATCGTTGCTTTTGCAAAGGTAATTTCACGTTGTTTAATCAAGTGATCTCTGCAACTGATTGGTCCTCGCTTGACAACGCAGTTGACATTGATAACGCTCTAATCTCATTCTATGTAACACTTAACTCTCTATTAGACATATGTATTCCAAACTCTTCTCGTAGATCTAGTTGTGCTAAGCCCCCTTGATTTACACCCAGACTCTCCAACTTAAAAAATATTAAATCTAAATATTTTAAAAAGTTTAAGATGTCTGGTTCTAGTCTCGACTTATCTAAACATTCTATTGCTAAATCTAACTTCTCTCTTCTTAACTCACAATGTTACACGGAATATATCGCCCGATGCAAAAGGCACTTTGCATACAATCCTAAACTTTTCTATTCTTTTGTTAACTCTTAACGTAAATCTTCACGTCTTCCTTCTTCTTTCTTTTTTGGCACTGAAAAAGCATGCAGTGACTCAACTGCTGTGAATTTATTTGCCAAATTTTTCCAATCCACCAATTCATCTATTCCTCTTTCTAACACATCCTATCCCTACAGTATTTCTTCTTCTAATAATATTTTTGCTCCCACTATTTCCGCATTATCCCTTCTATCTGCTATTAAGTCCGTAAAACATTCTTACTCTCCTGGGCCTGATCATATTCCAAGTTGTGTGTTAAAGGAATGTAGCTCTTCTTTAACTCTTCCCTTACATAAAATTTTTAATCTTTCCCTTACTACTGGAGTCTTTCCATCTCCTTGGAAAGACTGGAGTCTTTCCATCTCTTTGGAAAGACTCATTTATCATACCTCTACATAAAAAAGGTGGGAAGTCTGATATTTCTAATCATAGAGGTATTGCAAAGTTTTCTGCTATCCCAAAATTATTTGAGAAAATTATTAAGGAAACTTTGTGCAGCATCTCTGTAAATCTATAATTTCTTCATCCCAACATAGATTTATAAAGAGTCGGTCTACTACGACCAATTTGCTAGAGTTTTCACATATTATAAATGATGCATACCAAAAGAAAATGCAAACTGATGTCATTTACACTGATTTCAGTAAAGCATTTGACTCTGTAAACCATGATCTTTTGATTTATAAACTTAATTGTATTGGTTTTCCTATATCTTTTCTGTCTTGGATTTCTTCTTATTTAAAAAATAGAACCCAAAAAGTACTACTTAGATCTACAATTTCTAATCCTGTTTTCGAAACTTCTGGTGTACCCCAAGGTAGTCACCTTGGTTCTTTATTCTTCACACTTTTTATTAATGATCGTGCATCTATCTTATCACACTCTCGTATACTCATGTATGCAGATGATGTAAAACTTATTCAATCAGTCCTCTGCAAACTAGACTACTTCAACGTGCCTTAAATAATATGCAACTTTGGTGCTTGGCTAATCATCTTCCCCTCAATTGATGTAAATGCATGTCTATGACTTTCAGTCGATCTAAGCCCTATCTTGGTAACTATACTTTTGATAACTTTCCCGTAAAACGCATTACCTCTGTTAAGGACTTCGGTGTCACTTTTGATTCAAAACTTAACTTTAACTTGCATATTTCCTCAATTGTTAATGTTGCCAAGGGCGTACTTGGATTCATCAAGCGTTGGTCGAAGGAATTTAATGATGCTTTTACCACAAAACTGCTCTATGTGTCGCTCGTACGTCATATTTTGGAATACTGCTCATGTCAATACAAAAATAGTGAGATCCGTATTGAGTCAGTTCAGAAGCAATTTCTTTTATTTGCCCTACGTAGCTTAAATTGGGATCCTAATTTTCGTCTGCCGTCTTATCCCAGTAGACTCTTACTTTTAAATCTTCCGACATTAGCTAACCGTAGAATAACTCTTGGTGTGGTTTTTATACATAAGTTGATTAGTGGCGACATAGATTCTCCTTTTCTTTTAAGTCGTCTTAATTTCGCTGTACATTGTAGACCTACTAGAAACTTTATTCTCTTATCTCTTCCTACTGATTATGCTTTACACAAAACTTTTCGTGTACTATGCACACAGTACAATTCTGTTTTTCATGTTTTCTCCTCTTCCTCTATTAAGCTCTCTCTCTTCCCTCTATTAAGCTTGCTCTTTTGAATCACCTACGGGAAATCTCTGGCCAATCCCAGCTGTGAGCAGGGGCATAGCTTGCCGGTGTGGCAAATAATCGTCCCCCATCGGGTCGAAGATTGCCCATTCTATGTTCCCCTCTATTTTCTACCCTATAACTATTTTAGTCTTTCCGTAGTGATCTTCCTATAGCTCCTTCTGACTGTGATCTAGATTGTGTCGATAAGTTTTCATTGCTTTGTATCTGAGAGTGCGAGCAGGGCTGTCTACAAATTGGGCAGCTCTCTTTATTACCTAGCCAATCTAACAGACACTGTTTGTGAAATTTATGTTTACATGTTTATATGTGTCTCTGTAAAAATGATTTTAGCACTGGTGTCATTGCATATGGTGCATGATACAGCCTCATTAACAAGTCTTCAGCGCTACGCCTTACAGCCATGGCTAAAGCTTGTTTCGCTATTTCCTAATAATATTTCCAAATAATATTATAAATATCGTAAGATATCTCGATAAAGTAGCTGCGATAGTTTTGATACCCTGTAGTACGGCTGGTGTCAAGGCATACCAAATTTTAGTCCTATGATGCATCACTAGTAGTTAGCAAAATCGTTAGCTTCAAGTAATGCACAAGAGCGACAGGCAAATAAAACGAAACACAGAAAATCAGAAAAATTGAATTGAATTGATTCCGAAAATGTCCAGAATGCGCAAAACTCGATTCCGTTTGGAAAGATAATTAGTATTTAACTATTCCTTACTTGGGATAGAACCGACTTCGGATCAGCACTACCATTCCTAAGCAATCCTATTCAGATTTATTAAGCTCGTAACGCTTAACTGGTCTGGCTCCGTAAACATCCAGAAAACCAGCATTCCTAGTTAAGTAAGTGAAACGATTGCGGAAACTAACTGACAATTGATTGGATGGTTGAGGATATAAATAGAGGAATTGGAAATGTAAGGGGGGGGGGGGGTCTTGGTGCTTCTTCAAACATACGTGTTACAAGAATAAAATTGTAGACAGATTAGGTATACGAACGACTGCCACAAAGGATTTGGGGATGCGTGCTATCCATGTTAGAGGAACTAAGATGGTGACAATCCTCTTTCTATACCCTCCCATCCTGTAGAACCGCACAAGACCTTTCTGATCCTACCCTAAGCATGGCTGCGGTTTGAGTGCTTTAGAAGTCCCTGAGATTAAATTAATGCATGTTTAGTTTGTGGTGTTCAAACACGTGGTGTTTTGGGTGTTAGGAGCGACTGTTCTTGTCGCTCCATATGCCTTTATTCTTCTGTACTTACAATTAGGAATACAGTATACTTAAACCTAAGGTTGCGCTGTCCTCAGTGGCAGCGCTGCCTTTTGTATATAAGTCGTTTTATATATAACATATAAAACGAATATATGTAACTTATATGTAAGCGGCGAAGACGTCGCTGTAGGGAAAGAGCGTGCTGTGCATATGTGCAAGCGGTCATTGCATGGGACACATGCTGACGCGGCTTGTTTGTAGTCGAGGCACTTGTGACCGATCATATTTCGGTGCACTTGAATATGTCGTATGTTTAGGTAACAATGACTAAGTGTCATTGTATCATAATATTTATGTTTATTAGTATATATGAAGTATATACTGGACATAGTGTTGAGCACAGTGAGCTCTCGATATGTGCACACCACAAGTTCATTCAGATATAATTCATAATTTCTCGATTTCTATAAACAACACAATCACAAACATTACAATCTAAGCATCTGCCTACAATATAATACTTATGAACTATTATTCATAAACTCAAGTAAAAACAAGTAAGAACGTTGCAGTCGGACGCACCCGACTGCAGAATACTATGTTCCCAGTCCTATATAATTTGGTTGTTTGTGTGTTCAGAAAGAGACGCGAAAAAAACTGCACAGGTGTGGGAGATATAGATTTTGCTGCTTTTTGGGGTAGGGGGTGGGGGTGTCCAAAAATGTTTGATGCCGATTTGTCCAGGGGGTCAACATTAGTCTGTGTGCCAAATTTGGTGACTCTACCTGTAAAGGTGTGAGAGATATAAATTTTTCTCCTTTGCGGGGAGGGGGTGGGAGGGTCAAAAATTTTTTGATGCAGATTTATCCAGGTGGTCAACATTAGTCTGTATGCCAAATTAGGTAACTCTATCTTTGAAACTGTAGGAGATAAGCCCTTGAAAAACGTGTTTTGGGGATATCAAATGCCGATTTGTGGGGGTGGGGGTGGGTGGGTCAAAATTTGTTTGATGCAGATCTGTCGGGAATTCATCATCTGTTCTCTATATTGCCTGCTCTTATATTCCTCCTGCTTCTGATTTAAAAGTTTATATGCAACATATAGGCTGTATTAACGAAGTATTTTCCCAAGCGCATGACATTGACCCAATTGTTGTGTTGGGTGATTTCAACTTGCCTGCCATAGCATGGTCATTTGTCAACTGCGCAAATTATCTTACTCCCTCCTCTCAGCATGACTTCTAAGACTGCCTACTAGACTTCCTCCTTACCAAATTAACTAATCACTAATAACTTAAATAGAATATTAGATCTTGATTTTACTAACGACTATCTAAATGCTTCCATCTCCAGGTCAACTCCCTTATCTGTGCCTGAAGATTTATACCATCCTACTTAGAAATTTCTCTTCATTTTTCTAAGCCTTTAAGCTCATCTTCCATTTCCTTTGAGACATATCGTTGCTTTTGCAAAGGTAATTTCACGTTGTTTAATCAAGTGATCTCTGCAACTGATTGGTCCTCGCTTGACAACGCAGTTGACATTGATAACGCTCTAATCTCATTCTATGTAACACTTAACTCTCTATTAGACATATGTATTCCAAACTCTTCTCGTAGATCTAGTTGTGGTAAGCCCCCTTAGTTTACACCCAGACTCTCCAACTTAAAAAATATTAAATCTAAATATTTTAAAAAGTTTAAGATGTCTGGTTCTAGTCTCGACTTATCTAAACATTCTATTGCTAAATCTAACTTCTCTCTTCTTAACTCACAATGTTATATGTAATATATCGCCCGATGCAAAAGTCAATTTGCATACAATCCTAAACTTTTCTATTCTTTTGTTAACTCTTAACGTAAATCTTCACGTCTTCCTTCTTCTTTCTTTTTTGGCACTGAAAAAGCATTCAGTGACTCAACTGCTGTGAATTTATTTGCCAAATTTTTCCAATCCACCAACTCATCTATTCCTCTTTCTAACACATCCTATCCCTACAGTATTTCTTCTTCTAATAATATTTTTGCTCACACTATTTCCGCATTATCCCTTCTATCTGCTATTAAGTCCGTAAAACATTCTTACTCTCCTGGGCCTGATCATATTCCAAGTTCTGTGTTAAAGGAATGTAGCTCTTCTTTAACTCTTCCCTTACATAAACTTTTTAATCTTTCCCTTACTACTGGAGTCTTTCCATCTCTTTGGAAAGACTCATTTATCATACCTCTACATAAAAAAGGTGGTAAGTCTGATATTTCTAATCATAGAGGTATTGCAAAGTTTTCTGCTATCCCAAAATTATTTGAGAAAATTATTAAGGAAACTTTGTGCAGCATCTCTGTAAATCTATAATTTCTTCATCCCAACATGGATTTATAAAGAGTCGGTCTACTACGACCAATTTGCTATAGTTTTCACATTTTATAAATGGTGCATACCAAAAGAAAATGCAAACTGATGTCATTTACACTGATTTCAGTAAAGCATTTGACTCTGTAAACCATGATCTTTTGATTTATAAACTTAATTGTATTGGTTTTCCTATATCTTTTCTGTCTTGGATTTCTTCTTATTTAAAAAATAGAACCCAAAAAGTACTACTTAGATCTACAATTTCTAAACCTGTTTTCGTAACTTCTGGTGTACCCCAAGGTAGTCACCTTGGTTCTTTATTCTTCACACTTTTTATTAATGATCGTGCATCTATCTTATCACACTCTCGTATACTCATGTATGCAGATGATGTAAAACTTATTCCATCAATCCTCTGCAAACTAGACTACTTCAACGTGACTTAAATAATATGCAACTTTGGTGCTTGGCTAATCATCTTCCCCTCAATTGATGTAAATGCATGTCTATGACTTTCAGTCGATCTAAGCCCTATCTTGGTAACTATACTTTTGATAACTTTCCCGTAAAACGCATTACCTCTGTTAAGGACTTAGGTGTATCTTTTGATTCAAAACTTAACTTTAACTTGCATATTTCCTCAATTGTTAATGTTGCCAAGGGCGTACTTGGATTCATCAAGCGTTGGTCGAAGGAATTTAATGATGCTTTTACCACAAAACTGCTCTATGTGTCGCTCGTACGTCATATTTTGGAATACTGCTTAAATTGGGATCCTAATTTTCGTCTGCCGTCTTATCCCAGTAGACTCTTACTTTTAAATCTTCCGACATTAGCTAACCGTAGAATAACTCTTGGTGTGGTTTTTATACATAAGTTGATTAGTGGCGACATAGATTCTCCTTTTCTTTTAAGTCGTCTTAATTTCTCTGTCCATTGTAGACCTACTAGAAACTTTATTCTCTTATCTCTTCCTACTGATTATGCTTTACACAAAACTTTTCGTGTACTATGCACACAGTACAATTCTGTTTTTCATGTTTTCTCCTCTTCCTCTATTAAGCTCTCTCTCTTCCCTCTATTAAGCTTGCTCTTTTGAATCACCTACGGGAAATCTCTGGCCAATCCCAGCTGTGAGCAGGGGCATAGCTTGCCGGTGTGGCAAATAATCGTCCCCCATCGGGTCGAAGATTGCCCATTCTATGTTCCCCTCTATTTTCTACCCTATAACTATTTTAGTCTTTCCGTAGTGATCTTCCTATAGCTCCTTCTGACTGTGATCTAGATTGTGTCGATAAGTTTTCATTGCTTTGTATCTGAGAGTGCGAGCAGGGCTGTCTACAAATTGGGCAGCTCTCTTTATTACCTAGCCAATCTAACAGACACTGTTTGTGAAATTTATGTTTACATGTTTATATGTGTCTCTGTAAAAATGATTTTAGCACTGGTGTCATTGCATATGGTGCATGATACAGCCTCATTAACAAGTCTTCAGCGCTACGCCTTACAGCCATGGCTAAAGCTTGTTTCGCTATTTCCTAATAATATTTCCAAATAATATTATAAATATCGTAAGATATCTCGATAAAGTAGCTGCGATAGTTTTGATACCCTGTAGTACGGCTGGTGTCAAGGCATACCAAATTTTAGTCCTATGATGCATCACTAGTAGTTAGCAAAATCGTTAGCTTCAAGTAATGCACAAGAGCGACAGGCAAATAAAACGAAACACAGAAAATCAGAAAAATTGAATTGAATTGATTCCGAAAATGTCCAGAATGCGCAAAACTCGATTCCGTTTGGAAAGATAATTAGTATTTAACTATTCCTTACTTGGGATAGAACCGACTTCGGATCAGCACTACCATTCCTAAGCAATCCTATTCAGATTTATTAAGCTCGTAACGCTTAACTGGTCTGGCTCCGTAAACATCCAGAAAACCAGCATTCCTAGTTAAGTAAGTGAAACGATTGCGGAAACTAACTGACAATTGATTGGATGGTTGAGGATATAAATAGAGGAATTGGAAATGTAAGGGGGGGGGGGGGTCTTGGTGCTTCTTCAAACATACGTGTTACAAGAATAAAATTGTAGACAGATTAGGTATACGAACGACTGCCACAAAGGATTTGGGGATGCGTGCTATCCATGTTAGAGGAACTAAGATGGTGACAATCCTCTTTCTATACCCTCCCATCCTGTAGAACCGCACAAGACCTTTCTGATCCTACCCTAAGCATGGCTGCGGTTTGAGTGCTTTAGAAGTCCCTGAGATTAAATTAATGCATGTTTAGTTCATTCAGATGTAATTCATAATTTCTCGATTTCTATAAACAACACAATCACAAACATTACAATCTAAGCATCTGCCTACTATATAATACTCATAAACTCAAGTAAAAACAAGTAAGAACGTTGCAGTCGGACGCACCCGACTGCAGAATACTATGTTCCCAGTCCTATATAATTTGGTTGTTTGTGTGTTCAGAAAGAGACGCGAAAAAAACTGCACAGGTGTGGGAGATATAGATTTTGCTGCTTTTGGGGGAGGGGGTGGGGGTGTCCAAAAATGTTTGATGCCGATTTGTCCAGGGGGTCAACATTAGTCTGTGTGCCAAATTTGGTGACTCTACCTGTAAAGGTGTGAGAGATATAAATTTTTCTCCTTTGCGGGGGAGGGGGTGGGAGGGTCAAAAATTTTGATGCAGATTTATCCAGGTGGTCAACATTAGTCTGTATGCCAAATTAGGTAACTCTATCTTTGAAACTGTAGGAGATAAGCCCTTGAAAAACGTGTTTTGGGGATATCAAATGCCGATTTGTGGGGGTGGGGGTGGGGGGGTCAAAATTTGTTTGATGCAGATCTGTCGGGAATTCATCATCTGTTCTCTATATTGCCTGCTCTTATATTCCTCCTGCTTCTGATTTAAAAGTTTATATGCAACATATAGGCTGTATTAACGAAGTATTTTCCCAAGCGCATGACATTGACCCAATTGTTGTGTTGGGTGATTTCAACTTGCCTGCCATAGCATGGTCATTTGTCAACTGCGCAAATTATCTTACTCCCTCCTCTCAGCATGACTTCTTAGACTGCCTACTAGACTTCCTCCTTACCAAATTAACTCTTTCACTAATAACTTAAATAGAATATTAGATCTTGATTTTACTAACGACTATCTAAATGCTTCCATCTCCAGGTCAACTCCCTTATCTGTGCCTGAAGATTTATACCATCCTACTTAGAAATTTCTCTTAATTTTTTTAAGCCTTTAAGCTCATCTTCCATTTCCTTTGAGACAAAGGTGCTTTGCAAAGGTAATTTCACGTTGTTTAATCAAGTGATCTCTGCAACTGATTGGTCCTCGCTTGACAACGCAGTTGACATTGATAACGCTCTAATCTCATTCTATGTAACACTTAACTCTCTATTATTTTATTTATTTATTTATTTATTTGGCTGACAAACAATGCTGTCGCCAAAAATATGAAACATATTAAGATAATTAATTTAAAAGAATAGAATAGCCTAATAGAAATTACATAAAATACTAAAGACGACACCGACCCGATGGGGGTATTTTAATTGCCTGTCCGGCTAGCTATGCCCCGAATCACAGCCAAGTGTGGTCAATGACGTCAATAGTACCTACACCTGAATAGGGAGAAGTTAGTAATAAAATTAAATTTAAATTAACTTAAAATGTTAGAAAAATTAAATTAATTAAATTATGTAAAAAATAAACCATATGACTAAACGAAAGAAGAGAAGAGATAGATGAAGAGATAGGTATGGAAATAACAGATAAGACATAGGACAAGTGAAAATAAAAATAGAGTGAGAGTGAGAGTATGGAGGAGCATTGAAGGGTTGAGTGAAAAGAGGGGAGGAGAGTGAAGACTTGGTATAATTTATTTAAAAAGGTAAAAAATAAAAATAAAAAGGTGATAGAAACAGATTGGGAAGTCAGTGACCCGGTGGGGGAGTGTTTATATGCCAGTCCGGCAAGCTATGCCCCTACTCACAGCTGTAAGTGGTCAGAGACTTCCCGTAGGTAACCTAAAAGGGAAGATTTAAGAGAAAAGAGAGAATGTTCTGATAAGAACAGATGGGAGAGACTATTATAGTGCCTGCATAGGACACGAAAAGAACTGTGTAAGGCGTAATCAGTTGTGCACGTCGGTAAAAGAATAGGGATAAAGTTTCTAGTTGGCCTAATGGGAATAGAGAAGTTGAGGCGCCCTAAAAGAAACGAAGAATCTATGTGGCCAATAATTAACTTGTGAAGAAAAATAACACCAAGGACTGTCCTTCTATTAACTAAAGATGGAAGATTAAGAAGTAAAAGCCTACTGTGGTGTTCAAACACGTGGTATTTTGGGTGTAAGGAGCGACTGTTCTTGTCGCTCCATATGCCTTTATTCTTCTGTGCTTACAATTAGGAATACAGTACAGTACAGTACTTAAACCTAAGGTTGCGCTGTCCTCAGTGGCAGCGCTGCCTTTTGTATATAAGTCGTTTTATATATAACATATAAAACGAATATATGTAACTTATATGTAAGCGGCGAAGACGTCGCTGTAGGGAAAGAGCGTGCTGTGCATATGTGCAAGCGGTCATTGCATGGGACACATGCTGACACGGCTTGTTTGTAGTCGAGGCACTTGTGACCGATCATATTTCGGTGCACTTGAATATGTCGTATGTTTAGGCAACAATGACTAAGTGTCATTGTATCATAATATTTATGTTTATTAGTATATATGAAGTATATACTGGACATAGTGCTGAGCACAGTGAGCTCTCGATATGTGCATACTACATCTCCCTCCTTTTGAAAAATAACGTAATTTTATGAAGTTATTTTTAACTTTTTTTGAAAACTTAGACTTTTACTTTATATAATATATTTTTAATATATTTTTATGTACTTCTTCTTTTTTTTGTTGTATATGTATGTGTATATGTATGTATATATATATATATATTTTTTTTATATATATATATTTATAATAATATTACGGCTGATCAGGCCTGAAAATTTAAATTTTTAATTATTGAATAATTTTAGCCTATTCGTATTTACTGTTTGAAATTTCTTTTTTCCTACATCTATTTTAATTTTGTTCCTATCTTCTATGTTTACGATTTTATAGGGTCCTAAATATTTACTTTCGAGCTTATGCCCTGTATCGTTCTTTAGTAATACTAAAGTTCCTACCTCTAGTTCTATGTCATTTAATTTTTTGTCATATTCTATCTTTCGTTTTTCTTTTTCTATATCTATTAACGTTTTTGCTTTTTTATAAGCTACTTCTAATCTGAACTTAAACTCTTTCGCATAATCATCTACGTTATATATAGGATCTATTTTAGTTTGATTATTAAATTCTGTGAACTGTCTTGGTAATCTACCATAAACGAGTTCATATGGACAGTATTCATGTACTGTCGATGGAGTTGTGTTGAAACAATAGGTGAAAAATTCAACCATATGTCCCAATCGTCTTTGTCAATCGAAATATATGAACGAATATATTCATTAAATGTTCGGTGACTTCTCTCCACTGTTCCTAAAGTCTGGTGGTGATGAGCTGTTGATTGTATATTACTGATTTTCATATACTTACACAGGTCATTTATTAGTGAATTTTTGTACTCAGTACCCATATCCGTTATGAACGTCTTCATAGGACCGTACTTTAGCACAAAAGATTCGAATATTGCTTTGGCAAATGTTTTTGCACTTTTGTCTGTTACTGGTATTGTAACTAGAAATTTCGTGAGATCACATATTATCGTGATTGCGTACTCATTGCCATTCTCTGTACGAGGTAATGGTCCAATGGTATCTATTAAAACAGTGTCAAATGCAGTATTTGGAGTGTCTGTTATTACCATAGGTGCTTTTGTATGTGTTATGGTCTTTGCCTGTTGGCATTTTACACAAGTTTTCACATATTTCGCAATGGTTTTATTCATTTGGGGCCAATAATAATATTTCTTAATTTTTAACAAGGTACGCGTAATCCCTGTATGGCCTCCTTCTATAGGATCATCATGGTATTTCGACAGTATTGCATTAATTTGACTTTCGTCATTTTTGTCTATTTGTGTCACTTTTGTAAGTAGCGCTACTTTTAATGTATTTAAATATTTATTGCCCATATTTTTAAATTCATTTAGTGATACAAATTCGAAGATTTGTTCACTTGGTGACAACTGTAGATTAACGATTTTATGTAATCCGGCTTCTGCATTAAGCCTTTGAAAGAATTGACCTAAGTCGAATTTTTCATTGGAGTACAAATCATTAACTGAAAATTGTGAAATAATTCTTTTTCCTTGCTTTAATAAGCAATTGAATTTTCCGAATTTTAGTTTCACAAATTTCTTTGCGTCATTATTGCTAATGACTTCATAGACATTGGGCTCTTTCTCTTCTTTTTGCAATTTTATTTTTTCATCTGCGCAGATGTTTTTCTGTCGTTTTGATGATCTCGTTTGAACCATCATTATTGTTCTATTCATTTCTATTAGTGAGTCTATGCTAATTCTAGATAATGCATCTGCTACGTGATTATCTTTCCCCTTTAGATACTCTACAGTGAAATTATATTCTTCTAGTTCAAGCCTCATACGTGTTAATTTAGAACTTGGATTAACCATAGAAAATAAATATGTAAGTGGTCTGTGGTCAGTTTTGACAGTGAAATGTCTACCATAAATATATGGTCTGAAATGTATTATTGCCCAATGAATTGCTGCTAGTTCTTGCTCAGTAGTCCTCTTGTTACTTTCTCCCTTGGCGAATGATCTGGATGCGTATGCAATTGGAAGTTGGAGTCCGTTGTGGTTTTGCGTTAAACCGCTCCACATGCGTGCTTACTCGCATCCGTTATTATACAAAATTCTTTTGTGAAGTCTGGGTATTGTAACAGATTTGGCTTAATGAGTTCAGATTTTAGATGTAAAAATGCATTCTGACAATCATCTGTCCATTCAAAAGGGACATTCTTTTTACATAATCTAGTTATGTGCCGTGAATAGTCGGCGAAGTTTTTAATAAAGCGTCTATAATAATTGCAAAATGCAACAAAACGTCTAGCGCTGTCTGCGTCATGCGGGACTGGGTAATTTTTAATGACGTCGTATTTCTTGTCGTCAGGTAAGATTCCTTTATCTGTGCATTTGTGTCCTAAAAATGTGACTTCATGCATGAAAAATGAACATTTTTCAGGATGTAGCTTTAAGTTGTGTTTCCTGCATTTGTTAAAAACATCAGTTAAGTTCTTAATCATATGTTTTTCGGAACATCCTATCACAATTAAGTCATCCATATAAAGGAATGCCTGAGAGGGTTCTAAACCCGAGAATGCTATAGTCATCATTCTCTGAAATGAATTTGGTGCTATTTTAAGACCAAATGGTAATCGCGTGAAGCGATAAGAGCCATTGCTCGTTGAAAAAGACGTCAAATCTCTTGAATTCTTTTCGAGTTCAATTTGGTGGAAACCTGACATTAAGTCTAGGCATGAGAAGTATTTTGCTCTACCTAGTTGATCAAGAATATCATCAATTCTAGGTAGTGGAAATTTATCGGACAGCAATTTTTTATTTATCTGACGATAGTCAATTACTAATCGCCATTTTTTTTGATTAGTATCAGGATTCGATTTTTTTGGTACTAATAAAAGTGGGCTATTATATTCTGACACAGATGGTTCGACTATTTTGTCGTTAATTAATTTTTGTACATGGGCATGAATCTCTTCTTTTTGGCTATGAGGACTTCTATAATTTTTTATGTAGACAGGTTCATTGTCTTTCAATCTTAGCTTTTGCTTATAAAAATTATTCGTTGAAATTGATTCGGTTTCTAGTCCGAATATATCTGTGTAATTGGTGCATAATTCTGTTAATTTGGATTTAAATTGTAGCGGGAAATTTTTTGATAATCGAGACATGACATCTTCTTTTCTGGTCTCTGAGTTTGTTTGAACTATATCATAGTTCGAAAGTGATTCATATTTCAGACTGTTTATACTGACTAGTTGATCGTTACTGGTTGTGTTTAGTAATCGGACAAATGCATTTCTAGTTGTTGCAACTGTGTTTGCGACATAAATGCCAGTTTGAATTTCCTGGTTTGGAATTAGAACACTATCTTCGTTTGAAGTTAGATCGATTTTTCGGACAACTTGGGACCTTGCTGGAATAATTATTGTATTATTGCCAGAACTATGTGTTATTGGGACATAAATCGGAAAGTTTAGATTATTAGGTCTTATTATAAGCCAATCTTCTGATGGCTTGAAGTCTAATTGGCAATTGAATTTCTTAATAAAGTCAAGGCCTATTATTCCGTCACACTGTATTGCGAATTGCAAATCTACTATATGAAAACTGTGTGGAATTATATATCTGTCTGTCTGTATCTCGATGTTGGTTAAACCTTGGGATTGTATGACGCCCTGGTTTATTCCTTGTATATTGATTCTATTATTAGTTTGTATATTTTGAAAAGCATCAGAATTTTCCTTTAAAATTGAAATATCAGCACCTGTGTCTATTAAAAATATCAGGGTTTTCCCTGTTGCTACATGATTAAATGATACGAATATATTTAAGCTAAAATTGATTGCATGAACCTTTTTGTTTTTTATTGCTGTGTATCTAAAGGTGGTTGGGAGTTTCCCGAGGTCTGAGCCTGAGTTACTCTTACATTATTATTGTTGTTGTTACGATTTCTATTTTGGTTATTGGCATGATAAGAATTGGTTCTATTTGAATTGCCACGTCCTCTATTATTGTTGTTATAGTTACGGCCTCTATAATTCCCACGACCGCGGTTTCCACCGCGTTGGGAGTAATTCTTGTAATACAGTACTGTATTAGATTGACCAGTTGCTTCAGTGCAACTGTTGACAAATTTTGATATGGCATCATTCATGCTGTTGAATGTGCCAGCTTGCATAATAAGTTTTACCTTATCGATAGCGCAGTTTTTGGTCATTGCCTTTACTGCTTGCGTTGTACTGTATTTATTGGCCAATTCTGGCGTTAAGCCATCGTGAATAAATGCGCCTTCTAATGCCTTTGTTAACTGCTCAACCTCTTGTGTATATTGGTTGGCAGTTTTATTCCTTTGTTGCAAGTTAAGTAATTTGGCTGACAATACTTCGACTGATTCGCCTTTTACTGTGCTTGATAATTTTGCAGCGATTTCCGCAATAGTTTGCTCGTTGCTTATCAAGTTCCTCGCATGGCCTTTTAATTTTGTCTTAATGAGACTGACAGCTGTTGCTTCATGATTTTCTTTTAGTGAGTCTATAAGACTCAAAGCATCTTTGAAGCTTTGTAGGTTTTCTGCCTTTCCATCAAACTCTGGTAAGAGCGATGAGGCTAATTTGAGAAAACTTATAGCTGTTTGAGACATTTTGTGGTCAGTTGTTTTTACTTCAGTTTCCATTGATTTAATACCATCTGGGGATAAGAGTGATTTCTCGTCGAATGACGCTGAAGTGTTAAGTGAATTTGGAAGGAATATTGTTATTTTATGCCTATCCGAAATTCGCTTAATGTTTTCTCTTAAACTGCTTAGTAAGTCAATTGACTGTGTCAGATGCAAATCTTTTAATTTTGTTGCATTGTCACATATAAGCTGACGGATGGTATTGTAGGAATCAATGATAACTTTAACGTGTTTTGACTTTGTGTCGTTTGAAATCTGTGCACTTTTGTTAAGGCACTTGAAAGATTTATCAAACTCGGCACGTTGTTCTTTAAGAATGGTAACGATTTGTATCCATTCCATTTATTGACATTGCAAATTTATTTGAGCAAATGCACAACGTTGGAGTGTTGTTTTTTAAATACAACAAAATCTAACGTTCTGCCTAATATTGGGTGTTCTTTACGCTTTGTTCGTAGCCATTGTGATTATTTAAAAAAAAAGGTCAAAAAGAAATTATCGTTGTGTTTTATATTTTATCTAAGTCGTTTGCACGACTCATATATTTTTTCTTTATGCATCGATTGTGCACTTTGTATAATTTAAAGAAAAGGCTAATACACATTAGCACTACAATAATTATAAGTAGAATCGTAATTACTTTTAGGTCTGGTGTTTCCACCTCTACCTTATTAATTACGTTAGCGGTGGAATCCACCGTTTTTGTGTCTATAAGGCCCATAGTGGCCCAGGGGAATTTACTATATACGGTATATAACGTCTCCGTTTTGAAAATATAATGTTCTAATATATATTTATATTATGTTTTTGAATCTATAATTTGAATCTGATGGATAACCATAACATTATTATTATTATTCTTTTTTATATATATACATACATATATATATATATATATTATTATTAATTTTTTTGTTGTTGACGCTTATCGCGCCGAAGTAGATAAAATGGTTATACGCCAATTGGCGGGAAGAAATTTAAAATTAATTCACACAAGGTGAATGTACATGTTTTCCTACCTAGTGTTGGCGTATGGTTTTCAGGCCATACTCTAATCGGGCAACTTTTATGTCGCTCAGTTTTACAATTGTTTTATATTAAATAAGTATGCATCGCAGTGCAATCAAAAAAATTATGCACGCAGTGCAATGAAAAAAAATGCGTTCTTGGAAACGCTGCCGGTTCACTTATCGCTGGTCTGACTTGATGTGTCAAACGGGGCCGGTGCTGGCTGCACAGGCTGCTTCGTCTATGTTGGGGCACCGGTGCTGGCGGCACAGGTGTACTCACAATAAGGTGAGTGTAGTGGTCCCTCGCAGTCCTTGGGGCAGGTCGTCTGCAGCTTCGGTATCTCCTTTTTGTTGGGCGGAGATTTTATTAGTTTTTGTTTTGATATATTTGTAATGACAGGGTAGGTGGATGTGTGTACGGCTGGTATTTGACTTTTTTTTCGCTAGTAATGCTTTTATATGTTCAACTTCGGCATGTAATTTTACCGAGTTGTTCCAACATATGGCATTATTGCTGTTTAACAGCTTTAGCAGTTCAGCCTTTCTGGCCTTAAGTCGTTTTACCACACCGCTTCTTTTTGCACACATCACACTCTACTCACTGCGTTTTTTATTTGTTGTTGTTGTTGCTGATGCTGCCGTTGTTATTGTTTCCGCTGCTGTTGCTGCCGTTGTTGTTGTTTCTGCTGTTGCTGCCGTTGTTGTTGCATGCTGTTGTTGTTGATGCCGTTGTTGTTGTTATTATCGCTGTTGCTGCCGTTGTTGTTGCATGCTGTTGTTGTTGCTGCCGTTGTTGTTGTTGTTATTGCTGTTATCGTGTCCAGGTCTTATTTGACCTCTGTCACGGTCGCCATGTGGTGTTCAAACACGTGGTATTTTGGGTGTAAGGAGCGACTGTTCTTGTCGCTCCATATGCCTTTATTCTTCTGTGCTTACAATTAGGAATACAGTACAGTACAGTACTTAAACCTAAGGTTGCGCTGTCCTCAGTGGCAGCGCTGCCTTTTGTATATAAGTCGTTTTATATATAACATATAAAACGAATATATGTAACTTATATGTAAGCGGCGAAGACGTCGCTGTAGGGAAAGAGCGTGCTGTGCATATGTGCAAGCGGTCATTGCATGGGACACATGCTGACGCGGCTTGTTTGTAGTCGAGGCACTTGTGACCGATCATATTTCGGTGCACTTGAATATGTCGTATGTTTAGGCAACAATGACTAAGTGTCATTGTATCATAATATTTATGTTTATTAGTATATATGAAGTATATACTGGACATAGTGTTGAGCACAGTGAGCTCTCGATATGTGCACACCACACTACTGGAGTACGATGGCAAACGAAGGTTGGGATCCCAATTTAAGCCACGTAAGGCAAAGAACAGAAATTGCTTCTGAACAGACTCAATTCGATCCTGGTGGATTTTATACTGCGGAGACCAGATGCAAGAGCAGTATTCCAGGATAGGGCGTACTAAAGAGATGTAGAGGAGTTTAGTGGTAAAGGGGTCATTAAATTCTTTCGACCAACGTTTAATAAAGCCAAGTACACCATTAGCTTCATTAACTATAGTGGAGATATGCATATTAAAGCATAATTTTGAATCAAACAGAACACCTAGATCTTTTACTGAGGAGATACGCTGCAATGAAATATTGTCAATAAAATATGGGCCTAAGTGGGGTCTAGTGCGGCTGAAAGTCATAAACATACACTTTGAACAGTTTAGATACAGCATATTGGTCGAACACCATAGCTGCAAAGCATTCAAGTCAGTTTGAAGTAAATTATGATGGAGGGGATCAGAAAAAGAAAGAATGAGTTTTACATCATCAGCGTACATGAGAATACGAGAATTTAATAAAGTAGAGGGGAGGTCATTTATAAAAAGGGTAAAAAGTAATGGGCCCAGATGACTACCTTGCGGTACACCAGAAGTGACGTGAACCGACTTCGAAATGGACGACCTAAGCAATACATTTTGGGTTCTACCTTTTAAATAGGTGGATATCCATCGTAGAAGGGATGGTGGAAATCCTATACAATTGAGTTTATAGAGTAGAAGATCATGATTTACAGAGTCAAATGCTTTACTGAAGTCAGTATAGATGACATCTGTTTGCATTTTCTTGAGGAATGCATCATTAACAATAGAAGAAAATTCTAATAAGTTGGTCGTGGTGGAACGACTCTTTACGAAGCCATGTTGAGCAGGTGAGACAATTGATTTACAGAGATGCTGCAAAGTTGAAGTTAGGATTTTTTCAAAAAGCTTGGGAATAGCAGATAACTTTGCAATGCCTCTGTAATTTGAAATGTTAGATTTGCCACCTTTTTTGTGGAGTGGAATAATATAGGAATCTTTCCAAAGAAATGGAAAGATTTCAGAACTGAGGGATAAATTGAAAAGCTTAAGCAATGGATGGAGTAGGGGAGTACAGCATTCCTTAAGCACGCAACTAGGAATGTTGTCGGGCCCAGGAGAAAAAGAAGATTTTAAAGATTTAATAGCGGAGAAAAGAGAGTTACGTGAAATAATAGGGAAAAATATAGAATTAGAGGATTGAATTTTATAAGGATACGACGAGTTAGTATGGGACATTGAGGAATAGGTTGTTTGGAAAAAATTGGCAAAAAGGTCGGATGCATCAGAATCATTGCATGCATTTTCATTCCCCAGAAAAAAGCAAGAAGGCAAGCGAGAGGACTTTCGCTTCGAGTTAACAAAATTATAAAATTGTTTTGGGTCCTGAGCAAACTGTTGTTTGCAACGACAAAGATATTTCTCATAGCACAGGGAGTTCATCTGAAGAAACTTAGCTTTGGCAATGGAGTATTTGGCCAAGTCGGCACAGGAACCAGAATTCTTAAACTTTTTAAAACATTTTGCCTTAACGTTTCTAAAGTTGGAGAGACTAGGCGTAAACCACGGAGGTTTAGAAGAAGAAGGCAACGGGGTGAAATTAGGAATGCACACGTCTAAATGAGAATTTAGAGTATCATAGAAAAAAGCAAGAGCATTATTAATGTCAACAGAGCTATCTAAAATAGACCAATCTGTTGCATAGATAAGTTGATTCAGCAAGGCAAAATTTCCTTTGCGAAAACAACGGCGAGGCTTAGGAGGAGTAGATGTAGAGTGACTATGAGGTTTGGAGATGAAAAAAGAGATTTCCAAAGTAGGATGGTATAAATCTTCAGGGACGGATAAAGGAAGCGACCTAGAGACAGAAGCGTTAGGGCAATCATTAACAAATACTAGATCAAGAATTCTATTCAGTTGATTCTGAATTGAATTGATCTGAAATAACGAGCTATCAAAGATGCAATCTAAAAAATCATGTTGGGATGAAGGTACGAGGTAATTTGAGCTATTGAAGAAAGACCATGAGATGTTTGACAAATTAAAATCACCTAGCACAACAAGAAAGTCATTGTCCCGTACTCGAGAGCAAACTTCTTTTATACAAGTCATATGATGCATATAAACTTGAATATCTGAAGAAGGTGGAATATAGGAGCAAATAACAAAAATAGCGAAAGAAGGAAAAGATATTTTAACTGCAATAATTTCTACATCAATTGGAGAATTCAAGGGAATAAGTGCCGATTGGAGAGAGGATTTGATGGCGATAAGTACACCGCCACCTCGGCGGTCCGGTCGATCGCGCCTATAAATTATAAAACTGTTTGACAAAATTTCACAATCAGAGATATAAGGGTTTAACCAAGTCTCTGTAAATGCAATAATGTCAGATTCGAAGGAAGTACTATTCAAAAATAGATTTTTAAGCTTAGAAGTAAGGCCTCTAACATTCTGATATTGAATGTTAACTAAGTCAAAAGAGGAACCTAGTTTTTGGAAACAAAGCTAGTCAAGGGTTGGGAAGAAGAGGTACCAGCTGAAAGGGTGGCAGGCAAAGACCGAATTCTGGTTTTCGGCTTAAATTCGTGGACAACCATATGAGGCGGCCAGAATTTCGGATCACAAATAGTTTGAAAAGAGTCATGTGGGACACTAATTTTGAATGAAGAGATTTCACGGGGGGAGGAAAAATTAAATTTCGAAATAGACACGCTAGCTGACGATTTACTAGCAATATACGATGCTAAGGATTCGCAAGTAGTGTCCGATGAAAGCCTTGAGACAAAAACTTGCCTGCGAGGGGCAACAACTGTGAGGGTAACAGGGACTGTTGGAACAGTTGAGATATTGCTACTGTCACTGGGAGTGGGATTGCTAGAATATTTATTTTTACGCTTGGGAACAACTCGAACTACATTATCACTCGAATCAGTGGGCATTGAAGGAATTTCGATCAATGGCGAAGGAATTTTTGTTGCAGAATCTAATGTCGGCGGAGCAACAGAAATATTATTTAAAACAGGTTCTATTACGGGGGCTACGGAAATCTCAATTGGGGAAGGCGAAGAGGGAAAAGACATATTCAAAGGGATAGATTGAACAGATGGGGCTATAGGAATCTCAATGGATGGCGAAGGAGGCACAGAAGTAGTACCTGAAGGGGATAGTGATGAAAAAGAGAGCATTGGCAAAGCATCTAGATATTGGGGAGTCAAAGGTGGATCGGCAATAGAATATGGTTGAGGGGAGGGCACGTTTAAAAATTGACCTTCAATGTTGCTTTTAGGTGGCGACTCAAATTTAAATTGGCTTAGTAGCCCGACGCTCGAATCAAAGTCACTTGAAAGGAGCTTAACCACACTATTCATCTTAACAAATTGATTTCGCACCGAATTACACATACGAGCGAAATCAAATTGCATTTCAATGCATAACGGGCAAGACCATCTCAAGGCGCCACAGCCTTTCTTAGGAATTGCGGCAATCTTGTCGCAATCACGCCCAATAAGTCCTGCACACTTAGCATGCATGACGTTATCACACAACCAGCAATTAACAAAATGTGGCTGAGCTGAAGCGTCAGCCTGCTTAAAATTGCAAGACTTTTTACAGCACGACATTTCCTACAGGGGTCAAACTCAAAACAAAACACAGATGTTTAAAGTGAAGCGGAAAGAAAACGGCGCGCAAGAACAGCTAGGGACGCTCAAGCTAAGCTCAAAGCGAGAGTAATTGTACACAAACAAATTAATTGCAGAGCGAAAACAACACAGCGGGCAATTGAGAGCGTTGCACTAAGGCAAAGATAATGCAGAGCTGCGCACTAACAAAACAAACAGATAACTTTGAGAGCGCGAATGCACAAACAAACACACGCACAAATGCGTAAGGGAAGTGACAAAGCGCTAGGCAGAAACGAAAAAAAAAACTAACAACAAACACAGCACTGACGCCGCGTAAATAAAATTAGTAAATTTATAAACTTACAATGCACAACTGAATACACTTTAGCACAATTTTGAAAGCGTATCAAATAACGCATAGAATGAATGCAAATTTAATATATTTAAGAGCTTTAGACAGCAAAATAAATGAATAGTTTGCGGAGCACACAAAAAACACGTAAAAACGCAAAGTAAAGAGAAACATATGTATTCCAAAGTCTTCTCGTAGATCTAGTTGTGGTAAGCCCCCTTGGTTTACACCCAGACTCTCCAACTTAAAAATATTAAATCTAAATATTTTAAAAAGTTTAAGATGTCTGGTTCTAGTCTCGACTAAATCTAACTTCTCTCTTCTTAACTCACAATGTTATATGTAATATATCGTCCGATGCAAAAGTCAATTTGCATACAATCCTAAACATTTCTATTCTTTTGTTAACTTTTAACGTAAATCTTCACGTCTTCCTTCTTCTTTCTTTTTTGGCACTGAAAAAGCATGCAGTGACTCAACTTCTGTGAATTTATTTGCCAAATTTTTCCAATCCACCAATTCATCTATTCCTCTTTCTAACACATCCTATCCCTACAATATTTCTTCTTCTAATAATATTTTTGCTCCCACTATTTCCGCATTATCCCTTCTATCTGCTATTAAGTCCGTAAAACATTCTTACTCTCCTGGGCCTGATCATATTCCAAGTTCTGTGTTAAAGGAATGTAGCTCTTCTTTAACTCTTCCCTTACATAAACTTTTTAATCTTTCCCTTACTACTGGAGTCTTTCCATCTCTTTGGAAAGACTCATTTATCATACCTCAACATAAAAAAGGTGGTAAGTCTCATATTTCTAATCATAGAGGTATTGCAAAGTTTTCTGCTATCCCAAAATTATTTGAGAAAATTATTAAAGAAACTTTGCAGCATCTCTGTAAATCTATAATTTCTTCATCCCAACATGGATTTATAAAGAGTCGGTCTACTACGACCAATTTGCTAGAGTTTTCACATATTAAAAATGATGCATACCAAAAGAAAATGCAAACTGATGTCATTTACACTGATTTCAGTAAAGCATTTGACTCTGTAAACCATGATCTTTTGATTTATAAACTTAATTGTATTGGTTTTCCTATATCTTTTCTGTCTTGGATTTCTTCTTATTTAAAAAATAGAACCCAAAAAGTACTACTTAGATCTACAATTTCTAATCCTGTTTTCGTAACTTCTGGTGTACCCCAAGGTAGTCACCTTGGTTCTTTATTCTTCACACTTTTTATTAATGATCGTGCATCTATTTTATCACACTCTCGTATACTCACGTATGCAGATGATGTAAAACTTATTCTATCATTTAACAATCCTCTGGTGCTTGGCTAATCATCTTCCCCTCAGTTGATGTAAATGCATGTTTATGACTTTCAGTCGATCTAAGCCCTATCTTGGTAACTATACTATTAATAACTTTCCCTTAAAACGCATACCTCTGTTAAGAACTTAGGTGTCACTTTTGATTCAAAGCTTAAATTTAACTTGCATATTTCCTCAATGGTTAATGTTGCCAAGGGCGTACTTGGATTCATTAAGCGTTGGTCGAAGGAATTTAATGATGCTTTTACCACAAAACTGCTCTATGTGTCGCTCGTACGCCATATTTTGGAATACTGCTCATGTCAATACAAAAATAGTGAGATCCGTATTGAGTCAGTTCAGAAGCAATTTCTTTTATTTGCCCTACGTAGCTTAAATTGGGATCCTAATCTTCGTCTGCCGTCTTATCCCAGTAGACTCTTACTTTTAAATCTTCCGACATTAGCTAACATAAGTGGATTAGTGGCGACATAGATTCTCCTTTTCTTTTAAGTCGTCTTAATTTCTCTGTCCATTGTAGACCTACTAGAAACGTTATTCCCTTATCTCTTCCTACATGCACTACTGATTATGCTTTACACAATCCTTTTCGTGTACTATGCACACAGTTCAATTCCGTTTTTCATGTTTTCTCCTCTGAACTCTCTCTTCCCTCTATTAAGCTTGCTCTTTTGAATCACCTACGGGAAATCTCTGGCCAATCCCAGCTGTGAGCAGGGCACAGCTTGCCGGTGTGGCAAATAATCGTCCCCCATCGGGTCGGAGATTGCCCAATCTATGTCCCCCTCTATTTTCTACCCTACAACTATTTTATTCTTTCCCATCACTACCCTTTCCTAGATCCTTCTTTCCTTAGATTGGAGTTGGAGATTTAATTTCATTCCTACTGTCTTTCTTTATTCTTCTTCTTTAGTTGTATGCTTTAAATTAACCTTAAATTCTATAAGCTTTTTCCTCATGACTAACTATTCACTATCTTGCTGTAGGCTCTTATAAAGCAATCAGCAAATCTTTGCTGTGAATAGGGGCATAGCTAGCCGGACTGGCAAATAAGCTTCCCCCAACGTGCTGGTGTCGTTATTAGAGTTCAATTGTAATTTCGTGTAGGCTTTTAAATTTGTTCCTTATATCTATTTAACACATTGTAATTTTTGATTCGAGGCGTCACTGTTTTGCCTTCGTAAATAAATAAATAAATGTTAATGCAACACAATTTAATGTTAATGTTAAGTCATTTCAAACTATCTGACAGCCCTGTCATATGATCTAATATGTATGTATGCGTGCGCGTCAATAGGGAGAATACGCGCCACGCATAGTTCTTAAGTTGCTGCCATTGAATAAAAACCCTTATAATTTACTCTCGAACTAAAAGGCTTTATTATTATTCCACGGAAAAATCCCAACAGGTTATGGGCCCAGAAACCACGAGATAGAATAATATAGCCTGTGAAATTGTAATGATCGATAAAGAAAAAAAAATTAATAAATAAGTTTTGGTGTGTCCAGCTAATTAAATTTTTGGTTTGTCAAATACTTTTTGTGAACAATGGCGAATAATTTATATTGAATTGATAAAGTAAACGAGAAGAACTATGACGCTTGGTGTGTCCAAATGCGCAGCGTGCTAATACATTCAAGTGTATGGAAAATTACAAGTGGTATTGATGTGAAGCTGGCTGAGACTAGCGGCATTTGGCAAAAGACTAATGAAAAGGCTTTAGCTACACTTATTTTGTCAGTAAAATCGACCCACTTAAATTACATTATTGCAGCACGTCGGCAGAGGCTTGGCAAAGGCTAAAAGACATACACGACCCAAGTGGGCCAGCGCAAAGTGTCATATATATAAAAAATTGCAAAAAAGTTTTTAGAACTTCTGATTGGAACTGCAAAACTAATCTGGCTCATTAATTCGGCAGAATCAATTTCCCCTTTTATTAGATTGTGTAAGAAAATTACACCAAGCTTCTACGATCAGAAAGAGAAGGAAGATTTTTTAGTAAAAGTATTATTTACTGAATACATGGATACGTCAAACAAGCATTTTACTGAGGCCAGATGTTTTACTGACCGTAGCGCCCCAGAGCGACTTCGGCAAAAAAGCCGAACTACTAGCACCCAAGTCGTGCATCTGCCAGTTCGGCAAAAAAAAACGAGCTTCTAACGCCCCGGCTCCGAATAAACAATTAGTCTTGGATCGACACCAGAACGGTGAGCACGGTTTATGTCGCTTGCGCTCTCATTTCGTTTCTGTGTGGGTCCAAGTACGCACATGCGCTTGCTTCTTAGTATGCGTGAGCAATGAAAAAATGCAACAGCGCATGGCAATATGAAATCTGAATTCAGAAATGGAAATGGAAGCGACCAAGCGCACACCACATGCCCTGCTATATGCACATAGGTTGATTTTGTCGGCGATAGAATTCATGATGCGGTGGCGGTGTGGATAGAGTGCTTGTTTGAAAATGGCAGATGCACGACTGGGGCGCTAGTAGTTCAACTTTTTTGCCGAAGTCGCACTGGGGCGCTACGGTCAGCAAAGCATCTGGCCTCAGAAAAATGCTTGTTTGACGTATCTATGTATTCAGTAATTAATGGTAAAAGTCTACTGCAATAAGAAGGCAAGCGAATATTGGGATTCTCCAGTTAAGACCCCGAAGTGCAGAGCAGAAATTGTTTTTGTACCGATTCTATTCTATACTGATGAGCCTTGTATTGGGGACACCAAATACACGACCCATATTCAAGAATAGGTCGAACAAGAGAGGTATAAAGAGTTTTAGTAATGTACGGATCGTTCAATTCTTTCGACGAACGCTTAATGAAACCCAGGACTCCAAAGGCAATTTGCCGAATTTCACCATAATGCGCAATAAATTACTGGAAGAGGCAGATTGAAGAAATTAAACTAACGTCGAAAGCAGTACGTAAGAAGCGTATGTATGTACAAAAACAAAGTAACGGTAAATGCTATGCGTGTGGTAAGCGTGGACATTTTGCGGCAGCCTGTCGCCAAAATAAGTTCAAAACGAAGCAACCTGGCGAAGAGGAGTCACCGAAGCGAGAAAAGAAATATCAAAATGAACGATCGTTTGTGTGTGTCGCCGAACTTTGCTCTTTTCTCTGCTGGTAAAAACATGAGTCGTGACGTACGGCGTGTTGATAGTGGCGCCACCTCACATATGTGTAACAATCGCGCATTATTTACGCAATGCATAGAAACGCAACAAAAAGTGTTAGTGGCAGGAAATCAATCGATAAATGCAACTAGTATTGGGACAGTGCGCATTAAAACAAAAAAAATCGGAGTTTAATTTAAAAGATGTTTTATATGTACCGGATTTACAAGCAAACTTTTTGTCAGTGAGTAAAGGCACAGCAAACGGACACCAACTAAATTTTAGTAGTGCTGGTGCTATTATAAAAATAAAATACGATAATGAGGTGATCGCAGCTGCAAATAAAGATTCTGGATTGTACTTTTTCAAAAATTTAAGTGAGTCAATATATGTATCGTGTGTTGAAAATGTACTTAAATGGCATAATAGATTTGGTCATATAAATTTACAAAGTTTATACAGCCTTCAGTGAACATTACATGTGTGCCATGTATGAAAAGTAAAGTCTGTTCGCAACCATTTACAGAGGCCAAGTATATTGCCGGAAAAATTTTGGAGATCATACATTCAGACGTATGCGGACCGTTCAATGTTAAGATTGACGATAAGTCCAAATACGCTACGGTAATATTTATTAAAAACAAAAGTGAAGTTTTTGAACAATTTAAAAATTATATATTATAAACAAACAGGCCATAAAATAAAAATTCTCAGAAGCAATAATGGTGGTGAAAACATAAATAAACAATTCGACAAATATTTACAAAATCAAGGCATAAAGCGACAACTTACAGTACCACATACACACAACAAAATGGTGTTGCTGAACGCTTTAATCGCACCTTAGTTGAAATGGCGCTTTGTATGTTGGTTCATTCAGGCCTTGAAGAAAAGTTTTGGGCGGAAGTGTGTGCAAGTGCAGTATATATTAGGATTCGCACAACAACGAAAGCCTTAGTAGATGCAACACCATTCGAAATTTGGTTTGAAAGAAATCCAGTAGTGAAGCATTTTAAGACTTCTGGCTGTTTAGCAGTTGGTCTAGATAAAAGGCACAAGCGCAAATTTAAAGCCAAGGGCAAAAAATAATTTTTGTAGGGTATAGTACAGTAACTAAAGGTTAAACACTATATGATATAGAAACGCAAAAAGTCACGCTTAAGCGTGAAATAAGATTTGAAGAAAACTTGTTAATGGGGCTCGAAGTAGCACTGATTTTTCTTGTGAAAATTTACTCCAGTCGCCTCATGCACCGAGTTTCGAATGGCCAACTCTATCTCGGACAGATGCGCATCCCATTCGCGGTGATCATCCTCCAAATATGTTCGGATCGCGTTGAGAACTGTCCGATTCACGCGTTCAGCTGCGTTGCTCTGTGGCGAATGTACTGCTCATGTGTGTAATTCCAAACGCCATGATCATCTCCTGGAAAGTCTTCGATTTAAATTGTGGTCCATTATCGGAGTGAATCAGCTCAGGCACTCCAAATTTGTAGAACACCTCATGGACGAGGAAACTAACCACCTCTCCTGCTGTTGCTGACTTCATGGTCTTGAGAAAGGTGAATTTGGAAAAATGGGCAACCACGATAAATATCCACGCCTGTCCATTCTTCGATCGCGGATATTTGCCCAAAAAATCGACGTAGAAGTTTTGGAACGGACGCTCCGTGACCACCTCCTGTCCAATCCCAACCTGCATGCGATAGTTCTGTGCTTTCGACTCCTTGCAAATGCTACAACGTTGGATGAAGTCACGTACTTCCAATGCCATGTTCGGCCAATAGTACTGCCTGCGCAACAGATGGAGTGTTTTCGCGATCCCACCGTGTGCTGCCTTTTCGTCTGTATGTGTGCGATCTATCAGCGTCGACGTCAATGAGCTCGGCACCCACAACTTCCAAACGGAGCCTTCCAACTGGTCGTCAAATCGTTAGAAGCGCATGCGCTTGAATATCATGCCGCCTTCGATCCGGATATCGGGTAAGTGCTTTTGATTTTCGGTGATCTGCTTGACTAACGTCTGGTATTCCTCAGACTCAAACTCCACGGTATCGAAGTCCAGAACGCTGCTCGGATCTACTTCCAGCTCTGCGATGTTTCGCGACAAAGTGTCGGCAACAACATTGTCTACGCCTTTTCGGTGTTCAATGCCGAAGTCAAATGCCTGAAGTTGAAGAGACCATCGAGGCAAGGGGCCATCCAAGTTCTTGAGCGTCATGAGCCACTTAGGGCTGGCGTGATCTGTGATCACCGTAAACGGCATCAGTTCTACATATGGGCGGAACTTCAGAATCGCCATGAGTGCTGCCAGACACTCTTTTTCCGTCACCGAATAGTTCTTCTGATGGCAATTCAATTTGGCTGAAAAGAACGCAATGGGCCTTTCATGCTGTTCGTCGTCCCGTTGGAACAACACAGCTCCTACTCCGTAGTGTGAAGCGTCGCACTGGATATAAAAGTGCCTCTTAAAGTCAGCGTGGACCAAAACTGGTGCTGAGGTAAGTGCAGCTTTCAATTTAGCAATGGCGTGTATTGCTTCCTCTGTCAATTTAAATTTGCCTTTCGCCGACTTCTTGAGTTCGTCTGTGAGCGGGACTGCCAGTTCTGCGAAATTTTTAATAAATCGCCTGTACCAGCCTGCGGTTCCCAGAAAACTGCGCAGTTCGCGGACAGATCGTGGCTCAGGAATACGTAAGATAGCAGAGACTCGATCAGGATCCATTTTTAACGCTGAGCGGCGTTGCAGAGGCCAAACGGCATCATCCGAAATTGATACAGCGGCCGCCCAGGCACAGTAAAAGATGTATAGGCCCTACTCTTCTCCTCTAGCTCGATCTGCCAAAAGGCGAATTTAAGATCGACGCTAGAGATGTAGATCGTCTGATCGAGACGCGACAAAATCCCCTCGATGCTAGATAGTGGATACGCGTCCTTAATGGTCAATTTGTTGAGCTTGCGGGCATCGAGACAGGAACGATTTTTACCCGGCCGTCGCACAACAGTAGTGCGGTTGCTCCACGGGCTATTACTGCACTCGATGACCCCCAAAGCCAACATTTTGTCCACCTCTGCACACACTACCTCCTGCATCGCTGGTGACAGCGGATAATGTCGATCCTTTACAGGCTCGGCATCGTCCACTAATTGGATTTTATGTGTTTCCATCGACGTCTTCCCCAGACCTACCGTTTCAAATGTAAGGAACTCTTTCTTTACCTCCTCTAATTCTGCTTGCTGCTCTGCTGACAATCGCCACTCTTCCTGCACTATTTCATCCTCAGGCCCATCCACATAGTGAGCCACCTGATCCGCCATCACCTCCTCCACTAGTCTCACTGGCTCGCCGGTGGAACCTGTTCCTATAACCGCTGGAGCCAGTGCGAATGATCGCCAAAAGTCTATGCCCAGGTAGATCTCCTGCTCGAGAAAAGGGCATAAGGAGAATGTTATTTTTCTTATCTCTCCCTTATACTCTACAGGCAGTTCTACTCGGCCAACAATTGCGCGATCTTCCCCACTTGCTACCTTCACCATAGAAATATACTTTCGAGGCGACACACCTAGCTTCCCCAGGAACTCGTAACAACTATTACCCAACATGCTATGAGTAGCGCCGGAGTCTAGCAGGCCTCTTACCGATTCGCCCATAATGGATATAGCTGCGAACACTCTTGGGTCACTTCTGCTGCACCTACGCACGGAATCCATCCCTGCCGTCTCGTGGATCGCCGTTGCTTAAAGCGACATCTAGCTTTCCTGACTCTCACAGAAAGTGCTCGCATCCCATCAACTTGTAAGTCTGAAAATATCATATTTCTAGCTGTTATATAATTTCTAAGCCGCTCCTCATATGATAAATTCCTTAACCTAGCATGCAAACTATCTCTAATTAACTTATTACCTATATTCTCCTCTATCTTTTCAGTGCAGGCCCCATCTGCGAGCGTGATTCGCCTGCCTGAATCGCACTCCTTCTCGCGTTTCCCGAGCAATTTGCACAATTGGGAGCATACGCATCCGGCTTTCCACACCTATAGCAGAAGATACGCCTCTCTACTGCCATACAGTCCCTGAAGCCGTGATCTGGTTTCTCGCAGTTCCAGCAAATCAGCTTCTGCTGTGGACGACGTACTATTTGCGCCTCCTCGACTACTTCAGCCTCTTCACAAGCCAGTTGCTCCAGCGTGATCTCACTCACACCAGCTCCTCGCCCATAATTGCTGGCCTTTGGGGTTGCTCGCCACGACGATCGGGTCTTCCGCTTAATGTTTGCCTCGATTTCGACGCACTCATCTCGCAGCTGGTCCAAGGAGTACACTCGTAGGCCATAGACGAAACTTGCGATTCCGTCTATGAGTGCCTTCTTGATGATCTTGATCTCGCTCTCAGATGGTGGCATCTCCAGTCGCGACGCGAGCTTCCGCATGGTGTGGAAAAATTATTCCACGCTCTCGTTTGAACGTTGCGTCCTTTCGCGGAGCTCCCTCATGCGGTCGAACTCTGACGCAGTGCCTCGAAAACGGCTAACTAGATGGTCTCGCAGTTCCATCCAGTTCTCCACGCGATGATCCCTAACGTACTGCCAGTACGACTCACGTGCGTGTCCCGTGACTAAATGGTGGAATCCCTTCAGCACCTCCTCCCAGGAACATCTGCATTGATTCTGCAGGAACTCGATGCGGAACACAAAATCCTCCACTGCCATTTTCGTCGCGTCTCCATCGAAAGTGACATCCCATTTTTCGACTTGGCCCCATCGTGGCCTCTGTCTGGGGTTTGGCGTATATGGATTTGGCTCTTCCCGTTGGTACTCGCTTGCTCGCCTATTCTCTACCCACCAGTGGCTATTCTGTCTTGGATTTCGCCAATTTCGCGCGTGCTGCTCAGTCTGGTTACCCGGCTCCCCAAACGCAGTAGCCCCTACCATGGACGGATCACTTCCACCCGGTCGAGATCGTGACAAAAGTGGTTTTGGTGGCGGTGCTGACGCGTCTGTCGCGCTGGAATGGTCTCGTTTCGGGATTGCTCCTTGTGAAACTTGCACCTGGCCACCTTCATCCCTTTTTGGCACTTCTGACTGTGGTGGTGGTTGCCTGATGTGCTGCAGTACCTCATTAAGCGAACGCATCATCTCCATAAACCCGTTGCGAATCTCTTCCTGCACCACGCGGCTTATCGAGTCTGACTGCGCCTATGGGTCGCATGAGCCGGCGCAAGCGACGCATTGACCGCTGAAGCGAGCTCTGTGGGTAATCTCGGCGGACTATCACCCCAATCCGACGGTGCCAGATTCCCACCTCCTGCCTGCACCGGTGTCCTGCGCAAAGCGCTACCTGGTAGCCGTTCATCAGCACCCTCGTTTGCCATTGCACCTGCCCCGCCTATATCCACCACAAACGCGTTATTTTGGGTACGCGATCGCGTCTGATAATTTTGGCTGTTTCCTGAATGGGACATTTGAATTATTTGGCACCGATGTGGAAACTACTGACGAAACCTACCGAAAACTACTTCTTATTTTCCGAGGGTATGTATAGCTTAAGAATTATATATTCATTCAATTAAA
The DNA here is from genome assembly GCA_035043065.1 of Hirtodrosophila confusa. Taxonomy (NCBI): domain Eukaryota; kingdom Metazoa; phylum Arthropoda; class Insecta; order Diptera; family Drosophilidae; genus Hirtodrosophila; species Hirtodrosophila confusa. The sequence goes on from JAWNNI010000189.1 coordinate 211,692, forward strand.
TAAATAAATTCTTAAAGACTAATTAAATAAATAAACACCCAAATAAATAAATAAATATCCAAATAAATATTTAGATGAATAAATAAATACTTATAAAAATAAATAAATATTTAAATCAATAAATAAATACTTTCATAAATAAATAAATACTCAAATAAATAAATTAATATTACCCCTAACAAAAAAAACTCCACAAACACCTATCTAAACACCAACAAAAAAAATCTTTTCAGAAAATCACCAAGCGGGGGAGGACACGTGACTGGCCGGGACCAGTAACCGCTCCAGTTTCTGCGCTCCACCTTGACAGTCGCTACACGGATACTCTACAATTACTAACATACTAGTGTGACTTGTCATCTATTCTAGTCATCACTTTAAGTGATGACCGATAGACAAGAGTCTCACGATCTACGAGCTCACATTACTTGTGTTTTGGCATCAACCCTCCATCCTAACCCTCTGCCATGCAAATGGATGCATCGCGGGTTGTCTTTTCGACACCCGGGCCACCCACTTCACACAACATTACGTAAGACAGATGAGCTGGACCAAAACACGAAAGCGGCTTATTCTACAAAAACAACTCGGTGAGAACTCTACATTAAACAGATAAATAACAAACAACTTAATCTGACTTAACCTAATATCACATTTCATCACAGATTCATTCAATATCACCGTCCACCAGAAAAATTGTCCGTCGCTAACTACCTGTTCATTCATGAACGGCAGTGACTTACGTCCAACAGTGACATTGAATTGTGACAAATATAACATTAGTAAGTCTCCCATTTATAATTTATTAATTTTTTCTAACCTCTGCTTTCATATCTCTTCCTAGCGTTCATCACTCCGCGCAATTAAATGCCAGCTTTACGCTCCCTTTAAGCCTGCGGCAGCGACTTCGACAGGACTAGACACGGAGCATTTCGCGAGATGTCGTCTTCTCCTCCAAATTTATTTATACCTTATCTCTAGTCTATTCGGCAGACGCAGAGCTAGGGTGACATTGGCATAATGTAACCCGAACCCGCGTCTGTCCCGACAGGAAGATTCAGATTGGGCGCCATTTCTGTTACACATTAGCTTCTCGTCAGTGGGGCAACGCCGGCTAGCTGTCGGTCCCAGGGCTGGATACGACCCAATGCCCGCTAAATGTGAACAGAAGAACGAGACATACAGCATCTCACACAATAACAACAACAACACAACAAAAAAAACTACGCAACAACAAAGAAGAGACAACAAACAAACGAACAATCGACTGCCAGATGGATGAGGCTTCGATGGTTCCACCTCGCGCGCCCGCCCTACCTGTAGTCCAAGTCATCATGAATATTTGGGCCACCCTCTGCTGGAACGGTTGCGGCTGGCCTAATCCATGGCACAAGCCACGCGTCCTCCCTCTAAGTTAATTTAAAACTCCATGTTTTCGTTTCCTATACTTAGTTTAATATTTATATTGTGACCCTAATACAAACTTCATTTAATTTAATTTAATATTAGCTTTAAATAAATAAATTACAAATTTAGGCAGATAAATAATGAAATTATAAATAAAAAATGAAAATTTACGAAATTATATGATTTTAATTCAACCACCAAAACTTTTAAATATAAGCAAATTAAATGCAAAAAATAAATAAATATATTGAAACTCAAATAAACTTTCATGCACGTATATATAAAAAAATGCCATGGGAAATAAATATATCATGCGAGGATGGGCGCTAAAAAGCTGTTAATCAATCGCCAATAACCAACCTACACCTACCAAGAGCTCTTGTTATGGGTCAGTGTTTTTTTTGATGCAGATCTGTCGGGAATCTTATTATTAGTCTATATGCCAAATTTGGTGACTATAGCTTTAAAATTGGGGAAGATACAGGTTTTCCCCAAATTGCGTGGGAGGGGGTGGGGGTGGGGGGTCGATCTCGACACTTCATAAATTGACGGTATACACCAACAGGTGTACCAAGTTTGGTTGCTCTAGCTCAAAGATAAAGGCAAAAAAATTGCGTTCATACGGACAGACGGACAGACGGCCAGACGGACAGACGGACATTTCGCAAACCCAATATACTATTTTCCCTTCGGGACATAGTATAATAAATAAATAAATAAATTACATGCTAATAAATAGTTACACTTAACAGGAACGTGGACAAGCAGCTTTATTGTTGCTATTTGGATCGGCGGCTGCAATTGAAGGTGCGCAGCAGTGTGTGTGTTGCGCAAATGCGTGCGCCACAACAAATAGACACAGTGGCCAAACACAAGTAAGTTGCACTATTTTCGACAATTGTCACTGTACATAACTTTATTGTGCTTTTTACAGGGTATTGGCGGCTGAACGTCCTTGCCGAAAATTTGCACTGCCCGGTGTGGGCTTGAGAATGCGGATCAGCTGCGTGGCTGCCGACACTAATGGAACAGACTCACGTATGTATATCGTTGTAGCTGGATGGTGATGGTGGCCTTAGATTTGGTCCGCTGTGTTCAGCTGCAACACACTTGACCGCCAATTGCCAGTGCGTTTCTTGACGTGGGTGTTTCAATACTCGAACCAAAAAAAATCCACTGACCCGGCTGCTGTGTCGCTCTTCCGGGCCAGGCTGCCGAGGATAAAGAGAATGTCACACACTGGGCACTGGGCAGGTCGGATATTTATACTCACATGTTCTGAGTTACACACTGGTACACAAAAAAAACCCAAATTATAATTCGCCGCCTTGCTGCGTGCTTCTAACCTTGATAATCCCGCGCCATTTGCCTTTTCACTCCTATTTATCCCCTTCAAGCGCCTGCGCACCTTCACTAATACATACCTATTTTCTCCAAAGTACTGGCCGCCTGCTCCCCGCTACTGTTACATTCCCCTCGACTCTCAAGCTAAGCACTGCTTACCAAACTAAACGATATTTCTTTTCCTTCAGCCCTGGTCTTGTCCGTGTTGCCACCGGTACAAAATGGAACCCATTTTTACGCATACATGTATACATATGTATTTACATGTTGTAAAGAAGTTTCTTGGCCGGGGTACAAATCTCAGTCTAGCCAAGGTTCTGTTCACAAGAATATTTGTAAATCGCTGGGGCACTGAGAAACGGGGTTCGTAGACAAGCCAAATACTCTTTTCCCACTGGCTATACTACTCTACACAATCTACACCTGGTAACCGGGTCGAAACCTCAGTCGCACTCCGCCTAATAATGACCGGGCTAGAGCCACGGCACGCCCTGCCTACTAGTGACCGGGCAAAGCCGCGGACACACACTACCTACCAACAGCCGGGCGAAAGCCTCCGTCGCGCTACACCTATCTGTGACCGGGCAAAAGCCTCAGACACGCTACACCCACTAGTGGCTGGGCAAACACCTCAGTCACACACTGCCTACTGGTGGCCGGGCAAAGCCGCGAACACACACTTTTCCACTTGCACTCTGTCGCCGACGCGCACTACTTTATTTGATGCTAGGCGGGGGTAGGGGGAGTTAGAGTAATTATTAGGCAGATATGTAAGCAGGTTCAATACGCTTTTATTACTTAAATTACAGACTATTATTTATCAACTTTAATTTTTATATGACCAGTAAAGATCGCTTACTTGTCCTCTCGCCTTATTTCACTGACTTTTCTCTTCTCCTCTTTTACTGTTCACCCGCGACTTACAGATCGATTCTCACACGCACGTCCGTTCACTTCGAAAGTCTGACTCACTCTCCTGAGCCCTTCGCGGCTAAGCTGCGCGCTGGCCTCGCTAATCCGAAACGGTTGGCAGCTTTCGTGCTCTGCCTTAGAGCTTTCGCTCTCCTGGTAGACGCGCTCTAGTGGCAGGATCGGGCAACCGATCAACAGTGCTTGCTGCGGCCCAGGCCGTTAGATTCGAATTTGAATTACATGCTAACTGCTTACTTTACATTTATGCGCTCCGTGCGCCTTTCAATATTATTACTTAAATATAACCTAGCGCTCCTTGCGCGTTGCTAGTACGGGTTGTGCTTAATATTTATATAATAATAATCGAGTAATATTAATAAACAATAGGTATTGTGAGGGGATCCGGGAGGACTCTCCTCACACCCCCCCCTTTCTTTCCAAGCGGTGATGGACACTCGTTGATTGGCCGACGTCACCTTGTAGTCCAGTCCTTCCAAATTTAGCATAAACGTGAGCGACGACAAAGTTCTGATGCATCTCGCATCCGCTGGCGTATCCTGACTATTTTACTCTCAGGTAGCAAATCGTCCCAGGTATAGATACGCCATCTTTTCGGTGGGTGGGCACCGTCTGGTGCCCGGTGGCAGGGTAGGCTGGTGCGATGGTGGCTTGCACGTCGGTGCGGGGCGTGCCGTGCCCCGTACGCGGGTGCGGCGTGCTGCCAGCGACCCGCGCGCGTTCGACGACGTCGCCCACTGCTATCTCGGTGCTGCCGCTTGCTCAGCGCTGCTGTCTCGTCCAGTCCCTACCTTCCCCAGCAGATCGACTAAATCGATCACGTCGCCGATGTGCGCTTCCGAGCACGGCGATAGGCACGCGAACACGCTAGTTAAGGTCGACCTTCGTTCGTCGTCGCTTGGTCTCTCGCGGCTCCTCGTCACAGATTGAAATCATGTCGGATATCTGTAGGATAAAAATTTGTGTTAATATATTTTCTTGTTCTTCCTTTACCCGGGCAGCGTGTTAGGCGAACGCTGCCCCTATTCCTCCTCCGTCGGCCTCGTGTCGTCGACCTGTTCCTCATCGTCTACGGACTGGTCCTGGTGATACGGCTTGAGCTGCGCTATGTTGGCTTTTCTCCTCTTCCGCTCACCGTCTCTTGCCAGCAGCACGATGTTGGGCGACACGAATTTCACGACCCGATATGGTCCGTCATATTTCGCTGCCAGTTTTGCCGCGAATCCGTCTGCGGCCTTAGAAAGTAAATGCTGGCGCAACCATACCATCGATTTGAGGGACGGCCTCCACTCTCGTCGCCGCAGGTTATAATGCCGGCTTTGATCCTGAGCGGCGCGCTGCATGTTACTGCGTGCTATATCGAAGACTTCCTTCAGCTTCTTTGCCTTCTCATCTGGCTGTTGTGGGATACTCGCTGATCCTGCCGTTACTTCGTCGTAGAGTGCGGCCGGTAGTCGTGGCTCTCTTCCCTGTATTAGGAACGCCGGAGAGTACCCAGTTGAATCGGCTATACTCGAATTCACAGCCAAGGAGATTTCCGGTAGGAGTTCATCCCAAGAACTCTGCCGATCTTGGATGAACTGCGCGACCATCGTCTTCACCGTGCGGTTCGTCCTCTCCGTCGGGTTCTCCTGTGGACAATACGGCGCCGTGTACTGCAACTCCACTCCAAGCGTCTTCATGAAAGATTTGAACGCCCGGCTCGTAAATTGCGCACCGTTGTCGCACACCATTTTACGAGGGACGCCGAATCGGCATAGTATCCTCTCCCTGAAAGCAGTTTGTAGGTGTGCAGTAGTGGCCTTCCTCAGGGGGATGAGTTCCACCCATTTTGAGAACGCGTCGTGGAACACTAGGAGCATTGTGTTCCCATGTTTAGACCGTGGCAAGGGGCCTACAAAGTCAGCACACAGCACGGCCCATGGCTCGACTACTTGACGAGTGAGCATGCGACCTGCCGGCTTGAATTGTTCCACTTTGAACTTTTGACACGATTCACAACACTTCACATACCTGGCAGCGTCTCTGAACATGCCTGGCCAGTAGTATCGCTGAGCCAGTCTGGAGATCGTCTTCCTCACTCCTTGGTGACCCGCCGTCGGTGCGTCGTGGCACTCCTGTAGCACTCGTTTCCTGTCACCGCTTCCGACGCACAGCTTCCAAGGCACGTAATCTTCGTCATCGGCTCGGTATCCCAAGTGGCGGTACAGATTTCCATTTTCGACGACGTAGTCTGGGAACTTTTCAGGATTCTGGCCGATTCGTTCCAGCATGCTTGAGATCCAACGGCAGGGGGATTTCTCCTCCACTGCCTGCTGAAACTTTTCCAGAGGTTGCCTTGACAATGCGTCGGCCACCACGTTGAGTTTTCCTCTCCTGTAGTGTACGTCGAATTGAAACTGCTGCAACTCCAGAGCCCAGCGAGCGATCCTGCCTGATGGACTCTCAATGGAGTTCAGCCACTTGAGCGCCATATGATCCGTTATGACGTCGAATTTGTACCCCTCCAAATAGCATCTCAACTTCCGTATAGACCACACTATGGCCAAACACTCCTTTTCCGTAGCCGAGTAGTTGATCTCGGCCTTCAGCAATTTGCGGCTGGCGTAGGCGATGACTCTCTCCTGGCCCTCGATGCTCTGCGTTAAAATAGCGCCAAGCCCATGATCGCTGGCATCTGTCTGGAGAACGAACTTCGCGGAAAAGTCGGGACATGCGAGGACAGGGGCCGTCGTTAGACTCTCCTTCAAGCGACTCAGGGCCTGCTCCTGCTCCGCATCCCACGACCATTTCCTCCCTTTCTTCAGCAACGCTGTCATTGGCTGCACCACTGCAGCGAAGTTTGGCACAAAGCGACGATACCAAGATGCCATCCCGAGGCACTGGCGCAGCTCCTTCAAACTCGTTGGGGGCCTCAGCCTCCTTATCGCCTCCACTTTCTCGGGGTCTGTTCTTATACCCTCGTCGCTCACCACATGTCCCAGGTACACCAGCTCCTTTTTAAAGAACGAACACTTCTTTATATTCAGCCTCAAGTTGGCCGCTCTTAGTCTCCGGAATACCTCCTGGAGATTGGTCATATGCTGCTGTTTCGTCGCGCCGATGACAATTATGTCATCAAGGTACGCGAACGCATGTGGCTCCATCTCCGGCCCGATGACTGTATCCAGGGCCCTCTGGAACGTAGCGCACGCCGAGTGTAGGCCGAATGGCATCACTCTCCACTGATACAGGCCTCGACCGGGCACCGTAAACGCCGTAAACTGCTTGCTCTCCTCGGCCATCGGGATCTGCCAATACCCTTGTTTTAGATCCAGCGTCGATATGAAGCGTGCGTGCCTCAGTCGCTCCAGAATGTGATTGATTCTGGGGACTGGGTATGCATCGGGTACAGAGTGTGCGTTCAATTGTCTGTAATCGATGCACATGCGCCATTCGCCCGTCTTCTTCTTTACCAGCACAATAGGTGCGCTGTGAGGACTGCGAGACGGCTCGATTGCACCAGTCTGGAGGAGTTCCTCGACTTGGTCGTCAATCACCTTCTGCATGGCCGGATTTTTGGGGAAATAGCGCTGCTTTAGGGGCTTATCATCCTTCATGACGATCCGGTGTTCCGCTATGTGGGACACACCTTTGAGCCCGTCAAACAACGCCAATTCCTCCTCCAAAAATGCCTGCACGTCCGGTTCCAGTTCCGCCGATCCTGATTCCAATTTCGCTTCTGTCTTTATCCCGGTGGGTACCGTAGCTGGTGACGCCGTCGGGGTACTTGAACGAGAGTGACTCCTCGCCGCCGCCTCCGACTTCACCACTCCGCTCGCCCCTCGAGCCTGTCGATCCAAATTCGACGCACTCCGCTCGTCCATGTCACCAGGCCTCGCGTTCTCCACACGCGGGCGCTCACTGCTCTTCTGGCCTAATCTCGCCTCTCCGCTCTGAGACTTGGCGCGCCGTCCGGCCCGTCTCCTGCCCTTTGCTGGCGCTCTGCTTTCGGGATCCGTTCCCGCGTTCGCTCCCTGCCCACCGTTATGGTCCGCTTGCCCGGCAAACGTCTCCTTCTTCCGTCGCGGGACACCACCCGTTGGCTCCTCTGCGGCTACGGGCCTAGCGTTGTCCTCCACTCGTCTCCTTTCTCTTGTCAACTCCAACTCCGCGTAACCGCACCGTAACGTCGTGCCGATTGCGCATAGAAAGTCCATCCCCAGGATTAGTTCGTCCAGCATGGACACCATTATCAGCAATGTCATTTCTACCTCTCGTCCTGCCAGACCAACTCTTACCTTCAGCACCTGCTGAACCTCGCGGGTCGTTCCGTCGGCCAGAACTATCCGCGTCTGCGCCGCCTGCACCTCCCCGTACTCGCTCATTCCCTTAGCACACTTTTCGCTAACAAAACTCCTTGTAGCGCCCGTATCCACTGTGGCCGACACCTTCTTGGCCCCCACTTTTACTACGGCCACTATCCGGCCGTCCTCGACGCCCAACGGTCCATCTAATTCCGGGTTGTATGGTCGCCGGCGCCTACCGGATCCCGGTCCTGGTGGCGCCTCAGCGAGTTTCCCTGGTTGAGCCTCTGGCAACAGTTCCTCGTGTCGATGCCCTTCGCACCACACATCCGGCAAAAATCCACTCGCGGGTTGGGACAAGTACGCGCAAAATGCCCTTCGCCTGCACACCTGTAGCAGACTCGTTGACTATCGAATGTCGCAGCCTGCTGCTGCCCGATCATCCGGTGGGTTGCCTCCTCGCGTCGTTCTGAGGCCGGATTGGGGATTGCTCCTCCACCCAGTGCCGTCGGAGTTGGTCGCGGGTCTGTACGAAACGGATTGTATGACGCGCCGGGGCCACCACTCGATTTGCTATATTCGATTGGTGACCTAGCGGTACCAGTCCGCCCGGACTGGGTACTACGCGTATACTCCAAATTTTGTCTACACACTCTCTCATACTCGACTGCCATCTGGGTGAGTTGTGCCAGGTTGGAGAAGTCGTTCGGCCGGATATACAGCCGATATTCCGGCGCGACGTTCTCGTACACCCGGTGCAGCTCTCTGGCGGCATTATACCCAGCATGATGCATGAGTACCCGCAAATCGATTAGAAAGTTCTTAAAATTTCCCCCCCTTCGCTGCAACCGGCCCCTAATCTGATCCTCCAGGTTCTCAAAATACCTGGGTGGCAAGAAAAACTCCAAGAAGCCCGACTTGAACGTTGCCCACGCTACGTCTCTAAGGCGGCTTGTTACGAACCAGCGTGCGGCGTTATCTGTTAACACTTCATCCATGGCACGAGGTAGCCTATCTAGGTCTATACCATACGATATCGCGCGCTCCTCAAGTGCCTCCACAAAGCTAGAGGGTCACCTTGCCCGTCGAAACGCAGACCCCATTTCCTAACTTGGTCTGGCACTACGATCCGCTCCCTCGGGTCCCATTGTAACCGCGGCGCTGGGGTCTCGGCAACGACGATAGGACGAGTACCAGATGGACTCCCCTCTACGCCGCTGCACCTGCCTCCGGTTCCTAATTCCCTGGGTCTGCTAATCGCTTCCCCTCTACAAGCCTGCATTTCGGACACGAAACGCGGCTGACCGACTAGGTCACTCAAATCCCCTTCCGATTTGTAGCGCCCACTCGAACCCAAGTCGCCGACGGCGAGAGCATCTAGCACTTTGGCAAACTGTGCCTCTAACTCGGCAAGGCGTGCCCAAGTTTCGGCACTATGTTCTTCATCCCTTATAAAAGTCGCCAACCGTCGGCGCAGCTCGTCTACCTTGCCTTCTTTATCCAGCTCAAATTCTGTGGCGATCCCCTCTAGCTCGTCTTTACGGCGATGATATACCCACCGCACTCCTACGCCAGGGTTCTTACATTTATGTGAATCCATTTCTGTTATTATATCTCGTCACACAAAAAAAACTCCGTGGCCTGAGTACCCCTACTCAGTCGTTCAGCGCGTATCTTCTATGCTTGTCTGCGTTGATCCCGTTACTTTTAACTGTCGCTTTATTCGGCAGCGTCGCGACAGCGGTACAGTCTCGCTCACTGTCTCAGTTATTTTCGCCTGCACTAACACTGCCTGCGCGCCGTTATTTTTCGGCCCGTTATCCCTTGCGCGCTGTTGTTGTTCGTTTTCGTTACGCGCTAGATGTCTGCACAACGAAAACCAAATTGCCCTGCGCAACAAAAACAACTACGCGCGCGCCGTTACTCAGGCGCCGTTGCCTACTAGTGTGTTGTTGTTGTGCGTTTTGCTTATTCGTTTTGGCTGTGCGTTTTGTCTATGCACAACGAAAACGAATTGCACTGCGCGACAAGAACCAAATTACACTGCGCAACAAAATTTTCGACCCAACCGCTATCACGTTGCCCGAACGATTCCTAAGTGGATTTCTATGCTTTGTGGCACTTTGGTGGGGCTTTATGTCACCAATATGCCACGCCCCGCTACGCCCCCAGTGTCCCTGCTCGGGCGCCACTTGTAAAGAAGTTTCTTGGCCGGGGTACAAATCTCAGTCTAGCCAAGGTTCTGTTCACAAGAATATTTGTAAATCGCTGGGGCACTGAGAAACGGGGTTCGTAGACAAGCCAAATACTCTTTTCCCACTGGCTATACTACTCTACACAATCTACACCTGGTAACCGGGTCGAAACCTCAGTCGCACTCCGCCTAATAATGACCGGGCTAGAGCCACGGCACGCCCTGCCTACTAGTGACCGGGCAAAGCCGCGGACACACACTACCTACCAACAGCCGGGCGAAAGCCTCCGTCGCGCTACACCTATCTGTGACCGGGCAAAAGCCTCAGACACGCTACACCCACTAGTGGCTGGGCAAACACCTCAGTCACACACTGCCTACTGGTGGCCGGGCAAAGCCGCGAACACACACTTTTCCACTTGCACTCTGTCGCCGACGCGCACTACTTTATTTGATGCTAGGCGGGGGTAGGGGGAGTTAGAGTAATTATTAGGCAGATATGTAAGCAGGTTCAATACGCTTTTATTACTTAAATTACAGACTATTATTTATCAACTTTAATTTTTATATGACCAGTAAAGATCGCTTACTTGTCCTCTCGCCTTATTTCACTGACTTTTCTCTTCTCCTCTTTTACTGTTCACCCGCGACTTACAGATCGATTCTCACACGCACGTCCGTTCACTTCGAAAGTCTGACTCACTCTCCTGAGCCCTTCGCGGCTAAGCTGCGCGCTGGCCTCGCTAATCCGAAACGGTTGGCAGCTTTCGTGCTCTGCCTTAGAGCTTTCGCTCTCCTGGTAGACGCGCTCTAGTGGCAGGATCGGGCAACCGATCAACAGTGCTTGCTGCGGCCCAGGCCGTTAGATTCGAATTTGAATTACATGCTAACTGCTTACTTTACATTTATGCGCTCCGTGCGCCTTTCAATATTATTACTTAAATATAACCTAGCGCTCCTTGCGCGTTGCTAGTACGGGTTGTGCTTAATATTTATATAATAATAATCGAGTAATATTAATAAACAATAGGTATTGTGAGGGGATCCGGGAGGACTCTCCTCACAATGTACATAAAAAATGCTCAAATTAACTATTTTAAACTAATATTTTTTTATTTCAGGAACAGCAACAGTGTTGGACGGCGTTGGATATAACGAAGAAAACATTGTATGTAGTCCAAAGCGGAGTAAAATTTTATAGATGAGCCCTCATTCAATGGAAGCCTTCAAGAATACTGCAAAGCAGTATCTATGCGTGCCAACATCTTCCACGGCCTCTGAAAAGACATTCAGCAAAGCTGGCCAAGTAATAAGTGAGCGCAGGAGCTCGCTAAAATCCAACATTGTTAAAATGTTACTATTAATTCCTTAACAAAAACAAATTCTTACCGGATCTCAAATAAAAATATAAGCGCCAAATAAAAGTTGATTTTCTCTTAAAACATCGATAATAATAATTTATAATCGTTTACAATCGATGTTTTCCTTCTAAAACATATCGATGCTACTATCGAGTAGCAAACATCAATGTTTTTCCAGCTCTATTGTCTTGTCGACCTGTATGTTTATAAACAACTCAAATTTAGCTTGAAATACATATATGTACATACATACATGTATACATATTGATGATCAACTTAATTAAAAGAAAACAAGAATAAATGCTCTAGTCGAGTATACCCGACTACGAAACTCCATGTACCCCGGTCTAAAACTACATACTCACAAACACAAAGACGCACACACACAAGCGACAGCGCAAGCGAGGCGCATTTTAAGTGGCGGCTGTGCTGCTGCTTCTTCCCTACTCTGCAGCACTGAATCTTCTTTCCTGAATAACTTCCGTGTTTATTGTGCGATTGATTTGAATTTTTTTGTAGATTAAGAGTGGCCCAAGCATTATTTATGCCAAATACCGGAGCTATATCTTTACAATTGTGGCTGTTAAACGTTTTTATCCATTTGCGGTGCGCGGGGGGAGGTATCTGAAATCGGAAACAAACTTGATCTGCGTATGGTACACAGGAACCTCCATTTCGAATCTGGTGTGTCTAGCTCTTATAGTTGCTTTGATCGATGTGTTCATACAGACGGACGGACAGACAGACGGACATGGCCAAATCGAAATCTCTTTTGATACTGATCAAGAATATATATCTATATATATAAAAGAGTTCGTGCTGACTGACTGACTGACTGATTGGCAATCATCGCACAGCCCAAACCGTAAGAGCTAGGATGCTGAAATTTTCACAGTAGGTTCCATCTATGATGAAAGTGCACGCTAAGACGGGATTTTGGAAAATTCCACCCACAAGCGTGGAAAATCGCGCAAAATTGTTGTATGAAACTTTTTTGTTTACCATCCACCCCGGGGCGGAAAATGGGGGTCTCAAGGTTGTATGGGCAAGTCTAATTTTAGTCCGATCAACTTTAAATTCATTTTCAAAGCTCTTCACGTAAAACAATTCAACACGTGTATCAGCGATTTTGGGAAATTCAAGCACATGGTCGGAAAATCGGCGGAAAACTGTGGCATTCGACATTTTTAATTTTCATGCGATTGGCTTCAAACTCATTTTTATTGTTCTATAGGTAAACTAAATAGGCGCGGTGGTCAAAGATTTTGGAAATTCTACCTCCAAAGTCAGAAAATTCGAAGATAACTGATGTATGCAACTTTTTTGATTATCGTCCGATTGGCTTCAAACTCATTTTCAAGGCTCTACACATTAAATAATTTGACAAGTGTATCAGCGATTTTGGAAATTTCAGCCCCATGATCGGAAAATTAGCGGAAAACTCTGGCATTCGACATTTTTAATTTTCCTGTGATTGGCTTCAAACTCATTTTTATTGTTCTATAGGTAAACTAAATAGGCGCGGTGGTTATAGATTTTGGAAATTCTACCTCCAAAGTCAGAAAATTCGAAGATAACTGATGTATGCAACTTTTTGATTATCGTCCGATTGGCTTCAAACTCATTTTCAAGGCTCTACACATTAAATAATTTGACAAGTGTATCAGCGATTTTGGAAATGTCAGCCCCATGATCGGAAAATTAGCGGAAAACTCTGGCATTCGACATTTTTAATTTTCATGTGATTGGCTTCAAACTCATTTTATTGTTCTATAGGTAAACTAAATAGGTGGTCAAAGATTTTGGAAAATCTACCCCAAAGTTCGGAAAATTCGCGAAAAACTGTTGTATGCAATTTTTTTGATTATCGTCCGATTGACTTCAAACTCATTTCCAAACTTTTCTGTTTATCATCCAATTATATTGAAACTAATTTTCCAAGCACCTCACATTAAATAATTCGACACATGTGCTACCGGTTTTGAAAAATGCACGCCCACGGTACGAAAGGGGTGAAGTCTGGAATTCAGCTTCATAATAATTTCCAAATATAAATTTAAAAAAAAACCTCGGTACTTTGCGTGCAATACAATGGGCAGAAAATAGTTGGAAAGCTTTAGTCTGGATTTTAAGTATTATTCGTTGAACTGGTTTTCAAATGACAAATGATTTTCGAAAATATTCTTCGCGTCGCCACGGGCGGGAAATGGAAGTCAAGGACAAATGAGTGGGATTATTTGTTTAGTTAGATCGGCTTCAAAGACAGTTTCATAGCCCTACACAAAACACATTAGTCACGTGGCTCAACTATATAGTTTCCTACCCCCACGGGAGAGAAAACTGTGATACGTTAGTTTTGTGTATTTCTTACGGTTGACGAAAGTAGTCAAATTCAACATAATGCATTTTAATCTAAATATTTCACCGGGCAACGCTGGCGTTTTACCAGCTAGTTTATATATATAGATAAAACTAAGTTAATCAAAATGTTCATACAAACTCTCGTTATTTATGGATGCGCTAAATACAGTGTCTAGGAATTTGACCCAATGCACAATGGGCAAAAAGTAAATTTTTTTGGCATTATTACAAAAATGTTGTTGTTCAGAATTCGAATTCTGATCTGTTTTTTGTAATCTTAATACTCAAGATTAGATCAAGCAATTTTCTTTTAATTTTTGCGGACTACCCTTAATCTTAAGCAGATGATTCAGAGTTTCTTTGTTAAGTGTAAAGAGCTCTAAGAGTATTGGATTTGTTTCCATAGTTGTATGGGGAGGGTGAAGGCGTGGTTCAATTTGAAAAAAAATAAATTAATTCAAAGCTCTACCAAATTATTGCTAATATTCATGACAAATTTATAAACTATAACTTTCAAATTGTAATTAATGACAAAAAAATCGTTTTGCAATGATAAAAGCGGGCAGGTGAGCGTTCGTAGCCTTAAACAAAGAGTTGTCTGTGATTTCGTGGCCCAGGCCGAGGCCCAGACGCTTGCCTGATCAGCCCGAGAATTCTCGCACTCGCCCAAATAAGAGCGGCGCGTGCTCTGGTGTAGCTCAGCGTATACGATTAACAAATCTATATATACTTATTAAACTCCTTAGTCTGACTAACTGATTGGCGTCTCTCGGGCAGCCCAAACGGTAGAAGCTAGAAGCCCAAAATTTGTACAGTACCTTCCTATTTTACCTTGAGTGAGCACTCTAGAAAAAATCTCTCTCTTGATTCGATCTCTCAGCTTTTAACTTATAATCGCTATATATGTAGCTTGTCTCTCAGCCTTTTGTTTATGCTTTGTTTTCAATGTTCGCCAGATAGAGCCAGTTATGTTTCACATATTGATCGTAAAACTGACCTGCTCCTGACATCGTAGGTTTATGTGAAACCGCGCTTTAGTTTATTTTTGGTGTTCCTATCAATATCATACGGCACAATTTCCGATTGATTAGTCCTATGACAGCTTAATGATATAGTGATCCGATCAGGCCGGTTCCAACATAAGTATGTACCACCGCCTGCAGCAAAAAGATGCATCTTTAAAATCGGTGCTGCCGTAAGTTTTCAAAGGGTAAACAAAATATTTTGAGCAGTTAATCTGTCAAGGAGGTCAACGGTAGGCTGTATGTCAAAGTCGATAGTAGAGCTATAAAAATGTGGAAGATATAGGTTTTTGTCAAACTGTGTGAGAGGGGATGGAAGTGGGGGTGAGATCTCGATACTTAATAAAGTGAGGGTATATACCAACATGTGTACCAAGATTAATTCCTACGGACGGAGGGACAGACAGACGAATATTGCACTGTTTGAAAAAAAAACTTGATTATATCTACAATATTGGTTGTACATACACAAAATTAGTTTATTTATTATTTTATTTTTTGTTTGACTCTTTTAATTTTGTATTCACAAATTTATTTTCTAGATTTTTTCTTTTTTTTTAACACCCTATTTTTTTCTTGCTTTTGACATCTCTCTGTTTTTCATTTTTGACTGATTCTGTTGACGAACATTTTTTCAAACTTTTAAGTTTTTTTTGTTTCTTATCTTTTCGACTTTTATTTTCAATATGATCAGTAGATTCAGGTGTAACTTCTCTCTTGATTGGGGTATTGAATTTTAAAACTTTACTAGTAGATGAAATATTTTCATCAAATTTTCGGAAAGGGTTATCTGGTCGACCAGGTCTTGAAGCAATCGAAGAAATCAAACGTACATCTCCAGATTTAAGGCTTTTGTATGCGTTTCGATCGGATTCAAATATTCTTTTTTCACTTTTAGTATTTATCAACGTTGCCTTGTCTTTAAATTGTTGTGTGTATTTGTTTGTCTCAAGAAAAGTTGGTTCTTTCTGTGTTATAGTATTTACGATTTGGCGTTCATTTGACTTACAATTTGTCTGCTCCTCAAAGTTTCTTTCTGTAGATATAATTCGTTCTTTGGAATCCCCAACTTTTTTTCTGTAACTATAACTTACAGGACTATACTTGTATCTGTCATCATTTAAATTTTTTCCTGAAGTTTCCCTTCGATTATTCTTTGACCGATTCGATGAGTAGTTTTGTTCATTTACAACCTTATTTCCTAGCCTTTCTTTCACTGATTTATTAATGATCGACTTCGGGGAATGTGAGCGATCTCTATGATCAGTTTTGAACGACATAGCAGTATCCTTGCTGCTACGCTTAGAATCTATTACAACTTTAAACTCAACAGGTCTTATGGCGTTTATAGCTTTTGCAAAAATAGCATTTTCTGCTTTACGAATAACATCAGACGTTATTTCTGAATGATCTTGAATTTTAATACAGGAAATTTTTCTACAAGGATCTAACAAATTACTGTTTAAAGTATTATCGTCTAATTCCCATTTTGATATTTGGACATTATTAATTTCAGTAATTTTAGAAGATATATCTTCTCTATTTAATACATCTATATTCAAAATGGAATCATCCCTTTTTAAAGTATCAAGGTCAACGCAATCGGATACCGTTTGAGTTAAATTATCTAAATGACATTCAATATTTTCGTCACATGCATTAACATCACTGACTGAAAATTTCTCTGGTATGGGTTCAATGCCATCCGAGCAGATCTTTCTGTTTTTGTCCTTTTTGTCCTTCTTATCTCTTTTACTCTTCTTACGTTCAGATTTGATTTTTTTTTTTTCGATCTTTTAACTGGAGATTAATCTTAACGTTATTTTCTTTTCCCATATTGGGCTCCACGCGGTCATGGGACCTTACAACATTTGTATTAATTTCCGGATTGAACAATTGGGTACTCTGGTTTTTCTCATTTTTTTCAAAATCTTTTTCAATTCTGTCTGGTGTTCTTGGAGAGCTTTCGTAGATTGTAGTATAGTCTACTTCAGAAACCTTTTGAATCTTAGACTTTGTCGGTGGTGTTAGACTTCTAGAACTATTTTCAAGAGTTTTCACATTTACGGTCTTGCTATAGAGTCTATTTCTTTTTCGGGAAAGAACTTGATCATCGAGATCTCTGGAAACATCTGGATCTACTGTCTTATTATTTCGGTTAATTTCATTATCAGTTAAACTCTCAAATTGCAATGATTCAAAGCCAGGCGGAGGTGGCTCAACTGTATCAGTTTTGGCTCCGTACGGTTTAGCCACAGATTTATCTTTTAAACGAAGCTTGTATCCGGATTTTGGCGATGGTGAACGTCTGTAAACATATCTGAAAAAAAGATATTATAAATGTATAATTAAAGTAGCAAAAGACACAATATAAGAAAATAATATTAGTCTAAATTGCTCCACTCTAACACAATTTGGTATTTACATAATTTCATATATAGAATTTATATTCAACACAAACTTAAGCTTCAAACGGTATACAAGAGCCAATACGAAAAAAATATATATAATATATAATAAGTAATATATAGATTGTAGAGAAAAAAATATGATATTTATACCATTTGAAACCAACTTTATCTGCGTATGGTACTCCCATATACCACAATTATACATATAATATTTGAAAAATTTTTGGTTAAGTCTTTGATTTATTTATTGAATCTTCTTTATCTTGCTTCAGAGACAAAATATTAAAATAAGTTTTCAAATATTAATAAAATTACAACTTAGCACATACGCAATTATATATTGATTAGGCTAACTTAAGAGTTTAGTGCTAGATCGCCGCCGTTGCCGTTGTTTTCATTTGAGTGCGAGGATATCTTTCTTTGGTATTTTAACTTTTGATACACTAGTTTATCATTTACAGTTCTTCACTATGCGTCCTAATGCAATTTGTTTTGTGAACCATTTGAATATTAACCTGTCTTGATTATTCTCCAGTTCTGTGTCCAAATATGCAATTTTGTTATTATTCTCTCTTTCGATTGTATCATGAGATGACCTTTATTTAGTGTATACCTAGTTTTAAAATTGTTCTTCTTTTTTAGTTCATGTGTTGTTAAGTTCTCTTATTTCATAATATTAACTACTGTCTTATTGCCTTTGTTTGCTTATGTGATATTGTCTTGGTGTTCTTTAACAACTTTCTGTATCATTTGCGAAATATTTGATACTTTGAACTTGTCCTTTTGATTATTTCTCCTGTTATGTAGGTAGTTGTTTAGCCTGGATGCAAAATTTCCACTAGCAGTGTCTCTTTGTTTGTCGTCCTTCATTGTCTCTATTCATTGCTCTAGGTCAGCTACGATGTATGTAGGGTCTATATTTTGGTTGTATATTGGGAGAACAAACTTTGGTCCAAGAGATAGTAGCCATTTGCTTTATTGTTGAAAATATGGCTTATGTTAGGCTTATGAACCATTCTGCATTCAATTTTATTTCACTTTTTGTGTTATGTAAGTGTCAAGGTCGCTAAAATTCATTATGCTCAAATTTCTTTTACAGGCCATAAATAAATTTTTCTTTTTAAGTAAAGTCACGAATTCCTTAAATTTTGGTTTTGGTATATTTGTGTGTTGCTTAATTTCAGTCTATCTTTCCATTGTATTTCGTATACCTAGTAGAGCTGAAAAATGAATGGATTTAACATCGATTATAGCCATGTTGCCATAAATTTTTCAACATCGATGTTTGTTTTTCAATAATCGATTATCGTCACTTGCAACCGGAGAGGAAGAACGCGTGGTAAGGTAAGTGAACATTTTATGCGAATATAATTTTTAAAAAATTAATATATGCTACTTACATTTATAGATTATAATTGGTGGTGTTGGCAGACATCGTTGGAGCGCCATGGACAAGTTTGTAAAAGTAATTTCAATTAAATAGGAGCTCGATCGGTACATTGTACTTACACATGTATACATGTATGCGAATAAATGTGAATACATGCATGTACACATATATTTATACACATTTTTACGCATACATGTATACATATGTATTTACATGTACATAAAAAGTGCTCAAATTAACTATTTTAAACTAATATTTTTTTATTTCAGGAACAGCAACTGTGTTGGACGGCGTTGGATATAACGAAGAAAACATTGTATGTAGTCCAAAGCGGAGTAAAATTTTATAGATGAGCCCTCATTCAATGGAAGCCTTCAAGAATACTGCAAAGCAGTATCTATGCGTGCCAACATCTTCCACGGCCTCTGAAAGGACATTCAGCAAAGCTGGCCAAGTAATAAGTGAGCGCAGGAGCTCGCTAAAATCCAACATTGTTAAAATGTTACTATTAATTCCTTAACAAAAACAAATTCTTACCGGATCTCAAATAAAAATATAAGCGCCAAATAAAAGTTGATTTTTTCTTAAAACATCGATAATAATAATTTATAATCGTTTACAATCGATGTTTTCCTTCTAAAACATATCGATGCTACTATCGAGTAGCAAACATCAATGTTTTTCCAGCTCTATTGTCTTGTCGACCTGTATATTTATAAACAACTCAAATTTAGCTTGAAATACATATATGTACATACATACATGTATACATATTGATGATCAACTTAATTAAAAGAAAACAAGAATAAATGCTCTAGTCGAGTATACCAGACTACGAAACTCCCTGTACCCCGGTCTAAAACTACATACACACAAACACAAAGACGCACACACACAAGCGACATCGCAAGCGACAGCGCAAGCGAGGCGCATTTTAAGTGGCGGCTGTGCTGCTGCTTCTTCCCTGCTCTGCAGCACTGAATCTTCTTTCCTGTATAACTTCCGTGTTTATTATGCGATTGACTTGAATTTTTTTGTAGATTAAGAGTGGCCCAAGCATTATTTATGCCAAATACCGGAGCTATATCTTTACAATTGTGGCTGTTAAACGTTTTTATCCATTTGCGGTGCGCGGGGGGAGGTATCTGAAATCGGAAACAAACTTGATCTGCGTATGGTACACAGGAACCTCCATTTCGAATCTGGTGTGTCTAGCTCTTATAGTTGCTTTGATCGATGTGTTCATACAGACGGACGGACAGACAGACGGACATGGCCAAATCGAAATCTCTTTTGATACTGATCAAGAATATATATCTATATATATAAAAGAGTTCGTGCTGACTGACTGACTGACTGATTGGCAATCATCGCACAGCCCAAACCGTAAGAGCTAGGATGCTGAAATTTTCACAGTAGGTTCCATCTATGAGTGCACGCTAAGACGGGATTTTGGAAAATTCCAGCAACAAGCGTGGAAAATCGCGCAAAACTTTTTTGATTATCGTCCGATTGACTTCAAACTTATTTTCAAACTTTTCTGTTTATCATCCAATTATTTTGAAACTAATTTTCAAAGCACCTCACATTAATAATTCGACACATGTGCTACCGGTTTTGAAAAATGCACGCCCACGGTACGAAAGGGGTGAAGTCTGGAATTCAGCTTCATAATAATTTCCAAATATAAATTTAAAAAACCTCGGTACTTTACGGGCAACACAACGGGCGGAAAATAGTTGGAAAGCTTTAGTCTGGATTTTAAGTATTATTCGTTGAATTGGTTTTCAAATGCCAAATTATTTTGGAAAATCTACTTAGCATCACCACGGGCGGGAAATGGAAGTCAAGGACAAATGAGAGGGATTATTTGTTTAGTTAGATCGGCTTCAAAGACATTTTCATAGCGCTACACAAAAAACATTAATCACGTTCGCAACTATATAGTTTCCTAGCCCCACGGGAAGGAATTGAGGGTATTCACCAACATGTGTACGAAGTTTGGTTACTCTAGCTTCAAGGGTGTGGCAAAAATTGCGTTCATACGGACAGACGGACATTTCGCAAACCTAATATACTCAATTTCTTTTCGGGAACAGAGTATAAAAATACAAAATACGTATCTATATATATAAAAGAGTTCAACCCGACTGACTGATTGGTGACATTTGGGCAGCCCAAACGGTAGAATCTAGAAGCCTGCAATTTTTACAGTACCTTCTTATTATAAAGTTAGGTGGACCTGTCAAAAAAGAAAAGGTTAAATATATATTGGGAAGAATAAGAAAATTGTATGAAAATCTCGGTATGCGCCAGCTGCTGCTGCAATTTTGTATCGCCGTATTGCTTATGTCTCTCAGACTCTGCCTATGGTTTGCTGTCGATCTACGGTACATGGCGCACTGCTGCTCGACACGTGTTTTGCGGGTAATTCTTTATTATAGCGCCCCCATACAAAGACTGCTTCAAAATGTCTGACTTTGGTCTTAAGCGACGCGTCTCAAAATTAAAACAAATTCTGGCGGCGGATGAGGACTTTATGGTCGAAATATGCGTATATCGACACGAAAGATTTTCGTCTTAGTGTTGCAAAACATCAAACAGAATTGCCAGACTGTTAGATAAGAACCGCACAAATTTGAATTTTTTAATAGTTTAAAATGATTGCTCTCTCGGCCTTAAAACTTATAAGTGCGACTGAAATCGTCGCATTGCTCATGTCTCTCAGACTCTGGCTATGCATTGTTATAGTTATTTTTGTTATAGTACTACGATTTGGTTAATTTTAATCATTTAAGTTTATTAATTAGTTATGTACCTTTTTAGTTAATATGTTTATTAATTGGTTATTAATTAATTAGTTATGTACCTTTTTAGTTAATATAATGCGAATGCTGCTGGTCTGATTTACTACACAATAACATTATTATTATTATTATGTAGTAAATCGGAACAGCTGCATTCGCATTATCGATTGTTGATCGATTTGCCATAAATGTGGCGGTCGGTTGGTATTATTAAAGGACTTTAAAGGACTACTACTAAATGGGGGTCAATGTCAAATGAGTGAGGTTTTTTTTTTAGTTAGATCAGCTTCAAAGTCAATTGTCACAGCCCTACACAACAAATCATTAGGCAATTGACTCAACTATTTGGTTTCCACGGGAGGGAAAATTGTGATACTCTATTTTTGTGTATTTCTTACGGTTGACGAATGTAGTCAAATTCAACATAATTTACTTTTATCAAAATATTTCGCCGGTCAAGGCCGAGGTATTTCCAGCTATAAATAACAAATAATTATGAGCATTGAAATTTAATGAAATTTAATTAAATATAGTTAGGAAATTCGAGCAACGCCGCGGGTATAAGCTAGTATTTCCATAACTAGGCACTTAAATCCAGATGGATTGGGAGGAAATTTCTACATGTTCCAGAAATAAAAAATAAGTTTGAAAAATCCTATAAATGCCTGACTCAAAACCACAGTCTTAGGGCACACACACATTTTAGTTGAGTAAAATTACCCAATAAACACACTGGTCACAAGTATCAAAGGTAAAAAGGAATAGACAATCCTGAGTTGGACACAGAAACACAACTCCACGATAAGGATATACTTGAATTATTATTTCTTCGTCTTCGCAAACGGACGTGTTGTTTTCTTGCGCCTCGCAATAATTTATTTATTCCTCTTTCTTTTCAAGTGTTAACTTGTGATCCTTTTGTTTGTGACTTATGTGGTCCAATCGGTTGTGTTAAACACTCTTTAATTTGTTGCATTTTAATCATTTCTGTTTAAACACAAAAACAAACAGCATCCAAAACATACTGATTAATTGTGCAGTTGCATTGTTGCCTGCTTTTATTTTGTTTTTGTGCTTAAACACCATGCTCAAGCTTATTTTTTCACCGCGCTTGCATCCGTTATGTTGGTGTTAGTTGCGTTTTTGTTTGCTTATTTCGGCCTTCGCGTCCGCGCTTGTGTAGCTGTATATCGTTGTTTTACGATGTACAAATCCGCGTGTAGTTTTAACACCAGACACAGTGACTGAATCCATTGGCCAAAAATGTAAAATTGGAAGTCATAATTTTTATGAAATAAGTAACTTTACCATCTTTAATATGAATCACGTTGCCCTCACTAGCTTTTTACTCCCTGTACCCATAAAATGGGTAAAAAGGGGGTATTACATCTGTGCAAATGTATGTAACAGACAGAAGGAGACATCTCCGACCCTATAAAGTATATATATTTTTGATCAGTATCAAAAGAGATTTCGATTTGGCCATGTCCGTCTGTCTGTCCGTCTGTCCGTCTGTATGAACGCGTCGATCTCAGCAACTATTAGAGCTAGAGACACCAAATTTGAAATGTAGGTACCTGTATACCATACGCAGATCAAGTTTGTTTCATATTTCAGATATCTCCCCCCGATCCCCCGCAAATCGATAAAAACCGTTTTACAGTAACAATTTTAGAAGAACAAGATATAGCTTTTAGATTTGACATGTACAAAACTTTAGTCTCTTTTAATCTACTGTCCAAATTTCAAGTCGATCGGATAATAAACACGGAAGTTATTCACGAAAGAAGATTCAGTGATGCAGCGAGAGGGAGGAAGAAGAAGCACAGCCACCAATTAAAATGCCTCGCTTGCGCTGTTGCTTTTGCCGCCTGTGTGCGTGCGTCTTTGTGTATGTGCGTGTGTATGTGTAAGTGGACGTAGATGTGATTGAATGTTTTAGACCTGGGTACAGGGAGTTTCGTAGTCGGGTATACTCGACTATGGCATTCTTACTTGTTGTTTTTGGAATTTCAGAAGTGACAGCATTTCCTATTCTGGGCAACTCTCAAGATAAACTTTAAAAATCAAGATATAAATTAAATCGCGTGCATAAATTAAATCGCGTCCTCATTCGTGTTCGCCTTCATTCGCCAACGGACGTGTTTTTTTCTTGCGCCTCGCAAATTAATATATATTTCCCCGTTTTTTTCAATTAATAATATGCCTTTTTCGTACTTGTGACTTGTGTTAATACTTCGGTTGTGTTTAGCACAAAGTTGGACAATAATTACTTCGACGCTTTGCTATCGTCGCGCTCTCTTTTTGCTCACGCTCTTACTCCCGCGCTTACATTGTTGCTGTTTGGAGTTGGTTGTATTTTTATTTCGTTGTGCTGTTTTCGGTCGTCGCGCGTGCGTTTCTGTAACTGTATTGTTGTGATTGTAAGTTCAAATTTGTTACATTAGATTTTAACCCTAGTGTGCCTTTTTTTGTTTGCCTTTATTTTTATTTGCGTTGCAGTGTTTCTGTTTTATCTCTTTTTTTTATATATATTTATATTTCTGTCACTCTTGTAATTAATCATGGTTGTCTGATACAATAAAAATTGCCAGGTTAGAGTAAATGTTAAAATGGGTTTTGTTTGCTGCTGGCTATGTGACAATGTGTCACATGAAAAAATTGGCCGGATCACTTAGTCATTAAAGAGTACACTGCAAAAAACTTCACTTCCTTCTGGTGGTAGTTCTAAACCACCTCTTGGCACCTCTGATAGCACAAAAAACTAACAACCTCCCTCTCACTTGGCTATCAGAATGTAAGAGGTCTTTGTAGTAAGCTTAGTAATCTTTACCTTAATAGTCTAACTTTTCCTTTTCATGTCGTTGCCTTTTCTGAAACATGGTTAAGGCCCGACATTCTTAATTCTGAAATTCTTTCTAATAAATTCTCTATATATAGAAAAGATCGCACTACTCGTCGTGGTGGTGGTGTGCTTATTGCTGTTGACGATGATTTGTTTTCTGAGATAGTAGTAATCGATAGTTCTATAGATATTGAATTTGTTGCTGTTAAATTTAGTTTTTGTGGCGTTTGCTTTTTCATTACTTGTTCCTATATCCCACCTTCTTCAGATTTTTCTGTTTATTCTTCCCATGCTTCTGCTATACATTTTGTCTCTTCTATGCTTTCTGATCGTGATTTTCTTGTAG
Organism: Hirtodrosophila confusa; assembly: GCA_035043065.1. Classification (NCBI taxonomy): domain Eukaryota; kingdom Metazoa; phylum Arthropoda; class Insecta; order Diptera; family Drosophilidae; genus Hirtodrosophila; species Hirtodrosophila confusa. The sequence goes on from JAWNNI010000189.1 coordinate 236,396, forward strand.
TTCTTGGGGGTTTTAATCTTGCCGGAGCTACCTGGATTTCTAGTCCTGACTCCAGCGTGTTGACTCCCGCGATTCAGCACGATTTTATTGACAGCTTATTTGGGATGCCATTGTGTCAAATCAATGGTATCCGAAATTCTTTACTTAAAATGCTTGCTTCTTATTTTTGTCTTGGATTCCTCCTTCTATTCTGTCTCCCGTACTATACCTATATCCATTCCTGAAGATCCTTATCACCCATCTTTGGAAGTGTTGATTGACTTACCAGCCAGGGTGCCAAGCCCATGCAGAAAATTTGCAGAGCGAGTTCGTCAATTTCGGAAAACCGATTTTTCTAAACTTGCTCTGCTCCTATCCCAGGCTGAGTGGTCCCAGCTGTACATGTGTAGAGATATGGATTGTGCAATCGAATATTTTTATTTAACTTTAAATTCATTAATTAATTCCTGTGTCCCATTTTGTAACCCATGTAGGTCTAACAAACCTGTGTGGCTTACACGGGATTAAACTAACTTAAAAAATAGAAAGTCGAGATTGTATAAAAAGTTCAAGGAATCTGGCTCTTTCTTGGATTTTTCGCGTTATTTGATTGCCAGATCTATCTTCTCTGTACTAAATATACACTGTTATATCAACTACCTCAGAAGGTTACAGTTAGGTTACGGGATCCCAAAAGGTTTTATGACTTCGTTAATGCGAAGCGTTTTTTCAAACGAATTATAGTTCACAACCTATCATATGGTTTCGCCTTATCCTTATCATGTAAATAACTCCAATTGCATTTTTGGACCTTTAATAACTGAAAGTTCGCTTCTACGTGATTTAAAGGCCATTAAGCCCGTATTTTCACCGGGACCTGATGGAGTACCAAGCTGTGTGCTTAGGTACTGTGCTGAAGGAATTTTAAAGCCACTATTTTTTATTTTTAGACTGTCCGTGGAGTTGTGGTCTTTCCCCAACATTTGGAAAGAATCATTTTTTATTCCTCTCCATAAAAAAGGCAATAAGTCTAGCGTCGAGAACTATAGAGGTATTTCTAAGTTGTCTGCTATTCCTAAGATTTTTGAGAAATTAATAACTTCTCAACTTGAACATTTATGTAGATCTATAATTTCACCCTGCCAGCATGGGTTTGTGAAATATAGATCTACTACCACTAACCTATTGGAATTCACTTCATTTGTCATTAAGCGATTTCAATCTAAAATGCAAACAGATGTTATTTACACTGATTTCAGTAAGGCTTTTGACTCTGTTAATTATTCTCTTTTGCTTCATAAACTTCATCTTCTGGGATTTCCAAATAACTTAACTTAACTCTTTGGAGTTAACTCTAAAAAGTTTATTTCAAAGGCTTAGTTTCTAGGTCTGTTCAAGTTACTTCCGGAGTTCCACAAGGAAGTCATCTTGGACCCTTATTATTTACTCTGTTCATAAATGACCTTCCTTTTGTTGTAAATCACTCCCGGGTGCTGATGTATGCCGATGATGTTAAAATTTGTATGTCATCTACTGATTTCTTATCTGGTCAAAGGTTGCAAACTGATCTTAACAGTTTGCAAGCCTGGTGTCGGGTAAATTTATTAAATCTTAATTGTGGTAAGTGTAAGCCTGGTGTTGCGTAAATTTATTAAATCTTAATTGTGGTAAGTGTAACGTAATGTCCTTTACAGGCGAATGCCTCATTTTAACAGTTATATTCTTAATCGTAAGCCGCTTGTTCGAATTGAGTCGGTTAATGATTTGGGTATCCTTTTAGATCCCAAGCTTAAGTTTGACAAGCATATCTCTTCCACCACTAATTGTGCCTTTGGTGTCTTGGGTTTCATTAGAGTACAAGGTTCATCAGGATAGAATATAATCGGTACAAAAACAATTTCTGCTCTTTGCACTTCGGGGTCTTAATTGGAATCCTAAAATTCGCTTGCCTTCTTATCGCAGTACACTTTTATTAATAAATCTTCCTTCTCTTTCTGATCGCAGAACCATGCTTGGTGTAATTTTCTTACAAAAACTAATACATGGCGAAATTGATTCTTCTGAATTAATCAGCCAAATTAGTTTTGCAGTTCCGATTAGAAGTTCTAGAAACTTTCTTCCACTATCTCTTCAAGCTTGTAGTTCTAATCGGCTATACATAATCCTTTTCGTATATTATGGTCAAATTATAACAATCTTTATCATCTAATATGTAATGCTACTTCTATTTCCTTACTTAGAAATGCACTATTTTGTTATCTATGTAGCCTATAGTTACCTATTGCTTATTGTTTTATTATCATATATTTACATTTATATAGAACTAGTATTTATGTTGTACTTATTTATCTGTCCGCGATCTTCGCTACCGCACGTTGCGGAGCGCCCCTCGGTCGGTTGCCTGGGACCGCGCTTTATCAAGCCCGTGGTTGGTGTCGTTGGGCCACTTGAATGTACTGCTCGTTTTAGTATGCAATGCAAAAAATATGCAAAATATGCAAAACATAATGGTCCGCTCTGGCCGGCTGAAATATATGTATGGGCTGCAGCAAAAAGAAGTATGTGTGCCAAAAAGGACGCTAACTGTATTAGAAGTATTTTTGGCCGCTCTCTCAGTCCAGCCACTGTGCTAGAGTGCCTTCTTTTTATTTTGTTAACTCCTTTTTTTATTTTTATTTTTTAGCACTGATTTTTCTCTAATATTTTTATATTTTTTAATCTCTAATTAAATTATGTTTGTGCACACATTCAAAGCGATTAATGTGTGTTCTTAAAATTAGAGGTCTGCATGAATGGAAAAAAATTACGTTCAAATGAGCAATCAAAATCAAATCAATCAAATCAATCAATCAAATCCTCAAAATGCGTTGTGTGAAATTAAATGCGAAGCCGAACACGTTTGAATGAGTGAGTGCGCTCTGCCTAGACTCGGCCGCACAACATTTAAACGAAAAAAAAACGAAGCGAATGAATGGGAATGTGTGGGAATGAGAGGCTGCGTTTTGAATGAATTCGAATACCAAACCGGCATTTTTATTGTCTTGTCGTGCATAAGAAAAAAGAAGAATGGAAAAAACGAAAATCAATCTAATTGGTTTTGATATTTATTTCAGCGATCTTATTACTACATACTTAATATAATTTTATATTTAATTTATATTAGAATGCAAAAACATTTTATTTATTTTGGCTGGATGGGTGGCTATTAAACAACGCTTTTCTGTTATTAAATTTCTTGCGTTTGAAAATGTTCTTTCCGAAGCTGCGCTGCTCGCTGGAATGCAGAATATTTTGCAGTTTGTTTTGTGCAAAAGTGGAAAAAAGTGTTTGTGCATATTCCACCAAACCAAAGCATCAAACGAAATGAATGCACAGAACAACTCAAGTAATTCGCATGTCTTCGGCATTGCAAAATTTTCCATTCCGTTTAACGCTTTATTTATTCTCACTCATTGCACTGAATGCTGCATGATATGAGATATATGCACTCATATTGAGAAACATTCGCTTCACTGGGTGCCTCACACTCACTCAATTCAATTTAATTCGAGTGCATTCAATTTAATGTATGTTTTGAGTGAAGCCATGCAGATCTCTACTTCAAATGATAATTTCAATTCCTTATGAGTTATTCATTTTTCGCACTCATTGACTCGAAACTAAGCTATCGTGTGACTCGAGTCCTTTCGTATGATGCACTCTCTCATTGTTACGAGAATCTCTGTGGTGTCTGCTCTCACTCTCTTTGTCGTGTACTCGCTGAGTTGCTACAGTGTGGAATGTGCGAATCACACATTCTAAGAAAGGAAAGACACGAGACACGGCGCTAGACGGTGTTACTGATTTGTCTTAATATAAGTTAATCACTGACACTCGGAATTGGCTGACCCAACGCTTTGGGAAAGTCAATGACTGGAGTCATGAGCGCGGCGGATGTGCCGCGACAATGTTGCGCGCCGCGACGGTAATACAACACCGTACACGAGGCGCTAACGCTGCAGTTTTCTGGCAGCGACGGCAGCCTGGCGGCAGCGCTAGCTGCATGGTTGAGGGCTAGCTTTAAGCTTGAAGAATTGTAATATTTAGTTTTAGTTTTTGATTCAACAAAGCGAGGTGTATCGCCCGCTAAATAAAGTTTATAAATTCTAACTCTCACTCGTTTCCTTATAAGAGAATTAATTTATATAAGAAAATGGACAATTATTCGAGCGTTTTTACTCCCTGTACCCATAAAATGTGTAAAAAGGGGTATTACATCTGTGCAAATGTATGTAACAGACAGAAGGAGACATCTCCGACCCTATAAAGTATATATATTCTTGATCAGTATCAAAAGAGATTTACTTTAGTCTCTCTTAATCTACTGTCCAAATTTCAAGTTGATCAGATAATAAACACGGAAGTTATTCACGAAAGAAGATTCAGTGATGCAGCGAGAGGGAGAAGAAGCACAGCCACCAATTAAATTGCCTCGCTTGCGCTGTCGCTTTTGCCGCCAGTGTGTGTGTGCGTCTTTGTGTATGTGTGTATGTATGTGTAAGTGGACGTAGATGTTTGGATGATTGGATGTCTTAGATCTGGGTACAGGGAGTTACGTAGTCGGGTATACTCGACTATAGCATTCTTACTTGTTATTATCAGAATTTTGTACAGATTAATTCTTGTTTATCACAGTATGCACAGTGTTCATAGTGTTCACAATAATCACAGCAGACAGTCCGTCAATATCTACTGTTGCTTGTAATCTAAGGCTGGAAAGGGGGAAACAGGTTTTGCTTTTGTATGCAAGCAAATCGTATTCTGTGATTCGCACTCTTGCTTTATATTATGACTCGACTATTTGTTTTTCTGACCTGTCCACTTGGTTATTAAAGAATACACTGTAAAAAGATAAATCGGACGCCGATTTCAATTCCCTTATCCGGTGGAGTCCTTCCGATTAAGGAAAGTTCATCGATCGCTCGAGTGCGCGTAGCTTGCGCAGGACTGACGCTGTGAAGCTACTCGTTGCGCTGCAATTCGATTCGCAGGATAGTATTGATCGCACAATATTGTCAGCAGTCACTGTGATGCCTATCGAGCTCTGCAAGAGTTCTCTTTTCCGATCGAACCTGCCGCCCCTGAAAAAGACATGGTTGGCGACCTTCTCTACGCTATGACCGCACCACGTGCACTCGCTAGTGGTCTCGTGCCCAAACCGATGCAGATAGATTCTAAAGCAACCATGGCCGCTAAGAAGTTGCGTTAAGTATAAGTTGACATCCCCGTGTCTTCTTGAGACCCATGACTCTCTCGCCGGGATCAGCCTATGAGTCCAGTGGCCCTTTGTTGAGTTTGTCCTGTCTTCATGGTCAGCGAAGCAGGCACTCTCGTCTCTCCGAATCCCGAATCAGCCTCTTGCTATGGAGACTGTCAGTTACCGAGTGCAGTTCGCTCTACACTGACACGTTTGCGGCCACTACCTCCTCGATTGGCATGGTGCCAGCGATGACCAGGATTGCATCGTCTGACACCGTCCTGAAGGCGCTGGCTGTCCGGATGGCGGAAAGCCTATGCGTCGACTTCAGACCCCTTCTGTAGGACTTTCTTTGTAGGCCATGGTACTAGATTGGTGCGGCGTAGAGCATGGTCGACCTTACTACGCTGGTAAGTAGCGTTCTTTTTGCTTGCCTCGGGCCTCGCGTGTTCAGCATAATTCGCGAAAAGGTTCTGCAAGTCTCTGCTGCTCTGGTGTTCACATACGCCATGTGTTCACGGAAGGTGAGTCTGGTGTCTATCATGACTCCCAGGTACCGGATAGCTCGTTTTGAGGCTATCTCGAAGCCGCCTACTGTGACATGGGCTGTCTCGCCTGCTCACCAGGACTGCCTGAGTTTTGTGATGGGCTAACTTGAGTCCCACTGTGGAAAGCCACTTTTACGATTGCTGAGTAAGCCGCCAGTTTCGCCAGTTTGAGTTCTTTGGCAACCACTATGATGGCTACATCGTCTGCAAAGCCGATCGCCTGCGTCCTTTCCGGCAACTCCAGGCGCAGTACATCGCGTTCCCAGCAGTGATCTTTGTGGTACGCCAGCTGGGACCTGGTACCTATCTGCATTGACAGTATAGTCGTACCAAAGACAATTTAACAAGATATCTAACGCAAAACAAAAAAATGCCACAAGGAAACGCTTGTTTTTCGTGAAACCGCTCTCTGGGCTCGAAATGATCGCGCGATCGGCCGCACTACTTTGAGAGCGTAAAATGCTAAAAATAGAATGTGCACTCAGCCTTACCAAAATCTGCACACAATTCAAAACCCAAATCCAATGCGAGGTTAGCGCGCGTATGTATATCTACGCACTCGATCTCTTTTATAGTTGCTTTGTCTCACTCTACGATTCGGTGGCATCTTGAAAGCAGCCAGCGAGTTTCACAATTCAATATCAGTTTAAGCCCAAGTTTCATGTCCTTTTGGTGTCGGCACTGACACATTTGTACCCTGGGTTTATTAAATTGATTCTAATACTATTGTCATGCCGTCCGATTAATTGTATGATTTTTTTGACGCGGTCTATGTTTTGCTGTGTAGTGTAGATAAATCTTGGGAATTATGCGCATTATGCTACATGTGAAATAATTGTACTTTATATAACGATACATGTACAGGGTATTCTTTAGTCCACAATGCACCATGCGCGCGTTCGGAAAATAGAATCTTCCTTGGCACTGTAGGAAAAATTGGATTTTATTTCTGGCATGGGATAAATTTTTGTACCGAGTATCAATAATTGGTCTTTTAAATCGTGGTTTTTAATTTCAATAAAAGCATGGTGTCACGGCCATTTTTACTCCCTGTACCCATAAAATGGGTAAAAAGGGGGTACTATATCTGTCCAAATGTATGTAACAGGCAGAAGGAGACATCTCCGACCCTATAAAGTATATATATTCTTGATCAGTATCAAAAGACATTTCGATTTGGCCATGTCCGTCTGTCTGTCCGTCTGGCCGTCTGTCCGTCTGTCAGTCTGTATGAACGCGTCGATCTCAGCAACTATAAGAGCTAGATACACCAAATTTGAAATGTAGGTACCTCTTTTAATCTACTGTCCAATTTTCAAGACGATCGGATAATAAACACGGAAGTTATTCAGGAAAGAAGATTCAGTAATGCAGCGAGAGGGGGGAAGAAGAAGCACAGCCACCAATTAAAATGCCTCGCTTGCGCTGTCGCTTTTGCAAGCTACAACAAAAACGAATATCATCTGCTGAGAGCTCATACAATTTTACGCTCCCAATGTTAGAAATCGAGAGCGAGAGCGCGCCAAGCACGGCAGAGCGAAAAGCCACCTAAGCAACCGAGAGCGCGCCAAGCGAAAAGCCATGGCAAAAATTTCGTTGTTCATTCATTGTATGGGCGTTTGACTTCAAGCAGACAGATTGGCCTGCAGGATCAGTACAAGCCTTTGGAGCTTCCATTTGGCAGGGAAAACGCCTTCCGAAAAGCATTTAGAGTACAGTTCAGCGAAAAACTCCGGGTGAAGCGATAGGGTTAGCTTCAGTGCTCGGTTCGGAATCGAGTCGGGACCCGGGGCGTTCCCCAGTTTTTGGGAGCGGGCAACAGCGGGGACTTCTTCCATTCAAACCGCCCCAAAGTGTATTTCTGGTGCTTGTGATGCGTTTGAACTCGGCACAATTCCTCTATCTTTCGGGAAGAGGTGCTCGACTTTGCCCTTAATTGCCTCCGGCTCCATTTACCACTATTTTGAAGGCCCTGCCCGTGCTCAGCTGTGTAGCAGAATAGCAGGAAGCAGTTCCGGTTGCTGGTTTTTATGGCTGCATTGAGCATATTCCTGCACTCCTTATAGGTGGCTTGGCTGTCCAAAAAAAGGACGCCCACGCGATCGTTGGTACCTGTTTCTGGCCCTGATGCAAACACGTCGCGCCTCTGCGATGGTATTATGCCACCAGAACATTGGCTCGTGGTGGCGCCTGTATGTCTCTGGCTTGGTCATGCTGGCGTTGCAAACGGTTTGAAGTTGCGCCATTGTGGAGTCAGCACCCGCTTATGCGCTTCCAATGGCTGTGAAGTCACCCAGCTAGTGCGCGAAGGCCTGCGCGTTGAGCGACTCTGGCTGGTAAACTCTTCCGCTACTCGCATTCCGTGCTAAACCCGTAGTTCTGCCACTAACTTCGTAGCGAATTGCCATGTGGTGGGTGGCTGTATAGCTATCACTGACTCGCCATCTTGCCGTGCTGTGGATGGAGCTGCTTGCGAAGGTAAGGTCGATGACGGAGCCTAGCCAAGCTCTGCTGAAAGTGTGCTCCACTCCATGGTTCAGCATTCCCACATCAAGGAAAGCGAACGTCTCGAGCAGTGTTCGGCCTCTAGCGTTCGTGCGTACACGGCCCATGCGTTAAAGTCGCTAGCAATTATAACCCGGTCCCTCGCATCTGTGACCAATTCGTCTAGGCTGGCGCCGTAATCTTGCAAGGATAGGCTGGGGGCTAAGTAGCAGCTACGCACCAACAACTTAACACGCACGAAACCTTGCGCTGCGTGTTTATTGAAGAGCGATGAGTGGTCCAGGTCCACACACGTCCAGAGCGCTGCCATCTTACTTTTGTCTGCAGCCCGTTTATTGTTAGCTTCTATCCTGTAAGGTTCGCTAAGCACCGCGAGAACTGCATGCTGCTCGCGAACTGTTTTCGACAACAGATCATGCGGTCCACGCTGTGGTTCAGGTTTAAACTTAGCCATTTTTGAGCGTGTTGAGAGCCCGTCTGTATTCCGGGCAAGCCCGAAACAAGGTAGATTGCACGGCTGAAGTGTGTCCGAAGCCCATGCATCGGAAGCATCTCAATGGCTCGATTTTACGCCGTATGCGACAGATCACCCATACTATGCGCATTTTTCCTGTTTCCAGCAATTTTGTGGCGACGCTTGGTTGCATTGCTAGAGTAGCGATCTGCGATCCACCGTAGGCCATCCTCATCCTTGGAATAACTTCTGCAGGGACGTCTCCTTCCACCGACGCAAAGAGCGTTGTGAGCACCTCTACTTGCAGCGTTTCGTGGATCGAGCGCACTTCCGCCTTCCCTGGGAGGACTTCCTGCAGGATCGGAGTTTTTCTGCATTTTGAGTAGGAGCTTCCTAGATGCAGTTTTCCTAATTTCTTGCACGCTGTACTTCAGGCTTTGTAGTGCGGCTGCCGATATCACCATCTTCAGTACCTCGGAGTATGGCGCGTTGTCTGTGCACCTTACAATTATGGCTCCTGGTCGGCTCGTTTTTTTCCTCTTTGTGTGCTTCCCTTTTATCTCGGTCCATTTTAATTTATTTCTGGCGTTGCTTGTAGAAGTAGAAGTAGGGACCGTCTGCTGTCTTATCAACTGCACCGTATGTGTGTGTTTTTGTGTGTGTGTGTGTCTATGTGTAAGTGTGTGTGTGTATGTGTAAGTGTGTGTGTCTATGTGTAAGTGTGTGTGTGTATGTGTAAGTGTGTGTGTTTGTGTAAGTGTGTGTGTGTATGTTTATGTGTATGTGTAAGTGTGTGTGTGTATGTGTAAGTGTACGAATATATGTTTAGAAGTTATAGACCAGTGTACAGAGAGTTTTGTAGTCGGTTATGCTCGACTAGAGTATTCCTACTTGTTTATTAGTTGTTCTCATATTCAATCATCTTCAGATTTTTCTGTATATTCTTCGCATGCTTCTGCTATACATTCTGTCTCATCTATGTTTGCTGATCATGATTTTCTGGTAGTTTTTGCTGATTTTAATATTTCTGAAACTGACTGGGTTTCTTGTCGTGCCTCCAACGTGTTGATCGCACCATGATTTTATTGACAGCTTATTTGGGATGTCATTGTGTCAAATCAATGGCAAATTGTTTATATAAAATGCTTGATCTTATTTTTGTTTTGATTCCCTCCATCTTATATGTATCTCGTACTGAACCCATATCTCTTACTGACGATCGTTATCACCCAACTGTGGAAGTGTTGATGGATTTACCTGCCAGGCTGTGTCCGGTTTTGCAACACACTTAGGTCTAACAAACCTGTGTGGATTACGCGGGATTTAATAAACTTGAAAAATAGAAAGTCAAGATTGAACAAGAAGTTTAAGGAATCTGGATTTCTCTCGCTGTTTGATTGTTTGATCTAACTTCTCTGTACTTAATATACATTGCTATAATAATTACCTTAGAAGCTGTAGGTAACAGAGACAGCGGAATCCTAAAATGTTTTATAACTTCGTTAATGCAATGCGTAGGTTATCAACACTTCCATCAATCGTGTTTCTTTACAAAAATGACAGCTAACTCACATCAGGCTGCCGCCGATTCTTTTGCCAAGTTTTTTTAAACGACTTATAGTTCTTAACCTTATAAATTGGATTCGCCTTATCCTTATCATGTACATAACTCGAAATAAATTTGTGTGCCTTTACTCATTGTAAGTTTGCTTCTACGTGATCTAAAAGCCATTAAGCCCGTATTTTCACCGGGACCTGATTGAGTACCAGGCTGCGTGCTGAAGGTATTTTTAAGCCATTATTTCTTCTTTTTAAACTGTCCGTGGAGTTGTGCTCTTTCCCCATTATTTGGAAAGAATCATTTATAATTCCACTCCATATAAAAGGAAACAAGTCTAATTTCGAGAGCTATACAGGTATTTGTAAGTCGTCTGATATTCCCAAGATTTTTGAGAAATTAATAACTACTAAACTTCAAAATCTGTCTAAATTTATAATTTCACCCTGCCAGCACGGGTTTATGAAATACTATCTGGTAACACGGCAGCGTTGCCCGGCGAAACATTTAGATTAAAATGCATTATGTTGAATTTGACTACTTTCGTCAACCGTAAGAAATACACAAAACTAACGTATCACAGTTTTCTCTCCCGTGGGGTAGGAAACTATATAGTTGAGCCACGTGACTAATGTGTTTTGTGTAGGGCTATGAAACTGTCTTTGAAGCCGATCTAACTAAACAAATAATCCCACTCATTTGTCCTTGACTTCCATTTCCCGCCCGTGGCGACGCGGAGAAGATTTTCGAAAATCATTTGTCATTTGAAAACCAATTCAACGAATAATACTAAAAATCCAGACAAAAGCTTTCCAACTATTTTCTGCCCATTGTATTGCACGCAAAGTACCGAGGTTTTTACTCCCTGTACCCATAAAATGGGTAAAAAGGGAGTATTGGATTTGTGCAAAAGTATGTAACAGGCAGAAGGAGACATCTCCGACCCTATAAAGTATATATATTCTTGATCAGTATCAAAAGAGATTTCGATTTGGCCATGTCCGTCTGTCTGTCCGTCTGTCCGTCTGTCCGTCTGTCCGTCTGTCTGTCCGTATGTATGAACGCAAGGATCTCAGCAACTATAAGAGCTAGAGACACCAAATTTGGAATGTAGGTTCGTGTATAGCGGGAGCAGGTCAAGTTTATTTTAGATTTGAGATATCTCCCCCGTTCCCCCGCTATTCGATAAAAACCGTTTTACAGTTACAATTTTCAAGATATAGCTTTAAGATTTGGCATGTCCAATACTTTAGTCCCTCTTAATCTACTGTCCAAATTTCAAGTCGATCGGATAATAAACACCTAAGTTATTCACGAAAGAAGATTCAGTGCTGCAGCAAGGGAAGAAGAAGCACAGTCACAACTTAAAATGCCTGGCTTGCGCTGTGGCTCGTGCGTGTGCGTATCTGTGTATGTATGTGTAAGTTAACGAAGATGCGATCGGAAATTTTTGACCTGGGTACAGGGAGTTTCGTAGTCGGGTATACTCGACTATAGCATTCTTACTTGTTTTTATTTATATTTGGAAATTTAATATGAAGCTGAATTCCAGACTTCACCCCTTTCGGACCGTGGGTGTTCATTTTTCAAAACCGGTAGCACGCACATGTGTCGAATTATTTAATGTGAGGTGCTTTGAAAATTAGTTTAAAAATAATTGGATGATCAACAGAAAAGTTTGATAATGAGTTTGAAGCCAATCGCATGAAATTAAAAATGTCGAATGCCAGAGTTCTCCTCGAACTTTCCGATCTTGGAGGTAGACTTTCCAAAATCTTTGACCACCACGTCTATTCTTTGTTTGTGTAGAACTTTGAAAATGAGTTTGAAGCCAATCGCATGAAAATTAAAAATGTCGAATGCCACAGTTTTCAGCCGATTTTCCGACCATGTGGTTGAATTTCCCAAAATCGCTGATACACGTGTTGAATTGTTTTACGTGAAGAGCTTTGAAAATTAATTTGAAGGTGATCGGACTAAAATTAGACTTCCGCCTATACAACCTTGAGACCCCCATTTTCCGCCCACGGGGGTGGATTTTTCAAAATATGTGTCAAATGATTTTTTGTGTAGATCTTTGAAAATGAGTTTGAAGGATTGGATGGTAAACAAAAAAAGTTTCATACAACAGTTTTCCGCGGTTTTCCACGCTTGTGGGTGGAATTTTCCAAAATTCCGTCTTAGTGTGCACTTTCATCATAGATGGAACCAACTGTGAAAATTTCAGCATCCTAGCTCTTACGGTTGAGGCTGTGCGATGATTGCCAATCAGTCAGTATGAACTCTTTTATATATATAGATAGATCTACTACCACTAACTTATTGGCATTTACTTATCTTGTAAAATGCAAAGATAGGATATTAACACTGATTACTCCTTGTACCCATAAAATGGGTAAAAAGGGGGTATTGGATTTGTGCAAAAGTATGTAACAGGCAGAAGGAGACATCTCCGACCCTATAAAGTATATATATTCTTGATCAGTATCAAAAGAGATTTCGATTTGGCCATGTCCGTCTGTCTGTCCGTCTGTCCGTCTGTCTGTCCGTATGTATGAACGCAAGGATGTCAGCAACTATAAGAGCTAGAGACACCAAATTTGGAATGTAGGTTCGTGTATAGCGGGAGCAGGTCAAGTTTATTTTAGATTTGAGATATCTCCCCCCGTTCCCCCGCTATTCGATAAAACCCGTTTTACAGTTACAATTTTCAAGATATAGCTTTAAGATTTGGCATGTCCAATACTTTAGTCCCTCTTAATCTACTGTCCAAATTTCAAGTCGATCGGATAATAAACACCTAAGTTATTCACGAAAGAAGATTCAGTGCAGCAGCAAGGGGAAGAAGAAGCACAGTCACAACTTAAAATGCCTGGCTTGCGCTGTGGCTCGTGCGTGTGCGTATCTGTGTATGTATGTGTAAGTTAACGAAGATGCGATCGGAAATTTTTGACCTGGGTACAGGGAGTTTCGTAGTCGGGTATACTCGACTATAGCATTCTTACTTGTTTCAGTTAGGTTTGTGACTCTGTTAATCATTCCCTTTTACTTCACAAATTTCATCTTCTGCGATATCCAAATAACATAATTCTTTGGATCTCTAACTATTTAACTCTTAGAACCTAAAGGGTTTATTTGAAAGGCTTAGTTTCCAAGCCTGTTACTTCCGGTGTACCACAAGGAAGTCATCTTGGCCCCTTATTATATACATTGTTCATAAATGACCTTCCTTTAGTTGTAAATCACTCCCGGGTGCTAATGTATGCCGATGATGTTAAAATTTGTATGTCATCTACTGATTTCTTATCTGGTCAAGGGCTGCAAACTGATCTTGATAGTTTTCAAGCCTGGTGTCGGGTAAATTTATTAAATCTGAATTGTGGTAAGTGTAACGTAATGTCTGTTTATAGGCGAATGCCCTTTTTAAATAATTATGTTCTTAATGATAAGCCGCTTGATCGAATTGAGTCGGTTGATGAATTGGGCATCCTTTTAGATCCCAAGCTTAAGTTTGACAAGCAGATCCCTTCCAAAGCTAATCATTCCTTTGGTGTCCTGGTTTCATTAAGCGTTGGTCGAAAGAATTTAAAGATCCGTACATTACCAAAACTTTTTATACTTCTCTTTCTCGATCCATTCTTGAATATTGGCCTTGTATTTGGTGTCCCCTAAACAAGGTTCATCAGGATAGAGTAGAATCGGTTCAAAATTAATTGCTGCTCCTTGCACTACGGGGTCTTAACTGGAATCCCAATACTCGCTTGCCTTCTTATCGTAGTAGACTCTTACTAATAAATCTTCCTTCTCATTCTGATCTTAAAGCCATGCATGGTGTAATTTTCTTGCACAAACTAATTAATGGCAAAACTGATTCTTCTGAATTAATAAGCTAAATTAGTTTTTCAGTTCCGGTTAGAAGTTCTACAAACTTCCTTCCTCTTTCTCTTCAAACCTGTTATACTAATTATGCTATCCAAAACACAAAAAAGGGCAAAAACGTGATTAGGTTGTATGTGGACGACGCCCAAGGTATTTTACCAGATGACAAGAAATATGAAGTCATAGAGAAATACCTAGTCCCTAAGGACGCAAATGGCGCTAGCAGATTCGTTGCGTTTTGCAATTATTGCCGATTTATGAAAACATCGAGGATTACTCCCGCCATATAACTAAATTATGCAAAAAGAACGAAAAATTCGAATGGACACCTCAATGTCAGAGAGCCTTGGATTATTATACTATGTTCCCGAAGGAAAAAGAGTATATTGGGTTGGTGAAATGTCCGTCTGATTGCATGAACGCAATTTTCTTCCATACGCTTGAAGCTAGAGCAATCAAACTTGGTACACATGTTGGTGTATACCCTCAATTTATAAAGTGTCAGGGTCCGGTGTAATTTGTGTTATTTGTGGAGTGGAAAAGAGAAAAACACAGTAGTCTGTATTTCAAATTTGGTGAATCTACTTGAACAAGTGTTTGAGAGATATAGTTTGTTTATTTGCGGGGAAGTGGGTGGGAGGACCAAATTTGGAATCACTTTTAATTGTTGTATGTTCACAAACAAATTAATAAATAATAAAAATGAGATTTCATATAGAAGTAGTGGTAGCTAGAATCTATATATATATAAGAGTTCAACCGGGCTGACTGACTGACGGACTGGCGACCTTTAGACAGCCCAAACGGAAGTAGCTTGAAGCCTAAAATTTGTACAGTAGTTTCTTTTTATACATTATGTGGGAGCTATCTAAAAAATTGCTTAAATATATATCGGGAAGTATGAGAAAATTGTATGCAAATCTCGGTATGTGCCAGCTGCTGCATAACAACGTGAAAGCGCAAAACAGATAAAAAATCTCTCTTGAATCGCTCTCCTGGCCTTAACAGTTATAAGTGCGACTGAAATCGCCATATTGCTTTTGTCTCTCAGGTTCTGCCTATGCTTTGCTCTCGATCTACGGTAGCTAGGGAGCTGCTGCTGGAGTTAATTCTTTTTATTAAGCCACGATTTGGTCAATTTTAATCATTTGAGTTATTTAACGAATTATGTACCTTTTTACTCCCTGTACCCATAAAATGGGTAAAAAGGGGGTACTAAATATGTGCAAATGTATGTAACAGGCAGAAGGAGACATCTTTGACTCTATAAAGTATATATTTTCTTGATCAGTATCAAAAGCGAATTCGATTTGGCCATGTCCGTCTGTCTGTCCGTCTGTCCGTCCGTATGTATGAACGCAAGGATCTCAGCAACTATAAAAGCTAGAGACACCAAATTTAGAGTGTAGGCTCGTGTATAGCGGGAGCAGGTCAGTTTGTTTCTTGAGATATTTCCCCCCGTTCCCCCGCTATTCGATAAAAACCGTTTTACAGTAGCAGTTTCCAAGATATACCTTTACAACTTGGCATGTATGATACTTTGGTCACTCTCAATCTACTGTCCAAATTTCAAGTCGATCATATAATAAACATGGTAGTTATACAACAAGCAAGATTCTGTGCTGAAGCGCGGGGGGTGGAAGTAGAAGCACAACCACCATTTAAAATGCCTCGCGTGCGCTGTGGCCCGTGTGCGTTCATCTTTATGTATGTGTGTGAGTATGTGTAAGTGTAGGAAGACGCGATCGGAAATATTTGATCTGGGTACAGGGAGTTTTGTAGTCGGGTATAATCGACTATAGCATTTTTACTAGAGTGGCGAAACTACTATACATGCCAAATCCCAAATCTATATGAAAATTGTTACTGTAAAACGGTTTTTATTGTATTGCGGGGGAACGGGGGAAGATATCTCAAATCTAAAATAAACTTGACCTGCTACCGCTATACACGAACTTACATGCCAAATTTGGTGTCTCTAGCTCTTATAGTTACTGAGATCGACGCGTTCATACATACGGACAGACAGACGGACATGGCCAAATCTTTGTTGATTTTTTTTTGTATTGTTAAAAATTTTAATATTATATTTATCAAATATATTTAACCAGCGTACTGCTGCCAATGTGGCAACTTAAGATGGTTATACATAGAAACAAAAACTAAAGTAAACGATTCAAGTGTAAACTTTAAACATATTTTACGTATTTTATATTTTACATATTTACAAGTTTAAACAAAAACAAAAATTAATTAAATTTAAATTATAATTCAGATAAGTACCCTGTTTGAAAGGTCTTTGGGGTGGATCTTTTTGAGCCTTTTGCGTGCTCTGACCGTACGCCTCGCTAATACATTTGGATGGTCTTTTAAGCTTTCAAAATATGTTTGTGATTGCAGCTGCAGCACATCCCCCATTTTGCGTACTTTAAGGTCCCTTTCAATATCTCTGGTACTCATGTACCAGGGAGCGTCGCAGATTCTTCTCACGACTTTTCTTTGGGCCACTCTTATCTTGCAGCAATGCCATACACTTGGAGTGCGTATTTCCAAGTGGGAGCCAAAATACTTTTAAAAATATTTACTTTGTTGCCATCTTCTTGGCTTTGTTCAGCACGTTATTTTGTACCATGGTGACGTGCCTTGCAAACGTCAGCCGTTTTCCAATATAACTCCCAGATGGGAGAAGACGAGATCCAAGCATTGAGATGCCTGGACACAGCTGATGCCGGTTGCCAAAGGTAACGTTAGCACATTTGTTGGCTTTGATGCCAATGTTCCACTTTAGCGCCCATGACTCAAACGAGTCCACGTACTGCTGCAAGGCTTCCATGGCAACCTGTATGCTTGCACTTCGAGTCAACACAGGTGTGTCGTCCGTTAGCACATTTGTTGGCATTGATGCCAATGTTCCACTTTAGCGCCGATGACTCAAACGAGTCCACGTACTGCTGCAAGGCTTCCATGGCAACCTGTATGCTTGCACTTCGAGTCAACACAGCTGTGTCGTCCGCAAAGGTTGCTATGAGGACATTCTCTCATCGGACAGCTTGCACTGCACTTGATGTGGGCATATCATCTGTGTAAGGCGAGTATAGTGTGGGCCCAAGAACGCTCCCTTGAGGCACTCCAGCATTAATGAGTCTTCTTGTTGACTTGCCGCCATCAACTGCAACGCAGAAATACCTATCGAGGAGAAAGCTTCTCGTTAACTCGAAGAGCTGCCATACTCGATAGAACGCTTGCTGTATATCCATAAATACAGAGTAGTATGTTCCTATGGCCTCATGGCCTCAAGGACGAAATTGACTACTCTGTGTAGATGTTAGGTGTGCCATGACTTTTTCGAAAACCAAACTGCCACTTTGGTATTCTTTGTGCGACACTGTCCAGTTTTAGAATCCTTTCCAAAATGATTCTCTCCAACATCTTTCCTATCACTGGGAGAAGGCTTATTGGCCTGTAGAAGTCGACTTCCGTGGGTTGCTTTTCAGGCTTAGGGATCATTGTTATAAGGGCCGATTTCCAGACTCTAGGAAAATATGCCAGTCTTAAAGTGCTATTGAATAGCAGTACCACAAAAAGTAACGCTTTTTTTGGTAGAATTTTGAGTGTCCTGTTGTCCAACAAATCTTCGCCTGGGGATTTTTTAACCTTTAATTTTTGGACAAGTTGCAACACTTCTGGCAGAGTGACGGGGCTTGATAGCAAGGAAATTTGGAAAGGCGTTTTCAAAGAGGTCTGCACAATCTTTTTTGTGTGCTCTGATGTGAAGTTGAATGGTGTAAATCTGCTCTCCAAGCCGTCGGCAAAGATATTCGCTTTTTCCTGGCTAGAATAGCACCAGCCTCCTGCAGGGTCCTTAATAGGAGTTTTAGGCACCGTGTGTCGTTTGAACCGACGAGTTAATTTCCAGAGAGAGTACAATTACACATACACACACACATACACAAAGACGCACATACACAAGCGACAGCCCAAGCGGCATCGCAAGCGAGGCATTTTAAGTGGTGGCTGTGCTTCTTCTTCCCCCCGCGCTCCAGCCCTGAATCGTGTTTGTTGAATAACTTCCGTGTTTATTATCCGATCAACTTGAAATTTGAACAGTAGATAAAAAATGTATTATACATGCCAAGTCCCAAAGCTATATCTTGAAAATTGTTACTGTGAAACGGTTTTTATTGAATAGCGGGGGTGTGGGGGGAATATATCGGATCCAAAATGAACTTGTCCTGCGCCCACTATACAGGCACCTACATTTCAAATTTGGTGTCTCTAGCTCTTATAGTTCCTGAGATCCTTAAGTTCATACACACGGACAGACGGGAATGGCCAAATCGAAATCTCTTTTGATACTGATCAAGAATATATATACTTTATAGGGTCAGAGATGTCTCCTTCTGTCCATTACACATTTCGAGACAAAATTATAATACCCTCTGCTAGGGTATAAAAACAAATAAGAAAAATGCATAATAATTAAAAAAAAATTAATAATTAATATCAAAGTAAATTAGGATGCAATATTTTTAAAAGAAAATACCGCTTGAGCAACAAATATTTGGTCATATTCATTACATGATATCCAATGTAGTTTTCGGATAGCGGAAAAATGTGGTACCTTCGTCCATTTCTCGGTAATATGTAGAGTTATTTCACTGATTTTTACATTATTTGAATTCCCGATGTTGTTCTTTGCGCATTCAAAGAAAGATTCTTTGCGCATTCAAAGAAAGAGCTGGCATCTTGTAAAATAACATTTCGAGTTTTGGTCAGTTGCCAAATTTTTCTTTTAATTAAGGCTCCAACTCTATCGACTGCTCGTAGACTACTTATTATAAATTTATTTTAAAATTGGGAACTACTTCCGTCTGAAAATATGAACATTTTTGTAAAATGACAATGTAAAACATATACATCGATTTTACTATGACTTAAACTATTACTAATGATAGCATATGATATATGCTATGATATGATATGAGTTTTATTGAAAGTCCACGCTACGCAAGTAAAAATGGAAACTTGGCTGTAGTTTAAGTGCACTCTGTATTTCATTTTGGAATGTAAGTCTATAATTTTCGTCAAAATCTATTTGTACTACAAGTTCCTCTAGTTTTAAATTTGTTTTTGTGTTGTCAAAGTGATTTAGTTGGGCTCTCTTAACAAAGAAGTGTTGTTTGAAAATTGGCAGCTGCACTTCTAGTTCATGAATTAAATCTGACAACGGAGCAACAGTGCATGTTAAAGTTATTCTGTCGTCAACTTTTCTCCAATGTTTCCATTTTACATTTTCTTCCATTTTAGTTAAGCAAGGGGCACCAAGTCATTTTTAATATCCTTTGTAAATTTCCAACAACAGTTTGTCATACAATTTTCATTTGTAATGTTGCAAACAGATTGCAAAAAGTTTTGATGACCATTGGGAAATGATTTTATGATGTTAGCACAACCCCCCTCTAACAAAAATCAAAAATTGGCATGATAAATGCATACACACATATTATGTGGCATTTTGCTAGATGGCTTTATGTGTCTTTGTCGACATTGGTTTACTTATAGCTTCTTCAGTACATTCTTTTTTATAAGTCTCGTAGGCTTTTGCAACTGTTATAATCATAAATCGCGTAAATACAACTTCTCCATCTATAATAAAAGTGTCCTTTCTGCCTGCACACTGAACGCTTATATCATTGCGACGGTAGAAATCTTTTATTTCAGAAAATGACGCTTTTGTTTTAGCTGATACCATAAAATTGTGTTCTAAATTTTCTTATTTTTGGTATAAAGCCTCAACAATCTTAGCTCTTTCCTCTGTTGCCAGTGGTAGTGCATTTTCTGCCTTCTTAAGAGCTTTCCCAAATGTTTGCATGCACTTGTAGGGTTCGGAGCTAGTTGTGCTTCTCCGCATTAATATTTTTAATTTTTTCGCGTTACTTTCTCTGCCTTTTTATATTATTATCTCGCAAATTTTTAAGCAGCTGTTTATTATTCATTGTCAATTGCTTGAGTTTAGCGCGACGTTTTCTCATCCTCTCAGCTGCTTTATCGAGGTACTCTTTGTTTTTAGCTGGATCTCTTTTAATTTTATCATAGTGACTCTTGTTAGCATTATTTTTGCGTTCGCCAATTTTTTCATCCATCTGCTTAAATTATAGTATGTGTATTAAATAATGAAAACATGAATTGCTTGAAAACGTTACACTTACGGTCGCAAACGCTTTACACTTTGAAAATTAATAACAAATAATTTGCTCAATTTATGTGTGCACTTTCAGTAATTACTCGCTGAGAACTGATAAGAAATGCTATTTTAGGTTCGCGAACGTTACACAAAAATAGCAAGGAAAAGAAACGCCAAAATTTACCGTTGATCGGCCTTTGCTTGATCTCTTATAATTTTTTTTGTTAATTGGTTTTTGGTACAATGATTCCATAAGAAGAGTGCAATCATAACATACATAAGTAGTCAACAATAATTCAAGAGAGAAATGACAATGATATGAGCAAAGAACAGACAGAATCATGTCTGTAGCGTACCCAATTTTCTCCAAATAACAATTAAAATATTTGGTAAGCTAATATTTTACTAAAATTTAAACATATCTTTTTATGAAAAAAAAATTGAAAATATAATTATATATTCATTCACAAAAAAAAACGAATAAAAAATTTGAGTAAAAAAACACAAAATATATATATTAGCTCCATTATGTTACGTTATTTTTCAAAAGGAGGGATGTGTAGCGCGAGCTTATATTAGTCGTAATATAAGTAATAACATAAACTCTTATGTACACACAAGCCCAAAGTTGTCAAATAATCATATTTCAGTAATAAGATACGCTCAATCGCGCGTCCACAGTGACAAACTGCTGCCCATGCACATAAAGGCACTTGAAGTATGTGCGCATGAGAGTTACACACACTCACATACTCTCTAGAATCCTGAAGCTCTCTCGCCCACCGAAACTCTCTCACCCTTTAGTAAACTTGTCGCATAGGAACCTCTCATAGGATATAGAATAAGAAAACGGAATTATTAATAAAGGACCTGCGCAACAAACCCTCATTGAATATAGCCCACCCTTCCGCTATTTTCCGGATTTTAGTAGTGTGTATCTCATAAGGTTGATGAAAGTAGTAAAATTCGACATAATTCACTTTAATCTAAATATTTCGCCGGGCAAGGCCGGGGTATTACCAGCTTGTATAAATGTATATATATATAAATAACTTATTGTATAGAATAACCTCTTCTTCTTGTCACTTGGTGAATTTGATCCGTTGCTTGAATGGCGAATAGCTCGGTTTTGTCGTCTTTCATAGCTATAGTCACGCTTTCTTTCCCGAGATCGTGTTCTTTTGTCTTTAGGGTTAATATCTTTTGATGAATCTCTGTCATACACTGGAGATTTGAAGCGATGTCTTAATCTTCCCGGCGATCTAGATCTATGGTGGCCTGGACTTCGTCGGCGGTCTACTTTTTCCTTTTCTTTTTCCTTCATTATCCTGTTGAAAGCTTCTAGAGGATCGTCTATAAGTCTGAAAAAGGATATCAATATTATTCTATATGCAAATATAATAACTACCATAAATCTTTAGTTAAGAGTGCATGACTGGAATGAATGTACACAGGTCTGGTATGTGAAAACCGGGAAAATGGCATTTGTAAAATTATTACGGTGAATGGCAAAGAAATGCGTTTGTAGCTTCCGGTAGTACTCCAACACTAGTGCGAAAAGCAGTTGCAATTCAAGTTGGTGTATGACGGTTTGATTTCGAAAAAAGTTGAACTGGACAGAGACATGCAGTAAAACTCATATGGCCCTATTTATACATAAATCTTGACAAAGAATCCCCAAATAACTTTTATGTTTATAGTTTTCAGGAAATATTATCTGTTTAAATACGTTTTATCCATTGCAAGAAAGCGCGAGCAGACTAAATGAAATAACTTCAGCTGCATGTGACATTTAACACAGCACATAGCACTACATTTTGTTTTTCTACGTTTCTGAATTTAAATTTCGATATTTTGCTTCGTCTGGAAACGCTCTTGGCCAAGAAATACGTACCGGTGCGTCGCTCCATTGGTGGCATTAAAGTATTCCGGGCTGTGTACCACAGGCTTATATGACATACAACCAGTTGTGTGGCTGCTGTGCAGCTGTGCTAGCGTGCCCGCACGCGTGTGTTCAACTGCGGCTTCACCTAGTGTGCTGCGGAAAATAACACTACTTTCAGTTCCCGGATACACCATGTGTACCTGTCTTCAATTTAATTTTCTAAACAAAACCAAAACCAATAAAAATGGTGCAATGCATTGGTAAATGTTGTAGGCCGATCTAAGACGTTTGATGAAGTGTATTGACACAAAATTTTCTGACTGAAAAACACTGTTCACCACAGTGAACAATGCCAATGCCAGATTTCAAGAAAATGGAGGAATTAGCAGGTGGTTCGCCTGGTCAAAAACGGGCTGAACTTATAAAGATTTGGCCTTAAAAAGAACTACAACTACCCAAAATTCAACTATTGCACCCACAACCACGGCAACCACTATTGCGATGTTAACTCCACAACATCGTGTTGCGCGATGACATCTGGAATATTTTTACACACAGTTTCCGTTTGGTGCAGGTGACAAATTTTGTGGCAAGAGGTAATAAGAAAATGAACCTTACAATACAACAATTAAGAACGGAAAAGTTAAACCAATAAATACTTCCCAAGCCTCCCTCACAGAAAAGTCAGTTCTCTAAGAGATCTGTATCCAGCAGTTGCAGCTGAGCTCCGAGACCACCTTCATTAAAATGACGAACCGCGAGATGGCTGCACTCGCAAAAGAGCTTCCTAGAGCAGAAGCTCTTAAAGTCGCTAAAGCAACTCCCGCCGATACCAAGTTTAAGCGGGTCCGCTCAGACGACAAGTCCCCGGAGCCAGGTACGTCGAAGAAGCCGAGTAATGCTTATTCAGAGCCGACAGCGGTCGGTGTCAAGCTCGGCTTCAGTTCGACCGATAGGAAAGCGCCACTGGCAGCCGAGCAATTGGCGAAGCTAAAAATGGCCATCCTTGACGCCACCAAAAACTGAAAATTTACGAGCGTAAGACCACAATTTGAGGGGTGTGTGCCCCGAAATGAGAGGTTGATGATCGTCTGACATGACAACAACTCAGCGAAATGGGTCAGGAGCAACTTTAGCCCCATTAAGTCAAAAAGTGCGTTAGACCTGCGAGAGCCAGTTCACCCAGACACACCTGGTGCGTGGCTACTTCGCCAATAGCTTGCAAATGCCCAATGAGGAAGCTATGGAGTATATTGACGCCCAGAACGAAGTTGACACCAGTCAGTGGATAGAGCCGCGGAAAACATGCTGCATCTAGCCTAATGGTCGACGACACATCGATGCAATCGCTCATTAAGGGCGGCGACAAAATCTGGTTCTGCTCTGGCAGGACGTCTAGCTGCCACCGCTAGATCCTCGGAATCGGAAAGTTCGCCAAGTACCATGAGGCTTCCCAAAGGTGTGCGCGGCAATGGCTCCCGACGATACAAGAATGCGCGCTCCACGACAGAGCGGTACAGGAAAACCCTGCGGGTACTCCAAACGAACCTGCACCACGCTAGAGAAGCATCGGACACCCTGTGCAGGATCGTCGCCGAAAATGGAATCAACTGGCATTCGTTCAGGAGCCATGATTGAGTGGTCGAAGGCTTATGTAAATTGTTATATGACCGAACGGGTGGAACGCTTGCGCCGCTATCGTTTTGAAATAAAACCGTAAGGCACTTCCAGAGTACGGGAAATAGTTGTGGCAGCGCCTTTTTTCCCCGGTTACACTGATGATGCCCCGCCGACGGAGGACCAGAGGCTCGTTGACTTCTGCGGCTTTAATAATAAGTACCTCGTCAACGGCAGCGACGCCAACACCCATCACACTGTTTGGGGGAGTATTGATGTGAATAAACGTGTTGAGTGCCTTTCAGAATAACTTTTGTGTAGTCATTAGCTATATCCAGCTAATAAAGACAACATGTGAGGCGATTGAGCCCTCACCCGCCCACAATAACTAAATATTAGGCTAAATACTGTATTGATACGTTTAAGTTATTGAAGTTGAAGCGCAAGAAGCGCGATTTATATTGTAATGATAATTAGGGATAATGAATAGTGTAATAATAGGCTAACGTCATATTAGAATATGAGTGACGGCGAGCCCACGGTCGCATGCTAAGGCTCCCTTTCCAGTAAGAGAGCCGCTCAGTGGTGAAGATCGAAAGCTGAGGGGTGAGTTTAGCATTAAAACCGAGTCGCATCCTTGCCGAGAAGAGACGAGTTAATAAGTGTCCGTCCGCCAACGAGGACGCAAGTAAAACGGAGGAAATAGTGTAGTGGGTGCAAACGAGAAGCCGCGAGTTCGACCGCGAGCCGGTGCGCCAGTGCAAGCAATCTGAGTTGGGCGATCAGCGAGCGCGCATCGGAAGAAGTGTGTGTAAAAGATAACGGCAAGAGAGTGTGTCGTAAGATAAAAATTGTAGTATTTTAGTTAAACGGATAATAATAAATGTTTTATTAACTATCTAATCCCAAAGTGCAAGTGATCTGGGTTTTGGCTTTTACCAGACGGTGTGTAACGAGAGCGAGGAAACGGAGTGCGACTGAGGCTTCTGCCCTGTCACTGTAAGGTAGAGTGCGTCTGGGACTCTAGCCCGGCTACCGGTAGGTAAAGTTCGACTGAGGCTCTTGCCTGGCATCTGTTAGGTGGAGTGCGTACGACGTTCTTGCCCAGCCACCGTAAGGTGGAGAGCGACTGAGGCTCTAGCCCAGCACTGCTGGGTGGTGTTCTATTTGTGTAGTGTAGTGCGTATAGCAGGATCGGGGTTGGTTTTGGATTGCTTGCTAGGCCCACGACGCAGTGCCTCAGCGATTTACAAATATTTTTATAAACGGACCTTGGCTTGACTGAGATTTGTACCTCGGCCGAGGAACTTCTTTACAAACAATCCAACATTTAAGATTTATTCTGGTCAGTAGATCCCTTTCTAATTACATCTATAATAGAAGAGTTACCGACGAGGCCCTATCAGACCACCAGCACATCAGGCTTGATCACCTGAGACAAGCCGAACTCCAATCAAATTCTTACAACCCTAGGAAAACAAGCTGGGACATTTTCAGGGCCTCTTTAGCATTGAAAGCTGATCAACTGACCAGCAATGCTAACTCCATTAGTGAGATAGAACTTTCTACCACGACATGACAGTCATCAAACCTCACAGGGCGAACCATGAGGTTCCTTGGTGGAACGAGTAAGGTTACTGTCCAAAGGTTGGAGGTCAGAAGACACTTTAATAGAGCCAAGGCCAACAGGGGCATGTGGGCCACATATAGAGCTAAGCGCGATACTTGGCGTAACTACTGCGAAAGTGGAAGCAGTCAGATTGCAAAATGTCCTCACCAATGTGGTGGAGCTACTCAAAAGAATTGATGGTTCTTACACTCAGGACAGACGGGAAAAGGTAGAAGTTTTAGTTCAGGTGAATTTTCCATATAGGTCTTAGTCTCTAACGATTCCTCTTATTACGAGGTTTCCACACTACCTGACTGACGTGTTCATAGCCTGTCGGTGTTATCTTCGACTCGGCCACAAAGTCATTCGCGCCCCTTAAAGCCCCAGGAGGCGATCAGATCTTTCCAGCCTTGCAGAAAAAAAGGCTCGAGGATATCATTTTCCGCTTATTGGTTTACTTAGGGCGAGCTTCGCTTGGGGATACATCTCACAGCCCTGGAGACGGGTTAACGTGATTTTCTTCCCCAAGCAGGGAAACCGACCCCTAGATCAACCTAAGTCTTATAGACCAATAAGCCTAACATCGTTCCTGCTAAAAACAGCGGAACGATTGGTGGGTTTGCAAGTTCGGTATAAGTTGGGAGTCACCAATCCCCCACATCATACCCAATATGCTCCGTCCACAGCAATTTGGCAAAAGCCTATATCCAACAGATTTTTATTGCTAGTCACTAAATTTAGCATAAAGCATCAACAAATTTTCGACACCCCGCAAATGGGCAAAATCTATATGTTCCATACCTGTACATGTAGTCACCAAATTTTACCTACTGTTTTTTTACGTCCTATAACAATCCCACAAATAACAAATTATACCAGACTTAAAACAGAGTATTCTACTGTCTGATAAGTCAGACAGCAACCTTCTTAATTTGTAAAATTATTTTTGGTGTAGTTTTGCAATTGAGGATCTTTAACGGGAGAGCTCCCGTAGGAATGAGTTAACCAAAATCTATGACCGCAACATTTAATTGTTCAATATATATCGATTTGCGTAAATACTTGAAAATGAGTTTTACTCCAATCGCAGGAAAATTAAAAATGATGAACCACTATGGGTGAGTTTCCCAAAATCGATAATATGGGTCGAATTGTTTAATGTGGAAAACTTTAAAAATGAGTTTTGAGCCAGCTGCATAAAAATTAAAACTATCAAATGACAAAGTTTTACATTAATTTTCCTACATTTGGGGTGAATTTTCTGAAATCTGTGGGAACAGAGTCAAAACATTTTATGTGTATAAGTTTGAATGAGTTTGAAGCCAATTGCATGACAATTAAAAGTCTTGAAAGTCAGAACTTTTCATAAACTTTCTTACCGTGGAAGTGAATTTTCTAAAATCGGTGAGTCATGTTTCGAAATATTAAAAAGCTTTGATTATGAGCTTGAAGCCAATCGGACGATAAACAAATGCGATTATTACGTTTATGTGTAGAATCTTTCAAAAAGGTAAAATGCCAATCGCATTAAAATTAAAAATGTCTAAGATGTTGTGTAGAACCATGGTCATGAGTTTGAAGCCAATCGCATGAAAATTTAAATGTCGAATGCCAGAGTTTTGCACAAACTTTCCGCACGAGGCGAATTTTCGAAAATCTGTGAAACTTGTGTCGAATTATTTAATGTGAAGAGCACATACAACTTTGAGACTCCCATTTTCCGCCCATTGGGGTGGGTGAGCACCGAACTCTTATTTTTACTCCCTGTACCCATAAAATGGGTAAAAAGGGGGTATTGGATTTGTGCAAAAGTATGTAACAGGCAGAAGGAGACATCTCCGACCCTATAAAGTATATATATTCTTGATCAGTATCAAAAGAGATTTCGATTTGGCCATGTCCGTCTGTCTGTCCGTCTGTCCGTCTGTCCGTCTGTCTGTCCGTATGTATGAACGCAAGGATCTCAGCAACTATAAGAGCTAGAGACACCAAATTTGGAATGTAGGTTCGTGTATAGCGGGAGCAGGTCAAGTTTATTTTAGATTTGGGATATCTCCCCCGTTCCCCCGCTATTCGATAAAAACCGTTTTACAGTTACAATTTTCAAGATATAGCTTTAAGATTTGGCATGTTCAATACTTTAGTCCCTCTTAATCTACTGTCCAAATTTCAAGTCGATCGGATAATAAACACCTAAGTTATTCACGAAAGAAGATTCAGTGCTGCAGCAAGGGGAAGAAGAAGCACAGTCACAACTTAAAATGTCTGGCTTGCGCTGTGGCTCGTGCGTGTGCGTATCTGTGTATGTATGTGTAAGTTAACGAAGATGCGATCGGAAATTTTTGACCTGGGTACAGGGAGTTTCGTAGTCGGGTATACTCGACTATAGCATTCTTACTTGTTATACTATGTTCCCGAAGGGAAAATAGTATATTGGGTTGCGAAAAGTCCGTCTGTCCGTATGAACGGAATTTTTTTCCACACCCTTGAAGCTAGTGCAACCAAACTTGGTACACATGTTGGTGTATACCCTCAATTTATGAAGTGTCGAGATTGCCCCCCCACCATCACCCCGCAATTTGGGGAAACCCTGTATCTTCCACATTTTTAAAGCTATAGTCACCAAATTTGGCATACAGACTAATGTTGAGATTCCTGACAGATCTGCATCCGGAGATATCTGAAATTAAAAACAAACTTGATCTGCGTATGGTATACAGGAACCTACATTCGAAATTTAGTGTCTCTACCTCTTGTAGTTGCTGAGATCGACGCGTTCATACAGACGGACAGACGGGCAGACAGACGGACATGGCCAAATTGTAATCTCTTTTGATACTGATCAAGAATATATATACTTTACATGGTTGGAGATGTCTCCTTCTGCCTGTTACAAACAATTACACAGATTTAGTACCCCCTTTTTACCCATTTTATGGGTACAGGGAGTAATAAACCGAACTCAGCAAGCATTTCCTTTGTTGTACATTGAAATAAAGCAAAAATGAAAATAAATGCAGTTTAGAGCTAGAGCTTACAGTATACAGTTGTTTGGAATTTTTGCTAACAAAAGCGCATTTATCAATTTGTGATTTCAATACTTCGAACAAATCGTTTGGCTTCGTTTGAAGTGGAAATTTAAAATTTTTGAGGTGTTGTATATGTGCATGCATATTCAAATTATACCATTTTATTTTATTTAAAAAAATTTTGCCAAGAAAATGTAGTCTAGGTGAAAAATCTACTGATGCTGGCAGAGCAGAAGAAACTGATGCAGAGCGCACACATCGAGGACAAGATAATCGAGAACGCAGTGCGCGGTCCCGTTCAGGGTTACGAGAAGCAAGGATCACTGATAATCGCGCACATATAAATTTCAATCGTGATGCATTCAACTATGATAGTCAAGTGGATTATAGTTCATAGAAATCAGAGGTTATTGGTCCCATGATGAAAATTTGTAAGCATTGCAAGCACTCAAATTCAGCAATTGGAAAAGTCAAATTGCCGGCATTGAACTGTCAACCAGAACCACATTCCTTGGATTTTGAAATCACCAGAATCAAAACAATTCTTGAAGAATATTAAGGCATACAATTCATGTTTTCAAATGACTTCGTTTGGTGCAATTGTAAAGAAGTTCCTAGGCCGAGGTACAGATCTCAGTCGAGCCCAGAGGTGTTTACAAGAATATTTGTAAATCGCTGGGGCACTGAGAACGACGTTCGTAGACAACCCAAAATACCCGGACTCTACTGGCTACACTACACAATTCGAACGCTACCCAACAACGGCCGGGCCGTCGCACAGCGCCTAATAGTATCCGGGCCAAAGCCTCAGTCGCACTCCACCTAATAATGGCCGGGTCGCAGCCTCAGACGCACTCCACCTAACAGTGGCCGGGCTGGAGCCGCAGACTCACTCTACCTGCTAGTAGCCGGGCAAAAGCCTCGGACACATTCTACCCAACAGTGGCCGGGCCGAAGCCTCAGACGCACTCGACTCACTCACACTCGCTGGACTTAAACAAGAAACTGGCACTCGCACACTTCCTCCTTTCCAAACTCCAACACCTGTATTTGATTAGTACTGCTTTTGAATCTGACATAATCGCTTATTCTGAGACTTGGTTAAACTCTACCATTTCTGACTGCGAAATATTGTCAAACAAATTTATAAATTTTAGGCATGACCGACCGATTAGACGAGGTGGTGGCGTTCTAATTGCCGCCAATACAATACCACACTACAGTCGGAATTGTTATCCCTAAATTCTTCTGCTGATGTTGAAAAATTTGCTGTAAAAGTTACTATTCCATCATCTGTTCTCTATATTACCTACTCTTATATTCCTCCTGCTTCTGATTTACAAGTTTATATGCAACATATTGACTGTATTAACGAAGTATTTTCCCAATTGTTGTGCTTGGTGATTTTAACTTGCCCGCCATAGCAAGGTCGTTTGTCGACTGCGCAAATTATCTTACTCCCTCCTTTCAGCATGACTTCATAGACTGCCTACTAGACCTTCCTCTTTTCCAAATGAACTCTATCACTATTAACTTAAATAGAATATTAGATCTTGATTTTACTTAAGACTGTATAAATGCTTCCATCTCCAGGTCAACTCCCTTATCTGTGCCTGAAGATTTATATTTCCTTTATCAACTGATCTCTGCAACTGATTGGTCCTCGCTTGACAACGCAGTTGACATTGATAACGCTCTAATCTCATTATATGTAACACTTAACTCTCTATTAGACATATGTATTCCAAACTTTTCTCGTAGATCTAGTTGTGCTAAGCCCCCTTGGTTTACGCCCAGACTCTCCAACTTAAAAAATATTAAATCTAAATATTTTAAAAAGTTTAAGATGTCTGGTTCTTGTCTCGACGTATCTAAACATTCTATTGCTAAATCTAACTTCTCTCTTTTTAACTCACAATGTTACACGGAATATATCGCCCGATGCAAAAGTCAATTTGCATACAATCCTAAACATTTGTATTCTTTTGTTATCTCTAAATGTAAATCTTCACGTCTTCCTTCTTTCTTTTTTTGCACTGAAAAAGCATGCAGTGACTCAACTGCTGTGAATTTATTTGCCAAATTTTTCCAATCCACCAATTCATCTATTCCTCTTTCTAACACATCCTATCCCTACAGTATTTCTTCTTCTAATAATATTTTTGCTCCCACTATTTCCGCATTATCGCTTCTATCTGCTATTAAGTCCGTAAAACATTCTTACTCTCCTGGGCCTGATCATATTCCAAGTTGTGTGTTAAAGGAATGTAGCTCTTCTTTAACTCTTCCCTTACTTAAACTTTTTAATCTTTCTCTTACTACTGGAGTCTTTCCATCTCTTTGGAAAGACTCATTTATCATACCTCTACATAAAAAAGGTGGTAAGTCTCATATTTCTAATTATAGAGGTATTGCAAAGTTGTCTGATATCAAAATTATTTGAGAAAATTATTACAGAAACTTTGCAGCATCTCTGTAAATCTATAATTTCTTCATCCCAACATGGATTTATAAAGACTCGGTGTACTACGACAAATTTACTAGAGTTTTCATATATTAAAAATGATGCATACCAAAAGAAAATGCAAACTGATGTCATTTACACTGATTTCAGTAAAGCATTTGACTCTGTAAACCATGATCTTTTGATTTATAAACTTAATTGTATTGGCTTTCCTATCTCTTTTATGTCTTGGATTTCTTCTTATTTGAAAAATAGAACCCAAAAAGTACTACTTAGATCTACAATTTCTAAAGCTGTTTTCGTAACTTCTGGTGTACCCCAAGGTAGTCACCTTGGTCCTTTATTCTTCACACTTTTTATTAATGATCTTCCATCTATTTTATTACACTGTCATATACTCATGTATGCAGATGATGAAAAACTTATTCTATCATTTAATAATCCTCTCCAAACTAGACTACTTCAACGTGACTTAAACTCTATGCAACTGTGGTGTTTGGCTAATCATCTTCCTCTTAATTGTTGTAAATGCATGTCTATGACTTTCAGTCGATCTATCTTGGTAAATATACTATTGATAACTTTCCCTTAAAACGCATTACCTGTGTTAAGAACTTGGGTGTCACTTTTGATTCAAAACTTTAAGTTGCATATTTCCTCAATTGTTAATGTTGCCAAGGCCGTACTTGGATTCAACAAGCGTTGGTCGAAGGAATTTAATGATCCTTTCACCACAAAACTGCTCTATGTGTCGCTCGTACGCCCTATTCTGGAATACTGCTCATGTATATGGTCTCCTCAATACAAAAATAGTGAGATCCGTATTGAGTCAGTTCAGAAGCAATTTCTATTATTTGCCCTACGTAGTTTAAATTGTGATCCTAATATTCGTCTGCCATCTTATCCCAGTAGACTCTTACTTTTAAATCTTCCGACATTAGCTAACCGTAGAATAACTCTTGGTGTGGTTTTTATACATAAGTTGATTAGTGGCGACATAGATTCTCCCTTTCTTTTAAGTCGTCTTAATTTCTCTGTCCCATGTAGACCTACTAGAAATTTTATTCCCTTATCTCTTCCTACATGCACTTCTGATTACGCTTTACACAATCCTTTTCGTGCACTATGCACACAGTACAATTCTGTTTTCCATGTTTTCTCCTCGGAACTCTCTCTTCCCTCCATTAAGCTTGCTCTTTTGAATAGTAATCTCTGGCCAATCCCAGCTGTGAGCAGGGGCGCAGCTTGCCAGTGTGGCAAATAATCTTCCCCCGTTGGGTCGGAGATTGCCCATACTATGTCCCCCTTTATTTCCTATTT
This sequence comes from Hirtodrosophila confusa, assembly GCA_035043065.1. Taxonomy (NCBI): domain Eukaryota; kingdom Metazoa; phylum Arthropoda; class Insecta; order Diptera; family Drosophilidae; genus Hirtodrosophila; species Hirtodrosophila confusa. The sequence continues at coordinate 268,663 of JAWNNI010000189.1, forward strand.
TCTACTCTATAACTCTTTTATTCTTTCCCATCCCTACCCGTTGCTAGATCCTTTTTTCCTTAATGTAATCTCTAAACAACCTCGCTGTGAGCTGGGGCACAGCTTGCCAGACTGGCTAATAAAACTTCCCCCACCGGGTTGGAGATTTCATTTAATTTCATTCCTACTGTCTTTCTTTATTCTTCTTCTTTAGTTTTCAATTATCCTTAAATTCTATAAGCTTTTTCTTCATAACTAACTCTTCACTATCTTGATATAGGCTCTAATAACGCCACCGGCAATTCTTTGCTGTGAATAGGGGCATAGCTAGCCGGACTGGCAAATAAACTTCCCCCAACGTGCTGGTGTCGTTATTAGATTTCAATTGTAATTAGGCTTTTAAAATGTTTTCCTTATATCTATGTACTATTTTATATTTTTTGATTCGAGGCAGCACTTTTTTTGCCTTCGTAAATAAATAAATAAATAAAATATTACTTGTTCTTATATTCCACATTCTTCTGATATTTTCTGATATTCTTTCCATGCTTCTGCTATACAATCTGTCTCATCTATAGTTTCAGATCGTGATTTTCTTGTAGCTCTTGGTGACTTTAATATCGCCGGAGCTACCTGGATTTCAAATCCAGATTCTAGCGTGTTGACTTCCGCGATTCAGCACGATTTTATTGAAAGTTTATTTGGGATGTCATTGTGTCAAATCAATGATATCCCAAATTCTTCACATAAAATGCTTCACCTTATTTTTGTCTTGGATTCCTCCTTCTATTCTGTCTCCCGAACTGACCCTATATCCACTCCTGAAGATCCTTATCACCCGACTTTGGAGGTGTTGATTGTCTTACCAGCCAGGGTGCCAAGCCCAGGTAGGAAACCTGTTGAGCGAATTCGTCATTTTCGGAAAACCGATTTTACTAAACTCGCTCAGCTCCTATCGCAGACTGACTGGTCCCAGCTGTACATGTGTAGAGACATGGATTGTGCCATCAATTATTTTTATTCTACCATAAATTCATTATTTCATTCTTGTGTCCCGTTTTGTAACCCTCGTAGATCTAACAAACCTGTGTGGTTTACACGTGATTTAATAAACTTAAAAAATAGAAAGTCGAGATTGTATACAAAGTTCAAGGAATCTGGCTCATGCTCGGATTTCTCTCGCTATTTGATTGCCCGATGTAACTTCTCTGCTCTTAATTTACACTGTTATAACAACTACCCCAGGAGCTGTAGGTTACAGTTTCAGCGGGATCCTGAAAGGTTTTATAACTTCGTTAATGCGAAGCGTAGGTCATCAACACTTTCATCATCTGTATTTTTCGAAAATAAGACAGCTGACTCAGATCCGGCTATCGCCGATCTTTTTGCTGAATTTTTCAAACGACTTATAGTTCACAGCCTTATCAATTGGTTTCGCTTTATCCTTATCATGTAAATAGCTCCAATTGCATTGTTGGGCCTTAATCCCTCAAAGTTCGCTTCTACGTGACGTAAAAGCCATTAAGCCCGTATATTCACAGAGTCCTGATGGTGTACCAGGCTGCGTGCTCAAGTACTGCGCTGAAGGTATTTTTAAGCCATTATTTCTTCATTTTAAACTATCCGTGGAGTTGTGCTCTTTCCCTGACATTTGGAAAGAATCATTTATTATTCCTCTTCATAAACAAGTAAGAATGCTATAGTCGAGTATACCCGACTACGAAACTCCCTGTACCCAGGTCTAAAACATTCAATCACATCTACGTCCACTTACACATACACACACACATACACAAAGACGCATGCACACAGGCGGCAAAAGCGACAGCGCAAGCGAGGCATTTTAATTGGTTGCTGTGCTGCTTCTTCCCCCGTCTCGCTGCATTACTGAATCATCTTTCGTTAATAACTTCCGTGTTTATTATCCGATTGACTTAAAATTTGCACAGTAGATAAGGAGAGACTAGAATATTGTACATGCCAAATCTAAAAGCTATATCTTGAAAATTGTTACTGTAAAACGGTTCTTATCGATTTGCGGGGAACGGGGGAGATATCTGAAAAATTAATCTGCGTATGGTATACAGGAACCTATATTCCAAATTTGGTGTCTCTAGCTCTTGTAGTTGCTGAGATCGACGCGTTCATACAGACGGACAGACGGACAGACAGACGGACATGGCCAAATCGAAATCTCTTGTGATACTGATCAAGAATATATATTCTTTATAGGGTCGGAGATGTCTCCTTCTGCCTGTTACATACATTTGCACAGATGTAATACTCCCTTTTTACCCATTTTATGGGTACAGGGAGTAAAAAGGAAACAAGTCTAGTGTGGATAACTACAGAGGTATTTAGAAGTTGTCTGCTATTCCAAAGATTTTTGAGAAATTAATAACTTCTCAACTTCAACATTTATGTAGATCTATAATTTCACCCTGGCACAGGTTCGTGAAATATAGATCTACTACCACTAACCTATTGGAATTCAATTCTCTTGTCATTTAAGGATTTCATGCCAAAATGCACACAGATGTTATTTACACTGATATCAGAAAGGCTTTTGACTCTGTTAATCATTCTCATTTACTTCACAATCTGCATCTTCTGGGATTTCGAAATAACTTAATTTTTTGGATCTCCAACTATTTAGCTCTTAGAACCCAAAAAGTTTGGCCCCTTGGCCCCTTATTATTAACTCTGTTCATAAATGACCCTCCTTATGTCACAAATCAGTATCGGCTACTGATGTATGCCGATGATGTTAAACTTTGTCTGTCATCTACTGATTTCTTATTTGGTCAAAGATTGCAAACAAGCCTGGTGGGGTAAATTTATTAAATCTTAATTGTGGTAAGTGTAACGTAATGTCGTTTTACAGGCGAATGCCTTTACTTAATAATTATATTCTTAATGGTAAGCCGCTTGCTCGAATTGAGTCGGTTGATGATTTGGGTATCCTTTTAGATCCCAAGCTTAAGTGTGACAAACATATCTTTTCCACCGCTAATCGTGCCTTTGGTGTCCTGGGTTTCATTAAGCGTTGGTCGAAGTAATTTAACGATCCCTACATTACTAAAACTCTATACTTCTCTTGTCCTACCTATTTTTGAATATGGTTCTTGTATTTGGTGTCCCCAATACAAGTTTTACCAGGATAGATTAGAATCGGTACAAAAACAATTTCTGCTCTTTGCACTCCGGGGTCTTAACTGGAATACTAATACTCGCTTGCCTTCTTATCGTAATAGACTTTTATTAATAAATTTGCCTTCTCTTTTTGATCGTAGAACCATGCTTTGTGTTATTTTCTTACACAAACAAATTAATGGGGAAATTGATTCTTCTGAATTAATCAGCCAAATTAGTTTTGCAGTTCCGATCAGATGTTCTAGGAACTTTCTTCCACTTTCTCTTTAAACTTGTAGCTCTAATTATGCTATTCATAACCCCTTTCGAATCTTATGCTCTAACTATAACAATCTTTTCCATCTAATAAGTAATGCTACTTCAATTTCTACACTTAAAACTTAACTCTGACGTTATTTATGTAATCCTTAGGAACTTTTGTATAATGTTATTGTTGTATTTGCATGTCCGCGATCTTTCGCTACCGTACGTTATGCGGCGTGCCCCTCGGTCGGTTGGGCGGGAGGTGGGTTGCATTTATGCTTGGGTCCGCGCGTTAACAAGCCCGTGCTTGGTGTCATTGGGCCACTTGTATGTACTGTTCGTTAGTACATCAACGTCCAGAATACAAGGCTCTGCTAGATTCTGGATCACAAATTAACGTGATGTCAGAAGGACTGGCATCTTTGCTGTCCTTAAAACGACACGATACCACACTACGAATTGAAGGTATCGGTGGACAGCCCAAAACAAGTAAGGCTCGAGTCAAAATGCTAGTGAAATCACTACATAATAATTATTCAATGCGGTTCGAAGCCTTCATATTACCACACATAATCAACGATCAACCATCCCAAGCCATAAACAATGCAAGCTGGTATATACCTGACAACATGCCGTTGGCGGAGCCACAGTTCAACAAGCCGGGTAATATTGACATGCTGTTCGGCACTGAGAATTACTTTTTATTATAGCTCAAACAACAGCATAAAATACCCGCTGGTCCTAATGCAGAAGACCGAGTTTGGATGGGTTGTGGCTGAAAAAAAAACGGCTTCAAATAAACCAGTAGCTATTTGTGTAGTTACCACAGGAGAAGAAACGAATGACATAATGGAACGATTCTGGAGGCTCGGGAACTTCGAAAACACTGAAAAGCAACTACACCGAGTGAAAAAAGATGTGAAAAGCATTTCACCTGCTGCTGATGGCCGGTTTATAGTAAAGTTGCCGTTTTCCAAACACTCTTCAGCACAGGGCCCCAGTGCAGACTGCAGAAAAAAGGTTTCGTGTTATTTGTTTGGGCCCTTTTGTGCGTCAATATTTGTGTTTCCTAATGCGAGTTTTAAGGCCGTTGTTGTTCATTTTAATAAATATGTATTACATTTATTTATTAAAATTCTTCTCCTACGCGTTTCGGCGTTTGTTACGCCTTCCTCAGAGAGTCTGGTTTTTACATGTATATAAAAAAAACATTTACATACATATAACAATTTAACAAACATATTTAGTTCCATTACAATACATACATTAAAACTTATTGTAGTATTTCCTACAGTGTCGTCATTGTTCCTATGTCTAAATTGCACTTTTGTTTATCCATCGTCAACTTTTGTTTCTCGTCTTTGCGCGTCCAGTTTTGTTTGTCAACTGCTATTGCTGCCGCGTAAATAAAGTTTGTCTTTTCAATGTCTTCTTTGTGGTTTACTGTGTTCTCCCCTTGTTGTTGTATTCGTAGGCTCTCTAGAGTCAGTCTCGTTTGTTCTCTCCTCTCAATGTCTAATATTTTGGTGTTGTCAAAATCAGCTGTGTGACCTGTTGTTGTAATATGTTGCGCAAGTGCTGTTGTCATTTTTCCCTTATTCGCGTCTCCTTTATGTTCGGCAATTCTCGTGCCAAGCGCCCGCTTTGTTGTTCCTATGTATATCCCGTTGCATCTTTCGCCTTCTTTCCCGTTGCATTTGATTTCGTATATTACGTGTTGTTGTTTGTCTTTGCATATTTTGTCTTTTGTGTTCGTAAATAAACTTCTTGTATTTGTGTGTGCTTTGTATGCAAATATTAGGTTTTTGGAGTGTGCGTCGGGTATTATTTTTGTTATTGTTTGCCGGTTTGTTAAGTTATTTACATATGGTATACTAATATATTGTCTTTCTTCAATTTTTCTGTTTTTGGTTTTGTCACTGTTTTTATTTTGGTTTGTTGCGTCGGTTATTAAATTGTCAATAAGTTTTTCGGGAAGTTTTGTCTGGTCTGTGCGCTTCGTCACTTATCGCGTACGCTTTTTGTATAATGTTCTTTGCAGTGTTCACTTTTTGGCTTATTGGTTGGTTGGAGTTGAAATTTATAATTCGTCCGGATGCAATTTCTTTTGTATACCATTTGAATATTATTTTCCTTGTTTCTTTTCCAGTTCTGTGTCCAAATAAGCAATTTTCTTGTTTTTCTCTCTTTCAATTGTAAATTGTATCCGTTTATGTTGATTATTTAATGTGTCCAAAATATTTTGTGCTTCCGTTTCTTTAATAATGCAAAATAAGTCATCAACATATTTGGATATATGTTTTATGTGGATGTTCTTCTTTTTGAGTTCGTCTGTGGCATTGTCAAAAATTTTGTCCAATACTATGTTAGCTATTGTTGGTGATATAGGGTTGCCCATGGGCATGCCAAATATTTGGTTGTATATGACGTCGTTGTATGATAGATAGTTATTGTCAATCAGTATAAAGTCAAGAATTTCCCTAAATTTCGGCTTAGGTATACTTGTGTGTTGCGTTATATCAGTACATCTTTCCATTATGTTTTGTATAGCTAGTTTTATTGGTATATTTGTAAATAATGAGACCACATCAAAAGACACGAGAAGGTTTCTTTCGTTGCAAAAAAGGACCAAGGCAGAAACTTGGAAGGGATATGTAGACTTCATGACAGAATATGAGCAATTGGGCCACCTGAAACATGTCCCTCGCCAGCTCCTTCCATCGAAGAACTACTTCATTCCTCATCATTGTGTGCTAAAGCCAGATATCAGCACCACAAAACTAAAAGTGGTCTTCGACGCATCATGCAAGACATCGACGGGAAAGTCCCTGAATGACATATTGCAAGTTGGACCAACTGTGCAAAGCGATCAGATGGCGATTCTACTTCGATTCAGAACGCATAAGAATGTCTTTACGGCCGACATAGAAAAAATGTATCGGCAAATATGGATAAGTCCTGAGAATGTTATTTTGAATTACAGCACATAAACTAAATTCGGTTTTATTCGCCGTAACTAGCACTTAAACTAGTTAGGCAACGGAGTAAGAGTCCCTAGAGTCAACAAAAATAATTACCGCGGGTGGGGTTCTGTCTGAGACTAATTTATTGAACAAACTTATGGTCTATTTATATTAATAACAATGGTACAATAGGTGCTTATTAATTATGTGTGACGTATTGCTTAATTTAGGTCAGTGTAGCATTATACTGTATACGATCATTCGCATGCAGTAAGCAATAAGTGCATGTGCACAGTCAGCAACTTGTTGGTTGTTGTCTTGCTAGCCTAAATATTGCGAATGTGTCAATTGGACAGTTTGTTTCTTTTTATATAGTTAGTGTGTGCATTCTTTACGTATTCCTAGCTGGTAAAACGCCAGCGTTGCCCGGCGAAATATTTAGATTAAAATGCATTATGTTTAATTTGACTACTTTCGTCAACTAAACTAAACTAACTAAACAAATAATCCCACTCATTTGTCCTTGACTTCCAATTCCCCCCGTGGCGACGCGGAGTAGATTTTCCAAAATAATTTGGCATTTGAAAACCAATTCAACGAATAATACTAAAAATCCAGACTAAAGCTTTCCAACTATTTCCCGCCCGTTGTATTGCCCGCAAAGTACCGAGGTTTTTTAAATTTATATTTGGAAATTATAATGAAGCTGAATCCCAGACTTCCCCTTTCGGACCATGGGCGTGCATTTTTCAAAACCGGTAGCACATGTGTCGAATTATTTAATGTGAGGTGCTTGGAAAATTAGTTTTAAAATAATTGGATGATAAACAGAAAAGTTTGAAAATGAGTTTGAAGTCAATCGGACGATAATCAAAAAAGTTGCATACAACAGTATTCCGTGAATTTTCCGAACTTGGGGGTAGATTTTCCAAATCTTTGTGTAGAACCTTGAAAATGAGTTTGAAGCCAATCGCATGAAAATTAAAAATGTCGAATGCCAGAGTTTTCCGCTAATTTTCCGACCATGGGGCTGAAATTTCCAAAATCGCTGATACATGTGTCGAATTATTTATTGTTTAGAGCTTTGAAAATGAGTTGGAAGCCAATCGGACGATAATCAAAAGAGGATCATACAACAGTTTTCTTCGAATTTTCCGACTTTGGAGTTACATTTTCCAAAATCTTTGACCACCGCGCCTATTTAGTTTACCTATAGAACAATGAAAATGAGTTTCAAGCCAATCCCATGAAAATTACAAATGTCGAATGCCAGAGTTTTCCTCCAATTTTCCGACCATAGGACTGAATTTCCCAAAATCGCTGATACACGTGTCAAATTATTTTACGTGAAGAGCTTTGAAAATGAATTTGAAGGTAATCGGACTTAAATTAGACTTTTGCCCATACAACCACCATTTTCCGCCCACGGGGGTGAATTTTCCAAAATCGGTCAAATATGTGTCAAATGAATTTTTATGTAGATCTTTGAAAATGAGTTTGAAGCCAATTGGATGGTAAACAAAAAAGTTTCATACAACAGTTTTCCGCGATTTTCCACGCTTGTGGGTGGAATTTTCCAAAATCCCGTCTTAGCGTGCACTTTCATCATAGATGGAACCTACTGTGAAAATTTCAGCATCCTAGCTCTTACGGTTTGGGCTGTGCGATGATTGCCAATCAGTCAGTCACTCAGCTCGAACTCTTTATATAAGTTAACACGCGCAAGTCAAAATATGCCGAGCAGACTATTAGACCGGACGCGACGGCAACAAAGTCGCAGACGGAATCTGACACCCGCATGCCAGCGCTGAGTGACCGCTGCAAGAACGGTCACGAGGCGCGGAGTCTGCATTCTGTTGCCGGTTCTGCCGCGAGCCATGGACTGTGCGCCGGCTCTGCCGCGCGACATGAGCCATGCCGGCTAGCATAAAATATATTTAGGATTAGTTTTGAAACAGTAACTCAAGCGCTCGGTTGAGCGATATTAATAAAGTCACTTATAACGAATTCGTTTTACTGGCGCCCAACGGTCAAAGTACCCGCGATTCGAAGTGTTAAAGTGTTAACACAGTGATATAATTTGTAAAAAAAAAACATCGTTAGGCCAACGCCGCGATATAAACTTAAAAAAAAAATAAATAAATAAAATAACTTTTTTTATATCAAAAATACATCGTAGTGCCAACGCCGCGATTAAAAATTGGTTCCTATACTTAAATGGAACAAGTAGACACTAACTTAGTACAGTGTTAATAAAAAATAAACACAACAATAAAAACAAAAAAATAAAACCCCAGCAATAGCTGAGTGAGTAAAAAGAAAAAATACAAACAACAACAACAACAAAAAATAGAACCCCAGCAAAAGCTGAGCGAGTTGGAAAAATCAACAAGACCCACAACTACTGCAATCTACAACTGGTACACGCATCGGTCACCGCTACAGCTACACTTATAGGGCTTAGCATTACAATAAAATACACTAACTTTGTATTTTTGTGTTAAATATTTTTTAATCTGAAATTTTTTCTTATTTAAATTTGCAGTGTTGACTAATAATAGTTAACATTGTTAAATCAATAAAATAAACATAATTAACATAATAACTAAAGCCGATGAGCGAAAGCGCTGTTTGAAAATCACTAACAACTGCTATAACTATAACGTTTCGTATCTTTATGCGTGTTTTGTGACTTAATGTTCAGAACACAACGACAAACAGACAGTAGTGACGAAGAACGGATTCCTTCGTACCGACAGACTATAGTAGAAAACAATGAGTGAGCAACAGGTAGCAAGCTTAGAAGCTCAAATGCGCGCTTGCCTTGCGCAACAGACACAAATATTCGAACACAAATTAGCAGCGGTTACAGAACAGCCCAAAGGTGGTATATCAGACAACTGAAATTATACCAGGGCATACTTGTGATGAGCCTTTAGCCATTGTAAAGTCCATTCCCGAGTTTGACGGGAAACAGGAAAATTACGTCTCATGGAGACAAGCAGCCAACACAGCCTATAAAATTTTCGAGCCCTACAATGGGAGCTATGGGACCTAATAGCACTATCAGGCTATTGCAATAATTCGCAATAAAATAAGAGGACCGGCAGATGCAGTGCTTGCATCTCCGTGTTCAATTTCAAAGCCATCATTGCGAGACTCGATTTCACATTCGCCGATAAAACACCGGTCCATGTGATTCAACAGAATCTTAGTACATTGAGACAAGGCGACCTGACTCTCTTGAACTATTATGACGAGGTACAAAACAATTTAACCTCACTGACAAATAAAACACTGATGAGGTATGACTCGGCTGCAGCAGCAGTTCTCAATGAAAAATATAGAACTGATGCGCTACACACATTCATTCCCGGGTTAAAAAAATCCATAAAGTGGGCTGTTTTCCCAGCTCAGCCGCGCGATTTGCCAACCGCCTTGGCACTGGCGCGGGAGGCAGAATCAAGTAATGATAGAGGCATTTTCATGGCAAATTATGCCAAACACACTGAGGAAAAATCTCAGAACCAAAAATCCGGGGGTCAACGGTCTCAGGGTTGGCGTAAAAACAGCCAACAAGAAAGTGACGGGAATTTCCAACAGAAGAGCCCATTTTTTCAAAAGGGCCAAAACGGGAATCAAGGTCAACAGAAAGCAAGTAGTTCAATGCAGCGCTTTAACAACCTGAAACCGCAGGGACAAAGTCCTGAGCCGATGGATGTAGATTCATCGTCACGCTTCAGACAGCCAACTCAGGTTTAAAATTTTAGAAAAAATCAAAGTCATGGTGATCAATCCATGTAAAGTCGCCAAAAAATAAATCATTTGCCTCAAGAGCAGAGCGACGACAACTATGAAGCTCAGTCACAGTCGGAAGCAACAGCTGTTGATGATTTGTCTGAAGCCGAAAGTTGCAATTTTTTAGGGGCAACTCCCTGCTTCCCTACATCACACGTACAGTAGCATGGCAACCCATTAGGCTCCTTATTAATACAGGAGCATCTAAAAATTATATTAACCCACTTTCCGGACTGGCACACTTCGTGCCCGTCGACAAACCATTCCAGGTGAAGTCAATACATGGGCACACAAAAATTGAACAATAGTGTCCCATATTTTTATTTAACGTAAAATCATATTTTTTATTTTGGAAAATCTTAATGAATTCGACGGCATAATTGGCCTAGATTTATTAAAACAAGTAAACGCCAAAATTGACCTTACGAAAAATTTCATTAAACACGATCACGGTTTAGAGCCGATCGAGTTCACGCAATGTCAAAACGTGAATTTCATTCCAATTAATGACGCCGATGTTCCCATCGCCGTCAGAAATTCTTTTAATAAAATGATTGACCAAACGGTCAAAGCATTTGCGGACGTTAATGAGTCCCTCCCATACAACATAAACACTGTCGCCACCATACGAACAGACGGTGAACCAGTCTACTCCAAGTTGTACCCATACCAAATGGGCGTGTCTGAATTCGTCAACGCAGAAGTTAAACAACTTCTAGCGAATGGCATTATAAGGCCGTCTAAATCACCATACAACAATCCATTGTGGGTTGTTGACATAGAGGGTGTTGACGAATTTGGTCACAAATTAAAACGTTTAGTGATCGATTTTCGAAAGCTAAACCAAAAAACAACGGATGATAAATATCCGATCCCCACAATTTCGACAATACTGTCAAATATGGGTGAGGCACAATATTTTACAACATTGGACCTCAATTCAGGTTTCCACCAGATAGAATTGGCGGAAAAGGACAGTGAAAAGACTGCGTTTTCTGTCAATACTGGGAAGTATAAATTTTGCAGACTTCCCTTTGGGCTGAAAAATGCCCCAAGCATATTTCTAAGGGCAATAGATGATGTTATTAGAGATCAAATCGGGAAAACGTGTTACGTCTACGTGGATGACGTAATAATTTTCTCAGTGAACAAAGAAGACCACGTCAAGCATATTGAGTGGGTCTTAAAGAGTCTTCGAGACGCAGGTATGAGGGTCTCCCAGGAAAAATCTAAATTCTTCAAAAAGAGCGTGGAGTATTTGGGATTCACTGTGAGCAGAGGTACAGGCCATTAAAGATTTCAAGCCACCAAAAACCTTGTTCAGTCTCAGATTACTTCTGGGACTAGCAAGCTACTATAGGTGCTTTATAGTAGGATTTGCCGCTATCGCAAGACCCCTAAAGGACGTCTTAAAAGGCGAGAACGGTAAAATAAGCGCCAATCATTCAAGAAAAGTAAAACTTGAACTGACGCAAAAACAGCTCGAAGCCTTTAATAGGTTAAAAAAAAATTTGCATCCGAAGACGTGCTACTAACGTATCCTGACTTCAAAAGACCATTTGATCTAACGACAGATGCGTCGGGCCATGGCCTTGGAGCCGTGTTGTCTCAGGGCGGACGCCCTATTACCATGATTTCGCGAACATTACGCGATAATGAGGTAAACTTCGCCACAAACGAACGAGAGCTTCTCGCCATCGTATGGGCCCTCAAAAATCTCCGAAATTATTTGTACGGAGTCAGAAATCTGAATATATTCACAGATCACCAACCCCTGACATTTGCTGTGTCAGATAAAAACCTGAACGCAAAAATAAAACGGTGGAAGGCTTTTATAGACGAACACAATGCCAACATTATTTACAAACCTGGCAAAGAGAACTTCGTGGCAGACGCCTTGTCTCGTCAGAACGTTAATGCTCTTGATTCTGCAGACTCAGAAGTTGCCACAGTGCACAGCGAGGAATCTCTTACATACACTATAGAGACCACAGAGAAACCGATGAATTGATTCAGAAACCAAATAGTGATTGAAGAAGGTAACACCTTTTTGGTAAAAACATTCATTTTTTTTAAAAGAAAAATGAGGCACGTTATTCAATTTACTGATCGAAGCACTCTCTTGCAATCTTTGCAAGATGTGGTAAAGGTGGATGTGGTTAACGCGATACATTGTGAACTGCCCATCCTAGCTTTTACCCAACACCAGTTAGTTGAAGCATTCCCTTCAACTACGTTAAGATATACCAAAACCATTGTAAGAGATATAATCGACAGTACAGATCAGAGAGAAATCACCACAGCAGAACATAACCGAGCTCATCGCGCAGCCCAAGAAAATGTCAAACAAATACTTCGGGATTATTTCTTCCCAAAAATTAACCGGTTAGCAACTGAAATAGCCGAATATGAAATTGTAGAATATGTGCCATGGGTAAATATAATCATCACCACAGCAGAACATAACCGAGCTCATCGCGCAGCCCAAGAAAATGTCAAACAAATACTTCGGGATTATTTCTTCCCAAAAATGAACCGGTTAGCAACTGAAATAGCCGAATATGAAATTGTAGAATATGTGCCATGGGTAAATATAATCGTCACCCTGCAAAACGCAGGGGAAATATTACATGTTGATGTTTATTCCACCGACCAAAAATATTTTCTGACTTGCATCGACAAGTTCTCTAAGTTTGCAGTGGTTCAGTCCATTCGTTCACGCGCAATCGTAGACATAAAAGCACATATTCTACAGCTTATAAATTTGTTTCCCAAAACAAAAACTATTTACTGTGACAATGAAAATCCCTAAATTCTGAAACCATTAGATCAATATTGAAAAACAATTTCGACATCAACATTTCAAATGCACCACCTCTGCACAGCACTTCTAACGGACAAGTTCAACGGTTTCATAGTACCCTCGGAGATATAGGTCGTTGCCAGAGAATGGGTAAACAGTTAACCGATACTCTTGACACTATACTCCTCGCAACAATTAAATACAATAGGTCAATTCATTCAGTGACATAAAAACAAATAGAAAACATTCATTTGACGTCCGTAGAGCTTACAACCCAAATTAGGAACAGAATCACATCAGCACTGGAAAAAACTCTCGAAAAAGTAAACAAAGACAGGGTTCACAAGAAATATAATGTAGGGGACACAAAGTGCTTCTCAAGTCAAATAAAAGGTTGGGAAACAAACTATCACCTTTGTGCTCAGAAGAAATAATTCAAGCAGATCTGGGCACGACGGTTCTCATTAAAGGGAGGGTGGTCCATAAGGACAATTTAAAATAGGCCCCCTATCAAATACTTTTAAATTTTAAACTTTATTTTGACTAGGTTATTTAGATTAAAAAAATAAAATAAAATAAATAAAAAAAATAATAAAAATCAATCTTAATTCTTATAGGTTAGGATATTTGCTCTTAATGACCCTGACAATCATGACCTGGACGGCAGCTACAACAAAGCTTACTGACTACACTTACGCTGACCACATACCCATAATGGACGGGGACGTGACCCTTTGAGACGAACATGGGTACTTAAGACACACGACAAACATAACAACGTACGAGACGTACGCCGACGAGACCAGGAAGCAGTTACACTTTTTTCTAAAAGACCACATGAAGAAATTATTAAACACTGACCTCAGACATATGGAAATGCTGATAGCTACACTGAAAGTTCACCATAGGCACGCCCGCAGTATTAACTTGCTGGGCACTGCACTAAAAGTAGTGGCTGACACTCCGGATTGCGACGACTGGGAACGGATTAAGTTTCGGCAAGGACAGTTATAGAATCAGAAAACAGGCAGGTAGAACTCAACACAAAATTTCAAACACGACTAAATGAAATTACAAGAGCCCTGAACGAAATTAACAAAACAGATGATACGGATACCGAGCACTTATACGAAACCATTTTGGCAAAAAATAGGATGATTATCACAAATTTAGAGGACTTAATTTTCTCAGTAACACTAGCAAAAATTAACTTAATCAGCCCTCCATCTTATTCTGGACAGCGTTGATATCAATGAACTGGCAAATGAGCATATCACAAATATTGGCATAGCGGATATCTTAGGAGTATCCAGTATTAAGGCTTTTCAAAATTCCGACTTATTGCATTTTCTAATCAAATATCCTAGACCTAAGTTGATTTGTAAAAAAATTATTGTTTATCCAATACAACATAGAAATATATTTCTAGATTTAGAAAATAGTAGCACGGTAGCCGACTGTGGTACTCAAACCTTCGCTGTGGGAGAATGCGACGCTCCGGTGAGCACCACCTTCTGGAAGAGGCTGCAAACTACAACTTGTGCCCAGCAGCTGGTCTCGGGTGCTGTCGCGAACTGCGCTACTCGCCCTGGACATCTAGAGCCAGTAACAATTGTGGATGAGGGCATCTTAATTATCAACGATGCGACCATCAGAGTTGAGGACAACAAGGGCATCAGCCAGCTGGTCAACGGAACATACTTGGCATACTTCGTTTTATAGATGTAAATATTAATGTTACATTAGGTCATGAGTGTTGTGGCTTATTTAGATATTACGGTAGGTCCTAACATTCTCCCGGCAGTTGAATAGGTGATTCAACTATCACTTAGCTCGAATGAGAAATTCCGTGGGGAGGGTTCTGGATGTCGAGGTTCCTTGTTGTCTTCTGGTGTTAGTGAGGTTAATTATAGTTTGCATGAACCCTTTCGGTTATTCCATATGTCTGCTGTTACAAACAGTAGTAATATTAACAATCCAATGTAATCAGCTACTGATGTCTGCATTTCGTGCGGTGCATCCAGCGGACAATGTGAGCAGTCCGGTTCCATCCAGTTGTATGGTGGATGGAATATTGTTGCACACTGCCTTCAACTCCACTATTTTGTTTATAGCAAAGATCCACTTATTTGGCTGGTGGGTTCTGGACCAGATAACCTTTCTTCTCGTGTGTATCGTCTGGCAAGAAGTAGTTGTTATGTTGTTGAACGACTGGAACTCGCATCGATTCTCGACACCACAAACTGCCTGGTGGTCAAAGCAAATATAGTTATTGCTTGGAAGCATGATACATCGTTGTAGGTCTTCAGGTGTGAATCTCTATGGTTATTGACAGCAATGATGGATGTTTTTAAGTCCATGATGCTTCAGCCCTCTGTATCGATGAACGGTATTGGCACGATGCTGAAGACTTCTAGTTCCGTTGTTGATACTAAGGGCAGTGTGACTTTGAATATAACGTGTCCATTAGTTGTGGTACCTTCAACTCGTATGATTCTGTATAATTGGATCACATCAGCGGTGGAGACAGGTTACATGTGATCTGGTTGAAGATGGTCCCGTATTTGGTCAAGTTGGTTTCTTAATTGTTTGGGCGAGATTAATATTGGGCTGATTGATCTATGTCGTATGCCCGTTAACCCATCGACTATATCTGATTGTATGCGTTCAAGACGTGCAGAGAGCAGTGTTAGTGAAGCTGTTAACATTATGCTGGCTACCTTAAGGTGAGCTCCAGAATACTTTCCTCGTTCGTTATTTATGGTGTCGACATGCTGTTCCAATAGCTTGAACCGCTTGTCTGTCGATGTCTTGTCTCGTCTCATCACGTTGATTGTTGCATCAAATATCGAGGTGTGATTTTTGAACAACTCCAGTAGGAAGACGTCATTTGTTTTCACTTCTTCAATTGTTTCTGACATTTTCACTGCATAGTTTGAGTCGAGTATCGACTGCTAGCGATATTTCCAACGAAGTCAAATGGGGATCTGCGTTGCCGCGAAATTCCCATTAATGCGTTCTCGTCCTGAAGTTCTTCAAGTGTATGGTGAAAGTGCTACATTGAGTTGCATGATCCCTTGATTTGTAGCTCCGGGACATATGTCCGAGTTGGGTTACTCCAGTTGAGAATGTTTTCATATCTTGATTATATGAATTTAGGTCGTAGTACGTTAGTATCGTCCACTCGGAAATCGCCATCTACGATGTACAAATTTTTCTATAGAAAATTCCAGGTTTATTGGCAAATTTTGTAACTGTAATTGGCTCAGATAGCGCTAGTGGTAATATTAGGAGCATTGCTAGTAGCATTGTTGTAACTGACGGCAATGATAGTCTTCTCCTTTGTGTGGGAGGTTCGTTATCTTTGTCGAATTCGTCCTTGGTTATGGGGCGTTTGACAGCTTATTCTTCTTAGAATAATGGCACGAGTCGATTGATGGAACGCTTATATACTCCAGATTATCTGATCCTTTCATTTTTATGATCCGTCCCAAAGGCCACTGCATTGTTGGGAGGTTATCTGGCTTGATTATCACTAGCAGGCCTTCCTTTATGTCAGGTGCTGAAGTTTTCCATTTGTAGCGATACTGAAGCTCTTGTAGATATTCCTGTGACCATTGTTTCCAGAATAAGTGTTTTATTCTAGCGACTTGCTCCCAGCGTCTGGAGTTAGCAGCAATTAGTGGCTCTCCAATTAGGAAGTGTCCAGGTGTAAGTGCTGCTATATCTGTTGGGTCATTTGACATTGGAGTGATTGGTCGTGAGTTGAGTACGGCTTCAATTTCGATTAGCATTATGTTTAGCTCTTCGAACGTTTGATTTGCGATTGTGGCGGTTGTGAGCAGCAATCTTTTCGCTGATTTTACTGCTGCTTCCCATAGACCGCCAAATGATGGTTCCAGAGGTGGGATGCCTTTTACTGCAGTTCTCAATAATTTGCTTTGTAGACTTATCAGAATAGATGGTAATTTCCAAATCCTTCAATTGGATATTGGCGCCGATGAAGTTTGTAGCATTGTCGCAGTGGATTGTTTCACATTTCCCACGACGACCAAAAAAGCGCAGACGAGCTTCCAGAAATGCATCTGTCGTTAGATCGCTTTACCAATTCCAGATAGACTGCCTTTGTGGTGAAACCTTATCTGGCCTTTTTCCTCCTATCTTATGGTCGATCCAGAAAGGTCCGCAGTAATCTATACCAGTCCTGAGGAACGTTCGAGCCTGTTTGATTCGCTCAGCAGGTAGATTTCCCATTATGTGCTGCATTAGCTTGGGTTTGGCTCTGGTACATTTAACACAGACATATATTACATTCCTGGGCATGCAATCGCTCTTAAAGCTTGGGCGCCGCAATGCATGTTGTCTTCGTGTAACTCTCTCAGCAGCATTTTCACAATCGGATCATTGTATGGTAACAAGATCGGGTGTTTAGCATCATATGGTAGTTTTGAGTGCTCCAATCTACCTCCAACGCGAATGTGGCCATTTTCCAGACGTGGTGTCAAGCGCTCTTTTGTCTACTATGTTATGACGACGAAGATTTTTTAGATCGCCAGCGAACTCTGTCTGTTGTATGGTTAGCAAAGTTATTGTTCGTGCGCTAACCAGTTCCTTTGCACATAGGGCTGTGGTTGAACTTCTCCTTTCCTTATAACAGAATCGCAACATGTAGGCTATGATCCGTTGTAATTTATGGAATGAATTGCTATGCTTGCAATTATATATATCTTCTCCTTGCGTTGTTTGAGCGATTGCGATGCCGACATGTTCTGTCTTTCGTTCCAGATTGCTGGGTGGGACTATTGGAGACGCGATCCACCTTTCTTGTGGGCCATGGAGGAATAGAGGTCCATAAAGCCTTTTGTTGTCGTTGGGTAGTTTCCTTGCGGTAGTTCCTTAAGTCCATAAAGCCATTTGTAGTAGTTCGTCTGGAAAGTACATCAGCCGCATTATTTGTCAATGAGACGTGGTTCCATTGTGATAGCCTTGAGGAGGCTTGGCAATGCGGTTGGCCACGAAGTTATGATATGTTGAAGCTGAGGCGCTTATCCATGTTAGGGGTGTCAATCGAAGATCCTTTCGAGCACATTCAGTAAGTTCTGCGCCAAATATATTTGCGCTAACTCGGAGCACACAACTCACTTGGTGATTTGTGTTGTGTGGCTGCCTTGGGTTCTTCCACGGAGCTGGTCATTTTTGGGCATCCATATAAGACCAAGAGTTTTTACACAGTGATGGTCCAGTGCTTCACCCAGATGAACATCATTCACAATGCCTTCCTTTGGGATTCCATTTAGGATTTGCTCATTATTTGAGCACCATTTTCGCAGCTTAAGTCCTAAGGGAAGCAGTATTTTGTTTAGTTCCTGCTGAATTAGAACTGCTCCATGCGTTGAGTCTGCTCCTGTCAGGCAATCGTCGACATAGAAATCATTCTTTAATGCTGATGATCCTAGTGGTAGTTTGTTGACTTTTAATTTGGCAAGGTGATCTAAACTTTTAGTTGCCAGAAATGGAGCCGATGCTGTGCCATATGTGACAGTTTTTAGGCGGAAATACCTTAATTCCTCGTTGGGATTATTTCTCCAAACTATCATATGATGGAATTGATTTTTCGGACTTATCCATATTTGCCGAAAAATTTTTTCCATGTCGGCCGTAAAGACTACTTATCGTTCTGAATCGTAGTAGTATCGCCATTAGATCGCTTTGCACAGTTGGTCCAGGAAATTCAAGAAACTGGAGCATGGTGTCTAGTTTCTAAATTGCCTTTGAATTGCTCAATAGAGCAATTGTTCATAGAGCGTTTTGTTTGTACAGTCCAGCTTGTTTTGTTACTGCTATTATTATGGGGTCCCACGTTGCGATGTCCAAGCCGAGTCCCTTTAAAGATGCAAGAGACTCCAATGTGACTATGTACAATTCCTTTAGGGATTTTACATTGTCGTTGACAGCTTGTTGCATTAGAAATCGGTTTAATACCATTGACGCTTCGTCCCTCGGATTGTCGTAAGCGTCTACTAAGATGTGCCACAGAAGGGATAGAACTTTCCAAGTAGACGACAAAGTATTTTTGAAATTAAACTCGACTTGGTAATAAACTAATGAAGAAGTTACAGTAGAAGCCGACCCGGGATCAACGGTCCTAATTAGGGAGGTCATAAAGACAATTTAAGATTAAAAAAAAATTTTTTCTCTTTCTCTAGGGCTTGGATCTTACTTGTTCAACTTTTATTAACAACAACAACTGGAAAGATTACTGACTACTCAAATTCGGATTACATTTCCTTAATGGATGGAAATGCAGTTATTTGGAAAGAATTTAAGTTCCTTAGACACTCATAAGACTTAGCCATGTACTCGCGAATTGCCGAGGAGACAATATCACTCATGCATCAATTTCCTCAGTCCCATATGAAAAAAATTCTTGAATCTGATATGGGTCTAAATGGGTATTAAATCATTGTTAGAAACTGTAACCGTTCACCATAGGCACGGAGTATTAATAATTTGGGAACAGCTCTTTAAGTTGTTGACGGGACTCCTGATTTTGCTGACTTTGAAGCACTAAAATTTCAACAACAAGAAATAAATAAATCAATTAACCGACAGGCAGTTATAAACACGCGAGGAGTTCAGGAAAAAATTAATCTAACAGAATCTATAAATTTTATTATGATATTTGCAAAAGAAAAAGAAATAAAAACAGGACACCATTATGAAACCATTATGAAACTTTACTAGCAATAGAATTGTAATCTCAGAACTTGAAATGTTAATGGTATCAATCAGACTCGCAAAAATTTAAATTGAAAACCCAGCAATGCTTGATTCAAAAAATTTAAATCATATTTTAAACGAGCACTTTTCCAGTGTAACAATAGCAGACTTAATGGAAGTTTCATTTAATAATGTTTTGTTAGATTATAAATTTTTACAGTTTATTATTAAATATCCTGATCCTACCTTAGTTTGTAAGAAGATAACCCTGTTTCCCGTTCAGCGCAACGGCACAATACTTCATTTTGCCGGAGATAACAATGTAGCAGACTGTGGTAATAAAATTGTACCAATTAGAAATTGTACTACTACGGTTACCTCAACGTTCTGCAAAGAGCTACCTTTTACAACTTGTGCGCAGCAACTACATTCTGGATGCATTGCCCAGTGCAATACCCGTCCCAGTCATCTAGAGCCATTAGATGAGGTGGTAGACGACGCACAGTGGGAGAAACGGCTGATTTAGCGGCGATTTATTAATATCTTCTGCAAAAATTGTGTTTTTTTTGTACGTATAAATTTGTTTTGTAGATAAATATGCCAGAAATCAAGACTATTATAGAAATATTTTTTTTGCTTAGTGCAAATTATTATTTTATTTTTTTTAATTTTGTATAAAACAGTTCTACTCAACATATGGCCGGTTTCGTCCGAATCTAAAGCCTTTCTTTATCAATTTCCATACATTTTTAGTTTCTTACATATTAAGGAAATATATATATTGATCTATGCAAAATTTGCTATGAATTAGACAACTGTGTCACTCAAAAAAAAACACCTGAAATGAATTTAATTTGCGCATATGCGCGCATGTTACGTTAGAGAAATGTTCAATATAGCAGAAAAATTTTTATAACTTTAGGGAAAAAATTATTTTCTTTTTTAATGGAAGCATAGATTTGTTTTATATTAAATATTACACAAATAAGAACTTCTTTTATTATATTTTTTCAAATTATATTCACTATTTTGTTATAGTAGTTGTAGCTCTACTCGGTATCTGATGAGATATCATCTGATAAGTCATCCTTTTTATTTAAAATAAGGCTGATAATATCTTTATCTATTATTTCATCCTTTTTGGAAGAGGAAGCTGAACCATTAGATAGCTTCGTAATGAATGGGTCCGATGATATAAAAAGTCTGTGAGCCAGGTCTTCCATCGTGTTTTTACGCGAATTTATCCGAGTGTGGTGTAAGCGATATTTTCTCAGGTCTTTATTTCTGTCCTCGAGAGCTTCTTCTGACATCATATCTATCGGAAGAGCAATATGTTTTATAATTTCTGCACCATGTATTAAAATTTTATGCACAGATGAAGGCATATAAAACCATGGATACAGGTCTACAAATATTGTTGCTGCTTGAAAGGCTTCTCTACTCTTGAAAGGCTTCTGTATCAATTTCACATCCATATGCTAGTGTTCGTAAGATTACATTGAATCGATAAATTAATACAAAGCTAACGCCAGTTATTTTGGCAGCCAATTTGGGTTCTTGAAAAAATTTTCTCGCTGTATTGCCGTTGTTAGTATTGCCTGAACCCGGCTTGGGAATATCAATTAATATGCCCATCTCCTTCCGCAAATTGTCTTGTATTTCTTGTCTTCTAATATCTACAGCTGCTTTATCTGCACTTCGAACTTGCCAATTTTTAATTATAATTCTGTGACTAATATGCAGAATGCATTGATAAGCCATACTCATATAGGTTTTCTTTGCACGGCAAATTTTTAATAACATTAGAGATCGTTAATTTTTTTTGGTGCTGTGCCACATATTCCACATACTAGAGATGATGATTCTGTCAGAACGCTAAATACTTTTCCATCTATCATGGTCATTAGAAACTGATGATGTACGTCAAATTTTTTCAGTCTCGTTGGCTGTATTTCGGCTATTTGCCTTTTAAAATTGTTCACCTCATCACGTACCAAATCTGATATTTCTTTTTGACAAAACAATTTTAATGGCCTGCAATAACGAGTGGATGAAGGTTTCATATTTTTAGTAGTATTGTTGATCCAAGAACTAATTGTAAAGGCACCAAGGACACCGAAAACATATGTTGATCGATCATACAAGCATTTAAATCATTAAAGTTTTGTCGATAAGTAGCGTGGCCATTACTCCCATCACAACCCCATTTGTATATAGCAGTTATCTTTTGACTATTGTTATTCTCTGCAGCTGGAAAGTCTTTGAAATGTGCAATATACATTCTGTCCACTGTGTGATCAATCAAGTTTTGTAAAGTTACCTCGAATGTATGATCAGTAACTTCTAGACCAATAGGATAGCACAGACTTTTTGCAGACCGCAGAACATCATATTGTGGAAAAATATTTGCATTCCGCTTTTTGGTACCACTCTGCAAGTCCATGTAAGCCCTCTTTGTGTAACCACCATCAATATATAAGGCTAGGGCTTCGTCCGCTGTATACTTAATGGTTTGATTTTCATCAATTTGCATAGCTGATTTAATTATTTTGGGCAAACTTTCATCGGAGTTTAATAAACTTATTATTTTAGATAAACTTCGCTTGCCAGAATTGTACAAGCTAGTACTGGCCGCAGATACGAGCTCATCGCAAGGAATTTCTTTAACGACGTCCGAAACCTTTTTTTCTTTGTGTTTTCCACACTATCTTTAAAATCAAGTGCGGGTCGTCCAGCATTTGAGCTTATGTCCACCAATAAGAGCTCATCATCTAACAATTCCTTGTTTCTTATTTCAAAATTCTTGCGAATGCGATGGTTTTCTCTCCAATTCAACGCCAATGTTTTGGTGATATTTTGAATTCTAGCAGATATTTTGGCGCATTCACAGTCTTTATACATAGTTTTATCTAAAATTTTGCTGTATATATATGTTTCCACCGCTAAAAGTTTTTTAGATGCATAATTTTCCATATGCCATGCTGCAAATAGCACACGCTTGGATACTGACATTGAAGCTAAAACAATACATTTAAAAATAATATGCGGAAATATGCGGCTCATCTTGGACATTTTCACAGCGCAAAACATTGACTAATTTAACAAAACATTTATACCATTCCCGGTCATTCCTCAAAAGTTCAGCTCTACGAAAGTTTAATTTATTAGTAAACATTAAATATCTTACAACCACTACAATTCATATAGAATTTTGGGACGAAACACAATCACAGGTCAGAAACAATTATTTTGTTAGTAATTACTAGACCTCGGATTTTGCATATTTGCATATTTTTAAAGGATAAAGAAATAATATAAAATCGATTGAAGGGGTCGTGTGCATATTAAAATGTTATTTTATAGGATTAAAACTATTCAATATAATTATTATTACAATATATTAAAATAATTTTCTCAAAATTATTATTAAGAGGCTTTGACGTTTTTCTCCAAAAACCATTTTGTAGGCGGAAAAGCTTCTTTCAACATCACAAGAAGTAATTGGAGCAAATTTATATTTAATTATATTTTCATTTGAAACGGGTTTAAGTCGAGACATATCTTCGGCATTGAGACTTAAAATATTATTAATTTTTGAAATTATATTAAAGTCAGGATTTCTTTTCAAAATGCCCTCAAATTTTTCTTTCAACTCCATTCCAAATTCCCCACTTGCGTTCTGAACAATATTTCCAGCTTCCTTAAATAACTCCATTGACTTTGCCAATGGGAGTCCCTTCGCTTCCAAGGAAGTTACTATTTCGGCAACTCTCCCGAAATTCGATTTTATATATATAAAATCCCGATGGAGTTGGGGACTTTTTATAAGCTCTTTTGCCTGCTTTATACATTCAGCTTCTTCTGGGTTCAATGTTTCAAGAACCTCAAATGGAAATTTAGAATTTTTTACTCTACCAAACTAAAGTAATTGCATAATATCGTTTCCAAAAATAATGGGTTATCGGATTGACCGATGACCCACATTTTTGACAAAGGTAATTACCTCTGTTATTCCCTCCATGTTATCTGCATAAAATAATGCCGCCTTCAACCATGTACCCCATCTGATTATGATCGGTTTTGGTGGTAACTCCTTATCTAGTATTTGCTTGTAGCGTTGTACTCTGAGCGGAACTTTTATGAAAATTTTTTTTACGCATGCTATGAACGAGTTAGCGACTGGAAACAGTGTT
This sequence comes from Hirtodrosophila confusa, assembly GCA_035043065.1. Classification (NCBI taxonomy): domain Eukaryota; kingdom Metazoa; phylum Arthropoda; class Insecta; order Diptera; family Drosophilidae; genus Hirtodrosophila; species Hirtodrosophila confusa. Next base: position 292,515 of record JAWNNI010000189.1, read on the forward strand.
CTTACTTTTTCAGCTATTAAATTTAAACCGTGTGCCAAACAAGTTATGTGTATGAGATTCGGGTAAAAAACTTTTAAATTTTTACCAGCTTTGATTATATATGCCGCAGCATCTGTTAAAAGCAACACAACTTTTGACTTATTTCCTTGTGGCCATAATATACGAATGCTGTCGTTCACATATCGAGAAACAGTTGCATTATTTACTTCTTGCAACTATTTGCACGACAATAAAAATGAGCATAAAGAATCATTTTCACTTAATGTTCCTACAACCAAATTTGCGACATATCGCCCTTGTTTATCCGTTGTTTCGTCCACTGATATCCAAACGCTTTCGTCTTTGATACTGTCGCGAATTTTTTGGATTGATTTTTGGTAGCATTTATCCAAGTAGCTCTTTCTGAGAGTACTTTCATCCGGAATAATTTGACCTGTGTATTTCTTTAAAAAATTATTAAATGTAACATTGCTCAGCACATTCCATGATATATTTCCCGAAACCAATGCCGTACATAAATCCATTTTAAATTCAATTCCGGAATTATCGGAAAAGTTGCTGGACGTGTTGCCAGAAGTATGCGCATTTTCGTCGTTGTTGTTATTAGATGCATTTGACCTTCTGTGAAGTGAAGTAACAATATGCTGCTGCAATTGAAATTTTCTTTCAAGGAATCTAAAATATTACCAACATTAGAACGAACTTTTAATTTAACAATCAGGCTTGGCTTGCTTAAGCCTGAATATTTCACCTTTTTGACACAAGTCGTACAAATTACATTGCTTCCATCAATTTCAAAGCACTTTTCGGGAGAGCTGTTAAGCCATTTTTCCATTAAACTTTTCTTACACTTGTTGATTTTTGGCATTTCACTACACTTTATCATTGATAAACATTGATATAGTATTATTTGATATACAGCCAATTCATTAAACAAATGTTTTAACTATTTGGGAATTATAAGCCTAGATAAAACAAAATGATAATCTTCGTGGTAATTATTCGTCCTTCAGAATTCTTAAATCCAGTACGATCGGGATTCGTTGACTGAATCGTAGGCGGGCTGAGTTGACTAAGTTGCGGTTCGCCGAAGCACCTGCGCGGCGGTCCCAAGTTCAAATCCTACTGAGGAAATTTTGGGTGATGATAATTTTTTTTTTCCTAAACGGAAATCAAATGAGTTGCTAAGATATCAGTGGAAGACATTTTTTTCAAGTTAAATCTTTTTACCGCTTCAACTTTGCCCATAGCAATAAATTCGAAATATGGTAACGCCACTCGAGATTTCATTTGCATGTGGTGGTATTATCTTTGATATACTCGCACATGCATACACATATGACTTTTGACGATTCGATTAAAAATAAACATACTAAGGTCAACCGCGTTTCGGCAAATTAATCCCGTTTGATACTTTTAAAAAATATATATACATATGTTTTTTAAATCAACAAAGTGTTCATATACCTCAAAAGATCTTATTTTAAGAATTTCGGACTTAAAAAAATCGTTCTTAATATAAGAATTCTGTACTTATAATAAGACTTTTCGAGCTTAGTCGGATTTTGACACCGTTTGTACTTGGTTTGAGTACAGAATACTTAATTATTTATCTGAATGTATAAATATAATAGCTCGCCCTTTAATATTTTACGAGAGGAATTCAATTTTTAGATGAAATTCGATTGTATATATTTTGCATATTTTGCATATATTTTGCATATTTTGCATATTTTGCATATATTTTGCATATTTTGCATATATTTTGCATATATATGATAAAAAAAGTTCAATACAAGTGGTTCTAATAATAATAAATAGAACTGTAAGGTTTACAAACTTAGATAAAGGGATTAAGCTTTGGTGCGGACTTAGAATTTCAAATGGACCTGTTGATGACAGTAATTAGTTCAAGCCGGGATCGGACAGCAAGCTGGTCAGAGGTTAAGGCATCCGCTTTACAGACGGGAGCACTCGGGTTCGAATCTAGCCGACTACTTCTCATATATGGACAAGTTTGGACAAAAATTTCTAACAATAAGGTCACTGATGAGGATGCTTGGCAGCATCCGAAATAGCGCTATATGACCAGCCAATACTTTTCATATCTACCTTTCTATATTCACCCTGAATTGTTGACGTTGAGCCTGTTAAATTTTTCATTTATATTTTGCATATTTTTTGCATATTTTTTGCATATTTTTTTGCATATTTTTTACATATATTTTGCATATTTTCGATATGCATTAAGATTTGTTCTATTTAAACGATAAGACGTCTGCATACAAATTTTGGTACCAATCTGATGAAAATTACGAAATATGCAAAATTCCGAGGTCTAGTAATTACATACCTTTTTCTTTATAAAATTGCAAAAAGTTGAGTTGTAATTCTATATAATCAATTTATTTGCAAATTTGAGCACGTTGTCAAAATTAGCGGGAAAGCGGTTGTTTGCAGCTGGTGGAACATATGTTATGTTCGAAGCTTCACAGCTGTGCAAATATCAAGAGAAAAGCAAAACGAAAAGTATTTTTGGCCTATCGGATATATTAGTAATCGATTACGAAACAATATTGGCGCCAAGACTTAAGTTTAAATTTGAATTAATCGCTGCTAAATCAGCCGTTTCTCCCACTGTGCGACGGCATCATCGTAATAAATGAGGAAACAGCTACAGTCAAGATAGGCAACGAGACAGACAAGCTTATTCATGGTACCTTCCTTCATTGGCCGATGAAGTTCATATATATGGGTCTCGATTCCGAAAAAACACAAGAAACATCATCCGACGACATCCAGGCTCTGCGGCATCGGCCCTGTTAAATATAAACGGACACCAGGAGATTCTGAGTCTGCCGTATCTTCAGAGGTTGAACTGCGAAAACCTACACTATATCAACAAAGTCGAAAAAACTCTAATGGTATGGCCTATGACGTTCAGCGTACTCATCATCATTGACCTGGTAATCGGATTCTCGATTCGCAAGATGTATCAAAATTCCAACAAAAGTAAGCAGATATCCTCTTTGAGGGTTGTGCTGGACACTCTAAGGAAAACCGAGGACGGCCTTCAATCTAGCGAGGGAGGAGTTAACACATCCGGCCAGGATGTGTTAAGCTTATACTATATCTAAGTAGTAAACATATAGCACAAGGCACTAACAGCAGTTTTAACTTTAAGATAGCCCGTGTAAATGAATAAATAAAAATACCATATATTATATACACCGTTTACACTATGTAAAAACACAATAAAACATCCATATAACTTTATTTACCAAATTTATTTTATATACTTGAGTAGTAAACCTACATATAGCTTTAGCTTTAAGCTAGCCCTTGTAAATCAATAAATATCGCCCACACCTGTTTAGCTACTTAGTCACCAAATTTGACATACAGACAACTGTTTTACTGTGTTAAAGGCTAGCAAAAATCCTCGAACTGAACCCTCCACGAAGGTGCTGGCCGTGTAATGGGTGTAAACGGGTAATACCATGTGTTAATTTCGCGCTCACGACTCAAGCAGTGCAGTGTCTAGCTGCGGCTGCAGTACAGTAGACTCCGACGGCTTCGGAAAACTGCGATCACAGTCATGGTTCAGAGTTGCCTGGCTTTACGTTAATAACGCTAAGGGGTGGTGACCCAGAAAACAATCACCAACTTTGGAGGATGGTCAATAGAAAGGATGCAACTCGGGCTGGGATGTCAGCCCACCCGGTGCGACGTCGGGAGGCCGCTAACACGGGTGGGTACGGCTGGAATCAATCTTCCCTATGTGTCGCCAGTCGTCACAACTGAGTCGGGAGCAGGTCTGTGATTTTACACCTACTGCAACAAGCAAAACACTATCGCGATTGGCATCAAAGATCAAAAGATGGCCACATCGCCAATCGTGTTGAGGAGTTTGCCGACAAAAAACGGCAGAGCTCCACCGAGAGTGCAGAGACCGGTAGTCGCGCAGTTAAACGTCAAATGCAAAAGGTGAATATGAGGCATCAAAAAGTAAACACATTGAGCCTCTTGGCCAAACGACACTAGATCGTGGCACTAATAGAACGGAGCAGCCCGCAAGGATAGATGACGATCTAGCAATGGAATATGCTTTAGATGAGCTCTTGAGGCATCGTTTGAGGATGGAGGCCCTACCGAACTCCCCGATGCCTACATTCGATGGGTTGGGGTGGGTGAATGGGGTCAAAATGCTTAAGAGCAATGACGAACCAACATCTAATTGGGTGAGGGGAACTGCTTTATTCCGACAACAGAAAGTATAAATAAAACCACCATTCTAACTAGAATAACCATATCGTCAGGTAACATGGTATTCAGAATAAGTCCAAACATATTTGGAACATTTAGCCCGACAACAGTAAGTAGAAATTGAACCTCCGTTCCAACTAGGAAATAGAATGTCTACTTATGTACGCATGGCAGTACTGACGATCTAACGGTTGTGGCGCTAGAGGACGAAGACGGCGGTAAGATGCTCCTGCTATATAACGCATGATCAGCCCGCACATCCCGAGGAGCTGCACAATCTCGTGACAGCAACCTGGTCATAGGGACCGACGCTAACGCATTTCGCACATTGTGAGGCTGCTCGGACATCAATGAAAGAGGTGAGTTCCTATTAAACTTTCTATTATTAATTACTAATCTAAGTGTGGATAATACTTGTACGACCAAACTCTTCAAAGTAATGGATCTCACTTAGACACTGGCAATAACGCAGATTGGTGAGTACTCCAGCGGCCCTCCTTCTCTGGCCATAAATACATAAGCTTTAATATAGATTTCAACCAACGAACGCCTTCGAAATTCTACAGGAATCCCTGGATCTCCAACTGGGCGCGTTTGAAAAAGTTGATAGAGACGACGCTCAGTAAACCAAAGAAAATTACAAGTAAGGCCCAAATAGAACAAGTAAGAATGCTATAGTCGAGTAAACCCGACTACAAAACTCCCTGTACCCAGGTCAAAAATATCCAATCTATATCCAATCATTATCCATCTGCGTACACATACACACACATACAGACACATATACACACACACATACACAAAAGACGCACACACACGAGCGACTGCTCAAGCGCAGCGCAAGCGAGGCATTTAAAGTGGTGGCTATGCTTCTTCTTCCCCTTGCGCTGAAGCACTGAATCTTCTTTTGTTAATAACTTCCGTGTTTATTATGCGAACGACTTGAAATTTGGACAGTGGATTAGGAGTGACTAAAGTATTGCACATGCCAAATTCCAAAGCTATATCTTAAAAATTGTTCCTGTAAAACGGTTTTTATCGAATTGCGGGGGAACGGGGGAGATATCTTAAATCTAAAATAAACTTGATCTGCTCCGCTATACACGAACCTACATTCCAAATTTGGTGTCTCTAGCTCTTATAGTTGCTGAGATCCTTGCGTTCATACATACGGACGGACAGACGGACAGACAGAAGGACATGGCCAAATCGAAATCTCTTCTGATACTGATCAAGAGTATATATACTTTATAGGGTCGGAGATGTCTCCTTCTGCCTGTTACATACATTTGCACAGATTTAGTACCCCCTTTTTACCCATTTTATGGGTACAGGGAGTAAAAATTCATCAAGAATCTAACGAGTCAACTCCTCAACGCATAGCAATATTCTTGTAAGCCAACACGAACGAATCGCAAATCCAAACCGCCATAGCGGTACCCTGAGCCCTGCGCGGCTTAGACGCGAAGTCAGAGAATTCTTCAACTTGGCTAAATTACCTGACCATGAAGTTACCCGAAGGGAATACAAACACAGAATCAAAGACTTTAAAAAAAAAGTACGTAAAAAACTTATGCTCTACGATGGATAACGCCTACTATTCTGTCAATCAAGCACACAGAGCCATCTGCGGAAAGCCAATTGAGACTGGACCGAGAGTAGTAAGGATACACTGGATGTTTCCTGGCAGCATAGAGCCTGTGAGTCTCTCCCAAGCCGACAACAAAAAACCCGGGTATACGCAAGAAGAAATAGTATCGACAAGAAAGATCGACAGGGCGATCACTTCTTTGGCCGGCTATAAATGCCATGGACTAAACGGTATATTTCCAGCCATGTTACAGATGACAAAATTGCAAGTGTTACCGTGTCTTGTAGAAATATTCAATGGTTGTCTTAATTTGAACAACGTGCCCGAACCTTGGAGAATAGCGAGACTTGTATTCTTGCCGAAATCAGGTAACAGCAACTGGTGGCAAAAAAAAAATGTTGATGCAGATCTGTCAGGAATCTCAACATTAGTCTGTATGCCAAATTTGGCGACAATAGATTTAAAAATGTGGAAGATACAGGTTTTCCACAAATTGGGAGTTTTGAATTTTTACTGACTGCGGTACACATTTCCGCGGTGCACGGGATTTACGCTAACAGATGCGAATAATTGTTTTAAAAAGTTTCACTTTAATTAAGTACAGACGTTTTCCCACCCTTCTGGATTTTATTATTGTTCTTCCAACTTCATAGAAAATATATTTAAGGGTCAAAGTCAAATGAAAGAGATTATTTTTATTAGTTAGATCGACTTTAAAATCATTGTCACCGCCCTACACAACAAAACATTACTCATTTAGCTCAACTATTTAGGAAAGTCTACCCCACGGGAGGCAAAATTGTGATACGCTATTTTTGTGCATTTGTTACGGTTGACGAAAGTAGTAAAATTCAACATAATTCATATTTTATTTAAATATTTCGCCGGGCAACGCTGTTGTTTTACCAGCTAGTATTTAATAAGTTTAGTTTTGCGGTGGGACCATTGTGCTTTATTTAAATCTGGACATTTTTGAATGGCTTCATTGAATCCATAGAATGTATAAAATAATACCAAAATTCACATGCAAATTATTATATGCTTGCTTACCCTGTTCCAACCTTTGCGGCAACTCCTTGATATATAGAAGCTAAGTTTGTTGATTGAAATGTTTGCGAAGGATTGATATTAACGTTTCCAGTTGGCATATATGGTGTGCTCATTTGATGCACAGGCTGGTTGTGATAGTGCCCAAAGCTGTAATTCAAAAATTTACTTTAATATGTAATAATCATAATATAGTTAAATAATAGGATTAGTTTGGATCACCAGATTTAAATCTATAGTTATGCTTTTTTATTACTGTTCCTACATACCACCTTCTTGAGATTGCTCTGTATATTCTTTGTATGCTTCTGCTATACATTCTGTCTACTCTATGCTTTCTGATGGTGATTTTCTTGTAGTTCTTGGTGAATTTAATATTGCTGGAACTACCTGGATTTCTAATCCTGACTCCAGCGTGTTGACTCCACGACTCAACACGATTTTATTGACAGCTTATTTGGGAAGTCATTGTGTCAAATCAATGGTATCCCAAATTCATTGTATACAATGCTTGATCTGTTTTTTGTTTTGGATTCTTCCTTCTATTCTGTCTCCCATACTGTACCTATATCCCTTCCTGAAGATCCTTGTCACCCAACTTTGGAAGTGTTGATTGATCTACCTGCCAATTTCGGAAAACCGATTTTTCCAAACTAACTCAGCTCTTATCCTAAGCTGACTGGTCCTAGCTTTACAGGTGTAGTGACATGGATTGTGCTCTAACTTTTCTGCACTTAACATACATTGCTATAATAATTACCTTAGAAGCTGTATGTTACAGTTTCAGTGGGATTCAAGAGGTTTTACAACTTCTTTAATGCGAAGCGTAGGTCATCAACACCTCCATCAACCATATATTTTTTTTAAATAAGAAAGGACGGCTATCTTTGGAGTGCCGAAGCTATATACCCTAGCAGGAATTAAATTTTACACAAATCTTAATTTTTGTCTGCTTACCCCTATGGGAACCATGAGGTCCGATTTTGATAAAATTATAGAAAACTATTTGAAGTACAATAAAACTCTCACTTAGTTTGGGTGTAATATTTGTATAAGGTCCGATTTTGACCAAATTTGGTCAGATTGTATAAACTCTGTAGAGACGTGTTTGGGAAAATTAGGTAAGGATACCTTAATAAACAAAAAGTTTTTCATACAAAAACATAGTTGTCGACCGATCATTCCTATGGCAGCTATATGTTGTAGTGGTCCGATTCAGCCGGTTCCGACAATGTACTGCCTGCAGCAAAAAGAAAGTCTGTGCCAAGTTTTATTATGATAGCTTTAAAACTGAGAGACAAGTTCGCATAGAAACAGAAAGACAGACGGACAGACGGACATCGCTATATCAACTCGGCTATTCATGCTGATTCAGAATATATCGACGTATTTCCGCGAAAGTATCGTATGTCAAATAACCAAATTTTACAGGAGGTTTTTTTTTAATTACTCAGCTTACAATGGGAAAACCATGGTAATTTTTTTAGGTTGTATTGTTTTAGCTACAGGCACGAAAGTCAACTTAATTTTTGTCAAAAATGGCTAATTTTTCTAAAACGAAATAGGATATTAAAACATACGATACTTTTGCGCACTATTTTTTGATGGGTATAGCCGCAACAAGTGTTAGTTACGATAATTATTTATTGTACGAAATACGCTGACATAATAAGCTGTATTCATTTTATTAATATAGTACATATTTAATTATTACAAAATATCTTAACCTAAAGTGTATGGAATAATTAAACTAAGTTTCATCTTCTTTATCCATTTCCCCCAATTTAATTTTTATTACATTCGAGTGTCGAATGGCTTATGTATTCATTATGAAATTTAGGTTTTATACTGTTTTTAATAAATAAATTACTTACTAAGTCTACAATTTGTATACTTTGTTACCGAAGGGAAAAGGTATTTTTAAAGGTATAGTCGCACAATTTGGGATACAGACTAATGTTGAGATTCATGAAAGATAAACATCAAATTTTTACTTTTCCTTGGATAAATTTCATAACACATAAATTTTTTGATAATCACAACAGAAAAGTGCACAGTTACATATGATAAAATTGAAACTTAATTTTTATCGGAACTAGTGTTTTCAGTTATTATATTTTGCAGGATTGTGCGACACATATTTTCTAACAATTTGGCATTAATATTTAAATTTCGATAAAAATTGACATACGATAGTTTCGCGGAAATGTGTCGATATATACTTTGTTGGGTCGGAAACGTCTCCTTCAGTCCATTATACAATTTGAGACAAAATTAAAATACCGTCTGCTAGGATATAAAAAGACAGCTGACTCTGATCAGGCTATCGCCGGTTTTTTTAACGAGTTTTTTCAAACGACTTATAATTCACAACCTATCAAATGGTTTCGCCTTATCCTTGTCATGTTAATAACTCCAATTGCATTTTTGGACCTTTAATAACTGAAACTTCGCTTCTAAGTGATTTAAAGGCCATTAAGCCCGTATTTTCGCCGGGACCTGATGGAGTACCAAGCCGCGTCATTAGGAATTGTGCTGAAGGTGTTTTAATTTATTCTGTGTTTTCATGTTCGCGATCTTTCGTAACCGCACGTTATGCGTCGCACCCCTCGGTCGGACGTGGGTTGCATTTATCCTTGGGTCCTCGCGTTAACAAGCCCGTGCTTGGTGGCGTAGTTGGGCCACTTATATGTACTGTTCGTTAGTACATCAACGTCCATGAGATGCCCTTGTCGGAAGTGCTCGACTAAGAGATGCCCCGAATCTAGCTCAGAAGTACCATATCACACATTCGTACTCACGTACTGAGCAAATATTTAATCTTCAATGTTTATGACCTTTTTAGGTTAATTCTTTTGATACTGCAATTTTCTGTGTTCAATTATAAAATTTTTATAAAGCTGGTAGCGTACACGGTTTGCACTGCTCCACTTCTCTTGCCACGTAAAATTGTTTCAGAAATTTATTGCCGTCAAATTAGTTTTTTAAGTGCAATGCTTGCCAAATGAAAGCCGCAGCTCATACGTAGAAAACCTAAATTTTGGTTGTTTATTTGAATTTCATTTAACATTTTTATTTATTTATGTATTTACACAATTAAAACTTAGCAAAAAAAAAGGACTAACCCTAATTTCTTATTAACGAGTATTAACTTTGACTCAAATTTGATTTATTAATAAGACAATTTAAAACTGTATAGAGTTATAGTTTTGTGTAAAATCTATCAATGAGGTCAACAATTCTTAACAATTTATCAGAAGAAGATACCTACATACCAACATTTCTACCAGATTCGGTCACTCTAGCATCTTATTGACGACAGACAAACTGGGAGATGAACATAGTACAATGCTAATATACACTATTTTCCAAAATATTTTCGGAAGCAGAATACAGACACCGAGTGCGTTGCCACCCAGTTACGAACGCAACTGTCACGCAGGGATAATTTGCCAATACACAGGTCTGAACTTTCCAAAATAGTTTCCGTAACAATTGGTTCAGCAGCAGTGCATCCGGCTGCGCCGTTAGTTTGAAATTAATTTCTTGAATAGATTTTATGCGCAATTGATCCAAGAGTGAGCAAAGTATAATTATGTGTGCCAAAAATCAACTCAGTATTTTTTAAAATAGTTCTTATAAATCGATTTTATGGCGGTGAAGGGAGGAATATCTGAAATTTGAAACGAACGTATTCTGCATATGGTACACAGGAACCAACCCAATTTGCAGTCGCTGGCTATTATAGTTGGTGAGATGGTCGAGTTCATCCCGACAGACAGACAAAGTCAGATCTACTCGGCTACCGATATGATCTAGAATATATTTACTTTATAGGGTCGACTATGTTCACTTCTCGCATATCGTCGAGCACAGAATCATAATGAAAGATAAAAAGCCCTTGAAACAAGGAAACCAAAAGAGCCCGGCTATATAAAAGGTAATCGACGAGCAGGTGGAGGAGCTAATCCAGGCGGGTGCCAAACTCGAAATAAAGAATATTTGAGGTGTTATATACGTAATATATTCGTCTTAAGGTTTACTTTGAGCATCAACGACTATTTTTGGCGCTTTCCAACTATTTTCCGCCAGTTGTATTGCCCGCAAAGTACCGAGGTTTTGTATTTATTTCTGGACGTTGATGTACTAACGAACAGTACATACAAGTGGCCCAACGACACCAAGCACGGGCTTGTTAACGCGCGGACCCAAGCATAAATGCAACCCACCTCCCGCCCAACCGACCGAGGGGCACGCCGCATAACGTACGGTAGCGAAAGATCGCGGACACGCAAATACAACAATAACATTATACAAAAGTTCCTAAGGATTACATAAATAATGTAAGAGTAAAGTTTTAAGTGTAGAAATTAAAGTAGCATTACTTATTAGATGGAAAACATTGTTATAGTTAGAGCATAATACTCGAAAGGGGTTATGAATAGCATAATTAGAACTACAAGCTTGAAGAGATAGTGGAAGAAAGTTTCTAGAACATCTGATCGGAACTGCAAAACTAATTTGGCTGATTAATTCAGAAGAATCAATTTCCCCATTAATTAGTTTGTGTAAGAAAATTACACTCAGCATGGTTCTACGATCAGAAAAAGAAGGCAAATTTATTAATAAAAGTCTACTACGATAAGAAGGCAAGCGAGTATTAGTATTCCAGTTAAGACCCCGGAGTGCAAAGAGCAGAAATTGTTTTTGTACCGACTCTAATCTATCCTGATGAACCTTGTATTGGGGACACCAAATACAAGAACCATATTCAAGACTAGGTCGAACAAGAGAAGTATAAAGAGTTTTAGTAATGTAGGGATCGTTAAATTCCTTCGACCAACGCTTAATGAAACCCAGGACACCAAAGGCACGATTAGCGGTGGAAAAGATATGCTTGTCAAACTTAAGCTTGGGATCTAAGAGGATACCCAAATCATCAACCGACTCAATTCGAGCAAGCGGCTTACCATTAAGAATATAATTATTAAGAAAGGGCATTCGCCTGTAAAAGGACATTACGTTACACTTACTACAATTAAGATTTAATAAATTTACCCGACACCAGGCTTGAAAACTATCAAGAACAGTTTGCAACCTTTGACCAGATATGAAATCAGTAGATGACAGACAAATTTTAACATCATCGGCATACATCAGCACCCGGGAGTGATTTACAACAGAAGGAAGGTCATTTATGAACAGAGTAAATAATAAGGGGCCAAGATGACTTCCTTGTGGAACTCCGGAAGTAACATGAACAGACCTAGAAGCTAAGCCTTTGAGATACACTTCTTGGATTCTAAGAGTTAAATAGTTGGAGATCCAAAGAATTAAGTTATTTGGAAATCCCAGAAGGTGACTATCATGATCGCGATCCACACGTACACGCATGATCGCGATCATGATTGAAGTGAGTTCCCACCTTAAGATTAGCCTTTTTCCGTTTGGGAGACTCATTTAAAAGTTTCACTCTTAAACTCGTTTTCCAAATCGGAGAAACCATCAAACAGTTTTTTAAACCGAGCGAATATGTCTCCAAAGCCTTTCTTAGTCTGCCTCATAAATGCCATAATATCTTTTTCAACGTCCCTACATGATTCACAAGTCCACTTTAAGCCAGACTTGGACTCAATCTGGTCGATTATTCTGCCGTTAGGGCCTGCACATTTTTCGTGTGAAACGTTGTCACACAGCCAGCAGCAAACAAAACCCATTTTTACGTTTACACGAACCTGGCAATTTTTATTATAGCAGACAACCATTATATTAAAAGAAATAATTTAAAAAGATGAAAAATAAATTAAAAAAGAACAACTGCACAAAAAATAAAAAGTACGAACAAAAAAGAAGGCACAGTAGGGTTAAAACTGTTGACTCTGATTTGTACTTACGCACAACAACACCAATTAGAAAATATTAAAGCGCGGGCGCGTCGACCGAAATCAGCAACGGAATACAAAATAAAGAGAGAAACCGTAACCAACACCAACGATAGAAGTGCGCGAGAGCGTTAAGCAAGCGTTGAGAGCGCGGATTAGTAGAAATACAAAAACAAATATACGCACAATGCAAACTGCACAAATCAACCACCAGCTTGCTTGTGATGTTGTTTGTTGTTGTATTTGAACAAGTATTAGAAAAGTTTAATAAATTTAATTGCAATTTAATGTCCAACAATGTGTTTCACACAACCGATGTATAACACACGTCACAAGCACAAAATAGCACAAGTTATCACTTGATATAACGAGGAAAATACACAAAAGCGATGCGCAAGAAAAAAACACGTCCGTTGCGAATGCGAAGCGAATGCGAATGTGAATTTATATTTGGAAATTAGTATGAAGCCAATTGCATGAAAAACGAAAATGCTGAATTCCATACTTCAGCTCTTGTCTGACCGGGCATTTTTCAAAATCGGTAGCGCATGTGTCGAATTATTTAATGTGAGGTGCTTTGAAAATTAGTTTCAAAATAATTGGATGATAAACAGAAAAATGAGTTAATGGGACGAAAATCAAAAAAGTTTCATACAACAGCTTTCCGCGAATTTTCCGATCTTGGGGGTAGATTTTCCCAAATCCTTGACCTTTTATGTTTTCCTATAGAACCTTAAAAATGAGTTTGAAGCCAATGGCATGAAAATTAAAAATGTCGAATTCCAAATTTTCCACCGATTGCCACTATTTTCCCAATTTTGGGGCATAAACTCTAAAAACAAAGCTAGGCCATTTTTGTGTAAATGTAAATCATATAAAACTTGAATTTCGAAGAAATAAATTTTGTCAATTGGGCCACGCCTTAATTCCCCGCCCTTACCGCTGCCTTAAATGGCAAAGAAAAAACGTAAATTTATATAAAAATCGAACTTATTGCTTTGCGATTTGTCATTTGACATTTGACAAATCGAAGCATATGTGCTTATGTGTAGCCACGCCCCCTGTCACTTGCCCCTTACCAACCGCAAAGTACCTTAAAAATGAGTTGAAAGCCATGGGGGTGAATTTTCCAAAATTGCTGACACACGTATCGAATTATTTTACGTGATGAGCTTTGAATATGAATTGAAAGGTGATCGGACTAAAATTAGACTTTCGCCCATACAACCTTGAGACCCCAATTTCCGCCCGTGGTGGATTTTCCAAAATCTGTGAAATATGTGTTAAATGAATTTTTGTGTAGACCTTTGAAGATGAGATTGACGCCGTTCCAATGGTAAGCCAAAAAGTTTCATACAATAGTTTTCCACGCTTGTGGGTGGAATTTTCCAAAATCACGTCATAGTGTGCATTTTCATCATAGATGCAACCTACTGTAAAAATTTCAGCATTCTAGCTCTTACGGATTGTGCGATGATTGCCAATCTATGTTCGTTCAGCAAAATCATATGTTTTTTGGTTTTCTTTTATTCACTTCCTTACTTTCAGCTATTTCATGTCGCTTAAGTTATTTTCGCGGGCATGAAGAAGCTTGTGTGTCACTTGCGTTATAATTGTGAGGCGGATATCGCAGTTATTATACTGAATTGGCTTTTGAAATTTTTGCTATAGATTTGTTAAGTAATAGTCAACATAATTGCATTAAAAACAAAAATCGACAAATGTCGCTTACGATATTTTTGCGGAAAGAGCTCGATATCCCCGAGAGGTTATGCCATGCCCGCTTCATTTCTACCCTAGATTTCAAGCAAATCTCCATGGCAGCCGATAGTAGGGAGTGTACGGCGTTCACTATGCACAAGAGTGGTTTATTCCAATGGAGGGTGATGCTAATTGGTGTGCACCAGGCCTGCGCGACCTTTCAGCGGGCATTAGACTCTGCGATAGGGTCGAAATGGAACGTTCGCCTATCTAGACGACATTGTGGTGATAGGAGATACTCGGGAAAAACATGTGGGTAATCTGAGGGGTGTTTCGCCGGATTCACTAGGATTGCGCGATGGAGCTGCAACAATTTCAATTTGATGTTCATCACCGTCACGGCAACCTTAATGTGGTAGCCGTAGCGCTATCTAGGCATCCTTTTAGAGATCTGCCAGCAAGCAGTGGTGGTCGAGACCCCCTGCAAGTGGATCGCGAGCATGCGTGTTCGCCGAACAGCCTACCAAGTATCCCGATTATATCGAGGAATACAGGCAACTCTATCGACAGCTAAAGCCGGCCGGTCGAAAGCTGACGATTGGCAATATTGTGTGCCGAATTTATTGGTCCCCGGTCCGATCAAAGTACGGCAACTCAATGTTGTTGGTATTCCAGGATGCGCTTTCTAAGTGGGTGGAATTGGCCCCCCTCCAAAAAGTTACGGCGAGTCAATTAAACACAGCGTTTCGAGAGCGAATCTTGAGCTGGTTTTGGGTGCCCAAGAAGTTCTTGTGTGATAATGGGGAGAGGCAGGAGAATCTCACTGAGAGAACTAACCGCATTGCGAAGACTGTGGTAGCGCAATTTATTAAAGGCCTTCAGAGTTCGTGGGGCGAACTGTTGCCTGAAATATCGCTTGCGATTAACTCCAGTGTGGCTGATTCAACCGGAATCACCCCAGCATTCCTAATGCAGGGGAGAGAACCATGTCTTCCCGCCGCTTTGTACGACCAGGTCACTCCGGAGTCAGCAACTGGTGCGCTTGATCCCGGGAAAGGGCTTAAAGGTTAAAAGAAATATTTAATATCGTCCACAGCAATTTTCAGCGTGCCTCCAAGGACCTGGAAGACGATAATAGCGATCTGCTCTAGGCGCAATGGTTTTGTTGAGGCAGCATCATCTGTCTAATGCTGCAGGCTTCTCGGCGAAATTGGCGCTCAAGTTTGAAGGTACATATCGGGTCGTTAGGTTTGTCTTCCTCAACTTCGTGCGCCTCGCGCAACATGGCGAGCGGTGCAGAAGAGGATCAGGACCCCTCAGACAAAGGGGCGAGCCCCAGCGGGAGTAAGAGGAAGAAACAGCAGGCTACGCTAAGAAGCTCGAGCCATCCAGCTTCACCACGCTGGTTCTACGCTGGTGGAACTACAATTAGACCTCTGGACGCACTGATGCGGTATGAAGTAGTGTGGTCCTGGTGGAACATCTGTGCCTATGACAGACATGTGTTCAAGGCCAATATATTTCCCCTCAAAACTCAAATACATTTCTCTGAGTTCCGAATCTTTGGATACTCTGCATTCAAAGGATCAGTCTTGAATAGCAAACTAATCTCGAAGCGTTCTGACGCCAAATTGGAAAAATTATCCTTGAAGCTTTGTTCGAATGCACGTTGCTCTGACGAGTACTTTGCTGAAATAATTGGTTCGGGAACTGCATAATCATTAGTTGACCTCTTCCTCCATAACCTATGATTACATAATCATCCAAAATTAATTTCTTCAGAGAATATAAAATACATTTTGCACACGTTTACCTCTTAAAGATCCATTGGAAGAACATTCATTAATAATTCAATTTGAATGAATCTTTCTTCAAATCAAAAGGTCTACATGTCAGAAGGTCAAGAGTGTTTTATTGTTTATGCTTTTCTAAAATGTGCGCATCATTTGAAAAAAGTAAATAGTGAAAGGCAGTTTTTGACAGATTACGTAATCGTACGACAAGGACCCTCCCCACCAAGTAATCAAGCGTAATCATATGATTGACTCCCCCCACCCCCTTAATGATTTCGTAATATGTGTACGAGCACGAGTCAGCGTATTAAGGCCCTTCAGACCGGACAAAGCATTTCTTTTGTGAAGGCCACTATATGCTTACCAGTATCAATAGTCTAGTCGATCAGAACTGTCCGTCTATATGTCCGCCCAACTGTCTGTCGGTCTGTCCCGATGAACGCGACGATCTCAGCAACTAAAGACACCGAATTTGTAATGTAATTTCCCGTATACAGTCCGCCGATTAAGTTTGTTTGAGATTTCAGATTTCTCCCCCCGCACGAGAGTATTGCGATGACAAAAACCTTTTACAGCTAAAATTTTAAATGTATAGCCTTTGGATTCGGTATGTATAATGCTTGGGTCACTCTTAATCAAGTCGAAAAATTCAAGTCGATCGGACAATACTAATGGAAGTTATTCACGAAAGAAGATTCAATGCTGCAAGGCGGGGGGCAAGAAGCAGTGCAGCCACAACTTAAAATGCCTCGCTTGTGCTGTCGCTTATGCGTGTGCGTCTTCGTGTATGTGTGTGTGTATGTGTAAGTGTACGAAGCTGGGCTTGACAGTTTTAGACCTGTGTACAGGAAGTCTCTTAGTCGGGTATACTCGCTAGAGCATTATTACTTGTTTTATAATTTTGCCACGAATTGTGTAACGCATTGAAGGAGGCGTTTCCGACCCCACAAAGTATATATATTCTTAATAGCCGAGTCGATAGAGCGCTGTCCGCCGGTTTCTACGCAAACTAGTCTCATAGTTTAGGAGCAATCGTGATGGAACTTGGCACAGATCCTTCTTTTTGCTGCACGCAGTACATATGTTGGAACTGACCGTATGGGACCACTATAACATATAGCTGCTATAGGAACGATCGGTCGACACCTGTTTTTTTTTTGTATCGGACAATGATCAGAATAAGAAAAACATCCCCATAACATGATGTTTCCACCGCCATGCCTTACCGTTATAATTGAGTACCTTGGGTCATGGGCAGTATTCCATCAAATTGATCTGATAGGAAACCACGTGTTAGGCGCCCTGAGAATACATACATAGATACACTGGTTAAGAAAAAATATGTGCCTCCCACTGTCACTGCTCGACAGTATAATGCTATCTTATGCTGAAGGGGAAATGGCATTCAAGTGGGAGTTCCAGTAGGATAATGATCCAAAGCATTCTTCAAATCGCATAGAACACCTTTGGAGGCTCTTTAAAAAAAAAGGATTGGTGGCTATAAGACCAAAAATAAGGATGATTTGTGGCAAAAAGTTAAATCCGAATGGTACCATTGATCCATGAATTTGTGCCGAACTGGTGGACAATTGCGGTGCCATAACCAAATATTTAAGTTAAAAGTAAATCTACAAGCCTTTTTTATTGGGTTTAAGCCTGGCGTTTCTATTATTTTTTTTTGATATATTTAAAGTTCTTTGAATATTATTAGTTTGTTATATTTTGATACAATACTGTGTAGACTTTAATAAAAATATGAAACTTGAAAAAAAAGTTTATTGAACATTTTGAAAAATAAGAAACAGAAAAATATGCCGTTTGTATTATTTATTCCATGACTGTATGTAAAAATGTGTTAGTCACTTGGTTACGCAAATATAGATAGGTTGAAGTTTATAGAGCACTTAGAAGCTTGCTGTTTCACACCTCCAAAGCTGCCCTTTGGGATAGCTGCGACAGCTAGTAATAACCGTTATTTCGAAATAAAAGCCGTATATTTTGTGAACTGTGTAAAATAATTAATAATTATTAAAATAATTTTCTGAAACTTACCTTATTGGCTGCCTATGAGACAAATTAATATAGCCATTGTTGTATGCAGACATATGGAGCATTGAAGGGCATCGGGGCACTTGAATATATGAAGGCTTATAAATGCTGACACGATGAGTCTGGTCTGTGTTCATTAATGACTTGTCTCTTTGCTCATTTATATTGAGATTTTGATATTTATGGAGAGTGCCAATAGGTGTAGGTAAGAGACTTCGTTCATTTTGAGACTTTATGATATCAATCTTAGCATAGGTGTTTATCTGTTTTATATCTGGATCAGATTTGTAGTTCAGATCACGGCGTAGAATTACGTTATTTCCAATTGATTTTTGTAAATATGAAGGTGAAGTCTGAAATAATTAGAAATAACATTTAATTACCCAGAAAGCTATTTTAGTATTAAGTAAGGTACAATCACTCTTGTAAAAATACTTGATGCACTCATGTAGTTTTGTGAATTAAGTTGAATATGCCTAATGACGTAAATCGTAAAAATACCCAAAAATACCACACAAAAATTTTAACGGCTATTGGTGAAGATTTCCCTATATCATTGAGTCGCGCGCTTAATGAACGTTTATGCTTTAGACAAGCCGATCTAACTACATTACATTTACAAGTAGGGTAGCACTCTATTCCGATGTATCATTAAGAGTATGTGAGGTGATTCTGACGACGGCCTAGCTAATGCCACAGGACGTCTCGCAGGTTGCGAATAGCGAAGGGCCTCCTGTCGGAGGTTAACTGCGAACTGTATAAAGCAGTCTCGGATAACCAGCGGGTGTTGCGAACGTTACCACTGTACTGACAAAGCGATTGTCTGGTCGACTGACGCTACTCCTTCAAATGTTGCTACACAAATTCAATGCCCCACATCTCATACCTGGACCGGACCACGTTGTTAGCCGACCCGTGGAGATGGACAGACTGGCTGGGTTAAAAAAAAAAAGTATCTTAATCGCAAAATGAGGGCTCATGTACATGGCTAACAGCTGTTCAATTTCTGCTTACCCGGGTACTGAGGACCTCTGCCCAGGTGAACCGTTCCCCATCTTCGTAACACGTGGGGATGAACAACAATAATAATACAAATAAAAAACATTAGTCCGATCCTACCACAAAACCAGACGGAGTAACCAGCTCCGGCGAGAAAGGCGGTCAGCAGTGTCCAGAACTCCAATTGGTCCCCGCCTTTCTTCCAAAGGCAATATTGCCACCAGAATGCCATCGGGTACTGCCGTATTCACTGGCAAGGGGTCGGGAGTAGAGAAGAGTCACAATGACTCTGTCCCAAGGTGTTACAGCAAAAACACCAGATGACAGCAATGACCGCCTTACACAATGGGGCACCACAGATATCAACAAGCGAGGTGGGCTACTCTTTGATTACTTACACAGTACTTACCTAAATCTGTGTAATAGAAGTGTGTAAATAAGTTTCTTGGCCGGGGTACCAATCTCAGTCTAGCCAAGGTTCTGTTTACAAGAATATTTGTAAATCGCTGGGGCACTGAGAAACGGGGTTCGTAGATAAGCCGAATACCCTAATTCCACCGGCTACACTATTCTACACAATCTCCGGCTACACTATTCTACACAATCTCCGAAACCTCAGTCGCACTCCGCCTAGTAATGGCCGGGCTAAAGCCAGGGACACGCACTGCCTACTAGTGACCGGGCAAAGTCGCAGGCACACACTACCTACTAGTGGTTGGGCAAAAGCCTCAGACCCACACTGCCTACGGGTGGCCGGGCAAAGCCGCAGACACACACTACCACTTGCACTTTTGCCGCCGGTACGCACTACTCTACTTGTCGCTATGCGGGGGTGGGGGTTAGATTTATTATTAGGCAGATATGTAAGCAGGTTTAATAAGCATTTATTCATTTATTTCAATTGCAAACTATTAGTTAACAACAAGGTTAATATTATACTGCAAGTAAAGATCGCTTACTTGTCTCTTCTTTTCTATTCCTTCTACTCTTCACCGTTATCACACGCGATACTTCGATACACCTTACGCACGTCTGTTTAATTCAATCGTCTAACTCGCACTCCCGAGCTCTTCGCGGCCAAGCCGCCCGCTAACCTCGGTCACCCGAAACTGTTGACTCTGCTTTAGAGCTTTCGCTCTCGCGAGAAACGCTCTCTAGTGGCAGGATCGGGCGACCGTTCAACACTGCATGCCTGCAGTGAACCAGGCCGTTAGATTTAAATTTGAAATTAATCCTAACGACTTACTTCGTTTACGTGCGCTCCGTGCGCCTTTTAATGATAATAATAGTGTTAATAATATAATTGTTTGCGTAAAACTAGCGCTCCTTGCGCGTCACCAATACTGGTGGTGCTTCTTGCACATCACATTAATAATTACTTACATAATCACTTAAAACTACAAACGGACATGTCAGCCTAGCGCTTCTTGCGCGTTATCTGCTGTGCTCCTTGCACATAACAACCTACAATCTATTTAATAAGAAATTAATAAAAGGAATAACTATTGTGAGGGGATCCGGGAAGGGGACTGTGGGGCTGGCTCCTTCCGGTCGCTACCGGCACCTGTCGCCCTGCCGGATGTATGTCGTCGTCCACTGCTTTTCCGTGTCGTCCGCTCCCCCTCCGTGCGGCCTTGCGGGGTAGCCTTCTGCCGTCGACGGGTGGACGACCCTGGGCGCGGGTCACTTCGAGTCGCCGATGTCGGCCTCGCGCCCGCCTGCGACGGGATCGCACCGTGTGGCCGGGATTGCTCCTCTGTCGCCTCTCTAGGGGCCGCGTTCGCTACTCCTCGGTGGCGGTTCAGGGAGCGCCAACAGGGGAGGCGGCGATAACGGTTCGGTCACGTAGGGTGGCGAGTTCCTGGCATTGAGACACTCAATGAACACGCTCACCGTCCGCACCTGCCGAATGCATACGTGCCTGTCGCACACATCCGTGAAGGCCTCTTCGTGCACATATTTGGTGTGCAGGCGGGGTGGCAGCGGCGGACGGTTATTGCGCCGCTTGTAGCCTTCTTCCTCCGGTCGCCCCCCTGGATAGGCGCCATGAGCTCGTCCCGCGTATTGGTCCGGCTCAGGATTGCTATCCGTTTCCTCGTCGTCCTCTACAAAGGCCTCTCGTTCCGGCTCCTCGTCGTTTATCGAAATTATGTCCGACATCTATGGGAACAATACTTATGTTAATTACTGCTTTGCTTACATGTTAGGGTACCTTCTAATTACTACGAGTTATTTTGGGTTACTGGTTAACTCAATACATTTAACTACTTTGCTCTCTCTCTCTCTTTTCCTTTTTCTTTACAAGAGCTCTGCCGATCTTGGATAAACTGGGCTACCAACGTCTTCACCGTGCGGTCCGTCCTCTCCGTCGGGTTCTCCTGTGGGCAATACGGCGCCGTGTACTGTAATCTCTACTCCAAGCGTCTTCATGAACGATTTAAACGCCCGACTCGTAAATTGCGCACCGTTGTCGCACACCATTTTACGAGGGACTCCGAATCGGCACAGTATCCTCTCCCTGAAGGCAGTTTGTAGATGTGCAGTAGTGGCCTTCCTCAGGGGGATGAGCTCCACCCATTTCGAGAACGCGTCCCATGTTTAGACCGTGGCAATGGGCCTACAAAGTCTGCACACAGCACGGCCCATGGCTCGACCACTTGACGGGTGAGCATGCCATCTGCTGGCTTAAACTGTTCCACTTTCAACTTTTGGAACGATTCACAACACTTTACAAACCTGTCAGCGTCTCTGAACATGCCTGGCCAGTAGTACCGCTGAGCCAGTCTGGAGATCGTCTTCCTCACCCCCTGGTGACCCGCTGTCGGCGCGTCGTGGCACTCCTGTAGCACTCGTTTCCTGTCACCGCATCCGACGCACAGCTTCCAGGGCACGTAATGCTCGTCATCGGCTCCGTATCCCAAGTGGCGGTACAGATTTCCATTTTCGAACACGTAGTCTGGGAACTTCTCAGGATTCTGGCCGATTCGTTCCAACATACTTGAGATCCAACGGCAGGGGGATTTCTCCTCCACTGCCTGCTGAAACATCTCCAGAGGTTGCCTTGACATCGTGTCGGCCACCACGTTGAGTTTTCCTCTCCTGTAGTGTACGTCGAATTGAAATTGCTGTAACCCTAGAGCCCAGCGCACGATCCTGATGGATTCTCAACGGAGTTCAGCCATTTGAGCGCCATATGATCAGTTATGACGTCAAATTTGTAGCCCTCCAAATAGCATCTCAGCTTCCGTATCGACCATACTATGGCCAAACACTCTTTCTCGGTCGCCGAGTAGTTGATCTCGGCCTTCAGTAATTTGCGGCTGGCGTAGGCGATGACTCTCTCCTGGCCCTCGATGCTCTGCGTTAAAATCGAAAAATCGGGACATGCGAGGACAGGGTCCGTCGTCAGACTCTCCTTCAGTCGACTCAGGGTCTCCTCCTGTTCCGCATCCCACGACCATTTCCTCCCTTTCTTCAGTAACGCTGTCATCGGCTGCACCACCGCGGCGAAGTTTGGCACAAAGCGCCGATACCAAGATGCCATCCCTAGGCATTGGCGCAGCTCCTTCAAACTCGTCAGGGGCCTCAGTCTCCTTATCGCCTCCACTTTCTCGGGGTCTGTTCTTATACCCTCGTCGCTCACCACATGCCCTAGGTACACCAACTCCTTTTTAAAGAACGAGCACTTCCTTATATTCAGCCTCAGGTTGGCCACTCTCAGCCTCCGGAATACCTCCTGGAGATTAGCCATATGCTGCTGTTTCGTCGCGCCGATGACAATTATGTCATCAAGGTACGCAAACGCATGCGGCTCCATCTCCGGCCCGATGACTGTATCCAGGGCCCTCTGGAACGTAGCGCACGCCGAGTGTAGGCCAAACGGCATCACTCTCCATTGATACAGGCCTCGACCGGGCACCGTAAACGCCGTAAACTGCTTGCTCTCCTCGGCCATCGGAATCTGCCAATACCCTTGTTTCAAATCCAGCGTCGATATGAAGCGTGCGTGCCTCAGTCGCTCCAGAATGTGATTGATTCTGGGGACTGGGTATGCATCGGGTACAGAGTGTGCGTTCAATTGTCTGTAATCGATGCACATGCGCCATTCGCCCGTCTTCTTCTTTACCAGCACAATAGGTGCGCTGTGAGGACTGCGAGACGGCTCGATTGCACCAGTCTGGAGGAGTTCCTCGACTTGGTCGTCAATCACCTTCTGCATGGCCGGATTTTTGGGGAAATAGCGCTGCTTTAGGGGCTTATCATCCTTCATGACGATCCGGTGTTCCGCTATGTGGGACACACCTTTGAGCCCGTCAAACAACGCCAATTCCGCTCTGAGGCTCGGCACGCCGTCGGGCCCTTCTCCTGACCTGTGCTGACGCTCTCGTCTCGTGTTCCGTTCCCGCGATCACTCCCTGCCCGTCGCTATGGCCCGCTTGCCCATCAAGCGTTCCCTTCTTCTGCCGTGGGATGACACCCGTTGGCTCCTCTACGGCGATGGCCCTAGCGTTGTCCTCAACTCGTGCCCTTTCTCTCGTCAACTCTAACTCCGCGTAACCGCACCGTAACGTTGTCCCGATTGCGCATAAAAAGTCCATCCCTAGGATTAGTTCATCCAGCATGGACACCATTATCAACAACGTCATCTCTACTTCTCGTCCCGCCAGCCCAACTCTCGCTTTCAGCACCTGTTGAACCTCGCGGGTCGTTCCGTCGGCCAAAACTAACCGCGTTTGCGCCGCCTGCAACTCCCCGTACTCTTTTATCCACCTAGCACACTTCTCACTAACAAAACTCCTCGTAGCGCCCGTATCGACTGTGGCCGACACCTTATTGGTCCCACCTTTACTACGGCCACTATCCGGCCGTCCTCGACGCCCAACGGCCCATCTAATTCCGGGTTGTATGGTCGCCGGCGCCTACATGATCCCGGTCCTGGTGGCGCCTCAGCGAGTTTCCCTGGTTGAGTCTCTGGCAACAATTCCTCGTGTCGATGCCCTTCGCACAACACATCCGGCAAAAATCCATTCGCGGGTTGGGACAAGTACGCGCAAAATGCCCTTCGCCCGCGCACTTGTAACAGACTCGCTGACTATCGAATGTCGCAACCTGCTGCTGTCCGATCATCCGGTGGGTTGCTTCCTCGCGTCGTTCTGAGGCCGGATTGGGGATTACTCCTCCACCCAGTGCCGTCGGAGTTGGTCGCGGGTCTGTGCGGAACGGGTTATATGACGCGCCGGGGCCACCACTCGGTTTGCTATGTGTATGTACTGCGCGTATACTCTAAATTCTGTCTGCACACTCTCTCGTACTCGACTGCCATCTGGGTGAGTTGTGTCAGGTTGGAGAAGTCGTTCGGCCGGATGTACTGCCGATACTCCGGCGCGACGTTCTCGTACACCCGGTGCAACTCTCTGGCGGCATTATACCCAGCATGATGCAAGAGTACCCGCAAATCGATTAGAAAGTTTTTGAAATTTTCCCCCCCTCGCTGCAACCGGCCCCTAATCTGATCCTCCAGATTCTCAAAATACCTGGGCGGCAAGAAAAACTCCAGGACGCCCGACTTGAATGTTGCCCACGCTACATCTCGAAGGCGGCTGGTCACGAACCAGCGTGCGGCGTTGTCTGTCAGCACTTCATCCATGGCGCGAGGCAGCCTATCCAGGTCTATGCCATAGGATATCGCGCGCTCCTCAAGTGCCTCCAGAAACGCCAGAGGGTCACCTTGCCCGTCGAAACGCAGGCCCCATTTCCTAACTTGGTCTGGCACGATGATCCGCTCACTCGGGTCCCATTGTAACCGCGGCGCTGGGGTCTCGGCAACGACGATGGGATGAGTACCAGATGGACTCCCCTCTACGCCGCTGCACCTGCCTCCGGTTCCAAATTCCCCTGGTCTGCTAATCGCTTCTGCTCTGCAGGCCTGCATTTCGGTCACGAAACGCGGCTGACCGGCTAGGCCACTCAAATCCCCTTCCGATTTGTAGCGCCCGCTCGAACCCAGGCCACCGACGGCGAGAGCATCTAGCACTCTGGCAAACTGTGCCTCCAACTCGGCAAGGCGTGCCCAAGTTTCAGCACTATGTTCCGTATCCTTTATAAAAGTCGCCAACCGTCGGCGCAGGTCGTCTACCTTGCCTTCTTTATCAAGCCCAAATTCTATGGCGATCCTCTCTAGCTCCTCTTTACGGCGATGATATACCCATCGCACTCCTACACCAGGGTTCTTACACTTATGTGAATCCATTTCTATTGTTATGTCTCGTCACTCCTTATACACCTAATGACTAATAGCCAGCCACACAAAAAAAACTCTGTGGCCTGAGTACCCCTACTCACTCGTTTTGAGCGTGTATTTTTCGTCTCTCTATGTTGATCCCGTTACTTTTTACTGTCGCTTCTTTCGGCAGCGTCGCGACAGAGGTACAGTCTCGCTCACTGTCTCATTTATTTTCGCGCACCGAATTGTCCGCCTGCACTAACACTGCATGCGCACCGTTATTTCGACCCGTTATCCCTTGCACGGTGTTGTTGTTCGTTTTCGTTGCGCGCTAGATGTCTGCACAACGAAAACCGAATTGCCCTGCGCAATAAAACCAACGACGCGCGCGCCGTTATTCAGGCGCCATTGCCTACTAGTGAGTTGTTGTTGTGCGTTTTGCTTATTCGTTTTGGCTGTGCGTTTTCTCTATGCACAACGAAAACGAATTGCGCTGCGCGACAAAAACCAACCTACACTGCGCAACAAAATTTTCGGCCCAAAATTTTCACGTGGTCCAAACGACTCCCAAGTTGGTTACTACTCTTTGTGGCACCTTAGTGGGGCTTTATGTCACCAATATGCCACGCCCCGCTACGCCCCAGTGTCCCTGCTCGGGTGCCACTTATAAAGAAGTTTCTTGGCCGGGGTACAAATCTCAGTCTAGCCAAGGTTCTGTTTACAAGAATATTTGTAAATCGCTGGGGCACTGAGAAACGGGGTTCGTAGATAAGCCGAATACCCTAATTCCACCGGCTACACTATTCTACAAAATCTCCGCCTGATGATGATCGGGTCGAAATCTAGTCGCACTCCGCCTAGTAATGGCCGGGCTAAAGCCAGGGACACGCACTGTCTACTAGTGACCGGGCAAAGCCGCAGGCACACACTACCTACTAGTGGCCGGGCAAAAGCCTCAGTCGCACTACACTACTAGCGACCAGGCAAAAGCCTCAGTCGCACTACACCTACTAATGACTGGGCAAAAGCCTCAGACCCACACTGCCTACGGGTGGCCGGGCAAAGCGCAGACACACACTACCACTTGCACTTTTGCCGCCGGTAAGCACTACTCTACTTGTCGCTATGCGGGGGTGGGGGGTTCGATTAATTATTAGGCAGATATGTAGCAGGTTTAATAAGCATTTATTACTTCAATTACAACCTATTAGTTAACAACAAGGTTAATATTATACTGCAAGTAAAGATCGCTTACTTGTCTCTTCTTTTCTATTCCTTCTACTCTTCACCGTTATCACACGCGATACTTCGATACACCTTACGCACGTCGGTTTAATTCAATCGTCTAACTCGCACTCCCGAGCTCTTCGCGGCCAAGTCGCCCGCTAACCTCGGTCACCCGAAACGGTTGACTCTGCTTTAGAATTTTCGTTCTCGCGAGAGACGCGCTCTAGTGGCAGGATCGGGCGACCGCTCAACACTGCATACCTGCAGTGAACCAGGCCGTTAGATTTAAATTTGAAATTAATCCTAACGACTTACTTCGCTTACGTGCGCTCCGTGCGCCTTTTAATGATAATAATAGTGTTAATAATATAATAGTTTGCGTAAAACTAGCGCTCCTTGCGCGTCACCCATACTGGTGGTGCTTCTTGCACATCACATTAATAATTACTTACATAATCACTTAAAACTACAAACGGACATGTCAGCCTAGCGCTTCTTGCGCGTTATCTGCTGTGCTCCTTGCACATAACAACCTACAATCTATTTAATAAGAAATTAATAAAAGGAATAACTATTGTGAGGGGATCCGGGAGGACTCTCTTCACAAGTGAGCACCCTACTTTTATTAGGAAAAAAAAAAGAAGTGAAGTTCTATTTATTACACTTACATCCAGAGCTCTTAAAAAAGTGTTAACACTTTCAGAATGTGAGAATAAAATCTGTTTCATTCGAACATAATGAAAAGAGGGAGAGAGAAGACACAATCAATTCTGTTATTGCTCAATGAGTGAAATGCTCAAGCAATGACAGCTTTCTTCGTGTTATGTTTGCTCGTGTTTTCTAAAGAATGATTTGAGCACAACGGGCAGTGTCTTTTGCGTATATATGCCTGTTTTTGTGTGTAACAGGCAAAAGGAGACATCATCTCAGACCCTATAAAGTAAATTTATTCTTGATTAATATCAATAGGTGAGTCGATCTGGCGCTGTGCTTCTTTTTATCTGTCTTCCCGTCCGAATAAACGCGTCGATCTCAGCAACTATAAGAGATCAAGTTTGTTTCAGAATTGAAATGCTCTGCTTGCACTGCAGTGTGCTGTCGCGTATGTGTACTTCATATACAGAAAGACACATTTTGCTTCCAATTCTTACGTTGTAGACACTCATTTTATGACAGCCCGACAATTTGTCTCACTTCGAGTTGGTTTTTCAAGACTGATTCGTGTGTCTTGCTCAATTGAAAAACGAAAAAAGTGTTCTGTTGAGAGGAAGGATTAGAGAGAGGGGGAGAGAGGGAGGGGAGAGAGGGAGGGGGACAGAGGGAGGTGGACAGAGGGAGGGAGAGAGAGAGAGGTAGAGAGCTTTTTTTTTCTGTGTTTTGAGTGATTTTCGTTGAAAATATGTGTTGCACATGATAAATTGGTCGAAACCAATCTATCAAGCACGTTGCAACTTTGGTTCAACTGTCAGCGCAACTCTTGAGAGTTGCAGATAATTGTTTTACCGTCGCACTGCCGTTCCCTAAAAAATGCTTGCTCAAGGTCGCTATTTCGTTTGGTACTGTATCTTTATTGATAATCCATGGGTTGTTATACCTTATTTTGTTGGTTCTATTAATGCTGTGAGTAAAATAATAAACATTTTTTGTTTTTATTTACTAAGTCGTACATGTGGATTCTTATTTTTAATTGGTCAGCTTTTACCCCTCCAGCAAACCCGAGCACCCATGTGCATTGTCCCTTTTTCCCTAGACCGTTGTCAAGTAGTCTGGGTAAGCGAGGATCGGATACATGTGTATAATTTATGACTGGGTTTTTGGGTGTACTATTTGAGGGTCGCGAGAGTTGTATGTTTAATTTCTAAACAGTGTTGACAGTTATTTGCGAGCTCTGCTTAAATCAGACAACATTTTCCAGTGTTTTGACTTGTGGAGTGTTCTACCATTACACCCCTTTTCGGATAACCGCTACATAGAACTTTTATTCTTAGATTCTTGTGGAATCCCAAAGAATATCCAAACCCCCAAATATACTTGAGAAAACTAAGAAAAATTAAAAAATAATCCCGTAAAACACCGAAGTGGTGACAAAACAAAAGTACACAACGACGCAAAGTAGCTCTATTGGACTTGTTATACGACCGAAAGGTTGGGGCGCCTAAGAACTTGTGGTACCAGAGACTTCATTTCGTCCGCTATTGAGGTGGAATTGGGGGAAAGAGTAAGGAAAATAGTTGTGAAGGCGCCCTATTTTCCCGGTGACACCGGCGATGCCCCGCCGACGGAGGTCAAGAAGGCTGTCGATTTCTGCCGTTTAAATAATAAGCAGGCTACGACGCCAACGCCCAACACATTGTTTGGTGCAGTAGTGATGTCCACAATCGTAGTGAGTGTTTAGAACAATTTTCAGTGTAGTCAGTTGGATACAGCAAATAAGGGCAATAAGCCAACTGTCATGAATGTTATCAAGGAAGAGGTATTTCTGACTCTGGTCAGCAGATGAATATCCGATTATATCTATAATTGAAAAGCTACCGACGAGGCTACCTTATCAGACCAACAGCACATTAGGTTTGATCTCCCGAGCCAAGCAGAACTCCAACCAAACTCTTATAACCCTAGGAAAGCGAAATGGGGCATGTTCAAGGTTTGAGTAACTTTGAAAACTAAACAGTTGACCAGTAATCCTAACACATCAGTGAGATAGCACTGGCCGCTCATCAGCTGCCAGATGTGCTTATCTCTTCCTACCAAGAGAGCACGCTCTTCAAGTTTCTTACTTAGAACTTCACTTTTATGTTATCTGTGTAATCTATGGTTAGTTTTTATACCCTAGCAGGGTATTATAATTTTGTCTCGAAATGTGTGATGCACTGAAGGAGACGTTTCCGACCCAACAAAGTATATATATATTCTGAATCAGAATGAACAGCAGACCCTTCTTTTTGCTGCAGGCAGTACATATGTCGGAACCGGCCG
The DNA here is from genome assembly GCA_035043065.1 of Hirtodrosophila confusa. Taxonomy (NCBI): domain Eukaryota; kingdom Metazoa; phylum Arthropoda; class Insecta; order Diptera; family Drosophilidae; genus Hirtodrosophila; species Hirtodrosophila confusa. The sequence goes on from JAWNNI010000189.1 coordinate 322,269, forward strand.
GATCCGATCACTATAACATATAGCTACAATAAGAATGATCCATCGACAACTATGTTTTTGTATGAAAAACTTTTTTGTTTATAAAGTTATCCTTACCAAACTTTTCCAAGGCAAGTCTCTAGAAAGTTTATACAACCTGACCAAATTTGGTCAAAATCGGATCCCTATATCAAACTTTTTGTTTATACAAATATTTTATCCAAACTAAGTGAGAGTTCTATAATACTTCAAATAGTATCCTATAATTTGATCAAGAATTCAGTAATTAATTTTTATACAAAACTTAATTTTCGTCTAATTGATCTTATGGTCTTAAGTTGTATATAAAAATCAATTCCGGCTAGGGAATATAGCTTCGACACTCCGAAGATAGCCGTCTTTTCTTGTTGTTTATTGTTTAAATTTATGTAGAATTTGTATTTAATTTGTACTTATTTATCTGTCCTCAATCTTCGTTACCGCACGTTATGCGGCGCGCGCATGGGAGATGGGCGGTTGGTTGCGTGGGAGATGGGTTGCATTTTGGGTCCGCGCCTGAGTCCGCGCGTTGACAAGCCTGTGTTTGATGTCATTGGGTTACTAGAATGTACTGTACATCAACGTTCATAATAATTATAAAAACTAAGCAAATGCGAGGTTTATTGTACATAACTAGCTGGTAAAACACCAGTGTTGCCCGACGAAATATTTACGTTTAAATGCATTATGTTGAATTTGACTACTTTCGTCAATCGTAAAAAATACACAAAAATACGCACCACGAAATTCCCGCCCGCGGGGTAGACGTTCCAAAATTGTTGAGCCACATGCTTAATGATTTTTTGAACATTTTTAAAATTAATTATTCCGATAGTAAAAAGCTCACATTTCTCGCATTTTGTAGCGTAAATCCCAGGCACTGCGGAAATTAGCACCGCAGTCATCAAAAATTCACAAGTCCCAAATTTGGCGAAATATATATATTCCAATATACGATATACGAACATTGGTCAACTTTTATTTGCATTCATAGCAAAGCATAAGGAAAAGGCTGAGAAACATAAGTAAAATAATGATTTCAGTCACACTTATATGTGCTTATAAGCCGCGAGCATTTAGAAATTTTTGATCTCTTTTGCACTTTTACGTTGTTATGCAGCAGTTGGCGCATACCGAGATTTGTAAAAAAATTTCAATTACAATTTTCTCATACTTCCGGATATATATTTAACAATTTTTTCGACAGTTCCAGCCATCTAGCTTCTGCCGTTTAGGCTGCCCAAAAGTCGCCATTCAGCCAGTCAGGTTTAACTCTTTTATATAAATATACACTAAGCTGGTAAAAGGTGGCGAAACACAGCCAGGTGCAGGATTACCAGAACTATGTGCAAGAAGTGAAACCAGAAACTCACTAATTTGCTGCTGCAACTTCTACGGACTGCAGACTAACTATAGTAGTAATCATTGCCTAGCAGCAGTTCAAGCTAAGAAGCTGGATATATTAACGGAGGATGGCAACACTGGAACACCTTCTATGCAGCTGTCCAGCACTTCCAACGACTGATCGACAGATATTTTAATACACACTCGCATCGCTAGAAGCGGCTAGACATAGTCCCAACATGCTGATGGCGTCTCCCGAGCGCACACACTTTCTACAGGATCAACAATCCTCAATAGTTTCTATCCATAACGACCTTCAGTATCTGGCAACACTAAGGACCTGGCTGGTCTATGTGCGACCCCTCATGGTGGTCAACCGTTTCTACCTAACCTAATCAATGGAGAAATTGATTCATCTGAAATGATCTTCCAAATAAGGTTTGCAGTTCCGATCAGAAGTTCTAGAAACTTTCTACCTATAACACTAATTATGCTATTCATAACCCCTTTGAATCGTATGTTTTAATTATTAAAAACTTTTCGATCTAGTACGTAATGCTATTTCTATTTCTACACTTCAGACCTTTACTCTTACGGTATCTGTGTAATTTATAGTTAGGACCTTTTTATTTACTGTTTACAATGTAGGTAGAATTTCTGTATTTATTTTGTAATTCTTATCCACGATCTTCTATCGCAAGTTATTTGACGCGCCCCTCCGTTGGTTACGCGGGAGGTGGGTTGCGTTTTGCCTGGTCCGCGCGTTAACAAGCCGGTGCATGTTGTCGGGTCACTTGTATGTACTGCTCGTTAGTACATCAACATCCAAATATAATTATGAAAAAAAAACTAGGGTTATATATATAATGACGCTGATTTGTAATTGCAACAATCAAATATTGAACAACGGGTGCGAAGACCAAAATCAGCGCAACGGAATAAAAATAAAGTGAAGCCGCAGCCACCACAATCATCACAATGTTAGCGCAAGAAAGAGAGTTAGTAAGAGCGTTGAGAGCGCGAATTGGAATAGAAGTAGGCAAAGTGGCAAACTTAAACACAATTTATTCGAAAATAAATAGGCACACAGCCTATCACTTGAAATACGAGGAAAAATAGGAAATTGCGAGGCGCAAGAATAAAAACACGTTCGATGACGAATGCGAAGCGAAAGCGAATAAATACACCTGATTATCAGAAGAGGGAGGGAAAGCGAACTTGGGGTGAAAATGACACTGGATGAAAAAGATAAGTTAACATAAATTTCAACATTTTAATAAATAAGATCAGATTAAAATGTTGTATACGCCACAACCTCGGAAAGTAGCTAGATCACGTCGATATATAATAGAAATAATTTTACAAAAGTTTGAGGACTGAGATGGCAAAATTTAAAAAATCTCTGTCGATGTAATGTCAGATTCAATACGCAATATGCATATGTTATATTTCTTGTATATTGCAAATTGATAAAAACAGTCCCCTTTCAAACATATAATTATTGATGTAAGCACTACATCAACATTATTTGAATTTTTCAAAATACAACTCCAGCGTACCAAACTCTTGGTCTAAGATTTAACTTACCTGCTCATTATTGGTATCGGTGATGATAACGGAAGTATCACTTAATTTTTGTGGCATTTTTATTGTTATGTTATCTTCGTAGTCGGAATCAAATTTGTCTCTTTCTTTTTTGGATAAGTCCATTTTATTTTTAACATTTATGGGGAAGCTAGTTTCTTTGATTTGTTTCTTTGATTCTTCCAATTTGATAGTTTGAGATGCATTATCGACTTCAATTTCTTCGGATTGATTTGTATCATCTAGTACTCCGGAAATGTCTTCATTCGTATCATTTGTCGAAGTTATTTTACTGACTGAAAAGATTTTAAAATTAAATGTTTTTTAGAAAATACAAAACCTTGTGGATGTGACATTAAGAACATTGCCATTTTTTCGAGAAAATGTAATTTATGTGTAGCTGCTTCCACTATGAAAATGTCATCAAATATTCTTTAAATCTATAGATTATATAGAATTTTTCCATTGATTTTCTACAAGCTTGACCTGTTTGACTGACTGATTCATATTTAATCCCAGTCCAAAACGTAAAAGCTACAACGCTGAAATTTTCACAGTGGGTCAGTGGGCGGTAATAGACTATAAAATAAAAAGACGTTAGTAGTAAAAAAAATTTTCATTTAATTTCATTATAAGTAAATATGTAATCTATATACCATGTTAAGGTTAGGTTGGGTAAGGTTTACAAACTAATTATAGATTTAAAAAGTAAAATTTAAGTGTATGTAAGCAATGGCAAGATCTGCGTTCATACAAACAAGGCAGACGGGCAGATCGACTATTTATGCTGATTACGAATATACACATTTTATAGGGTCGGAGATGTCTCCTTCTGTTTTGTTTTATTTTTTACATTTATCACTATAAAGTCGGTGAGCACCAGGCCCAGACTCGTTGGTCACCAATCAGTCAGTCACATTTAAGCGCTTCGCCAAGCAAAATATATACTTTTTCCAACAATTTGAGTAAAAATTAAAACAATTATTTTAATGCTTTCAGGTTAGGTTAGGTTAAGTTTCGGTGGTTGAGGCAGAAAAACGAAGTATTTTCCTGCTACACGTATGTCAGGATTGGCCCCTTGAGATACACATATCTTGCTCATCATTATTATTATTGTTATTATTTTTTTGGTTGGGACTTTTTATACTCTGTTCCCGAAGATAAGAATAGTATATTGGGTTTTCGAAATGTCCGTCTGCCCATATGAACGCAATTTTTTTACGCACCCTTGAAGCTAGAGAAATCCAACTTGGTAAACATGTATAACATGTATATCCTCAATTTATGAAGTGTCAAGATCGCTTCAAAAGCTTTGAAAATGACTTTAAAGGTGATTGAACTAAAGTTACACTTTCGCCCATACAACTTTGACACCCCATTTTCCACGAATTGGGTTTGGATTTGTCAACGATTTTCCACGCTTGTGAATGGAAATTTCAAAGATCCCGTCTTATCGTGCACTTTCATCATAGATGGAACCTACTGTGAAAATTTCAGCATCCTACCTCTTACGGTTTGAGCTGTGCGATGATTGCCAATCAGGACAAACTCTTTAATATATATATATAGAAGTGAAGTCCTAAATAGCACCCTTATGTCTTGCTGCATTTCACAGCGAATTGAATTCTGGAATGTTCTACCAGATCACTGTTTCTCGGATTACCGCTACATAGAACATTTCATCTTAGAATATTGTCTAACCTCGAAAAAGATAGGACACCCAAAATACACACATGCAAGGCCGAGCTTAATAGATATAAAAAGGCAAAGGCATAGCCCAAGTTTTTCAGCAATATTGAGTCTATTTCTAATGCGTCGCGTCTTTTAAAACTAACGTAATAAATTTTGGCACATATCCTTTTTTTTGGCGCAGGTAGTTACATATGTATGTCTGAACCGGCCGGATCAGACAACTAAGCATATAGCTGCCATAAAAAGATCGGTTAACAACTATGTTTTTGTATGAAAAACTTTTTGTTTATAAAAATATTCTCACCAAACTCACCCAAACCGAGTCTCTGGCTGCTATGGGATCGGGTGAAAATTAATTTTTAATGAAAAACTTTTAGTTTATACAAATATTACATCCAAACTAAGTGAGAGTTTTATTATGCTTATTATTATAGTTTCCTATAATTTTATCAAAATCGGACCACATAGGAACAATCAGAAAATTGAGGTTTGTATAAAAAACATTGCTGCTGCGAAGATAGCTCTTCCTTCAAAAATTTTTTGATGCAGATTTGTTTAGGGTGTCAACATTAGTCTGTATGCTAAGGTTGGTGACTCTATCTTTGAAACTGTAGGAGATATACCCGTTGAAAAACGTGTTGATCTCGACACTTCATAAATTGAGGGCATACACCAACATGTGTACCAACTTTGGTTGCTGTAGCTTCAAGGGTGTGGAAAAAAAATTGCGTTCACACGGACAGAAGGACATTTCGCAAACCCAATATACTCTTTTTCTTTCGGGAACAGCGAATAAAGGGGAAAAATCTGTGTAAGTGTATGTAACAGGCAGAAGAAGACATCTCCGACCCTATAAAGTCTATATATTCTTGATCAGTATCAATAGCCGAGTTGATCTGGCCCTGTCCGTCTGTGTGTCCGTACGTTTGAACGCATTGATCTCTGCAGCTATCAAGAGCTAGAGGCCCCAAATTTGGAATGTAGCTAGCTTTGTGTTGCTAAGGATGGCGTGGATAGCGTCTAGAATCTATCAATCTCCCTACAAGCGAAATATACAGAACTCGAAGAACAAGCTCAATGACAGTCAGCCGCAGATGGAGAGCTGCGACGACATTCGGAACAGCTAAAATAATGTGGAACGCGCGAAACGCCAAGCAATCACGCTACATCCTATCACTCCCACGAAAGGACTGCAGGGCGCTGCTAGGTGTTCTAACGAGACACTGTATGACAGCGGCTCATGCGAAGAAGCTTGGCATCACTAATGGTGACAACTGCAGGCAGTGCAGAGAGAGGGGTACCCGAAACCCTGGAACACCTGCTCGGTGCTTGTGCAGCGCTCATAAGAAGCAGACACAGCCATCTGGGATCCCATACCTTCACTTCTCTAGAGTGTATCGAGGAAAACACTGAACCAACTCTATCTTCAAGGAATCTTAATCGTCACAAGGGTCAAATATGCGGTACCACTTAGGACCAGATGGTCTATGTGAGGCCACCCGTGGGGATGACCTGCCGTCTTAACCTAGCCTAACCTAACCTAGCTTTGTGTATAGCAGGCGCAGGTCAAGTTTATTTCGGATCTCATATATTCCCTCTACACCACCGCAATTCAATAAAAAGGTTTTACAGCTAAAATTCTGATGATATAGCCTTGGGATTTGGGTTTACTGTCTAAATTTCAAGTCATTCACACAAAAGTTATTTAAGGCTGCAGAGCGTGGAGTAGAAGCACCGCAGCCGCCATTTAAAATGACCAGCTTTCCCTGCAGTCTGCTGGTGGTTGTGTGTGTGCATATTTGTGTGTGTGTGTTTATGCTTAAGTGTACGAATATGTGTTTCCAAATATTAGACCTAGGTAGAGGGAGTCTAGTGGTCGGGTATACATACTAGACTAGAGCATTCTTAATTGTTGAGCAAGCCAGTTTTTTTCTTAAAGCTATTTTGCAAATGAAAATGTGTAAGTGTATGTCGAGCTGCAGAAAATTACTGATTAGCCCAGCCCATTGCTCATCTGGCTCATTATACTATGTTCCCGAAGGGAAAATAGTATATTGGGTTTGCGAAATGTCCGTCTGTCCGTATGAACGCAATATTTTTGCCTTTATCTTTAAGCTAGAGCAACGAAACTTGGTACACATGTTGGTGTATTATGAAGTGTCGAGATCGACCAGTTTCAAAGAAAGAGTTACCTAATTTGGCATACAGACTAATGTTGACCACCTGGATAAATCTGCATCAAGAAATTTTATCTCTTTTCGGTGTCTGTGCGCTTGAGAAAAGCAACAACACCTTCTTGTATTTGTTGTTGCACTACTGCATTTCAATATAAGTTTGTCGTTGCTCTTCGATGAGGCCTGCACTTAAGAAAACTTCTTATTTAGTTGAACGCTCAACACGATATTTTTCTGCAAAACATTTTAAGAGCCATATTTGCAAACACCAATAGTTATAATAAAATAGTAGTGCTGAAAGATGGCTCGCTGGACCCAGCTTTTTTCTTGGAAAAAATTTTAAGTGATGATATCAATGCATTATTTGCAAACAAGTATTAGCAAATGTATATGCTATTTTTTTCAGTGCACACAATGAAGTGAAAAAAACTGTTTGTTTTAGATGTGTTAGTGCTTTCTTGCATATGAATTGAAGTTTGCTCTTCCATAAGCAGCGTTTGGGCACCCCTGGCTTAGGGTATAAAAAGCAGCGCCAGCTTTTAATTATTTAAAATAATTTTGAAAATGTATTTTTAGCTTATAAATGTCCCAACAATTACATTCTTCTCTTGATATGCAACACTGTTTACTCTATACCCACTTTACTCAAAACCTGTTGATCTTAATACATTTCACTTGATTTTGTTATAGTATACTACTGTAAATGTTGACGAATTATTTCAGTCAACAAACAAAAATCACACATATTCCTAATTAGTTTATAAATTGAAAGTAAACATATTTTCTTTATAAAATGAATATAGAAATACCATTTAGTTTTTAATGATTATTTGTGGAGTCGGGTATTAAAAAAGGTTTTAACTTTATTCAGTAATTTCAAAACATTTTCTAAATGGCATTGTAAAATTCTTTATTTCCTAAAACATCTTTCTCCCCAACAATCTAGTTGCTACTTTAAATTTAGCGCATAAAATAAAAAGTCTTGCAATTGTTTCAAAAAATTGGGAATTTAAATTTCATGAGCGAAAAAACAATGAGCTTAAAATTAATTTAGTGAATCTGTGAGCTGATCTTTAGTAGGTCAGTTAAAAAAAATTCATGTGATAATATACATAGATAATATATATTGTCTGGACTTGATCAAATAGAAGATGCTTTCACAATAAAGTTCTTACCAGATTTAAATGCTTCAATCTTATACCCAGTTTCATTTTTAAAAACGTTAACAGAATTTCTTAAAAATCGATTTGGGATCAATGATCCCGGTGAACAGTTCTTTTCCTTACAATCCGGACACTCGCTATCTTCCGATTCCAGTAATGAATTTCGAACGCCTGAAAAAAGAAAATAACATTTATGTCTACAGTAAATATGTTAAGCTCAAGAATGCTTAGAAGATACAATTATTCTTGATCAGCATCAACAGCCGAGACGATATAGCGATGCAGTCTATGCAATCGAGTATCTCAGTTTCAGAGCTATCCAGATGAAACTTGACACAGATGCTTCTATTTGCTGCAGGTAGTAAATGCATAAAAAATTATGTTTTATTGTAGACAAGCTGTTAAAACCACAGCGTTGCCCGGCGAAATATTTAGATAAAAATACATTACGTTGAATTTGATTTTCGACAATCGTAAGAAATACACAAACCGCACCACGATTTTCCCGGCCGCGGGGGTAGACGTTCCTAAATAGTTAAGCCACATACCAAATGATTTTTTGTGTAGGGCTATGAAAATTACCTAACTAAACAAATAATCTCACTCATTTGACCTTGACCCCCAAGGACCTTAAAAATGAGTTTGAGACCAATCGCATGAAAATTAAAAATGTCGAATGCCAGAGTTTTCCACCCATTTTCCGACCGTGAGAGTCAATTTTTCAAAATCGACGAAACACGTGTCAAATTATTTAATGCGTAAAGCTCTCGGACGATAATCACAAAAGGTTTCATACAACAGTTTACCGCCAATTTTCCGACCTTGGAGGTACATTTTTCAAATTCTTTGAGCACCACGCCTATTATGTCTTTATCTAGATCCTTAAAATTAGTATTTACTGTTTTTTTGATCATTCCTAGTGCTACAAGCTTATAAGTTATGGCACAAAAAATTATACAAAAATTTTATAACTAAATTATACATTTAAATTTTTTTTTGATTTACCGCTTATAAGTCTATACATATTACACATTATTTATTTTTTAAGTTATTATTGTTAATTGTCAAAATTATTATTATTAATTTTGGGAAGTTATTGTTCTTTGAGCTTTTAGTCTTGTTTTAAATTGCGTGGTGCTATTAATAGTTTTTAGATGATGGGGAAGTTGATTCCAGGTGCGAATAGCATTTATAAAGATGTGTCATTCAGAGTTTGAAGTTTTGTATCTATTGCAGACTAGATTTTTTGTTCTCGTGGACGTGGCAAATCTACGTTTTTCAAACAAATATGCGGGTTATTTGATATACAATATTTTGTGCAGGAAGATTAATGCTTTAAAAATCATCAAGTCGTTTATTTTTAAGTCAGCTGATTTATAGGCATAAGATGAAACGCGATGCTATCGCTTAAGACCAAGAACAAAGCGCGCTATATTATAATAACACACATGAATTTGCAAAGACTTCCACGCCATATAAAGGTGTCGGTATTATTTTGATTGCCAAGAAGTTCTGTGTTAAAGACAATGTTCTTAATAACCCGTAAGTTTTCCCAACAGCTTTATTGATATGATTGCTCCATGTAAGCGTTTTATAGACATTTCGATTTTAGAGGATTTAGGCCAAGTTCATTTTTTTTTCTGAAAAGCTAATTTTTCTTAACTCTCTATTACAAATATTAACACATTCATTAATTTGGACATTATCAGCATACATTTGAACACTACAGTCAGTCACAGAATCGGGCAGGTCATTAACATAAATAACAAACAGTAAAGGTCCAAGTACTGATCCTTGGACGAACACATTTGACGAGACGACAGCTTAACATCTATTAACAAGGCACGAAGACAAGAGATATACAGCTGTACTGGAGGAGTTATATAAATTGGAAAGTTTGGTACAAAGTATAACGTGATAAGCAATGTCAAATGCTTTGCTGTTGTCAAGTAGTGTCAAAATCGTTACATCATTATTGTTAAGTAGTTCCCTAAAACCTTCGGCTATTTTAGTATAGCTGTATTACAGCTTCTATTTTTCCTAAAGCCGGATTGTTTATCATTAAAAAGTTGGTTGTTTTCCAAAAATTTGTTTTGCCATTTAATTTTCAAAAACATTTGACAGAAATGGTAAAATAGATATTGGTCTGTATTCGTCACTGTTCGACTTTGGCATATGTTTAGTTTTTGCTTTTTTCCATTTGTCAGGAAACGTAGATGTAGTTAAGGCGGTGTTTATAATATGTGTGACGTAGTTTAATATTTTAGGAAGCAGAATTTAAATAAGTTTAGGATTGAGGTCATCAAAACCAATAGCACTAAACTTCACAGTATCTACAGAATCGACAGTTCAGGTATACGTTTTGTGTAGGTTCATGTACTGTTAGTTGCGTGAATTTACGATTGAGTTCGTTGACGTCGATATCGTTTTTTATTACACATTTCTGTTTACCTAGGCCTAGATTTTTAATTTCTTTCCATTATTGCGTTGGATTTAATGCCGTACTAAACTTCGCGCAGAAGTAATTGCGCTTGGAATTAAAAATAAGATTGGCCGTTGCTTTTCTTAGTGTTTGGTATTTGCAAAAATGGAAATCCATTTTGACGCGTTTCCATTTCCGAAAAGCTGCGTTTAATTTTAGTCCAGTTCTGTATGTCCATATTAAACCATACATTTTCTGCATATTTAACTATTTTTGTTATAATGGATACCTAGCGATTGAAAAGGTAATTAATATAAGACTGAGTTTGACGCCAATCCCATGAAAATTAAGTCAATTTATTTTACGTGAAGAGCTTCGAAAAATAATTTTAAGGGTATCGGACGAAAATTTGACTTTTTCCCATACAGACACCTCCATTTTCCGCCCATTGGGTTGGATTTTCCAAAATCAGTGAAATAGGTGTCAAGTGATTTTTTGTATAGATCGTTAAGAATGAGTTTGACGCCGATTGTATGGTAAGTAAAAAAATTCATATAACAGTTTTTCGCGATTTTCCACGCTGGATGGAATTTTCCAAAACCCAGCCTTAGTGCCTTAGTCAGGACGAACTTTTTTATATACATAGATAGACGTGAAGTATGTGGCGAAAATTATCGAACTGAACCCTCCACGAGGGTGCTGGCCAACAATGGGCACAGAATTAACCTCGGAGTAAACGGTTTACACTCCGATTCACTTGCGCGCCTACATCTCCAGGTACTACATAATCTACATAATCGGAGGAGAAGGCACAGTATTCCCTAACGGCTTCGGCAAGATAGGGGTACTGTGACCATACCCATGGTTCGAGGTACCTCGCTAAGGGTGATTCCCCGAAGAAAAAATTAAAATGGAAGACAATAAGGAGAAAACCCGAAACGGGATGTCGGTACAAACGTCGATGGGAAGCGTGACTGCGACCAGCGGCGGGCATGGGGAGGATCAATCCTTTCTGCGTGTCGCCAGCGGTCACACCTCTACCATGGTTGGAGCAGGCCATATTAGTTGCAAACTACTACTATAAGGCTACAGACTCGGACTGCGAATCGCACGGCGAAAGCATCAATAAAAAAGCCGAGAATAATCTTCTGCTCTCTCCTGTTCAGGAGGGTGCCAGTACCTCTAATAGGGTCGGGCCCAAGCGAACAAAGGAGGGCATGATAGCCAAGGCGCAGTACAAGAGGGCCGCAAATACATCGCCAAGAAGCCTGCTATGCTGGCTTCCAGCGGTAACTTCGCTAACAAGGTTGAGGAGCAAACAGCCACTAACCGCTCTTCCCACGGGTCGTGCCTAAAGAGCAGACTTTTAAACTTTTGAAATGGCATAATCTGGATGTGCCCACCGATGCTTCGCAGGTCATTTATGTAGCTAAGCCCCAAAAGAAGGGACAGCACATAATCCTGCAAATCAGCAAAGAAGCCGACGATCTGCTATACCCTACGTACGGGTACGGCAAGATTGTACGCTGGTTGTCCTTATATGGGCCAGCGGCCAAAAATACTTCCCGCTGAAATATTGCAATGAAATTTTCACCAAAATTCTTAAATAATGTTGTCAGCATAGGCTGAAAAAATTGGAAAAATCGACATTTTGGAATGTGAAAAGAATGAAGGTGCGTACTTAATTGGAAAGAACATTTCACATACCAATGGAGGAATAATATAAAGGGGGAAAAATAAAATTTGTAATAAGCAATTATTATAAAAAAGCGCTAGGATAATTATAAATAAAAATCGAAATGTTTAATAAACCATTTTAATAATGGGAAATTCGAAATAACAATATAACAGAATATTTGTGAAATGAAAGTTAGCTTGCAATAACGTTGCACAACGTTGAATTAAATGTTCACTGATGCCCGTGATGTGGGCAGCCAAACTTGTATTGGAAAACAATTTTCTTGCAACATTTGGACGATCTTCTACCTCCATCTCTGGGTTTGTCTACGTTGATACCAATATTTTCACAAAATTGGGATTGCATTTTCAGCTCTCTCTCTAACTTGCTACATTTCAACGTCTAACTTCAACATAAACAGCAACACGTGAACACAACAAAAAAACGTAGCCGTGAGCAAGAGGCACGCTTGGCTCGATGCTTCTGGAACAACGCTCACCACAAGTCAGCAGGTAAACATAACTTTTTTAGAATATGAATTGATTAACTTATATAACAGACAAGCCAAATATTTTACGGAACAAACATTCAAGACAAAAATTATTGAAGTTACAAATGAACAAAGTAATTACCTTACTTTTCAATAATCATATTGATTAATTCAATAAAATATCCGTTTTGCTTTGAAGCCCTTTGCACAGAAAAATCAATGTGATTCAATTTACGCTTTTTTGATGCAAATTAGAGATGAACTCTACCAAATAACTAGTTATTTTGAGAAATACAATTAATCAATTTGGATGCATTATTTTTAATTTAATTGTTTATCTTTGGCCTCTGACGCAACCAGTGTGCGTTGGTAGCGTCTCAAAAAAATGGCAACACGACGTAGGTAGTTGAGCCATCTGGGCTGGAGGAGCCTAACAGCCATGCGGCTGAAGGTCCTCCAGCTAAACATGTAAAAAGCAAGCTAGCGGCGGCGGAGCTCCTTATAGCCCTGGAGCAAGCGCTCTCGGATGTTGCTTTAGTTCAGGAGCGTTGGTTGGCAGCGGGCAACAAGGTGTGAGGACTAAAGTCTAGCAACTAGAACGTAATCCACCCAACAAAAGTAAGTAGGATTAGGACAGCCATCCTATTTAGGAAAGGCATCTTTTCTTACCTAATGATTAATTACAGTACATGATCGTGGTGCTAGATGGTAATTGGGATGAGACCACGCTCTTAGTATCCTGTTACATTGCGCATAGGTAGGCACCACTCGAAGAACTGAAGACTCTGGTCGCGGACGCCTGCCTACGGAGGCAGCACCTCCTTGTTGGAACGGACGCCAACGCGCATCATACTGTGTGGGGCAGTCCGGATATCAACGACAGAGGTGAGTGTTTTCTAAACTTTTTACCACAATCTAGTACAAGGAAAGCAAATGTTGGGGTGAGCCTCCACCAATGTTCTAGACTTAACACTCGCAGCTGGGAATAGTACAGAAGTGACAGAACGGAGGGTTCTCGAGAAACCCTTCTTCTCGGACAAATACATTCAATTCAAAGTGAATTTCGACTACACGCCTCCCAAAGTGTTTTCAGAAATCCCCGGAACATAAACTGGAAGAAGTTTGTAATAACAATAGGGAGGAAGCTTGCGATACCACCAACAATCTGTTCAGAAGATGAAATAGAGAAGTCTCTGGAGACACTCACACATCATCTCATCACGGCATACCACATCTCGTGCAGACCCTCAAAAAGCAAAAGAAGGACCAGACCTCGAGAGCCAAATATATTAAGGCAAGATGTAAAGGATCTCTACAAGCTTGCAAAACAAGCTCAATGAATATAAAATACGACTGCGCAACTTCAAGAAAGGAGTTCGAAAAGCCAAAAGAAACTCATGGAGAGCCTTCTGCTACGGCATGGAGAAGGTCACGGAGACTGCGAGTTTCTGGAAGCGGCTCTCAAACCTGCCATCCATACAGAGTCAGCTAAAAACAGATGAAGGACGACACTATCTCAGATGCGCAATTCCCTGTGTGTACAGATATCGTCGAACCTGATATATCTCAGACCAAAGACAATATAATCAACAAGATATCCAACGAGGAACAAAAAAATGGCACCAGGGAACGCTTGTTTTTCGTGAAACCGCTCTCTGGGCTCGAAATGGTCGCGCGATCTGACGCACTACTTTGAGAGCGTAAAAATAGAATGCGCTCTCAGCCTCACCACGTATTAATAAAAATGTGCACACAATTCAAAACCCAACTGCAATGCGAGATTAGCGCCCGTATGTATATCTACGCACTCGATATCTTTCATAGTTGCTTTGTCTCACTCTACGATTCGGTGGCATCTTGAAGCAGCCAGCGAGTTTCACAATTCAATTTCAGTTTGAGTCCAACTTTCATGTTCTTTTGGTGTCGGCACTGACATATTTGTACCCTGGATATATTAAATTGATTCTATTACTATTGTCATGCCGTCCGATTAATTGTGTTTTTTTTTTTAAGTGGTCTATGTTTTGCTTTGTAGTGTAGATAACACTAGGGTATTATGCGTATTACACTACATTTGAAATTATTATACTTTATATACATGTACAGTGTATTCTGTAGTCCACAATGCACCATGCGCGCGTTCAGAAAATAGAATCTTCTTTGGCACTGTAAGAAAAATTGAAGTTTTTCTGGCATAAGACAAATATAAGTCGCCCGGGTTGGACGGAATCTTTGGGCAATGCTACATATGACCAATAATAGGATCATCCCATGGCTACGTTCCCTGTTTGAAGCATGTTTGGAACAGGCTGTGTGCCTGTGGCCCGGAGGACAGCAAGAGTCGTGGTCCTGCCCAAAGCAGGCAAGGTCAGTCACGTGCAGCCAATAGACTACAGACCCATAAGTCTAACCTCATTTATGCTGAAAACACTGGAAAAGCTACTAGATCACCACAAGCTCATCCATGGAGCCCAACCAACACGCCTATACCAAAGGCACTGTACCAACAAGAATATGCGCTGGGAGCAATCCTAGACATCGCCGGTATATTCAACAATGTATCGACAGAAGCGATAATGCGAGGCCTGAGAGCCACAGCATCCCACTTGGAAATACACTTCTGGATACAGAACCTGTTGAGGTGCAGAAAAGTCAAAGCCGAATGGAGGACCACCACCATAACAAAGGAAGCACATGGAGGTACGCCGCAAGGCGGAGTCTTGTCTAGTGGTGGACGAACTACTAAATACATTTTATAGGAAAGCCCCAAAGATAACTGCCTATCCGCGGTGGAACCCGCTAAAGTTGAACGAAATAGCGCTAACACTGACGAAAAGCGCTAAGTATCTTGGAGTAGTTTTGGACAGCAAACTGACATGGAGACTCAATGTTGAAGAAACGGTGAAAATGGCAACAGTCACGCTTTATGCATCACTGAAGATGCTGAGATGTACTTGGGGCCTGTCACCATGACTGATGCATTGGATCTACATTTCGGTTGAGCTACAACTATACGCATGACAGGGGCGTTAAGGTCCACTTCACACTAATGTGGGTCAACCCCCTGGACATTCATGCTCATCTGCTCGCCCAGAAGTTTATGACATAGTTCGGTTGGAAGGGAGATGCAGAGTAGCACTTTAACTAACTTCAAAGAAACACCAACGTCAATGGCACCAGATGGTTGGAGCACAGAACTGGACCATCACGCCATTAACATATTCACGGTGCGGGTGTGTACTGTGCACAACCAGAAATAAGGTTGCCGTACAGGCTGCCCGACTACTGCAGCATATTTCAGGTGGAAGTCTTCACAATAAGAAAAGCAGCAGAAGCAGCTCAATCCATTCAAACTACAAATAAGGAACAAAATATAAATATATATTCACAAACAGCCAAGCGGCAATCAAATCTTTGCGGGCGTCTTCCATTAGTTCCAAAAAAAAACTCCTGGCAAGCAGGGTGGCTTTAGATAATCTAAGCACTGCAAGAACAATGCATATCTACTGGATTCCCAGCCACCGGGGCATTGACGGCAACGAAATGGCAGACTGCCTTGAGTCGGAGTCGGGCTACTTTACGAGAACGCAGAAAACATATAGCAGTCGCTATGCAGCGAACTGGATGAATCCGCCTGCGCTGAAGCTGGTGATAGGTGGCGAAACACAATCAGCTGCAGGATTACCAGAACTATGTGTAAGAAGGGAAACCAGCAACTTACTCATTTCCTGTTGAAACTTCAGGATCAACAAATCTCATAACGACCCTCAGTATTCGGCGACACTAAGGACCTGCCTGGTCTTTTTGCGACTTCCACATAGTGGTCACCTGTTCTACCTAACCTAGCCTATAGTTCACAAGCTTACCAATTGGTTTCGCCTTATCCTTCTCATGTAAATAACTCTAATATAATTTTTGGGCCTTTGATCATGGAAAGTTAGCTTCTTCCCGTATTTTAACTGGGAACTGATGGAGTACATGGCAGGGTGCTAATGTACTGTGACGAAGGTGTTTTAAAACTATTTTATATCCTATTTAAACTAACTAGTCCGTGGAGTTATGCTTTTTTACTAACATTTGGAAAGATTCATTTATTATACCTCTCCATTAAATAAGTAAACAGTCATGTTCAAAACTATAGAGGTCTTTCTAAGTTTTCTGCTAAATTAATATCTTCTCAACTTCAACATGTTTGTAGATCTAATATTTAACATTGTCGGCACTAACTTATTGGAATTTACTTCTCTTGCCATTAATGGATTTTTTAAATTGTTCGAATTGAGTCGGCTGAAGATTTGGGTAGTCTTTTTGAACCCAAGCTTAAGTTTGACAAGCATATTTATTCCGATGCTAATTGCACCTTTAGTGTCCTGGGTTTCATTAGCGTTGATCGAAAGCATTTCACTAAAACTCCTTATTGTTCGTTTGTTTGACATATTGTTGAGCTTGTGTCTTGTATTTGGTGTTCCCAATACAAGGTTCATCAGGATAGTAAGGGGAGGTGAATAAAAATCAGCTGTGACCGATGTTCAACAACCCCAGGAATACAAATTGGGAGCGTTTCAAAAAATTGACAGAGACGAAGCCCGGTAAACCAAAGAAAATTATGAGTGCGTCCGAAATAGAGAAACCTATCGAGAGTCTAAGAATACAACTCCCCAAAGCATACCACTTCTGCACACGAATTAAGCGTAAAGCCACACCACCATGGTGGACCCTGAGCTTGCAGTGCTTAAACGCGAAATCAGATAATTTGTCGTTAGCTGATCATGACGTTTTCTGGAGGAAATACAAACACAGACTCAAAGCCTTGGTAGAGCTGTTGCCCTACGATCGATCTCACATCGCAAGCATCTCGAATCAGGAAGCTACTATCTCCCTTTCCTAGTCCCAGCACATAAAGCCCTTGAATACGCAAGAAAAAATAGTTACGAAAGGGAAGGTAGACTGGGCGATCAGTTCCTTTGGTTCTTCTGGATTCGAAGGCGCATTACCAGACATGTTACAGATGACAAAACCCCAAGTCATACAATGGTTTGTAGAAATATTTAATGGTTGTTTGAACTTGCCTGAATCCAAAGGATTACAGATCGATTAGCTTATCTTCCATCTTTCCCAAAGCACTCGCCAGTCCATTTATTATAATATAACATATAATATAATATAACATATAATATAATATAACATTATTATGTAGTAAATCGGACCAGCAACATTAACATCACATTCACATCGATATAATGATCTATTTTCGATAAATATGGGGTCGACAAATATTTGGTAGTACCACCAAGTGAAAACTTTGCCGATAGCCAAAAGGCAACAAAGATAATTAATAAAGTTAAATGAAAAAAATAAAGTTAAATGAAAAAAATAAAGTTAAATGAAAAAAAAACAAGAAAGAGCGGCTATCTTCGGGTGCCCAAGCTATATACCCTAGCAGCAATTAATTTGTATACATAACTTAATTGTCGTCTGATTGTTCCTATGGAAGACATGTGGTCCGATTTTGATCGAATTATAGGAAACTATTTGAAGTATAATAAAACTCTCACTTAGTTTGAATGTAATATTTGTATAAACAAAAATTTTTCATTCAAAAACTAATTTTTCACCCGATCCTATGGCAGCTATGTGATATAGTGTTCCGATTTTGACCAAATTATTGAAGTATTATAAAACTCTCACTAAGTTTGGATGAAATATTTGTATAGACAAAAAGTTTGATAGTGATAAAGTGGTCTGATTTTGACCAATTTTGGCCAGATTGTATAAACTATCTAAAGACTCGGCTTGGGAAAGTTTGGTAATGATACATTAATAAACAAAAAAGTTTTTCATACAAAAACATATTTGTCGATCGATTATTCCTATGGCAGCTATATGTTATAGTGGTCTGATCCGGCCAGTTCGGACATATGTACTGCCTGCAGCAAAAAGAAGAGTCTGTGCCAAGTTTCATTACGATACCTTTAAAACTGAGAGACTAGTTTGCATAGAAACAGACGGACAGACGGACATGGCTATATCGACTCGGCTATTCATGCTGATTCAGAATATATATACTTTGTTGGGTCGGAAACGTCTCCTTCTGTTCATTACACATTTCGAGAAAAAATTATAAAACCCTCTGCTAGCGTATAAAAAGTTAAAAAGTTTAATACAAGTGGTTCTAATAATAATAAATAGTACTGTAAGGGTTAGAAACTTAGATAAAGGGATTAAGCTTTGGTGCGGACTTAGAATTTCAAATGGACCGTTTGATGGCAGTAAATACTTCAAGCCGGGATCGGACAGCAAGTGGGTCAGAGGTTAAGGCATCCGCCTTACAGACGGGAGCACTCGGGTTCGAATCACGCCGACTACTACTCATATACGGACAAGTTTGGACAAAACTTTCTAACAATAAGGTCACTGATGAGGATGCTTGGCAGCATCCGAAATAGCGCTATATGTCCCGCCAATACTTTTCATATTAACCTTTCTATATTCACCATGACTTGTTGACGTCAAGCCTGTTAAATATTTAATTTACAAATTGTACGTCGCTAAACACACATTCTTTAAATGATTTAAAATAACTAAATCGTGGTTTCACAAAAATATATGACGGCAGCAGCAGAGCGGCATCTAGCGTAGATCGAAAGTAAAGCATAAACAAAAGGCTGGGAGACAAATTGCTTAAATATGGCGAATTCAGCCGCACTTATAAGTTTTGAAGCCGACAATGCGATTCAAGAGGGATTTTGGACTTTCAAGTTATTATGCAACTGCTGGCCGCATACCGCGATTTTCATACAATTTTCAAATGCAATTTTCTTATACTTTCGTATATATATTTAACAAATTTTCTAGAGTGCCCATTTTAAATATTATAGGAAGATACTGTACTGTACTGTACTGCCCAAAAGTCGCCAATCAGTCAGTCAGCTTAAATAGTTTTATACACACAGCTTAATCGCGCGATTTATATTAAACGGGATATTAACATCTTATTTGAAACTATTAACTTATTCAAATTTGCGCGGTTTTATATCTAACAGGCTGGCAGATCTGGTCAATTTGTCGATGTTTTCCAACACTAAAAACGATCGATATTCGCATATGAGTCAACCTATATTTACATTCATTTAATTATTTCGACAATAATACTTGCTCCCGGAATTTGCTTTTTAATTTTGAGTTTAAAACCAAAGTCAGACATTGTGAAGCATTTTTATATCGGGCCTTAACGTTTATAATTTTTAAAATAAAACCAAGTAAGAATGCTATAGTCGAGTATACCCGACTACGAAACTCCCTGTGTACCCAGGTCTAAAACATTCAATCACATCTACGTCCACTTACACATACACACACACATACACAAAGACGCACGCACACAGGCGGCAAAAGCGACAGCGCAAACGAGGAATTTTAATTGGTGGCTGTGCTTCTCCTTCCCCCTCTCTCGCTGCAATACTGAATCTTCTTTCGTGAATAACTTCCGTGTTTATTATCCGATCAACTTGAAATTTGGACAGTAGATTAAGAGAGACTAAAGTATTGTACATGCCAAATCTTAAAGCTGTGTCTTGAAAATTGTTACTGTAAAACGGTTTTAATCGATTTGCGGGGGAACGGGGAGATATCTGAAATATGAAACAAACTTGATCTGCGTATGGTATACAGGAACCTACATTCCAAATTTGGTGTCTCTAGCTCTTGTAGTTGCTGAGATCGACGCGTTCATACGGACAGACGGACAGACAGACGGACATGGCCAAATCGAAATCTCTTTTGATACTGATCAAGAATATATATACTTTATAGGGTCGGAGATGTCTCCTTTAGTCTGTTACATACATTTGCACAGATGTAATACCCCCTTTTTACCCATTTTATGGGTACAGGGAGTAATTATCAAACTAAAGAAAGGGAAAATGACAACAGCACTTGCGCAGCATATCACAACAACAAGACACACAGCTGATTTCGACAACACCAAAATATTAGACATTGAGAGAAGAAAACGAACGAGACTGATGCTAGAGAGCCTACGAATACAACAACAAGGGGAGAACACTGCAAGCCACAAAGAAGACATTGAAAAGACAAACTTTATTTACGCGGCAGCAATAGCAGTTGACAAACAAAACTTGACGGCCAAAGACGATAGAAATAAAACGACGATGGATAAACATAAACAAAAGTGCAATTTAGACGTAGGAACAATGACGACACTAGGAAATACTACAATAAGTTTAGTGTATGTATTTTAATGTAAATCGAAATGTTTGTTAAAATCTTTATATGTATGTAAATGTCTTTTATATGCATGTAAAACTAGACTCCCTGAGGAAGGCTTAACAAACGCCGAAACGCGTAGGAGGAGAATTTTAATAAAGAATGTAATATACTTATTAAAATAAACTACAACGGCCTTATTAACTCGCTTTACGATACACAAATAAAGATGTTTTGTTGAATTATATCAATAAATTTAAGAATAGTTCTTATTATACCCTTGTGTAATGGACAGAAGGAGACGTTTCCGACCCAACAAAGTCTAAATATTCTGAATCAGCATGAATAGCCGAGTCGATATAGCCATGTCCGTCTGTCCGTCTGTTTCTATGCGAAATAGTCTCTCAGTTTTAAAGCTATCGTAATGAAACTTGGCACAGACCCTTCTTTTGCTGCAGGCAGTACATATGTCAGAACCGGCCGGTTCGGACCACTATATATGGTATATATATAGCTGCCATAAGAATGATCGATCGACAAATATGTTTTTGTAAGACAAACTTTTTTGTTTATTAATGTATCCTTACCCAACTTTACAATCTGGCCAAATTTGGTCAAAATCAGACCACTATATCACTATATCAAACTTTTTGTTTATACAAATATTTCATCCAAATTAAATGAGAGTTTTATAATACTTCAAATAGTTTCCTGTAATTTGATCAAAATCGGAACAAATAGGAGCAATCAGACAAACATTAAGTTTTGAATAAAAAATAAAAATTATTTTCAATTCACCTTTCATATGATATATGTAATTGAAGGACCTATATTAAGGATATTTAAGGTATGGTTCCATGTGAGGCAAAAAGTGGCAATGCAATATTTATAAGGGTACATCCAGGGGAAGTCGAGGAAACACCACATATTACACAAGATATTTTTTAATCAATTTTTTGAAAAAAATAAAAATAAGTTTTTCCTGTTTCCAGGATACTGCAACCCGAAAAAAATATAGCCAACATTTCCTCGTTCAACTAAATAATTTTTTCTAGTTTGATTTTTTAAACTCATCTCTTATTTGCAATCCCTGCTTTTTTGGGGGTCCATAGTATTAACAACGTCGCACAGTGGCTCGTTTTCCGAAATCAGTTTGCAAAAATCATAACTCTTAAAGTATTTAAGATAGCGGACTAAGGTTTTTTTTTAAGTAATCTTTAAATTTCAACAATTTTTGACATGAGTTTTATTTTCACGTCCAATAAAAGGGGTGTTATTTATTTGCAAACTTTAACTTTTGATTTATGAAGTAAAATTGTACAATTTTTACAAAAGTCTTACGACAAAGGCATTGTACAAATTGTTATATATTTGTATAATATTATTAAATTTAAAAAAAAAAAAACAACAAGAGTGGACAAAAAAATTGTTTTTTGAATTTATTAAAATTTTTGAATAGGAATTGAACCCGTGCCTTTTTTCCATGCACTGTTTACTGAACAAGGGGCGTGGCCTTGCTTTTGTAGCATGGGTTATAATGATAAAGGTCGATTATCTCCAATCGGGCACGATTGTGGCTATGGTTTTTTTTAGATCTTTTAATGAATAAATGAAATATTTAACAGGCTCGACGTCAACAATTCAAGGTGAATATAGAAAGGTAGATATTGAAAAGTATTGGCTGGTCATATAGCGCTATTTCGGATGCTGCCAAGCATCCTCATCAGTGACCTTATTGTTAGAAAGTTTTGTCCAAACTTGTCCGTATGTGAGTAGTAGTCGACCCGAGTGCTCCCGTCTGTAAGGCGGATGCCTTAACCTCTGACCCACTTGCTGTCCGATCCCGGCTTGAACTAATTACTGTCATCAACAGGTCCATTTGAAATTCTAAGTCCGCACTGAAGCTTAATCCCTTTATCTAAGTTTCTAACCCTTACAGTTCTATTTATTATTATTAGAACCACTTGTATTGAACTTTTTAGAATAGCTATTCTAATTTTTAAAGAAACAAAATTCACTTGCACGCCTGGCGGTTTTTTAAAAGTCTTAAGATACAAACATTTAAACTTACACTTGTAAGCAAAATATTTGTATTTTTTTTAAACGTTAAGAATTTGCCCAACTTTACCTACTGTAACTTTTTAAAATTATGAAATTTTCGGAATATATTAGCATGATCAATTCCAAATCGAAAATTGAGTTTTGCAACCTAACGCGATATTGTTCGAAATGAGTTCTTCATAGTGAGATGTGCAAGGGATCTAAGATTGGCGAATTGTGGTTTTCTAGGCAAAGAAAACGCAAGCACATTAGAACGTTATAGATCCATCTTCGATTGAAACGAAAGCGTTGATATCAAAGGCAATCGCAAACCAAACATGCCAACTGTAAAATAAGTTGTCATTTGACAATATTACGTAAAACTTTGTCTACTCGTTTAGAAATTTTTGAATTAATTCGCAGTTCAATTTAGCCACCCTGAACTTAGAAATAATATGTTTGTTAATATATACTCACAATCATCGCAAAATGAACTCCCACAACATGGTATCATTACCGCATCAACAAAAATATTCCGGCAAATACCACATATTAAGTCTTCTGGAACATCTTGATATTTCTCGGTTGACAATATGTATTTTGATGGTTCTTGCTCCGTTGAACTGAAAATGAAATATGAAGATTGGTTGGTAAGTTATCAAATTAAAATGTCTCTCGTTGGCACACAACATCTCGATTAATTTTTTTTTACTATAAATGAACTTTAATGAACATACTGTCGCCCTGGCTTAGGGATGGTTTACAGGCTCGAACATATCAGACAATGGTTGAATCGATGCAGGAAATGTTTTTGTTGTTTGCGCTTTGTAGTTTGAACTGGAAACGCTGTCTGAGATTACATTTTTACCACATAATTTTTAATTAATTGTACCATTGCACTATGGAAAAGTCCAATATTTTGGCGTTAATGCAATTATTTTGTTGTTCAGTAATTTGAAATTGTTTTGATTTTCTCAACCTAAATAGTACCGATAGAACAAAAAGTATTTTTTATCTTAATTTTTACGGACTACCCTCAATGATTGACGCTTGATCAAAGTCAGCTGATTTATAGTTGCTTTGTAAATTTAAAAAACCTGGCAGATTTTTCTCCATTTGCAGAGTGAACTGTGCTTAATTTGTAAGCCCAGGAATAAAAGTGTAAACTTGGAAAATCTTATATCTATATCAATATATGTACTAACTGGTAATAAACCGGACACTTTGCATTATGTTGAATTTGTCTACTTTCGTCAACCGTAAGAAATACACAAAAATAGCGTATCACAATTTTCCCTCCCGTGGGCGTAGGAAACTAAATAGTTGTTGATCCAAATGCTTAATGATAGCACAAACTTTGAAGCCGATCTAACTAAACAAATAATCTCACTCATTTGACTTCTATCTAAAAGAGTTCGTGCTGACTGACTGACTGATTGGCAATCATTGAACTGAAATTTTCACAGTAGGTTCCATCTATGATGAAAGTAAGACGGGATTTCGGAAAATTCCACCCACAAGCGTGGAAAATCGCGGAAAATTGTTGTATCGGTTTCAAACTCATTTTCAATGACCTACACAAAAATTCATTTGACACATATTTCACCGATTTTTGAAAATCCACCCCCATGGGCGGAAAATGGGGTTCTCAAGGTTGTGTGCTCCAAAGTCTAATTTTAGTCCGATCACCTTAAATTCATTTTCAAAGCTCTTCACGTAAAATAATTCGACATGTGTATCAGCGATTTTGGGAAATTCAGTCCGATGGTCGGCAAATTGGAGGGAAACTCTGGAATTCGACATTTTTAATTTTCATGCGATTGGCTTCAAACTCATTTTCAAGATTCTATACAAAAACATAAAAGTTACGGTGGCCAAAGATTTTAAGATTTTTGGGAGTACCCACGGTCGGAAAATTTGCGGAAAATTTTTGTATGAAACTTTTTGATTATCGTCCGATTGGTTTCGAACTTATTTTCAAAGCTCTTCACGTTAAATAATTCGAATTCGAATTATTTAAAGAGTGCCCAATGATTATGGAAAATCTACTCCCATCCGTCGCCACGGGCGGGAAATGGAAGTCAAGGACAAATGAGCGGGATTTTTAGTAAGATCGGCTTCAAAGACATTTTCATAGCCTTAACAACAAATCACTAGGCATATGGATCAACTATTTAGATACGTCTATCCGCGGGCGGGAAAATCGTGGTGCGCTATTTTTGTGTATTCTCACGATTGATGAAACTAGTCAAATGCAACATAATACATTATAGCATTAATAATTGAAGACATAGATGTCAGTCAAAGTAGGATTTTTTGAGGCCAGATACTTTACTGACCACTTTGGCAAAAAAAGCCGAACTAATAGCACCCCAGTCGGGTATCGCCAGCTCGGCAAAACAAACCGAGCTATAAAAACGCCCCGGCACCGAAGAAATATTTAGTCTTGGATCGGTACCAGTGCTAGCGCTGGGTTGCATAGCTTCGTTATCGCAACAAGATCAGCAAGGTAGTCTGGAATATGAAGGACTCGTTGGCAAGGATGAAGGAAATACAAAGGGCCGTTAGCGAACACCACCAGGTGTCACCAATGACTGCTGAAGTTTGCCCGGGGTGCAAGTCCTGTAGAAGATAGTCTCTATACATCGCGGGAAACAGACTGCGGGACACACCCCCGGAAAGGACACAGACCTGCAGTCTGCAGCAAAGTTGGCAGCTAACAGCCAAGCCTGTAATGCGGCGGAGAGACCGACCGGATGC
Organism: Hirtodrosophila confusa; assembly: GCA_035043065.1. Lineage (NCBI taxonomy): Eukaryota > Metazoa > Arthropoda > Insecta > Diptera > Drosophilidae > Hirtodrosophila > Hirtodrosophila confusa. The sequence goes on from JAWNNI010000189.1 coordinate 347,860, forward strand.
TATCATGGTCAGATGCAAGGACCCGGCTGACTATGCCAAAGATCTATCGCCCGTCCAGATCAACAACGGCTTGCAGCAGTATAAGGACAGCGTCTGCGGCGAACCGCACTTCAGAGTGGACTACAGCTGGCGAAGTACTGCAGGCTGACTTCCCAAGCATAGGAGACCTACCGGCTGAGTCGGCACCGAAGCAGCGCAAAGGATACCGTGGTACCCAAATAGCCGCGATGATCCTCCCCAAAAACCTGGCGAGTACTCTTTTGGCAACGGAGAAATTGGGCATCGGATGGTCAGTCTGCAGAATCCGGGAAAAAGTAGAGCCAATAAGGTGCTACAAATGTCTTGAATTTGGCCATACAGCAGCCAGATGCAGGAGCAAACTGAATGCGTCCAAAATATGTTTCAAATACGGTGGAGACGGCCACGCTTCCAAAGACTGCCCGAATGAGACATGCTGCATACTATGTGCTAGAACAGGAGCTCACAACAGGAAACACCATACTTTCGGTAGTTCGTGTCCGTCGTACGTGAAGGCTGCAAGAGGCCTACAAAATTAAGTTTATACAATTTAACTTAAACCACCGCAGAGCCGCACAGGATATGCTTATACAGACAGTGCGTGAACTCGACGTCGACGTAGTAATACTGTGTTGAGGGAGTTCACCGATATAATGGGCGAGATGGTAGAAGACGCGCAAGGCCGATCACCAGTTTTGATCGCAGGAGATTTCAATGCCTGGGTATTTGAATGGAGCAGCAGCACAACCACGCCGAGAGGAAGAATACTACCGGAGGCCCTAGCGTTGCTGAATGTGTCACTCCACAGAGGCAGGGAACACACGTTTAGCAAATCAGAAAGAGGCTCGGTGACAGATGTCGCTTTTGCAAGTGTGATGCTAGCACTAAACGCACAATGGTGCTATCTGCAAACACACGCACAGCGACCACCAGGCAATCCTATGCACAATCGGCATTCAACCGCAACGCAACACGGACTGGGCCCAAGCAACGCTGGACGAGCAGGCCCGCCACCTGATAATGGACATCACCCAGATCCGAGCCATTGTGGACGCAGACGCGGATGAGTATGTCAACAATGTAGCCAATGCAAGCAGAGCGTGCGATGCAGCAATGCTGAGGAAAACAAGTAAGAATGTTCTAGTCGAGTATACCCACTACGAAACACCCTGTACCCAGGTCTACAACTTCCTAACATATCTTCGAACACTTAGACATACACACACATACACAAATACGCACGCACACAGCCACACCACAAGCGAGGCATTTTAAGTGGTGGCTGGGCTGCTTCTTCCCCCCCGCTCCACAGTACTGAATCTTGTTTGTTGAATAACTTCCATGTTTATTATCCGATCGACAAATTTCGATGAAATTTGAACAGTAAATAAAGAATGACCAAAGTATTATACATGCCAAGTCCCAAAGCTATATCTTGAAAATTGTTACGGTGAAACGGTTTTTATTGAATAGCGGGGGTGTGGGGGAACATATTGGATCCAAAATGAACTTGACCTGCGCCCGCTATACACGCACCTACATTTCAAATTTGGTGTGTCTAGCTCTTATAGTTGCTGAGATCCTTGTGTTTATACACACGGACACACGGAAATGGCCAAATCGAATTCTCTTTTAATACTGACCAAGAATACATATACTTTATAGGGTCGGAGATGTCTCCTTCTGCCTGTTACATACATTTTCACAGATTTACTTATTTTATTGGTACAGGGAGTAAAAAGGGGAGGCACAAGGAGACGACCAGTCCATTGGGGTTATGCTGACATAGCGGACGCCCGAAAAAAGTGCATACGAGTGAGACGTCAGCTTAAACGTAATCATGGTAGACCCGGCTTTCTCCAAATGCTAAAAGAGTTTCGAGCAATGCCAGTAGACCCTGACCAGCTCAAGGCAATAGTTGCCACGCTGTTCCCGGAACAACCACCAGCCCGGCTTACACCCAAAGCGGCAGCTAGCCTCACTGATGCAGCTGAAGTCAGGTCGATAGCCGCGCGCATCCATGGTGATAAAGCACGTGGACCGATCCCTGCACGGATGATTAAAATTATAGCTGATGTGAACCCGTCAATCTTCGCAGACTTGTTCATTGCCTGCAAACCACAGCGAGCGTTCCCGAGGAGATGGTAGCTGCAACGACTGGTTCTGTTCCAAAGCAGAGACGGCAGAGGAGAATCTATCGGCATACAGACCACTCGCTATGTTGGACGTTACCATCATAAATTGCAACAGGCTGGAGACTGAAAAGGAGGAGCGGTGAGGAATCACGGACTGGCAGTTTGGGTTCCGGAAGAAGAGGATTACGATCGGCGCCATCGAGGCGGTGGTGGACATAGCCATTTATTGGACGTCTGCAGCACAATATCACGGATGGCGTGCCACAAGGATCGGTGCTGGGTCCAATGCTTTGGAAAGTCATGTACGACGACGTGCTGAGAGTAAAGCCACCGCAAGGCACATGAATTGTGGGGTTTGCTGACGACATCGCCATCATATCAGTGGCAAAGGAAATACAAGACGTGGAGTTCAAAACTAATTCGCCTTTTCACTTGCTGCCCACACGACGGCAGCAGTGCTTGTAAACAGAATCTGCCACCATATAAGTGGCGGAGTGCGCAATCATCACAAAGCGGGCCATATTTTATCTTGGTATAAGAATAGACCATGGGCTAACCTTCAAACACCACTTGGAGTACACAGCTGGGAAAGCTGCAAAGGCAACAACCGCAGCACAAATTTGCGCACCCGCAATGGAAGTCAGGAACTGCGGACAAGCCTGCAGAGCATCGTACATCTCGGAGGATGCAGCGCTGGTGTAAGCTGGAATGGCACCACTTGACCTACTAGCTGCAGAAACCCTTGGCAACGGCCCAAGACTTCTAGGAGGGAAATAACATGGCGGGGTGGCAGGAGAGGTGACGACATGCTCCCAACGGAAACTGGACCAGGCGCATCATCCCTGAATTCCGACCATGGGTGCGCAGAAAACACGGAAAAACTGACTTCTACTTGGGTGTTTTAAATCTTATCTGCATAGGTTTAAACACGAGATGGATCCGTATTGCACAAACTGTGCGCGGACTTTAGAAGACTCAGAACACATATTTTTTGGCTGTTCTCGATTTTCTTCTGAACAGGAAGAGCTAAGCCTAAGCATCGGGAGGCCATTCACAGTCATTGATTTGATGGATATCCTACTTAGCTCGCACTTAGCCACTGAAAACTAATTGGTACCAAGAGTTTTGGTTGCGATACTCTTAGTTTTTCTTGTTGAATTTAAATATTTAAAAATTTATTGTGACATACAACAAAATAGAACATCAGAATATATTGATCAAATGATACTATGCCAGTTTGGTTTAATACACGGCCACATCGACGTTGCATAGACATTATGAGGTCTCATCACCTTTTAACAGATATTGGATGCCACGCTTCTTTAATATGAATATGTATTCGTTTAAGATATCAAAATTTGTTAAATTTTGTTGAGAAACAATTTTAATGCCATAGGTGCTCAATTGAATTCAGGTCGGGACTGGACGATGGCCATTCAAAAGCACTAGCTGAATTCTGTTCAAGGAATGGTTTAGATAAGTGGGCTGTATGTTTTAGACCATTATCTTAGTGATAAGTTCAACTGACTGGCATATTCTCTTTGACACATGGTGGCAAGACATCGCGCATTATATCGACGTATTGCTCCTTGTTGAGATTTGCTTCGATGCGGTGTATTAGACCAACTCCAAACCAGTAAAATCATCCCAAAACGTTAATTTTGCCAGCGCCGTGCTTGACGACAGAAGACACACCTTGGAATCAAGCTCTGCTCCTTTTAGCCGTCTTACATACTTTCTGCTCTCTTGGCTAGGCCGGTGGATGTTTGCTTCATCACTCCAGACCAAATATTTGAATCTTTTTTGCGCGTCTGTGGTCATTACAATCATTGCCAATCCAGACTTATTACATTTGGTGACAATTAGCTGTCAACGGCTTTATGTGCAGAAATCATAAAATGAATGAAGAATACTTATTAAAATGAACTACAACGGCCTTATCAACTCGCTTTAGGATACACAAAATCCTTGTGTCGCGCTGAAAGAAAGCGCAACTCGAATTCAAACACTAGGCGAGACTGTAGATGAGGCTTTCATGCCATTATACCCCTCGTGAAGTAATACCTAGCGCCTATGTACCTCGAAAGGGAAACGGAGAGTAGGGGTTAGGTTTACTGGGTGATATATCTCGGATACAAAAGAAACTTGACCTGCGTATGGTATACAGGAACCCACATTTAAAATTTGGTGTTTCCTTGTAGTTGCTGAGATCGACGCGTTCATACAGACGGACAGACGGCCAGACATGGCCAAATCGAAATCTCTTTTGATACTGATCAAGAATATATATACTTTATATGGTAGGAGATGCCTGTTATATGGATACAGGGAGTGAAAAGGTACATAACTAATTAATAAACTTATATGATTAAAATTAACCAAATCGTAGTACTAAAACAAAAATAATTATAACAGCAGCAGCGCGCCAACTACCGTAGATCGATAGCAAAGCATAGACAGAGTCTGAGAGACATGAGCAATGTGGCGATTTTAGTCGCACTTATAAGATTAAAGGCCGAGAGAACGATTCAAGAGAGAGATTTTTATCTCTTTTGCACTTTCACGTTGTTATTTTCATACAATTTTCAAATACAATTTTCTTATACTTCCCGGTTTATATTTAACCATTTTTTTCAGCAGTTTCACCTAACTTTGAACTCTTTTATATATATAGATGAATACTCCAGCAAGTTTGTCGTAGTAGACCGACACTTTATAAATCCATGTTGGGATGAAGAAATTATAGATTTACAGAGATGCTGCAAAGTTTCTGTAATAATTTTATTTTATTTATTATTTTTATATTGTTTATTGAGTAAGGGATGAATTAAAGAATAGCTACACTCCTTTAACACACAACTTCGAATATGATCAGGTCCAGGAGAGTGAGAAAGTTTTACGGACTTAATAGCAGATAGAAGGTATGAGATGGACATAATGGAAGCAAAAATATTGGTAGAAGAAGAAATACTAAAGGGATAGTGTGATTGGAAAAATTTAGCAAGTAAATTCGCAGCAGTTGAGTCACTGCAAGCTTTTTCTACACCAGAAAAAAAAAGAGAAAGAAGAAGGAAGACGTGAAGATTTACGTTTAGAGTTAACAAAAGAATAGAAGAGCTTAGGATTATATGCAAATTGACTTTTGCATCGGGCGATATATTCCGTGTAACATTGTGAGTTAAAAAGAGAGAAGTTAGATTTAGCAATAGAATGTTTAGATACGTCGAGACAAGAACCAGACATCTTAAACTTTTTAAAATATTCAGATTTAATATTTTTTAAGTTGGAGAGTCTGGGCGTAAATCAAGGGGGCTTAGCACAACTAGATCTACGAGAAGAGTTAGGAATACATATGTCTAATAGAGAGTTAAGTGTTACATAGAATGAGATTAGAGCGTTATCAATGTCAACTGCGTTGTCAAGCGAGGACCAATCAGTTGCAGAGATCAGTTGATTAAGCAAGGTAAAATTACCTTTGCGAAAGCAACGATATGGCTCAGAGGAAATGGAAGGTGAGCTAAAAGGCTTAGAAAAATAAAGAGAAATTTCTAATGTAGGATGATATAAATCTTCAGGCACAGCTAAGGGAGTTGACCTGGAGATGGAAGCATTTAGATAGTCGTTAGTAAAAACAAGATCTAATATTCTATTTAAGTTATTAGTTATAGAGTTAATTTGGTAAAGAGGAAAGTCTAGTAAACAGTCTAAGAAGTCATGCTGAGAGGACGGAGTAAGATAATTTGCGCAGTTGACAAAAGACCATGCTATGGCAGGCAAGTTTAAATCACCCAGCACAACAATTGAGTCAATGTCACGCGCTTGGGAAAATACTTCGTTAATACAGCCTATATGTTGCTATAAACTTGTAAATCAGAAGCAGGAGGAATATATGAGCAGGTAATATAGAGAACAGATGATGGAAGAGTAACTTTTACAGCAACTATTTCAACATCCGCAGAACAATTTAGGTATAACAATTCCGACTGAAATGTGGTATTGACGGCAATTAGAACGCCACCACCTCGTCTAGTCTGTCGGTCATGCCTAAAAGTTATAAATTTATTTGACAATATTTCGCATTCATAAATGGTAGAGTTTGAACAAGTCTCAGAAAAAGCGATAATGTCAGATTCAAAAGCAGTACTACTCAAATACAGGTGTTGGAGTTTAGAAAGGAGGCCCCTAACATTCTGGTATTGAATGGTAACACAATCGGTCAAAAAGTTTAGTTTTTTGGAGCTGTGTTAATAGAAATATTTTGGGAAGTATTAGGAAGAGATAGGGTTACAGGAGGTGGTGGCATTCGCTTTTTTGGCTTAAACTCATGAACAATCATGTGAGGCCAGAAATTTGAATCGCAAATAATAATAATGCATCATCGGGTACATTAATTTTAAAATAAGAGATTCCACGAGGTGCGGAAAAGTTGAATTTAGTGACTAATATATTAGCAGAAGTTGTGTTGGTAATAAAGGAAGCTACAGATTCACTCTGGCACAACTTTAGAAGAAAGTCTAGACACAAATACTTGTCTACGGGGCGCTACAAGAGAAAGCGTAGGAAGTGTAGTAGAGGTCGAAGGTTCTACATTTATAATAGTTGGAGAGAGACCAAGGGTACGGGAGGGTTTACTTTTACAACTAGAGGCTTTTACCGCAACACCAATAGTCGGTAAAGGAACGATCAAAGGAGCAAGAGGGTGCAGCCACGGGTGATGGGGAAGGAGAAATATTCGTAAAATTACTTAGAGAAGGCGAAAGAGAAAGTAATGGAGAAACATCAAGTAGAGGGGGACTGATATGTTATTAGGTGAAGGTAAAGTAGAAGAAGAGGGTAGTGGTGAGGGGACAGATAAGAATTGATTTTCTATTCGGAGATTTGGTGGCGACTCAAACTTGAATTGACTTAGCAACTCAGTGCTTGAGTCAAAATCACCGGAAAGAGTCTTGACTACTTTACTCAATGTAAGAAATTTAGTACGGACAGAAATAGCATGACGGGCAAGACCATTTCAGGCCGCCCATGCGCTTCTTAGCAGCAGAGTTGACTTTCTCACATTCACGGCCAGTAAGACCAGCGCATTTGGCATGCATCATATTCTCACACAACCAACAATCAATAAATTGAGGCAGAGGGGAATCAGCCGCCAACTTAAATGAGCAGGACTTACTGCAGCACGACATGTCCACTGCCTTAAACGAAAATATTAGTTGCAGTGAAAGAGTAAATTAAAAGAGCTCAAAATGAGTTAAATGAAAGTTGAGAAGTAAACAAACAACGTATACAATGCAATAGAGAGAGTATTCGATTTGAGCGCAAAGCACAAAAGAAGAATACGCAGGCAATGCACCAAAGAAGAACTACAAAAAGCACAACAACAAACACAGCACAGACGGCGCGCCCGAAAGTTAAAATGCACAACAACAAACACAGCACAGACATGGCGTAAGAAATTAAAATGCAAATAAACTTATAATGCACAACTGATAACACTTGACACAATGGGTAAGGCACTTTAGAAGAAAAAGATAAAGAGATTTAACACTTTATACGAAAGTAAGGATAGGTGGGTTTATAAAAATTTAAATTTAAATGTAGAGCGCAAAAAACACAGCTGATCGCAGGTAATCGATAATCGATTGTTAATCGTGCCATCAGTACTTGTGACCAATCTTTAACTTCTGTAGAGTTTAATCAGTGACGCCGGCATTTGCCGGTGAAGAGACTATTTTGATATGTTAATATGTTTCTTCTAATTTGTGAAATGTCCAAGATCTGCTGAAGCGAGGTGCATTTGCTCACAATAATAATAATAAAAATAATTATTTTCATTGCACAATACATAATAACATGAAAATAAAAGAAAATATATTAAAAAAACTTTTTTTTTTCAATTTAAAAAAAATTGTATTTTAGTTTGTACCTTTTTGGGTTCCAATTCAAGGAAAAGTAACATTTTGAGGAAAACATTTTTACATTGTACGTAATTAATTTCGTTCCGTCAGAAGAACAATTTACATATGTATACATTACATTGTGGAAAATAAACATTGCATTAATCCAGGAAAATAATCTGCGCTGAGCTTTTTACCTCTTTAATTGTATATAATTTGTTGTTCACAATGTTGCCTTTCAGCTTCTTTGGACGCTACTGATTGTTTCCATCAAATATCGATGAAACTATCAATGGTTCTCCTTCATTGTGTACTGGCCACTTGCTTGCAGACTGCGATAACCATTCTGGCACATACCATCGTATTGAATAAGGAGCACAGCCACCACTTAAAATGCCTCGATGTCGCTTGTATGTTATTATAGAGCCGATCTGCAGGTACTCCATCCTGAAGACTTAATACTGATTGCAGATGATTTTGTTTCTGTGCTTCATGGGTGGTTTTGATTTATCCCAACACAATAAAATAAAAGGAGTCACCAATTATCATATCGATTCTGCTGTCCATGTTGATATTCGGATCCACTAGAGTCTATTTGCTCCAATTAATATCTATATCGATATTTTTGCTCGGAAAGGGAATTTAGACAATTCCTTTTCAAGTCGTTGCCTTGGTTAGGCCCCGACATTCTTAATTCTAAAATTTTGTCTTATGCATTTTCTTTATATAGGAAAGATTGCACTCCTCGTCGTGGTTGTGGTGTTTTCATTACTGTTGACGCTGTTGAGAAGTAATAGCCAATAGATATTGAACATGTTTCTGTTAAATTGAGTATTTGTGGTGTTTCCTTTTTTATTACTTGTTCCAATATTCCACTTTCTTCAGATTTATCTGTATATTCTTCGTATGCTTCTGCTATATATTCTTTCTTCTTTATGCTTTCTGATAGTGATTTTCTTGTAGTTCTTGGTGATTTTAATATTGCGGGAGCTACTTGGATATCTAGTCTTGAATCCAGCGTGTTGAATTCCACGCCTCAGAACGATGTTTTGAGTTTATGACAGTTAATTTGGGATGTCACTGTGGCAAGTCAATGGTATCCCAAATTCTTTATGTAAAATGCTTGATCTGGTTTTTGTTTTGGATTTCATTCGGATCTACCTGCCAGGGTGCTAATGCCAGGGTGCTAATATCGTGTCCAGATGCATTCCTGAACCAAAGTGTCAACTATGCGACACTTCAGGATAAGCATCATAACGACACAGAATCCACTGATACAATATAGTTGGTATTGAACCTATTTCTGAAGTTGTCAACAAGGCGAAAAAGGATTCTCCAGCGTATCCAGATCAAATCCTGAATCAAAGTGTCAACTAAGCGACACCTAAGGATAAGCATCATAACAAGGACATAACCCGCTAAAACAATACAGTTGGTATTGTATCCATTGAAGTTGTGAACTAGGCGACCATTCATCACTGTCATCTTCAAGTGTCAGCGGAGGCTACCAGAGCGTCATACCGCGGCTGAAGGAAAACTAAGCAATCATCGGTGTACCTTCTTGAGCTGAATCCCGTTTTGCCTATCACCCAATTTTAACAACAACGGCATTCACCACATTTAGTTCCGTTGATATTTAAAACTTAACTCGAGCCAATAAACAAACAACAGATTTGGTATTGCGCTCATTTTGAAGTTTTCACTTGGCGACATCCCAGCATTCTACAATTTACCTTCGTGGAATCAATCCTCGACTCTCCACTTGCTCACTACCCTAACCTGGCTTCCGTTGATAACCGATAATCAACTGCGAAGTGTGCTATCGTCACTGCTGTAGAACCTAACCACAAGCAATCCAGAGTCTCATCGTACACCACGCGACTAAGTTGAGACATTAATCTAAAAATGGCAACAGGAAATGCAAACATGGAGGAGCTGTTAAATGCACAGGAGGAAATCAGTCAAGATATTTCAAGGCTCATTTCCAATTACAAAAAGGACTCAGCTGAGAGAAAGTCTCAGGCCAATTATCACAAGACAAAGGCCTCAGCTTTCACTAAGAAGGACCGCAATCAAAAGGAATATTGATACCATATATGATATAAGAACCACGGTGGAAAAATATCTAAAAATCCTCAATGAAGAAGCCGAAAATTCAGAACAATCTGGAAGCAAGGCATCACGGACGGACGATGAGCAGCTTCAACAAACAACAATTGAATCCAAGTTGAATGCATTGAACCGTCGACAACGAGCAATAATAGCGTCATTAAACCGCGCATTGCAACAAACTCACCCAATCAGTCGATTTTATAAAAAATCTGTGGACCCAGATGCAGGAGGTTCACTTTCGAATTTACGAGGAGATCGAGGATCCAGAAGCAGAGGGCTACGATGCTAAGAGTATTTAAAGGCCGAATCAGCTGTACAAGCAAGGCATCACGGTCGGACGATGAGCAGCTTCAACAAACAACAATCCGTTGTCCGTCTTCATCGGCTGCAGAAAAGGCCTGCCCCTATTCCAAGAAATCAACTCACTTGCTATTTCGGTGCGACGACTTCCGTGCCAAGCCAACGCCTGAACGTTTGAATTGGGTGCAACGCAAAAAATGTGCGTGAAGTTCTTTAAAAGAGACCACATGGCAAAGACATGCCCAAGCCGCTTCAAGTGTTTCAAATGCGACGAAAGGCACAACACGCTGCTGCATTTGGAAAAGGGACCAAAGGAGCTACAAACTCAAATTGTAGCATCGGCGAATAGCCACAACATCAACCCCCTTGCCACAGCAAAGGAAGCAGTGAAAGGAAACAATGGACAAGAAGCCACGTTCAAGGCTCTGCTAGATTCTGGATCACAAATTAACGTGATCTCAGAAAGACTGGCATCTTTGCTGTCCTTAAAACGACACGATACCACACTACGAATTGAAGGTATCGGCGGACAGCCCAAAACAAGTAAGGCTCGAGTCAAAGTGCTAGTGAAATCACTACATAATAATTATTCAATGCGGCTCGAAGCCTTTATTTTACCAAACATCATCACTGATCAACCATCCCAAGCCATAAATAATGCAAGCTGGAATAAGCCTGGATCCGTTGGCGGATCCACAATTCAACAAGCCGGGTAAAATTGACATGCTGATCGGCGCTGAGCATTACCCGCTGGTCCTATAATGCATAAGACCGAGTTTGGATGGGTTGTGGCTGGAAAAATAATGGCTTCAAATAAATCAGCAGGTATTTGTGCAGTTACCACAGGAGAAGAAACGAATGCCATAATAAGCATAAGCAACTCATACCATGTGAACAAAGGTGTGAAAAACACTTCATCGATAATCTGCAAACCGCTGCTGATGGCCGGTTTATAGTAAAGCTGCCATTTTCCGAACACGCTTCAGTCCTGAGGCCCTCGTTGGAGACTGCAGAAAAAAGGTTCCTTTCGGAAAAAAGAACCAAGCCAGAAATATGGAAGGGATATGTAGACTTCATGACAGAATATGAGCAATTGTGACACATGAAACATGTCCCTCGCGAGCTCCTTCCATCGAAGAATTATTTCATTCCTCATCATTGTGTGCTAAAACCGGATAGCAGCACAACAAAACTAAGAGTGGTATTCGACGCATCATGCAAGACATCGATGGGAAAGTCCCTGAACGACATATTGCAAGTCGGGCCCACTGTGCAAAGCGATCTGCTGACGATACTACTATGATTCAGAACGCATAAGTATGTCTTTACTGCCGACATAGAAAAAATGTATCCACAAATATGGATAAACCAGGAAAATCAATTCCATCAGATGATAGTTTGAAGAAAGAATCCCAACGAGGAGTTAAGGTATTTCCGCCTAAAAACTGTCACATATGGCACAGCATTTCTGGCTCCATTTCTGGCAACCAAAAGCCTAGATCTCCTTGCCAAAGTAAATGCCAACAAGCTACCACTAGGATCATCAGCAATAAAGAATGATTTCTATGTGGACGATTGCCTGACAGGAGCAGGCTCAACGCATGAAACAGTGCTAATTCAGCAGGAGCTAAACAAAATACTGCTTCCATCAGGATTTAAACTGCGAAAATGGTGCTCAAATAATGAGCAAATCCTAAAGGGAATCCCAAAGAAAGACATTGTGAATGATGTTCATCTGGGTTAAGCACTGGAACATCACTGTGTAAAAACTCTGGGTCTTATATGGATGCCCAAAAAGGATCAGCTCCGTGGAAGGACCCAAGGCAGCCAAACAACACAAATCACAAAGCGAGTTATGTGCTCCGAGTTTATTTGCCCCTGTCGTTGTACGAGCAAAAATATTTATGCAACATCTATGGGAAGAAAAATTTGACTGGGGTGAAAAGTTGCCTACACATTTGTGTAATGAATGGATGAATGAAGACATCCAAGAGCTGAAAAAATTCAGATTCCCAGGCACATTTAAGATGGAAATACACCATCAAGCACGGTGATATACACATTTGTAGATGCATCTAAAAAGGCGTACGGAGCTGCAGTTTATATACAAGCTACGTATAAAAATAAGCAAATATCTGTTCGACTACTATGCTCAAAATAGCGAGTTGCACCAACGGCAAAACAGTTGTTGCCACGCTTAGATCTCTGCGCTGCAGTACTTGGCGCAGAACTCCCGGAACGTGTTTGAAAGGATCTTCGGTTGACTCCCGAAACAGTGAAGGGATACTTCTGGACAGATTCCATTGTAGTACTAGCATGGATAAACGCCTCAGCTTCAACATATCATACCTTCGTGGCCAACCGCATTGGCAAAATTCAAGCCTCCTCAAGGCCATCACAATGGAACCACGTCTCATCAACAAATAATGCGGCTGATGTGCTTTCCAGAGGAACCACCGCAAGGAAACTACCCAACGACAACAAAAGGCTTTATGGACCTCTATTCCTCCATGGCCCACGAGAAAGGTGGATCGCGTCTCCAATATTCCCACCCAAACTGGAACGAAAGACAAAACATATCAGTATCGCAATCGCTCCAGCAACGCAAGGAGAAGATATATATAATTGCAAGCATAGCAATTCATTCCATAAATTACAACGGATCATAGCCTACATGTTGCGATTCTGTTATAAGGAAAGGAGAAGTTCAACCACAGCCCTATGTGCAAAGGAACTGGAACTACAATAACTTTGCTAACCATACAACAGACAGAGTTCGCTGGCGATCTAAAAAATCTTCGTCGTCATAACATAGTAGACAAGAAGAGCGCCATCAGTTCATTAACACCACGTTTGGAAAATGGCCTCATTCGCGTTGGAGGTAGGTTGGAGCATTCAGAACTACCATATGACGCCAAACACCCGAACTTGTTACCATACAATGATCCGATTGTGAAAATGCTACTGAGAGAGTTACATGAAGACAATATGCATTGCGGCGCCCAAGCATTAAGAGCGATCGCAAGGCAGCAAGTATAGTTTCTCAAGGATAAAAACATGGCCAGGAATATAATACATGGCTGTGTTAAATGCACCAGAGCCAAACCCAAGCTAATGCAGCAAATAATGGGAAATTTACCGGCTGAGAGAGTCACACAGGCTCGACCTTTCCTCAGCACTGGCGTAGATTACTGCGGACCTTTCGGGATCCACCATAAGATAAGAGGAAAAAGGCGGTCCATCTGGAATTGGTGAGCGATCTAACGACAGATGCATTTCTGGCAGCTCTTCGGCGCTTTTTGGGTCGTCGTGGGAAATGTGAAACGATCCACTGCGACAATGCTACAAACTTCATCGGCGCCAATAACCAATTAAAGGATTTGGAAAGGGCCATCTATTCTGATAAGTTTACAAAGCAAATTATTGAGCACTGCAGTAAAAGGCAAGTGAACTTTAAGTTCAATCAGCGAAAAGATTGCTACTTACCATCACCACAACTGCAAATCTAACGTTCGAAGAGCTGAACACAGTGATAATCGAAATTGAAGCCGTACTCAACTCACGCCCAATCACTCCATTGCCAAATGACCCAACAGATATAGCAGCACTCACACCTGGACACTTCCTAATTGGAGAACCACCAACTGCTCCTCCGGATGCAAACATTGACTTAGGTGGAAAAACACTGGTGAAACGCTGGGAGCAAGTCTCCAGAATAAAACACTTATTTTGGAAACAATGGTCACAGGAATATCTACAAGAACTTCAGTATCGCTACAAATGGAAAACTGCAACACCGGACATAAAGGAAGGTCTGCTAGTGATAGTCATGGAAGATAACCTGCCAACAATGCAGTGGCCGCTGGGACGGATCATAAAAACATATCCAGGATCAGATAATCATATCCGAGTTGTGGATGTCAAAACAGCATCTGGAGTATATAAATGCTCCATCAATCGACTCGCGCCATTATTCCCAGAAGAAGAAGCTGTCAAACGCCCCACGACCAAGAACAAATTCGACGAAGATAACGAACCTCCCACACAAAGGAGAAAACTATCCCTGCCGTCAGTCACAACAATGCTAATAGCAATGCTGCTAATATTACCACTAGCGCTATCTGAGCCAATTGCAGTTACAAAATTTGCCAATAGACCTGGATATTTCTATGAAAAAATTGGTACATCGAAGATGGCGATTTCTGAGTGGACGATACATATAAATAAATTAAATATAATCAAGATATGAAAGCATTCTCAACTGGAGTAACCCAACTCGGATGTATGTGGCCGGAGCTACAAGGGAGCTTGCAACTCAATGTATCAGCACTTTCATCATACACTTGAAGAACTTCAAGGCGAGAACGCATTAATGGGAAGTTCACGGCAACGCAGATCCCCATTTGACTTCGTTGGAAACATCGCGAGCAGCATGTTTGGGGTACTAGACTCAAACTATGCAGAGAAAATGTCAGAAACAATTGGAAAAGTGAAAACAAATGAAGTCTTCCTACTGGAGTTGTTCAAGAATCACACCTCGATACTTGATGCAACAATCAACGTGATGAGACGAGACAAGACATCGACAGACAAGCGGCACAAGCTATTGGAACAGCATATCGACACCATAAATAAGGAAAAATGAAAGTATTCTGGAGCTCACCTTCAGGAAGCCAGCTTAATGTTAACTGCCTCACTAACGCTGCTCGCTGCAAGGAACGCATACAAGCAGATATAGTTGACGTGTTAACGGGTATACGACATAGATCCATCAGCCCAATATTAATCTCGCCCAAACAATTAAGAAACCAACTTGACCAAATATGGGACCATCTCCAAGCAGATCAAATGTTACCCGTGTTCACTTTTCATGTGATCCAAATATACAGAATCATACGAGTTGAAGGCACCACAACTAATGGACACGTCATATTCAAAATCACGCTGCCCTTAGTATCAACAACGGAACTAGAAATCTTCAGCATCGTGCCAATACCGTTCATAAATACAGAGGGCTGGAGCATCGTGGACATAAAAACATCCATCATTGCTGTCAATAACCATAGAGATCAGTTTGTGGGACTCCCACCTGAAGACCTACAACGATGTATCATGCTTCCAAGCAATACCTATATTTGCTTTGACCACCAGGCAGTCGTTCAACAACATAACTACTTCTTGCCAGACGATATACACGAGAAGAAAGGTTATCTGGTCCAGAACCCACCAGCCAAATAAGTGGATCTTTGCTACAAACAAAACAGTGGAATTGAAGGCCGTTTGCAACAAATTTCCATCCACCATACAACTTGATGGAATCGGACTTCTCACATTGTCCGCCGGATGCACCGCACGAAATGTAGACATCAGCATCACATCGTTCGGGCAACAATAAGCTAGGTTCAAATCTCACACGCACGATTTGGCAACCTAGATCCCATCGATTCCACTACTACAGCACCAACCCGGCAACAAACCTCCAGCACTGATATGGTGGACCATGAGCTCACGGAGCTTCAAAGGCAATTGAAGACGAACCTGCAGCTCAACCTACCTCGTGAAGACAATAACATCCAACATCTACTGTTTGTAACAGCAGCCATCTGGAAAAACCGAAAGGGCTCATGCAAACCATGGTCAACCTAACTAATACCAGAAGACATCAAGGAACTTTGACATCCAGAACCCTCCCCACGGAATTTCACGTTCGAGCTAAGTGATAGTTGAATCACCAATTCAACGGCCGGGAGAATGTTAAGACCTACCGTAATATTTAAGTAAATCACAACATTCATGACCTAATGTAACATTAGTATTTACATAATACATAAACACACACAACTAAATAAATAACAAACACACTAAATACATATATAAAAAGAAACCAACTGTCCAATTGACACTTTAGTAATATTTATGCCAGCAAGACAGTAACCACCAAGTTGCTGACTGTGCACATGCACTTATTGCTTACTGCATGCGAATGATCGCATACAGTATAATGCTTACTACACTGACCTAAATTAAGCCATACGTCAACACACATAATTAATAAGCACGTTTTGTACCAATGTTATTCATATAAATAGATCATAAGTTTGCCCAATAAATCAGTCTCAGACAGAACCCCACCCGCGGTAATTCTTTTTGTTGACTCCATCTCCGCTGCCTCAAACGAAATGGAAGAGCAAACAACAAACTTGTATTGATGTACGCCGGGGTGCTGAAAATATAAGTAGCTAAGATACAGAAAAAAAATATTTTTGCTCTTGGATGATGCGTCGCGATAAAGAAGGATTATATATTTCGTTGACGTCTTCAGCTAATTTTTCGCAAAATTCATTTTTTTGTCTTATCGTGCACAATGTGTGGTCCCACATATAAACGACTCCATGCACCGAATCAAGTAAAAAGCCACACACCTCTTCGTTATCATATCAATTTATTTTCACTTTGTTAAACTATTTTCGCGCGCTTTGACAATAGGTGCGACCATGCATTTACAGCCTACAAATCCATGTAGAACATAGCTGGCTGCACCTCTCACACACATCAGGCTCTCTCGTTTATTTTAATTTCAATGTAAGTTTAATACTAATGTCGTGCCATACTGTCATACGTGTCATATCCAAACTGACTGGTCCCAGCTTTAAATATGTAGACTTGGATTGTGTAATCAAATATTATTATTATACTAATATTAATATACCTTATTATAATAATTACCTAAGCAGCGATATGCTGGATTCTAAAAGGTTTTATAACTCCGTTAATGTGATGCGCAGGTCATCAACACTTCCATCAGCCGTAATTTTTGAAAATACGACAGCTGACTCAGAGATCAGGCCACCGATCTATTTGCCGAATTTTTTCAACGACTTATAGTTAACAACCCTATCAATTGTTCTCGCCTTATCCTTATCATGTAAATAACTGCAATTGCATATTTCGGGGGCCGTATTTTCACCGAGACCTGATGGAGTACCTAGCTGTGTGCTTAGGAATTGTGCTGAAGGTATTTTTAAGCCATTATTTTTACTTTTTAAACTGTCCATGGAGTTGTGCTCTTTCCCTAACATTTGGAAAGAATCATTTATTATTTCTCTTTATAAAAAAGGAAACAGTCTAATGTTGAGAACTATAGAGGTATTTCAATAGAGCTATTTCTGTTATTCATAAGATTTTTAAGAAATTAATAATTTCTCAACTTCATTTTTGTTTAGATCTATAATTTCACTCTGACAGAATAGGTTTATGAAATATAGATCTACTACCACTAACCTATTGGAATTCACTTCTCTTGTCATTAAGGGATTCCAATCTAAAATGCAAACAGATGTTATTTACACTGATTTCAATAAGGCTTGTGACTCTGTTAATCATTCCCTTTTACTTCACAAACTTCATCTTCTGGGATATTCAAATAATATAATTCTTTGGATCGGTAACTACTTAACTCTTAAAGCCCAAAAGGTTTATTTGAAAGGCTTAGTGTCTAAGTATGTTCAAGTTACTTCCGGAGTGCCACAAGGAAGTCATCTTGTCCCCTTATTATTTACATTGTTGATAAATGACCTTCCTTCTGTCATAAATCACTTATGGATACCGATGATGTTAAATTAGTTCTGTCATCTACCGATTTCATATCTGGTAAAAGGTTGCAAACTGATCTTTACAGCTTTCAAGTTGGTGTCGGGAAAATTTATTTAATCTTCGTTGTGGTAAGTGTAACATAATGTAATTTTATATGATGATGACTTGGGTATTCTTTTAGGATACCAAACTTTAGTTTGACAAGCGTATCTCTTCCACCGCTTATCGTGCGTTTTGTGTCCAGGGTTTCATTAAGCGTTGGTCGAGAGACTTTAACGATCCTTACATTACTAAAACTCTCTATACTTCTCTTGTGCGACCTATTCTTGAATATGGGTCTTGTATTTGGTTTCCCCAATACAAGGTTCATCAGGATAGATTAGAATTGGTAAAAAACAACTTCTGGTCTTTACACTCCGGGGTCTTTACTGGAATCCCAATACTCGCTTGTATAATACTTTAGTCACTCTTAATATTCTGTCTAAATTTTAAGTCGATCGGATAATAAACACGGGAGTTATTCAACAAACAAGATTCAGTACTGCAGCGCGGGGAGGGGAAGAAACAGCACAGCCACCACTTAAAATGCCTCGCTTGTGTGTGTGCGTCTTTATCTATGTGTGTGTGTGTGTTTGCAAGTGTACGAAGATGCGATTGGACGAAGATGCCCTGCATTTTTTGGTTTTTAGTCTATATATGCCGTTATAGAGCCTCTGTAGAAAAACGACGAATCAGAATTTGGGCAAATATGGCGTCAAATCCATTTTCAATCTATGCTTTTCGACGGCTGTACCTAGAAAATTCCGAATCTTTACTTCTGAACCTCATTTTAGGGTTTCCAACTTCAATAATGTTTTAACAGAGCATCGAAAACTTTTCAGTCATTTTTGTACCGCTTACAGATAGGCTCAAACGCTGTTTGGTAATTTGTAGATGAATCGATCAGCAAGTGGCTCACCATTGTTTTTGCTCCTTTCGACATGATCGTAAATAGTTTAACTTCATGGTGTCACTCACCCGCAGGTGAATGACTTTATTTAAAGTATTTCCTTGGTATTTTCATTAAACTGCGGTGCCTTCCGCGGATGTGGCTTTTGATATTTCGTAATCGAAGTCACTTGCAGCCCAAGAAGCGTCCTATCGATTTTTGTTACGTGGAACTTTTCATCAATTTTGAGGCCTTCAATTTCTTCTAGATTGTCGGCAAAAACATCGTATTGTAGATCCAGATTATTCAGCATTCACTGGATTTTTACTCCCTGTACCCATAAAATGGGTAAAAAGGCGGTATTAGATCAGTGCAAATGTAACAGTTCGAAGAATACATCTCCGACCATATAAAGTATATGTATTCTTAATTTGTATAAATAGCCGCGTCGATTTGACCATGCCCATCTATTTCTATGCAAACTAGTCTCTCAGTTTTAAAGATTTCATAATGAAACCTGGCACAGACCCTTCTTTTTGCTGCAGGCAGTACATATAGCTGCCATAGGAATGATTAGTGGAAGACGTTTTTGTATGAAAACCTTTTTGGTTTATAAAGTGTTTACAATCTAATCAAGTTTGGTCAAAATCGGACCACTATATCACATAGCTGTCATAGGATCGCGTGAAATGAGTTTTTGTATGAAAAACTTTTTTATACAAAAATAACATACAAATTAAGTGAGAGTTTAATTATATACTTCAAATAGTTTCTTATAAGTTTATCAAAATCGGACCACATAGCTCCCATAGGAGCGCACTTTCCGAACGTGTATCCAATTGAAGCCCTTACACATGTATCACAAATGCAAACAAATTACACTTCTTCAAACAATATTTTAGAGACTCATACAAAAGTTTGAAAAGTAATCTATACATATAAAAGAGTTCGTGCTGACTGACTGACTGACTGATTGGCAATCATCACACAGCCCAAACCGTAAGAGCTAGGATGCTGAAATTTTCACAGTAGGTTCCAACTATGATGAAAGTGCACGCTAAGACGGGATTTTGGAAAATTCCATCCACAAGCGTGGAAAATCGCCGAAAGCTGTTGTATGAAACTTTTTGTTTACCATCCAATCGGCTTCAAACTCATTTTCAAAGATCTACATAAAAACTCATTTTGGAAAATCCACCCCCATGGGAAATTTAAAATGGGGGTCTCAAGGTTGTATGGGCGAAAGGCTAATTTTAATCCGATCACCTTCAAATTCATTTTCAAAGCTCTTTGGGTAAAATAATTCGACAAGTCTATCAGCGATTTTGGGAAATTCAGCCCTATGGTCGGAAAATTGGTGGTAAACTCTGGTATTCGACATTTTTAATTTTCATGCGATTGGCTTCAAACTCAATTTCAAGGTTATATGCGAAAAAATAAAGAGCGAAGTGGTCAAAGATTTATGAAAATCTACCCCCAAAGTCGGAAAATTCGAAGAAAACTGTTGTATGAAACTTTTTTATTATCGTCCGATTGGCTTCAAAATTATTTTCAAAGCTCTACACAATAAATAATTCGACATGTGTATAAGCGATTTCGGGAAATTCAGCAACAATTCACGGTTCTACACAAACTTATAATAGGCGCGGTGCCCAAAGATTTTGGAAAATATACCCCCAAGTTCGGGAAATTCGCGGAAAAATGTTGTTTGCAACTTTTTTGATTATCGTCTGATTGACTTCAAACTCATTTTCAAACTTTTCTGTTTATCATCCACTTATTTTAAAACTAATTTTCAAAGCACCTCACATTAAATAATTCGACACATGTGCTACCGGTTTTGAAAAATGCACGCCCACGGTCCGAAAGTGGTGAAGTCTGGAATTCAGCTTCATAATAATTTCCAAATATAAATTTTAAAAACTCGGTACTTTGCGGGCAATACAACGGGCGGAAAATAGTTGGAAAGCTTTAGTCTGGATTTTTAGTATTATTCGTTGAATTGGTTTTCAAATGACAAATGATTTTCGAAAATCTACTCCACGTCGCCACGGGCGGAAAATGGAAATCAAGGACAAATGAGAGGAATTATTAGTTTAGTTAGATCGGCTTCAAAGACATTTTCATAGCCCTACACAAAAAACATTAGTCACGTGGCTCAACTATATAGTTTCCTACCCCCACGGGAGGGAAAACTGTGATACGTTACTTTTGTGTATTTCTTACGGTTGACGAAAGTAGTCAAATTCAACATAATGCATTTTAATCTAAATAATTCACTGTCATACAAACAATCTGAAACTCAATTTCCAGCGTAATTATTGCAAGTTTTGATATAATATTTCAATGGATAATTTTGCATCATAAAGTCAATTTCTAAAAAAAAAAATTTAACGATCTTGGATATATAAACATATATTTTGAGGCTATTTTCCGCACTTCTGCGTGGAATTTTCTTATAAATTTCCAGTGCAGCTTCCTCAGAAATGGAAACTATTATGAAATATATATATATAGAGTTTTAAGTAACAAGAAACAACGGCTACCTTCGGGTGGCGAACCTATATACCCTAGCAGCAATGTTTTTTATACAAAATTAAATTTTTGTCTGATTGCTTTCCGATTGTGTTCCGATTTTGATCAAATTAAAGGAAACTATTTGAACTATTATAAAACTCTCACTTAGTTTGGATGAAATATTTGTATAAACAAAAAGTTTGATATAGTGGTCTGGTTTTGACCAAATTTGGCCAGATTGTATAAATCCTCTAGAGACTCGGCTCGTTTGGTAAGGATACATAAATAAACAAAAAAGTTTTTCATACAAAAACATATTTTTCGATATATCATTCCCATGGCAGCTATATGGTATGGTGGTCCGATCCGGCCGGTTCTGACATATGTACTGCCTGCAGCAAAAGAAGGGTCTGTGCCAAGTTTCATTACGATAGCTTTTAAACTGGACATGGCTATATCGACTCGGCTATTCATGCTGATTCAGAATATATATAGTTTGCTGGGTCGCAAATGTCTTCTTCGGTCCATTACACATTTCGAGACAAAATTATAATACCCTGCTAGGGTATAAAAGTTGTCAGATACTAGTGTAGAATATTTTCATCACAACTTGTTAACAGATTGGAAGAACTAAGTTGTAGAGGCTTAAAAAAATAATCCAAATGTATTTAAAATCGGGTCTAAAAACTGATACTTTCACAGCTCCTTATGGTATTATCGGGGAAACACAGGATAACATCACCTAGTATTTCTATAATAAGTTAGTATTTTTAAAATGATTGCTTACATAACAGTTTTTCCTCTAAATGATCGCGGGATTCCAGTATTTCTCTTTATTTCCAACTGCTCTTTTCCAGATGTATAGGAACAGTTCTTTATCCAGTGGCCACCTCTTTTACATTTATTACAGCGGTAGGAGGCAGGGACTTCGCCAATCTGAGATTGACCCTTAATTCGATGATACCTGCATAAATAGATTAAAAATTAAAGACTCTTCCAAGAAAAAACTAACTTTTTAATTTGATCAATCCTATGGCAGCTATGTAATATGTATATTATTGCCCGATTTTGTAAAAATTTGGTCAGCATGTTGGACGTAGTATCTTAGTTCAATTTTGTTAGTTTGGTTAGGATATATTCATTAATAAAAGATATGTTCATACAATTCAATTCCTTTTGTTCCTTTGGCAGCCATATAATAAAGTGGTCCGATTTTGATCAAATTTAATCAGTTTGTACAAACTACACAAAAAATCAGATTTTGTGAGTTTTGTCAGGATATTTTCATAACCAAAAAAGGTTTCATACAAAAAAAAAAAAATTGTCGACCGATCGAGCCTATAAACAACATCTACTAAAATCTTAAAACTTAAATCCGCACGCACGAAACTTTCGATATTAATTAAAGAGCAAATAACTAAAGACAAAGAAGATGCCATGGATCGTGCAATATTGGATACAGTGGAGCAGACACGGAAATTTCTACGACAAAATGACGACATTTTAATATTAACTTCGGACAAAGAAATTAACACGGTAGCAATGAAAGTTGACGACTACAAGAGCAAAATGACGAATAATTTAGGTTACATATGCATATACAGAATTTTAAGACAAGATCCAACTTAGAGACTACAGACTAAGAATAACAATCTAGTTGACAGATTGTTTAAACTAGACCTATTTACTAAGATGGACAAATATAAATTGACAAATAACACAGCAATTCCACCCCGAATTTATGGACCCCCAAAAATACACAAAGATGGCATGCCCCTGAGACCAATCTGCTCCTCAAAAAACTCTGCTTCTTACCATCTTTGCAAATACATAGTCAGCATTCTAAAAAATATTACATATTATGTAAACAACTCCGTTGAATTTAAAAATAGAATAAGCCACACGTACATTTTTGTCGACGAGGAACTTGTATCTTTTGACATGGTTTCACTATTTCCTAGCATCCCTAGTGATTTAGCGATTGACAAAGTGGAGCGAAATACAAAAACACACAAATATTCCAAAACCACTGTTCATGACCATAATTAATTTCTGCATCACCGAAAACAGATATTTCAAATACGACGACAAAATATACACACAATTAAAAAAGGAATGCCCTTGGGATCTCCAGCATCACCTATCATTGCAGATATATTAATGGAGGACTTATTGCAAACTACTTTGACAAAATTAAAATATCAACCTAAACTGTTGACAAAATACGTGGATGATTTGTTTGCTATAACGAGAGAAGACGAAATACAAAACACACTAGACGTATTGAATACGTACGTACAGAAACGTAAAATTTACAATAGAAATAGAGACCGATGAAAAACTACCATATCTGGATTCCATAGTTATTCGACATGGAAATGGACTAAAGAGTAAATGGTATAAAAAGCCAACATCTTCAGGAAGGATAATAAATGACCACTCCAAACACCCAAAATCGATGATCATAAATACAGCACTGAACTGTATAGATCGAATGATAAGCATTAGTGACTATACATACCATGATGACATAAAAAACGAAATAATTGACATTTTAACTAAAAATGACTTCCCAATATGGACAATACCCACTCTATTTAAAAGATATAACTCCAAAAAAACAAAAGAAAAACAACAGACGAAAACTTAGAGAGCAGTAACTTTCGTACCTAATATATCAGAATGCTATAACCAAAAGGTTACTCAAATTGCCCATAAGCCATCCAATACAATGAGGAGTTTTTACAACCAAGTTAAATGTAAAATACCCATGACAATACCCATTGACAAAAACAACGTAATATATAAGATAGCATGCAAAGAAGACATAAACAATACATGTAACAAAGTGTATGTTGGAACCACCAAATCAAAATTAAAAACCAGACTATCACAACATAAATCAGACATAAAACTAAGACACCAACCCCAAATCCAAAAACTGCACTAGGGTCACATTGCTTAGAGAGCGGCCACTCACACGCGCACATATACAGACACCTACTTACACCTAAACAGTAGTTAGTTGACAACTCCATACAGGACAGACGTGTAAAACTAGTAAGTTTTCTAAGTTTTTTTGTTATTGTTAATGAATTGTTGTTTAAAAATTAATATGTACATATGTTGTAGCCACCTGAAGACGGTTACCGTGGTGTAACCGAAATATATCGGAATAATATAACAACTATTTTTGTTGCGCTGCTGTTTTCCTCTTCTGTATACCTTTAATGATTTAAAACGATTTTATAGGTCGTAAAGAAAGTTCTGTGAATGCGAGCGACGTGGAAGACGGTGAAAATGAATTCTACTAAAGACACAGAACTCCAACATGTCAACGGCTGATTGGAAAGTGTTGCAGGCTGCCGAGCACCACCCTCAAAGCAACGGCTTTGACCACCTGTTGGCAACAATTCTTGAATCAGTATGAAAGCTACGGAAATTCACTGCTAAGTAAATGATTTTAAATTTTTGGCAATATCTTGTTTCGTTCAGAAGATATGATTTTTGCAAAGTAAAAAGACAAAATGAGCCACTGTGCGTCGGCAGGAAGCGTGACTGCTACCAACGGCGGGCACGGGGAGGAGCAATCCTTTCTGCGTTTCGGCAGCGGTCACACCTCTGGCATGGTTGAAACAGGCAAACAGGTAGTTCCAAAGCGGCTGTACCCGTCTGACAGTGAGGTGTCGGAAAGAAGGAATGAATAAAATGAAAATTGTACTGCATTATTTAATTTTTGGTAGCACTGTGGTACAAATTTTATGAACTTACTCCCTTAGCAACCATGTTCGCTACCTTATCTATGAAGGCATATAACCACGGTTGCCACTAAAACAAAATCAGAATGCGCCAATAAATATTCAAAAAAGCCAATTTGATTTAAAATGAGCCAACCTTATTTTCTTCACAAATCAAATTTTTATTCATTCTTTTTACTCCTGTACCCGTAAATTGGGTAAAACGGGGGTTTTCTTCTTCATCAGTATCAAAAGAAATTTCGATTTGGCCATGTCCGTCTGTCTGTCCGGTTCCTGTATACCATACGTAGATCAGGTTTGCTTCCAATTTAAGATATCCGCCCGCCGATCCAACGCAATTCGATAAAAACGTTTTATACCAACATCTTTATAGATATAGCTTTGGGATTTGACATGTATAATACGTTGGTCACTTTTAATCTACTGTCTAAATTTCAATCGATCGGATGATAAACACGGGAGCTATTCACGAAAGAAGATTCAGTACTATAGCGCGGGGGGTAAGAAGCAGCACAGCCAACACTGTCGCCTGTGTGTGTGCGTCTTTATGTATGTGTATGTGTATGTGTAAGTGTACGAAGATGCGATCGGAAATTTTTGACCTGGGTACAGGGAGTTTTGTAGTCGGGTATACTGGACTATAGCATTCTTACTTGTTATCTACTGTAAAAAGTCAAGTCGATCGGATCATAAACGTCGTTCATTCGAGTCAATTGAATCCCCAATTCATTTACCGGAACCAGTCCGCGGCCTGTCCGGTTCATAATATTGAACCATGTCCAACGGGAAATTAACATTTTGCTTGGGCGCCTTGTAAAAAAAACTATGACGCACGTCAAAAAATTTATATTTTTGGCGGCAGAGCGAAGACACAGGCTTACATTTCCCTAACAATGCCAATTAATACGCTTTGTTTTCGAAGTGGGGGGCGGCGGCGAACACCCGTCGCATAAATCTTTTATTTTCCATACTAAATAAAATACAAAGAACATTGATACGTATTTTAATATATACATATACATATGTCGCAGTAATATTAACAGATTCCGAAAATGTTTCCATTGTGTGCTTTTCTGCCTTGGCGTCAACCGCATTCTGCATTCGCTCACGCACTAACTACTAGCCACATATTGAACTCCTTCACTAACTAGCTGCAAACCAACAACATATTTTCTTTTCGCTACACACCACACGGAATCATACTCGGCTACAGCATCACAGCTGTTGCCTAGCTCTGTCAATCATCAATCAAATTCACCCGAATTCGCCGCAAAAGAAAAAGGGGATTTGACAGAATAGTGGAATAGCAAAAAAATGAACAAACATGAATAACGAGATGCGAAGCGATACGTTCGGCATTTAAGCACTGCTGATGGACTACAATATAGCCCGCCTTATACATTACGCCGACATATACTTACGTCTTAGGGTCATAATCTGCTGTACTCTGCATCATCATAGCGTGAATTTTGTCCTCTTCACTTCCTTGCATTTTAAAAAGATCTATATTCAAGTTATCTGGTTTACTTGTGGGCGCGTTTGAGATAGCATTATCGCTTGAGGGATCCCATCCTTTTTTAATTGGGTGGGTTATTGGAATCCGTGCGATAATAAGCGTGGTATTTTTTGGTATTAAGAAATTATCATCTTTATATTCTAAATATGAAAATTGATTAAAATATAAAACAAATTAAATCAAATTGTTATATTTACCTTCCTTATTTTGAGCATTAGTTATTTGAAGATCAAAATCTACAATTTTACCCAGTCGTTTCTGCTGCACTATTTCCCTTTTTAAGTCAGCAACCGAAATATGAAGCCCATCAAATGTAATGGTATCGAAATGAAGGGTACTTTTGAATTTATAATGTATCGACATTGTAACATACCTAGAATTTAAAAAAAAGAGAAAAGGTTAGTTTTCGGCTAGAAAAGCATTAAACTAAATTAAGATACCATAATTCAAAACTGCATTGCGGCTAATCATTAATACCGGCCGGATTGGATAATTATATCTTATAGCTGGAATAAGGGCGAAAATACAAATCACAAATATGCTAATTGAGTCAGACACAAGCACATTAGAAAACTGACGTGACTATTTAACAGGCACTGAAAATATTCCTTTCAGTCATAAAATCAATCATTACCCTAAACAACTACTCAATCTAAGCTACAAAAATCATATACATCATAAGCAACAATTGCCCAAGATTTAGAATAGTTTGGATCCCCAGTAACATCGGTGTCGCACAAAATAAAAACCAGATTGAATAGCCAATGAAGCAACAAGACTCCCACTTATAAATATAAGCCCCCAACCTTACTCGACCAAACATCCAACTGGTATCAACACTAACACCACCCCCAAATACTCCCTCAAATGCACAAATCTCACTACACTTCAACAACTCAAACTCACCAGCATAGGCCATGGATACAAACATTACCAACATGCACTATACACAAAAACCTTAACACCATGCACTTTCTGAAACCAATCCCGCATTGATATACGGCATATCCTTAACACATGCCTATCCATCTCTTCCCACAGAAAATCCCTCCTTCACTACAAAGATCCCTTATCCCTAATCAAAAACCCAACCAACATCATAATTTATTTTTAAATTCCCGAACAAAACACCAACTTGATACACAAAATATAACACTACATTATTAACATACAACACCAGCTCTCACATAAAATCATACTTAAACTGAAACCACACCTGAGCAGACAAACTCATTGCTTCTTATGGGGCAGCACACAACAAATCTGATAAGACAAATGATTGGCCAACGCACACCGAATGGAACAAAACATTTTCAGGCAAGTGCTGTTGATGATAATTGCCTGCGTTCTTAGTGCGGAAACCACATCGCAAAAAACCAAACAAAAAGTCAGGGCACTACAGATAAACATGTTGTAGCCGGCCAGTTGTTTTTTCGAAACAAAAAACCGATTTAGTTTTATTTATTGTGAGATATAAATGACAATTTTAAAGATATCAATAGCGATGTTTCGATATGCAAAAAATTATTTCCACTTGATATTTAAAAAAAAATACAAACAAATAAATTAACAAGTAAGACTGCTATAGTCAAGTATACCCAACTACTCCGTGTACCTAGGTTAAAAATTTCCGATCGCATCTTCGTACACTTACACGGACACATATACACAAAGACGCATACACACAAGCGACAACAAAAGCGTCAGCGCAAGCGAGGCATTTTAAGTGGTAGCTGTGCTGCTTCTTCAACCCGCGCTGCAGCACTGAATCTTCTTTCGTGAATATCTTCCGTGTTTATTATCCGATCGACTTGAAAGTTGGATAGTAGAGTGACCGAAGTATCATACATGCCAAATCCCAAAAATACACAAAGATAACATGCCCCTGAGACCAATCTGCTCCTCAGTAAACTCTCCTTCTTACCATCTCTGCAAATACATGGTCAGCATTCTAAAAAACAACAGCAAACTCCGAATATAATGTTAACAACGCCATTGAATTTAAAAATAGAATAAACAACACATACATTTGTGACGATGAGAAACTGGTAACTTTTGACGTGGTTTCACTATTTCCTGGTATCCCTACTGATTTCGCGATCAACACTATCAGTAGTGTGGAACGAAATACAAAAACACGCAAACATCCCAAAACCACTGTTCATGACTATAATTAAATTCTGCATCACCGAAAATAGATATTTTAAATATGAGGACAAAATATACACACAATTAAAAGGTATGCCCATGGGATCTCCATCATCACCTATCATTACAGACATATTAATGGAGGACTTATTGCAAACTACTTTGACAAAATTAAAATACCAACCTAGACTGTTGACAATATACGTGGATGATTTGTTTGCTATAACGAGAGAAGACGAAATACAAAACAAACTAGACGCATTGAATACGTACCACAGAAACGTAAAATTTACAATAGAAATAGAGACCGATGAAAAGCTTCCCAATATGGACAATACACAAGAGATATAACTCCAAAAAAACAAAAGAAAACAAGTAAGAATGCTATAGTCGCGTATACCCGACTACGAAACTCCCTGTACCCAGGTCAAAAATTTCCAATCGTATCTTCGTAAGCTTACACATACACACACATACATACACAAGGGCGCACACACACGAGCCAAAGCGCAAGCGAAGCATTTTAAATGGTGGCTGTGCTTCTTCTTCCCTTGCTGCAGCACTGAATCTTCTTTCGTGAATAACTTCCGTGTTTATTATCCGATCGACTTGAAATTTGGACAGTAGATCAAGAGAGACTAAAGTATTGTACATGCCAAATCTTAAGGCTATATCTTGAAAATTGTTACTGTAAAACGGTTTTAATCGATTTGCGGGGGAACGGGGGAGATATCTGAAATATGAAACAAACTTGATCTGCGTATGGTATACAGGAACCTACATTTCAAATTTGGTGTCTCTAGCTCTTGTAGTTGCTGAGATCGACGCGTTCATACGGACAGACGGACAGACAGACGGACATGGCCAAATCGAAATCTCTTTTGATACTGATCAAGAATATATATACTTTATAGGGTCGGAGATGTCTCCTTCTGTCTGTTACATACATTTGCACAGATGTAATACCCCCTTTTTACCCATTTTATGGGTACAGGGAGTAAAAACTGCACTAGCGTCACACTGATTAGAGAGCGGCCACTCACCGAATTTCGAGGCAACAACAAGAACCTCACTACATGAAACGCTTCACACTTGAAATACTACTAGACTAAACTACAAAATTGCCACTGAAAACTGCGCTCACATATACAGACACATACTTGCACCTAAACAGTAGTTATAACTACAGTTGACAACTCCACGCCATACAGGACAGACGTGTAAAACTAGTAAGTTTTTATACCCAAGCAAGGAATTATATAGCCATGTCCATATAGCCATGTCCGTCTGTCCGTCTGTTTCTATGCAAACTAGTCTCTCAGTTTTAAAGCTATCGTAATGAAACTTGGCACAGACCCTTCTTTTTGCTGCAGGCAGTACATATGTCAGAACCGGCCGGATCGGACCACTATAACATATAGCTGCCATAGGAATGATCGATCGACAAATATGTTTTTGTATGAAAAACTTTTTTTTATTTATGTATCCTTACCAAACTTTCCCAAGCCGAGTCTCTAGAGGATTTATACAATCTGGCCAAATTTGGTCAAAACCAGACCACTTTTTGTTTATATAAATATTTCATCCAAACTAAGTTAGAGTTCTATAATACTTCAAATAGTATTTTGTTGTTTTATTTATTAAAACTGGACCTCGAGCCGGCCAAACCAGCATCTAGAAATTAGAAAGGTCACCAAATCACAACTTATCCAAAGCTATATCTTAAAAACTGTTACTGTAAAACGGTTTTTATCCAATTGTCGGGGAATGGGGTGAGATATCTGATCTGCGTATGGTATACAGGAACCTACATTTCAAATTTGGTGTCTAGCTCTTATAGTTGCTGGAGATCCTTGTGTTCATACATTCGGACGGACAGACAGACGGACATGGCCAAATCCAAATCCCTTGTGATACTGATCAAGAATATATATACTTTATAGGGTCGGAGATGTCTCCTTCCGCCTGTTACATACATTTGCACAGATTAAGTATTTTCTTTTTACCTATTTTGTGGGTACAGGGAGTAAAAAGGAAAAAATTATATATCTTATATTTTTTATATATACTGATATATATACTGATATTTTTAACGAACAAAAAAGTATTACAACAAAATTTATAATTACACTGATTTCAATAAGGTCTTTGACTCAGTTAACCAGAGTCTGCATCTTAAGCTAAATTTGACGGTTATCCAAATAAACTTCTTCGGTGGATAAATACTTATCTATAAAAAGAGTTCAACCTGACTGACTGATTGGTGACATTTGGGCAGCCCAAACGGTAGAATTTAGAAGCCTGCAATTTTGACAGTACCTTCTTATTATAAAGTTAGGCGAAACTGTCGAAAAAAGGTTATATATATTGGGAAGAATAAGAAAATTGTATGAAAATCTCGGTATGCGCCAGCTGCTGCTGCAGTTTTGTATCGCCGTATTGCTTATGTATCTCAGACTCTGCCTATGGTTTGCTGCCGATCTACGGTACATGGCGCACTGCTGCTCGACACGTGTTTTGCGGGTAATTCTTTATTATAGCGCCCCCATACAAAGACTGCTTCAAAATGTCTGACTTTGGTCTTAAGCGACGCGTCTCAAAATTAAAACAAATTCTGGCGGCGGATGAGGACTTTATGGTCGAAATATGCGTATATCGACACGAAAGTTTTTCGTCTTAGTGTTGCAAAACTTTAAACAGAGTTGCTAGACTGTTAGATAAAAAACCGCACAAATTTTAATTTTTTTAAAAATAGTTTAAAATAAAATTTGATTAGCCCGTTTAATATGAATGGCGCTATTTATCGCTCACTCGGCCTTAAAATTTATAAGTGCGACTGAAATCGCCCGATTGGTTACATATCTTAGCCTCTGCTTATGCTTTGCTATTGATCTACGGTAGATGGCCCGCTGCTGCTGGAGTCAATTATATTTGTAAAACCATGATATGGGTTATTTTAATCATTTAAGTTTGTTAATTAACTATGTACCTTTTTAGTTAATAGAAAGTGAATGCTGCTGGGCCAATTTACTACATAATAACATTATTGTGTAGGAAATCGGAACAGCCGCATTCGCATTACCAATTAATGATCGATTTTCCATAAATGTGGCGGTCGGTTGATATTTTTTAGTACCAACATATCATAACTTTGCTGCCAAATTTGGGACTTTTGAATTTTTGCTGACAGCGGTGCACATTTTCGCAGCGCACGGGACGCAAACAGAATGCGATAAGTGTAGGGTTGCGCTATGTATTAACAATCGAAATAATTGTTTTTAAAGTTTTCACTAGAATTAGGTACGAACGTTTTCCCGCCCTTCAGCATGTTGGATCTTATTATTATTCATCTAACTTCATCAAAAATATTTTAGGGGACTACGTCCACCCGTCGCCACGGGCGGGAAATAGGGGTCAAAGTCAAATGAGTAAGATTATTTTTTTTAGTTAGATCGCCTTCAAAATCATTGTCACAGCCCTACACAACAAATTCTGGACGTTGATGTACTAACGAACAGTACATACAAGTGGCCCAACGACACCAAGAACGGGCTTGTTAACGCGCGGACCCAAGCATAAATGCAACCCACCTCCAGCCCAACCGACCGAGGGGCACGCCGCATAAGGTAAGGTAGCGAAAGATCGCGGACATGCAAATACAACAATAACATTATACAAAAGTTCCTAAGGATTACATAAATAACGTAAGAGTAAAGTTTTAAGTGTAGAAATTGAAGTAGCATTACTTATTAGATGGAAAAGATTGTTATAGTTAGAGCATAAGACTCGAAAGGGGTAATGAATAGCATAATTAGAACTACAAGCTTGAAGAGATAGTGGAAGAAAGTTTCTAGAACATCTGATCGGAACTGCAAAACTAATTTGGCTGATTAATTCAGAAGAATCAATTTCCGCATTAATTAGTTTGTGTAAGAAAATTACACCCAGCATGGTTCTACGATCAGAAAGAGAAAGCAAATTTATTAATAAAAGTCTACTACGATAAGAAGGCAAGCGAGTATTAGTATTCCAGTTAAGACCCCGGAGTGCAAAGATCAGAAATTGTTTTTGTACCGATCCTAATCTATCCTGATGAACCTTGTATTGGGGACACCAAATACAAGAACCATATTCAAGACTAGGCCGAACAAGAGAAGTATAAAGAGTTTTTGTAATGTAGGGATCGTTAAATTCCTTCGACCAACGCTTAATGAAACCAAGGACACCAAAGGCACGATTAGCGGTGGAAAAGATATGCTTGTCAAACTTAAGCTTGGGATCTAAGAGGATACCCAAATCATCAACCGACTCAATTCGAGCAAGCGGTTTACCATTAAGAATATAATTATTAAGAAAGGGCATTCGCCTGTAAAAGGACATTACGTTACACTTACCACAATTAAGATTTAATAAATTTACCCGACACCAGGCTTGAAAACTATCAAGATCAGTTTGCAACCTTTGACCAGATAAGAAATCAGTAGATGACAGACAAATTTTAACATCAACGGCATACATCAGCACCCGGGAGTGATTTACAACAGAAGGAAGGTCATTTATGAACAGAGTAAATAATAAGGGGCTAAGATGACTTCCATGTGGAATTCCGGAAGACCTAGAAACTAATCCTTTGAAATACACTTTTTGGGTTCTAAGAGTTAAATAGTTGGATATCAAAAGAATTAAGTTATTTGGAAATCCCAGAAGGTGAAGTTTATGAAGTAAAAGAGAATGATTAACAGAGTCAAAGGCCTTACTGAAATCAGTGTAAATAACGTCTGTTTGCTTTTTAGATTGAAATCCCTTGATGACAAATGAAGTGAATTCCAATAGGTTAGTGGTAGTAGATCTATATTTCACAAACCCATGCTAGCAAGGTGAAATTATAGATCTACATAAATGTTGAAGTTGAGAAGTTATTAATTTCTCAAAAATCTTAGGAATAGCAGACAACTTAGAAATACCTCTATAGTTCTCAACATTAGACTTGTTTCCTTTTTTATGGAGAGGAATAATAAATGATTCTTTCCAAATGTTGGGGAAAGAGCACAACTCCACGGACAGTCTAAAAATAAAAAATAGTGGCTTTAAAATACCTTCAGCACAGTAACTAAGCACACAGCTTGGTACTCCATCAGGTCCCGGTGAAAATACGGGCTTAATGGCCTTTAAATCACGTAGAAGCGAACTTTCAGTTATTAAAGGTCCAAAAATGCAGTTGGAGTTATTTACATGATAAGGATAAGGCGAAACCATATGATAAGGTTGTGAACTATAAGTCGTGTGAAAAATTCGGCAAAAAGATCGGCAATAGCCTGATCTGAGTCAGCTGTCTTTTTTCGAAAAATACAGTTGATGGAAGTGTTGATGACCTACGCTTCGCATTAACGAAGTTATAAAACCTTTTAGGATCCCGCTGAAACTGTAACCTACAGCTTCTGAGGTAGTTGTTATAATAGTGTATATTAAGTACAGAGAAGTTAGATCGGGCAATCAAATAGCGCGAAAAATCCAAGAAAGAACCAGAATCCTTGACCTTTTTGTACAAACTCGACTTTCTATTTTTTAAGTTAGTTAAATCCCATGTAAACCAAGCAGGTTTGTTAGACCTACGTGGGTTACAAAATGGAACACAGGAATCAATTAATGAATTTAAAGTTAAATAAAAATATTCGATTGCACAATCCATATCTCTACACATGTACAGCTGGGACCAGTCAGTCTGGGATAGGAGCAGAGCAAGTTTAGAAAAATCGGTTTTCCGAAATTGACGAACTCGCTCTGCAAATTTTCTGCCTTGGCTTGGCATCCTGGCTGGTAAGTCAATCAACACTTCCAAAGATGGGTGATAAGGATCTTCAGGAATGGATATAGGTGTAGTCCGGGAGACAGAATAGAAGGAGGAATCCAAGACAAAAATAAGATGAAGCATTTTATGTAAAGAATTTGGGATACCATTGATTTGACACAATGACATCCTAAATAAACTATCAGTAAAATCGTGCTGAGTCGTGGGTGTCAACACGCAATATTAAAATCACCAAGAACTACAAGAAAATCACGATCAGAAAGCATAGATGAGACAGAATGTATAGCAGAAGCATGCGAAGAATAAACAGAGAAATCTGAAGAAGGTGGTATATATGAACAAGTAATAAAAAAACAAACACCACAAAAACTAACTTTAACAGCAATAAATTCAATATCTACAGAGCCATCGGTTATTACTATCTCAGATGACAAATCAACGTCAACAGCAATAAGTACACCACCACCACGACGAGTAGTGCGATCTTTTCTATATATAGAGAATTTATTAGAAAGAATTTCAGAATTAAGAATGTCGGGCCTTAGCCATGTTTCAGAAAAGGCAACGACATGGAAAGGAAAAGTTAGGCTATTTAGATAAAGATTACTAAGTTTACTACAAAGACCTCATACATTCTGATAGCCCAATGAGAGGGAGGATGTTAGTTTTTTGAACTATCAGATACTACAATATGTGGGTTAGAACTACCACCGGAGGAAGGAAGTGAAATCGGAGGCCGATTTTTCTTTTTTGCCGTATATTCCTTAACAACTAAGTGGTCGGGCTAGAATTCTTTGCAACAAATGTTGTTGAAATACTCTGCCGGAACACTTATTTTAAATGACTATATTTCCGAGAATACGTGAATTTGAACTTTTCCACCGTAATGTGTGCTTTAGATTTAGCCTGTATAAACCCCTTCACATCATCATATGTAGTATCAGGGGCCTAGAAACAAAGATTTGTTTCCGTGGTGGAATACCTATAAGGGTCTTCTTGGTAGCCAAAGCAGTTGCATCCAATGGAGCCACAGCATTGGTTACTAGACCAGTTGATTCGATTGGTATATTATCACCAGAGTGTTGATCTGAAAAAACAGTGTTAATAGCCAGCGAATCAGAATGCTCTACGGGGTCAGAAGGAACAACATCCATGGGTACGATGCTATTCTCGTCACTTCTGATTATTAAACTATGAGGAGAGGGGGACGATAAATTTATCAATTCTAACTGTTTAGTAGTTACGGATGTAGTGGAAGAATGTGTAGGGAGCTGCAGTTCATTGGGGCCAATAGACAGCCTAAAATTAGCCTTCTTCCGTTTTAGGGACTCATTTAAAAGTTTCATACTTTTGAATTCGTTCTCCAAGTCGGAAAAACCATCGAACAGTTTTTTAAACCGCCCGAAAATGTCACCAAAGCCTTTCTTAGTCTGCTTCATAAAACCCATAATGTCCCATTCAAAATCTCTACAGGATACACATGTCCACTTGAGGCCAGATTTTGACTCAATCTGGTCCACAATTCTGCCGTTAAGGCCAGCACATTTTTCGTGTGATACATTATCACACAGCCAGCAGCAAACAAAGCCCATCTTAGAGTTTGCTCTAACCTGGCAATTTTTAGTATAGCAGACAAACATTTTATTAAAAGACAAATATAAATAGATAAAAAATAAAATAAACAGGAACCACTGCACAAGAAATAGAAAGCACAAAATAAAAAAGAAGGCACCCTAGGGTTAAATTTGTTGACGCTGAATTGTACTTACGCACAACAACACCAATTAGAAAATATTAAAGCGCGGGCGCGTCGACCGAAATCATCAACGGAATACAAAACAAAGAGAGAAACCGTAACCAACACCAATGATAGAAGCGCGCGAGAGCGTTAGGCAAGCGTTTAGAGCGCGGATTAGTAGAAATACAAAAACAAATATAAGCACAATGCAAACTGTACAAATCAACCACCAGATTGCTGGTTGCAGTTTGTTGTTGTATTTGTAATTTAGTAAATATTAATGATATTATGTTATAATTTAGTGTCCAACAATGTGTTCACACAACCGATGTATAACACACGTTACAAGAACAATAAAAAACACAGGTTATCACTTGATATCACGAGGAAAATAAACAAAAACGATGCGCAAGAAAAAACGCGTCCGTTGCGAATGCGAATGCCATTTGACTCAACTATTTAGTTTCCTACGCCAAGGGAGGGAAAATTGTGATGCTATATTTTTGTGTATTTCTTACGGTTGAGGAAAGTAGTAAAATTCAACATAATGCAAAGTGCTTCTGAATATTTCGCTGGACAAGGCGTGTTTCCACCTAGTATTATATATTTGATTATGACATTGACAATACTCCTTTAAAGCGTGTCCACAAAATAGATGATTTAGACAGCCCTTCGTCCCAAACTGAACTTTTAACTGTCATATTTCTGTAATTTCGAACAAAGCTGCCGGCATCCTTGGATTTGTAAAGAGAAGGAATTTATTCAACACTACCAAACACCTGTACATCTCTTTAGTCAGACTGATTCATGAATACGGATCTTGCATTTGGTGTCCCCAGTACCAAAAGTTTAAAGAATGGATTGAATCGGTTCAGAAACAGTTTCTCAGTTTTGCACTTATGTGTAACATCCCTGGGATTCTAGCCGTCAACTTCCTCAATATAAGCGCAGGCTACGCCTTTACAAACGTTCTTCTCTTAAACATTGTCGAATTTGCAACGGGGTTCTTTTTCTTCACAAGCTCCTGTCCGGTGAAATTGACTCCAACTATCTTGTTAGCCTTGTTAATATTCTTGTTCCGTCCCGCTCTACTATAAATTATATTTTTATATTTAGTTTGTTCTACATATTACTCTCAACATGAAGCATTTTGTACCCTCTGCCTCAATTATAATAAACTAGAGGGCTAAGCCCCCTTCTCGCATCGCTCGTCAACCACCGGCTCACTACGCTCGATGAAATTAAAATTAAGTACATCTATATATGTATATAAATCTCCGTGTCCTCACTCACTGACTGATCATTGCACAGACAAAGTGGTAAGAGCTAGGAGGCTGAAACATAGCTGAGGCTAAATTATCGTGCAATAAGACGGCGTTTTGCAAAATTCCAATTGGAAGGGGGTCAAAGTTCAATTATTGCTTGGTATGAAAATCTTTTTTGTTTCTTAAGATATCTCAATGAAACTCACATATAGTTTATTTGGGACGGTATGCTACATCCTGACTAATTTTGGTGAAAATCCCGTGACTATATCATATAGCTGCCATATGAACAATCGGAGGCAATTTATTCTTTATTATGAATAGTTTTTGTTTCTTTAAAAGATATTGAACGCTGTACACGATAGTTTTCTGCACAAAATTTTAAGTGCATCATTTGTACACAAAAAATAGATATAGTAAAATAGTGGATAGTTGGATATCTGTACAAAACTTTTTTTAGCGTAAAAAGTGTGAATATCAATGCATTATTTGCAAACAAATAATAAAATAATAGAATATCTACATATGTACTATTTTTTTCAGTGCACACAATAAAATGCCAATGGCTCTTATCTCTGGGTCCAATGTTTGCTCTCCCAATAGACAACAATAACGTAGACCCAATACATATAATAGCGGACCTAGAACAGGGAATCCAGACGATAAAGGGCGAAAAACAAAGAGACACTGCCAGAGGAAACTTAGCATCCAGGCTAAGCAACTTTAAACACAACAGGAAAATGAATCAAAAGGACAAGTTTATATTAAACATATCAAAAATGACAAAGAAAGTTGTTAAAAAACACCAAGACAAGATCATAATCACACAGGCAGACAAGGGCAATAAGACAGTAGTTATGTATTAAAAAAGACTACCACGACAAAATGATGAAACTATTAAATGACAAAACCACTTACAATGAGAAGAGATCCTACACAACAACTAATAAAGAAGAACAATACAATTATAAACGACCTACAAAAAGAAAATCATATTGACTGGCAACTAAAATCAAAACTATACTGTTCAGGAGGACACGCACCAAGGATATACGGACTACCAAAGATTCATAAGGATGACACCCCACTTAGACCAATATCAGCCTCCACAAACGTGCCATGCTACAAACTAGCAAAACATATAGGGAAGTACTCAAAAATATAACATCCGAAAGATAAACATCCAACATATATCCAAATATGTTGATGACTTATTTTGCATTATTAAAGAAACGGAAGCACAAAATATTTTGGACACATTAAATAATCAACATAAACGGATACAATTTACAATTGAAAGAGAGAAAAACAAGAAAATTGCTTAT
Organism: Hirtodrosophila confusa; assembly: GCA_035043065.1. NCBI lineage: Eukaryota > Metazoa > Arthropoda > Insecta > Diptera > Drosophilidae > Hirtodrosophila > Hirtodrosophila confusa. The sequence continues at coordinate 386,916 of JAWNNI010000189.1, forward strand.
TTGGACACAGAACTGGAAAAGAAACAAGGAAAGATAATATTCAAATGGTATACAAAAGAAATTGCATCCGGACGAATTATAAATTTCAACTCCAACCAACCAATAAGCCAAAAAGTGAACACTGCAAAGAACATTATACAAAACGCTCATCACACACAATGGGGAAGTACAAACACCAACGAGCGGGGTGAGTTACTCTTTGACTTTCTTCTAAGCACCAATTTAAAAAAATGCAATAGAGATAACGACCCCACCTTTATCATTGAAAATAGAAGTGCGGTCTTGGATATTACCCTTATCGCAGACTGTATTTCCCAGCGGGTAGCGTCTGGAGAGTTCTACCATAATACTCCTTCTCAGACCACCGCTACATTGAATTTAAAATGGACGAATGGAATTTAGAGGTGGACTCCCTAGTCAATACCCTAACAAAGGTTTGTAACGACGCCATAGACAAATCTTGCCCTAAAATAACCCCCAAAGAAGCTTTCAGGCCATCATGGTGGTCCCCAGATCTCGAAACATTTAAAATTAAGTGCAGAAGAACTTTTAATCATGCCAAAATTACGACGCATGACACTACATGGGCGCAGTACAAGACTGAGCTAAACAGCTACAAAAAAGCGTTAAGAAAGGCAAAGCGGGCCTCGTGGGCCAATTTCTGCAGTAATATTAAATCTACCTTTGACGCATCGCGTCTGAGGAAGATTCTAGCCTACTCACCAACCCCCCCAGGACAGAAACCAGTTCGCCAACACTCGAACTTCTGCTAGATACCCACTTTCCGGGGTGCTCTCAAGCACCACGACCAGCGACTCAGACCTCTCGACTAAGGGCTAACGAAATAATAACCGATTACAAGATTAGGTGGGCAATCAGTACCTTCAAGCCTTTTAAATCACCGGGCCCAGACAATATATACCCGGCTCAACTCCAACACAGCTATATCAGAGCTATATCATAGCATGGCTTCGTAACATCTTCACAGGCTGTCTTACGACGAACCATATTCCTCTAGCATGGAGGGAAACGAAGGCAGTCTTCATACCCAAGGCAGGAAAACCTTCCCACGTTAAACCGAACGATTTCAGACCAATCAGTCTCTCCTCCTTTCTCTTAAAAACTCTCGAAAAGATTTTAGATGCCCATTTTAGAAACTGTATTAACCCGTCTCTACTTTCGCGTACACAGCACGCATATACCAAAGGCATGTCCACTGAGACAGCTCTGCACTCCCTAGTCTCTCGAATTGAGAGATCGCTTAGTGTTAAAGAATACAGCTTGGTGACCTTCTTACACATAGAGGGAGCTTTTAACAACGTTCTTCCAGAAGCTATCACCTCCGCAATGACGAGTCTGGGGGTTGAGGACCCCCTGGTGGAGCTCATAGGTCTGTTGCTCACCAGCAGGACAGTGAGCTGTTGCTTAGGAGAGTCCTCGATCAGCAGGTGCGTCAGTAGAGGCACTCCTCAGGGAGGTGTCTTATCTCCACTTCTATGGGTACTGGTGATAAACCAACTGCTATGTACACTGGAGGAGGAGGGGCACGTGGTGATAGCCATCCATGGTGGATGTTGCCATCCGACGCTGAATTTAAGGCCCAGTCATTATCCATCACCACCCACTTAGGCATTCCAAACGGTATAAGCATTTCCCGTATGGGCTCTGAAGCCCTGGACTTCAAAATTTTAACCTGTGCGTATTTTAAAAATTTGTCGATTCCGGTTAAGACATCGATATAAATATCGACAGGTATTATTTGACCTGGGTATTCTGGTATAGGGGAAGCTTGGATTTCGCCCTTTGGAGGATGTCTGTCGTACTTGGACTCTTTGCATGTTACACAACCATTTACTATGGCCTGAGTTTTTTTTAATGCTTGTGGAAAAAAATTACTTGGAAGTATTTGCGCTTTGTTTTCTTTTGCATTCCTATGTGCCCTCTTATGTTCCAGTGCTATTATCTCGTTTTGCTAGCCTTCCGACGTCACATCATCTACTTGTTTTTGAGCAAATCTTATTTTATACGAACTAAAATGGTTCGGAAAAATGTTGTGAATCTTCCCCATAATTTGTTCTGACGTGCATATTCCGTTTAGGAGTTTTGGGTCAAGCCGTTGCTTGAGAATTTTCATTAATTAATTTTCTGTGAAGTTGGTTCTTTTAACAAAATGTCTGTGGTACGCAGGGAATGGAATTTCAAATTTGGTCGAGTCGGATTCATCTGTTAACAAAAACAGTTGGTTCTTAAAAATATTAATTGGAGCTTCTACAGAATATATGAGGTTATGAAATGAACTTCCGTCACAATGAACTGTCGCTGATGAGCTAAGAGTGTTTATTTCCGGTTTCGGAGGAGCCCTGGACAACGCGTCAGCCACCACGTTGGCATTAGAGCATAGCCTGTGAAGCTATGAGAAACACTAGGTAGGGAAAGCTGTACATTAACCTTGTGTGAATTAATTTTAAACTTCTCTACGAAAGTTGGCGTATGACCCTTCTATGTACTACGGCGCGTTAGGCATCAATTCAAAAAAAAAAAGCTGCGCAAAGATGTTGACAATACTGTTGTGGTAGACACCAGTCTCATTTTTTTTATGTATATCTATATTAGAATAAATTAACTATCTCAATCCAAGTACGCTAAGTAACATCAAAAAAAATAATGGCCATCAGTTTGGCAGTAAAATTAAATTCATTAAAAACTACTAAATATGAAAACCGACAAAAAAAATATATATCTATATATATACATAAAAGATTTCGTGCTGACTGACTAGCTGACTGACTGACTGACTGACTGACTGACTGACTGATTGACTGATTGGCAATCATCGCACAGCCCAAACCGTAAGATCTAGGATGCTGAAATTTTCACACAAATTTTGGAAAATCCACCCCCATGGTCGGAAAATGGGTTGTATAGGCAAAAGTCTAATTTTAGTCCGATTACCTTCCAATTCATTTTCAAAGCTCTTTACGGATATGATTAAATCATATAGTTATTGATCAACAGCATGCCTTCTGCAGCTGAACTTAATATCAACAAACAATTGTATAAACAAACACTGATCAACGGCAATAGGTCAGTAGAATACCAAACTGTAGACAATCGCAATCGCTGACCCATTGTAAAGAGTCACGTACTCCAACTATTCTAAGCTTTAAATACTAACATAACATTTTGTACGGCAGTCTTAATCAAACTACTCATCGAAATAAACGAAAATCACGAAAATATTATTCGTTCTTTTCTTATTTTTCCACAACGGAAGGATAAGAATGTAATTGTCGCAACCGATGGGATCGTCTAAATGTGTGAAATTAAGTAATCAACATAAACGGATACAATTTACAATTGAAAGAGAGAAAAACAAGAAAATTGCTTATTTGGACACAGAACTGGAAAAGAAACAAGGAAAGATAATATTTAAATGGTATACAAAAGAAATTGCATCCGGACGAATTATAAATTTCAACTCCAACCAACCAATAAGCCAAAAAGTGAACACTGCAAAGAACATTATACAAAAAGCGTACGCGATAAGTGACGAAGCGCACAGACCAGACATATATATAAAATTAAAAACAATACTTTTGAAAAATAGCTTTCCCGAAAAACTTATTGACAATTTAATAACCGACGCAACAAACCAAAATAAAAACAGTGACAAAACCAAAAACAGAGAAATTGAAGAAAGACAATATATTAGTATACCATATGTAAATAACTTAACAAACCGGCAAACAATAACAAAAATAATACCCGAAGGACACTTCAAACACCTAATGTATGCATACAAAGCACACACAAATACAAGAAGTCTATTTACGAACACAAAAGACAAAATATCCAAAGACAAACAACAACACGTAATATACGAAATTAAATGCAACGGGAAAGAAGGCGAAAGATGCAACGGGATATACATAGGAACAACAAAGCGGGCGCTTGGCACGAGAATTGCCGAACATAAAGGAGACGCGAATAAGGGAAAAATGACAACAGCACTTGCGCAACATATTACAACAACAGGTCACACAGCTGTTTTTGAAAAATATTAGACATTGAGAGGAGAGAACGAACGAGACTGACGCTAGAGAGCCTACGGATACAACAACAAGGGGAGAACACAGTAAACCCCAAAGAAGACATTGAAAAGACAAACTTTATTTACGCGGCAGCAATAGCAGTTGACAAACAAAACTGGACGCGCAAAGACGAAACAAAAGTTGACGATGGATAAACAAAAGTGCAATTTAGACATAGGAACAATGACGACACTGTAGGAAATACTACAATAAGTTTTAATGTATGTATTGTAATGGAGCTAAATATGTTTGTTAAATTGTTATATGTATGTAAATGTTTTTTTTTTATATATACATGAAAAAACCAGACTCCAGACCAGAAATAATAGCAGTAACCTAATTTATAACAAGTAAGAATGCTATAGTCGAGTATACCCGACTACGAAACTCCCTGTACCCAGGTCTAAAACATTCAATCACATCTACGTCCACTTACACATACACACACACATACACAAAGACGCACGCACACAGGCGGCAAAAGCGACAGCGCAAACGAGGAATTTTAATTGGTGGCTGTGCTTCTCCTTCCCCTCTCTCGCTGCAATACTGAATCTTCTTTCGTGAATAACTTCCGTGTTTATTATCCGATCGACTTGAAATTTGGACAGTAGATCAAGAGAGACTAAAGACTATTGTACATGCCAAATCTTAAAGCTGTATCTTGAAAAATGTTACCGTAAAACGGTTTTTATCGATTTGCGGGGAACGGGGAGATATCTGAAATATGAAACAAACTTGATCTGCGTATGGTATACAGGAACCTACATTTCAAATTTGGTGTCTCTAGCTCTTGTAGTTGCTGAGATCGACGCGTTCATCCGGACAGACAGACAGACGGACAGACGGACAGACAGACGGACATGGCCAAATCGAAATCTCTTTTGACACTGATCAAGAATATATATACTTTATAGGGTCGGAGATGTCTCCTTCTGCCTGTTACATACTTTTGCACAAATCCAATACCCCCTTTTTACCCATTTTATGGGTACAGGGAGTAAAAAGTAGAGTATCCAAAACGCGAGCTTAAAGAAAACGAAAGCGAAAGCCAGCTGTGTTACAAAAATTGACGAGGCTTGGCTCGCTGATATCGAAGCAAAACGGAATCTATTTTTAGAACCGTTATATCGTTCTGTATGCTTCACGTTTTCAATCAAACTTCATTTTTATATGAAGTTGCTTGTCTATAATTATTTATGAATCTAGTTTTTATTGGGTTTGCGAAATGTCCGTCTGTCCGTATGAACGCAATTTTTTTGCCTTTATCTTTGACCTAGAGCAACCAAACATGGTACACATGTTGGTGTATATCCTCAATTTATGAAGTGTCCAGAAGAGTCCTTCTGGACAAATCTGCATCAAAAAATTTGACCCCCACCCCTGCCCCCAAATGAGAAAAATGTATATCTGTCAAATGTATGTATGTCACCAAATTTGGCATACATACATGACCCCTGGACAAATCTGCATCAAACATTTTTGGACCGACATATACGATTATTTAAGTAAGTGCTCAACAGGCAAAATGGGTACATTTGCATGAATTCCCTCATAGAACATTTTTCGTTGTAAGAGATGCGCCTTCTGTATGACTTTATATTATTTGATACAAGTAAAAGTATACATAAATGGTTTTAAGTTTAAGCCGTGCAATTTAGCACTCTCTGGAAGATCTTATACTCCAGACCCATCCGGTTAGCTTTAACAAGCGCATACTGCAAAAATATAGCAGCAGAAAACTGTTAACAGCACTTTAGCAGAACCTGTGACCTACACAAAAAATTGCTGTTAGTCCACATTAGTAACTCCAGTTTAAGAATTCATTTAAATGCTCGATTAGTGAATCGAAATAATTTTAATTTTTTCAACTTGCGCTTAATTTTCTTATAACCACACAACCATTTTCTCCTCCCTGTACCCATAAAATTGGTAAAAAGGGGGTACTAAATCTGTGCAAATGTATGTAACCGGCAGGAGACATTTTTAACCCTACAAAGTATATATATTCTTGATCAGCATCAAAAGAGATTTCGACTTATCAATGTCCGTCCGTCTGAACGTGTCGATCTCAGCAACTATAAGAGCTAGAGACACCAAATTTGGAATGTAGGCTCCTGTATAGCATACGCAGATCAAATTTGTTTCCAATTTCAGATATCTTCCCAGTTCCCCCGCAATTCGTAAAAAACGTTTGATACCAACATCTTTAAAGATATAGCTTTGGGATTTGGCAAGTATATTACTTTGATCACTCATAATCTACTTTTCAAATTTCAAGTCGATCAGATAATAATCACAGAAGTTGTTCACGAAAAAATATTCAGTGCTGCAGCGCGGGGGGAAGCAGCACAGCCCCACTTAAAATGCCGCGCTTGCGCTGTCTCTTGTGTGTATGCGTCTTTGTGTATGGGTGTGTGTATTTGTAAGTGTACGAAGATGCTATCGGAAATTTTCGACCAGGGTACAGGGAGATTTGTTGTCGGGTATACTCGACTGTACCATTCTTAGGGCCTATTTATGCAAGTTAACGGACGAGACGGCAACAAAGTCGCAGACGGAATCTGACACCCGCATGCCAGCGGTGAGTGACCGCTGCAAGAACGGTCACGAGGCGCCGAGTCAGCATTCTGTTGCCGGTTCTGCCGCGAGCCATGGACTATGCGCCGGCTCTGCCGCGGGCCATGGGCCATGCCGGCTAGCATAAATTATATTTAGGATTAGTTTTTAAACAGAAGCTCAAACGCTCGGTTGAGCGATATTAATAAAGTCCCTTATAACTTACGAACGAATTCGTTTTACTGGCGCCAAACGGCCAATGTACCTGCGATTCGAAGTGTTAAAGTGTTAACACAGTGATATAATTTTTAAAAGAAAAACATCGTTAGGCCAACGCCGCGATATAAACTAAAAAAAAATTTTTTAAAAAACTAACTTTTTAATAACAAAAATACATCGCCGTGCCAACGCCGCGATTAAAAATTGGTTCCTATACTTAAATGGAACAAATAGACACCAAATTAGGACAGTGTTGATAAAAAAACGAAAACAATTTTAAAAAATAAAATAAAACCCCAGCCCCAGCCAAACGAAAACAATTTAAAAAAATAAAATAAAGCCCCAGCCATAGCTGAGTGAGCAAAAAGAAAAAATACAAACAACAACAAAAACAAAAAATAGAACCCCAGCAAAAGCTGAGCGAGTTGGAAAAATCAACCAGACCCACAACTACTGCAACCTACAACTGGTACACGCATTGGCCACCGCTACAGCTACACTTATAGGGCTAGCATTACAATAAAATGTAAGTGATGCGCTCATTTTGCTTATAATAAATAAATAAAATTCAAAGTCTGTCCAGAATAAGTGTTAGTGAATTTTAGTTTACAATTGGTTTTGTGAGACATTTATATGCATTTTTAATACACTAACTTTGTATTTTTATGTTAAATATTTTTTAATCTGAAATTTTTCTTATTTAAATTAGTCAACACTAATAATAGTTAACATTGTTAAATCAATAAAATAAATAAGCGCGAAAGCGCTGCTTGAAAATCACTAACTACTGCTATAATCATAACGGTTCGTATCTTTATGCGTGTTTTGTGACTTAACATGCGCGCTTGCCTTGCGCAACAGACACAAATATTCGAACATTTGAAAATTAGCAGCGGTTACAGAACAGCTCAATAGTGTTAAGGGGACTGTGCCAGAGGTAGAGGTGGTACATCAGACAACTGAAATTATAGCAGGGCATACTTGTGATGAGCCTTTAGACATTGTAAAGTCCATTCCCGAGTTTGACGGGAAACAGGAAAATTACGTCTCATGGAGACAAGCAGCCAACACAGCCTATAAAATTTTCGAGCCCTACAATGGGAGGCACTATCAATTTCAAAGCCATCATTGCGAGACTCGATTTCACATATGCCGATAAAACACCGGTCCATGTGATTCAACAGAATCTTAGTACATTGAGACAAGGCGACCTGACTCTCTTGAACTATTATGGCGAGGTACAAAAAAATTTAACCTTCCTGATAAATAAAACACTGATGACGTATGACTCGGCTGCAGCAGCAGTTCTAAATGAAAAATATAGAACTGATGCGCTGCACACATTCATTTCCGGGTTAAAAAAATCCATAAAGTGGGTTGTTTTCCCAGCTCAGCCGCGCGATTTGCCAACCGCCTTGCCACTGGCGCGTGAGGCAGAATCAAGTAATGATAGAGGCATTTTCATGACAAAGGTATGCCAAACACACTGAGGAAAAATCTCAGAACCAAAAATCCGGGGGTCAACGGTCTCAGGTTTGGCGTCAAAACAGCCAACAAGGAAGTGACGGGAATTTCCAACAGAAAAGCCAATTTTTTCAAAAGGGTCAAAAGGGAAACCAAGGTCAACAGAAAGCAAGTAGTTCAAAGCAGCGCTTTAACAACCAGAAACCGCAGGGACAAGGTCCCGAGCCGATGGATGTAGATTCATCATCACGCTTCAGGCAGCCAGTCAGGTTCAAAATTTTAGAAAAAATCAAAGTCATGGTGATCAATCCATGTAAAGTCGCCAAAAAATAAATCATCTGCCTCAAGAGCAGAGCGACGACAACTATGAAGCTCAGTCACAGTCGGAAGCAACAGCTGTTGATGATGATTTGTCTGAAGCCGAAAGATGCAATTTTTTATGGGCAACTCCCTGCTTCCGTATATCACACGTACAGTAGCAGGGCAACCCATTAGGCTCCTTATTGATACAGGAGCATCTAAAAATTATATTAAGCCACTTTCCGGACTGGCACACTTCGTGCCCGTCGACAAACCATTCCAGGTGAAGTCAATACATGGGCACACAAAAATTGAGCAAAAGTGTCCCACATTTTTGTTTATCGTAAAATCATATTTTTTTATTTTGGAAAATCTTTATGAATTCGACGGCATAATTGGCCTAGATTTATTAAGACAAGTAAACGCCAAAATTGACCTTACAAAAAATTTCATTAAGTTCGATTGAGTTCACTCAATGTCAAAACGTGAATTTCATTCAAATTAATGACACCGATGTTCCCATCGCCGTCAGAAATTCTTAAAAAAAAATGATTGACCAAACGGTCAAAGCATTTGAGGACGTTAATGAGTCCCTCCCATACAACATAATCACTGTCGCCACCATACGAACAGACGGTGAACCAGTGTACTCCAAGTTGTACCCATCTCAATGGGCGTGCCTGAATTCGTCAACGCAGAAGTTAAACAACTTCTAACGAATGACATTATAAGGCCGTCTAAATCACCATATAACAATCCATTGTGGGTTGTTGACAAAAAGGGTGTTGACGAATTTGTCACAAATTAAAACGTTTAGTGATCGATTTTCGAAAGCTAAATAAAAAAACAACGGATGATAAATATCCGATCCAAACAATTTCGACAATACTGTCAGATATGGGTGAGGCACAATATTTTACAACATTGGACCTCAAGTCAGGTTTCTTTCTGTCAATAATGGGAAGTATGAATTTTGCAGACTTCCCTTTGGGCTGAGAAATGCCCCAAGCATATATCAAAGGGCAATAGATGATGTTCTTAGAGATAAAATAGGAAAACGTGTTACGTCTACGTGGATGACGTAATAATTTTCTCAGTGAACAAAGAAGACCACGACAAGCATATTGAGTGGGTCTTAAAGAGTCTTCGAGACGCAGGTATGAGGGTCTCCCAGGAAAAATCGAAGTTCTTCAAAAAGTGCCTGGAGTATTTGGGATTCACTGTGAGCAGAGGCGGAATTCAAACTTCACCTGCAAAGGTACAGGCCATTAAAGATTTCAAGCCACCAAAAACCTTCTTCAGTCTCAGATAATTTCTGGGGCTAGCAAGTTACTATAGGTGCTTTATAGTAGGGTTTGCCGCTATCGCAAGACCCCTAACGTCTTAAAAGGCGAGAACGGTAAAAAAAAGCGCCAATCACTCAAGAAAAGTAAAACTTGAATTGACGCAAAACCAGCTCCAAGCCTTTAATAGGTTAAAAGAAACATTGGCAGCCGAAGACGTGATACTAACGTATCCTGACTTCAAATAACCATTTGATCTAACGACAGATGCGTCGGGCCTTGGCCTTGGAGCCGTGTTGTCTCAGGGCGGACGCCCTATTACCATGATTTCGCGAACATTACGCGATAATGAGGTAAACTTCGCCACAAACGAACGAGAGCTTCTCGCCATCGTATGGGCCCTCAAAAATCTCCGAAATTATTTGTACGGAGTCAGAAATCTGAATATATTCACAGATCACCAACCCCTGACATTTGCTGTGTCGGATAAAAACCCGAACGCAAAAATAAAACGTTGGAAAGCTTTTATAGACAAACACAATGCCAACATTATTTACAAACCTGGCAAAGCGAACTTCGCGGCAGACGCCTTGTCTCGTCAGAACGTTAATGCTCTTGATTCTGCAGACTGTTGCCACAGTGCACAGCGAGGAATCTCTTACATACACTATAGAGACCACAGAGAAACTGATGAATTGCTTCAGAAACCAAATAGTGATTGAAGAAGGTAACACCTCTTTGGTAATAACATTCATTTTTACTACCTGTACCCATAAAATGGGTAAAAAGGGTGTAATGGATTTGTGCAAAAGTATGTAACAGGCAGAAGGAGACATCTCCGAACCTATAAAGTATATATATATTCTTGATCAGTTTCAAAAGAGATTTCGATTTGGCCATGTCCGTCTGTCTGTCCGTATGTATGAACGCAAGGATCTCCGCAACTATAAAAGCTAGAGACACCAAATTTGTGTATAACGGAAGCAGGTCAAGTTTGTTTTAGATTTAAGATATCTCCCCCCCTTCCCCGGCAATTCGATAAAAAACCGTTTTACAGTAACAATTTTCAAGATATATATTTGGGATTTGGCATGTATAGTACTTTGACCACTCTCAATCTATTGTCCAAATTTCAAGTCGATCGGATAATAAACACGGCAGTTATTCACGAAAGAAGATTCAGTGTTTCAGCGCGGGGGGAAGAAGAAGCACAGCCACAACTTAAAAGACCTCGCTTGCGCTGCGCTCGAGCTGTCGCTCGTGTTTGTGCGTCTTTTGTGAATGTGTGTGTGTATGTGAAGAAAGATGCGATTGGAAATTTTTGACCTGGGTACAGGAAGTTTCGTAGTCGGGTATACTCGACTATAGCATTCTTACTTGTTTTTAAAGAAGAAATGAGGCATGTTATTCGATTCACTGGTCGAAGCACTCTCTTGCAATCTTTGCAAGATGTGGTTAACGCGATACATTGCGAACTACCCATCCTGGCTTTTATACAACACCAGCTAGATGAAGCATTCGCTTCAACTACGTTTAGATATACCAAAAGCATTGTAACAGATATAATCGACAGTACAGAGCAGAGAGAAATCTCCACAACAGAGCATAGCCGAGCTCATCGCGCAGCCCAAGAAAATGTCAAACAAATACTTCGGGATTATTTCTTCCAAAAAATGAACCGGTTAACAACTGAAATAGCTGCAAATTGTAGAATATGTTGTATGGGTAAATATAATCGTCACCCTGCAAAACAAACAATGTGAAAGACTCCAATACCATCATAGGCAGGGGAAATATTACATGTTGATGTTTATTCTACCGACCAAAAATATTTTCTGACTTGCATCAACAAGTTCTCTAAGTTTGCAGTGGTTCAGTCCATGCGTTCACGCGCAATCGTGGACATAAAAGCACCTATTCTACAGCTTATAAATTTGTTTCCAAAAACAAAAACTATTTACTGTGATGACAATGAAAAATCTTTAAATTCTGAAACCATTAGATCAATATTGAAAAACAATTTCGACATCAACATTTCAAATGCACCACCTCTGCACAGCACTTCTAACGGACAAGTTGAACGGTTTCATAGTACCCTCGGAGATATAGTTCGTTGCCAGAGAATGGGTAAACAGTTAACCGATACTCTTGACACTATACTCCTCGCAACAATTAAATACTATAGGTCAATTCATTCAGTGACAGATAAAAAACCAATAGAAATCATTCATTCGACGCCCGTAGAGCTTACAACTCAAATTAGTAACAGAATCACATCAGCACTGGAAAAAACTCGAAAAAGTAAACAAAGACAGGGTTCACAAGAAATATAATGTAGGCGACAAAGTGCTTCTCAAGTCAAATAAAAGGTTGGGAAACAAACTATCACCTTTGTGCTCAGAAGAAATAATTCAAGCAGATCTGGGCACGACGGTTCTCATTAAAGGGAGGGTGTTCCATAAGGACAATTTAAAATAGGCCCCCTATCAAATACTTTTAAATTTTAAACTTTATTTTGACTAGGTTATTTAGATTAAAAAAATAACATAAAATAAATAAAAACAAGTAAGAATGCTATAGTCGAGTATACCCGACTACGAAACTCCCTGTACCCAGGTCTAAAACATCCAATCACATCTAAGTCCACTTACCCATACACACACACATACACAAAGACGCACGCACACAGGCGGCAAAAGTGGCTGTGCTTCTTCTTCCCCCTCTCGCTGCATCACTGAATCTTCTTTCGTGAATAACTTCCGTGTTTATTATCCGATCGACTTGAAATTTGGACAGTATATTAAGAGAGACTAAAGTATTGTACATGCCAAATCCTAAAGCTATATCTTGAAAATTGTTACTGTAAAACGGTTTTAATCGATTTGCGGGGGAACGGGGGAGATATCTGAAATATGAAACAAACTTGATCTGCGTATGCTATACAGGAACCTATATTTCAAATTTGGTGTCTCTAGCTCTTGTAGTTGCTGAGATCGACGCGTTCATACGGACAGACGGACAGACGGACAGACGGACGACGGACAGACAGACGGACATGGCCAAATCGAAATCTCTTTTGATACTGATCAAGAATATATATACTTTATAGGGTCGGAGATGTCTCCTTCTGTCTGTTACATACATTTGCACAGATGTAATACCCCCTTTTTACCCATTTTATGGGTACAGGGAGTAAAAATAGTAATAAAATCAATAAAATCAATCTTAATTCTTATAGGTTAGGATATTTGCTCTTAATGACCCTGACAATCATGACCTGGACAACAGCTACAACAAAACTTGCTGACTACACTTACGCTAACCACATACCCATAATGGACGGGGACGTGACCCTTTGGGACGAACATGGGTATTTAGGACACACGACAAACATAACATCGTACGAGACGTACGCCGACGAGGCCAGAAAGATGTTAGACTTTTTCCAAAAGACCACATGAAGAAATTATTAAACACTGACCTCAGACATATGGAAATACACTGAAAGTTCACCATAGGCACGCCCGCAGTATTAGCTTGCTGGGCACTGCACTAAAAGTAGTGGCTGGCACTCCGGATTTCGACGACTGGGAACAGATTAAGTTTCGGCAAGGACAGTTAATAGAATCAGAAAACAGGCAGGTAGAACTCAACACAAAATTCCAAACACGACTAAATGAAATTACAAGAGCCCTGAACGAAATTCACAAAACAGATGATACGGATACCGAGTACTTATACGAAACCATTTTGGAAAAAAATAGGATGATTATCACAAATTTAGAGGACTTAATATTCTGAGTAACACTAGCAAAAATTAACTTAATCAGCCCTCTTATTCTGGACAGCGTTGATATCAATGAACTGGCAAATGAGCATATCGCAAATATTAGCATAGCGGATATCTTAGGAGTATCCAGTATTAAGGCTTTTCAAAATTCCGACTTATTGCATTTTGTAATAAAATATCCTAGACCTAAGTTGATGTGTAAAAAAATTATTGTTTATCCAATACAACATAGAAACATAATTCTAGACTTAGAAAATAGTAGCACGGTAGCCGACTGTGGTACTCAAACCTTCGCTGTGGGAGAATGCGACGCTGCAGTGAGCACCACCTTCTGTAAGAGGCTGCAAACTACAACTTGTGCCCAGCAGCTGGTCTCTGGTGCTGTCGCGAACTGCGCTACTCGCCCTGGACATCTAGAGCCAGTAACAATTGTGGATGAGGGCATCTTAATTATCAACGATGCGACCATCAGAGTTGAGGACAACAAGGGCATCAGCCAGCTAGTCAGCGGAACATACTTGGCAACTTATGACGACCGCATTTCACTGAACGGCACACTATACGTCAACAAACGTGGCGTTCGGACGTGTCGGACGCACCCGACTGCAGAATACTATGTTCCCAGTCCTATATAATTTGGTTATTTGTGTGTTCAAAAAGAGACGAGAAAAAAACTGCACAGGTGTGGGAGATATAGATTTTGCTCCTTTGTGGGGGAGGGGTGGGGGGGTCCAACAATTTTTGATGCAGATTTGTCCAGGGGGTCAACATTAGTATGTATATCAAAGTTGGTGACTCTACCTGTACAGGTGTGGGAGATATAGATTTTTCTCATTTGCGGGGGAGGGGTGGGGGGGTCAAAATTTTTTTGATGCAGATTTGTCCAGAAAGTTAAGATTAGTCTGTATGCCATATTTGGTGACTACCTGTTAAGGTGTGGGATATATAGATTTTTCTCCTTTGTGGAGGAGGGGGTGGGGGGTCCAAAAATTTTTGATGCAGATTTTCCCAGGTGGTCAACATTAGTCTGTATGCCAAATTAGGTAACTCTATCTTTGAAACTGTAGGAGATTTACCCCTTGAAAAACGTGTTTTTGGGATATAAATTTTTTTGATGCAGATCTGTCGGGAATCTCAACATTAGTCTGTATGCCAAATTTGGCGACTACATCTTAAAAAATAAGGAAGATACAGGTTTTCCCCAAATTTGGGGGAGGAGGTGGTGGTGGGGGGTCGATCTCGACACTTCATAAATTGACGGTATACCCCAACAGGTGTACCAAGTTTGGTTGCTCTAGCTTAAGGATAAAGGCAAAAAAATTGCGTTCATACGGACGGACGGCCAGACGGACATTTCGCAACCCCAATATACTATTTTCCTTTCGGGAACATAGTATAAAAATCTTCGGTACATTGGCGATCTACAGTCCGAGCTAGTATGAAGACCATTGTAAGTAGCTGCCTTACCTTAGCTCTCGTCATGGCCGGTTACGGTATCATCTGGGGAGTTCGCAGCCACCTACATCTTAATGGGCGAATTGAACAAACAACATCTCTACAGGAAACCGAGGACGGCTTCCACTTAACGGCGGGAGGAATTCACACGCGCAAGGTAAAATATGCCGATCAGGGTATTAGACCGGGCGCGACGGCAGCAAAGTCGCAGACGGAATCTGACACCCGCATTCTGTTGCCGGTTCTGCCGCGAGCCATGGACTATGCGCCGGCTCTGCCGCGGGCCATGGGCCATGCCGGCTAGCATAAATTCTATTTAGGATTAGTTTTTAAATAGAAGCTCAAACGCTCGGTTGAGCAATATTAACACTTAAAACTTACGAACGAATTCGTTTTACTTGCACACAGGCAGTGGGCCGAACATTCGATGCCGGAACACTGGCAAAGTATTTACACACAGTCGAATGTTCGACAAATTTTAATCTGGCAGCACAAATTTCAATCTAGTATCTGGCAACATTTTCGTTGGGTGGTTAGACTGTCATGACAGGTCAGGTCGAACAATATTCGGTAGAAATATTTTTTTATTAAAAACTTGTAGTTCAAATGATGAAAAAAAAAAAAAGGAATTGAAGGGAAAAAAATGTGAGTGCGGCCATGGATCGCAAAACGGCAGGATATTGTTTTCTTCACTACTTTGCCATGGGATCTGCGGGCAGAAGATTTAGCTTACCGCAATTTTCGTCATATTTACGTAAATGATTTTGATATTTTGCCAAGCCCTGTGTATTTGTTAATTTCGAAACAATATATGCCATTGTGAATGCCAATATCTGCAGTTGAACGGCTTGCTGTAGCATTACGATTCTTGGCTGCAGGACAGCTATTGGCCCGTGCTCTTCAAATAATCTCGACTCGCCGTCTACCAAACAAAAAAGCCCTTCAAGATCGGCAGATGCCCATTTCAAATTCCACATTTCATTGTAAAGAACTGCTACATTGCATCATTAAATAAATCTAATATATATGACATTAATTGAAACCGATAAAGTATTTTAATATCAACGGCAGCAATTTGTATTTCATAAGCAGATTTCATTTTTTCCATTTTTTTTTTTTTGGATTAGTCACTTCCAAATGTTTTTTTGTGTAAGCTGCCAAAAGGCTCTGGTCAACAGGAATGCCAGACAATAATTTTCGTCGCCAGATGTATTTTTTTTTGTGTTTACACAAGAGCGAATAAGTTCTGGCAGCCTCTGTCAAAAAGGTTGCCGGTATGTTCTGGCAGGCTATCTGGCAGCAAAAATTGTCGAATGTTTGGCCTACTGTCAGTGTTAAAAGCCGTACTTGTTTGACTTAATTTTCATTTCCGCGAGCGTAGCGAGCCAGCTACAGTGGCGCCTTTTGCCGAGGCACGTGGCAAAAATCAAAAAGGTCATGGTGAGCAAGGGTAAAACGGCAGATGCAGTTTGATAGACAATTGCTTATAGATTATGGATGTGAATTTGATGTTTTTGAATTTGGTTCATCTGTTTGGGCGGTAGAGGTCCCCAAAGTGGACAAATATTTCAATTATTTTGTCAATATGGTTTTGTGGGTAAAATTGTTCACCTTCGCAAAGGTATTATAACAAAACGGCTCACTCGATTCTTAATGTCTTTATTTTAAATGAAAGATGGGACGACTCTAAAGCGAATGGTGTACCACCATTCTTATATTAGTTTTGCGATTTCTATAAACTTTTAACATAATGTTAGTTCCGGTGACTATAAAAGGAAGATTCTGTGAACATTCCTTAAGCTATTCCAAAAATAATAATCTGCCCCGAGCTGCCAGCCTGGTTTTATTAATGAAACAATGAACGCACCTGACATCAAAAAAACGCAAGAATGAGACGCATCGGGCGCAATTTTGCGCTAAATGTACCGCTGCATGGTCGTGGGCGGCAAGAAGCATGCAGGTCAGAACCTATTTTAATGTCAAATTTTATTTTTCACTTTGATAAACTCATATCTTTTGAACCAAATAAGATATTGCCAAAATTTAAAAAGCGTTTTATTGTGAATTTCCACAGCTTTTAAATAAGTTAAAGATCTTCAAAATCGGAACAGTTAATATTTAAGAAAACTGTTATGTTTCCAATGCATTTCTATGGTGTAAGTTCCTATGAAAAGAAAATTCAACTTTGGCCAAATTTTCAGAATTCTTCCTTCCGATTTTAAAGATCTTACACTTATTTTAAAGCTACGGAAAATCCTTGTCAAATGCTTTTTACATTTTGACAATATCTTATTTCGTTCAGAAAATATGATTTTGCAAAAGGCGCCACTGTGCGGCGGTTGGCGAGCGAAGCGAGCAGGGAGCGATGCGGTGTTGCAACAACATATTTTTCGTTCGCAAATGTTTTTGTAATATGTGTACCAAAACATTTTTTATTCGTTGTTAGGTCTTTTTTTCCAAATTGTACACTTTTTTGTACCATTTAATTTAGCTTATTAGTATTTTCTGTATATACCCTGTGTTTTATACCCTGTCCGTCTGTCCGTATGAACGCAAGTTTTTTCCACCCTTGAAGCTAGAGCAACCAAACTTGGTACACATATTGGTGTATACCCTCAATTTATGAAGTATTTTGCAGTACTGCGTATCGTTTTGTCGTAGTGGATGATTTAGCGGCAAGAGCGAGAGGATCATCAAGAGTAGGGGTGCCCAAACTTCAATAAATATTAAAGAAAAATCTAACACATCTAAAGCAAAATTAATTTATTTTTATTTTTATTTTATTGTGTGCACCGAAAAAAAAAGTACATAGATTTTCTATTATTTGTTTGCAAATAATGCATCGATATTCACACTTTTATGCAAAAAAGTTTTGTACAGAACTATCCACTATTTTATTATAACTATTTTTTGTTTGCAAATAATGGACTTATGTTGTTCAGAAAAATATATAGAAGACTAGAAAGATTATAAAGTGACTTAAGACCTAAAAAATAAAAAGACCGGCTATCTTTGGAGTGCCAAAGCTATATAGCAGCTATGTTTTTATACAAAAGTCAATTTTCTTCTGATTGCTCCTATGTGGGTAAATTTTGATCAAGTTATAGGAAAATATTTGAAGTATAATTAAAAGTCTCACTTAGTTTGCATTTAATACGAAAAATGTTTCATACAAAAACTCATTTTTCACCCGATCCTATGGCAACTATGTAATATAGTGGTCCGATTTTGACCAAATTTGGTCGGATTGTATAAACTTTTCACAAATTTGCATTACTTTATAAACAAACAAGTTTTTCATACAAAAATTAGTTGTCACCGATTATTCCTACATGTTATAGTGGTCCGATCCGGCCGGTTCTGACATATGTACTGCCTGCAGTTAAAAGAAGGGTCTTTGCTTTAAAATTGAGACTAGTTTGCATAGAAACAGACGGACATCGCTATATCGACTCGGTTATTCATGCTGACTCAGAATCTATATACTTTGTAGGGTCGGAAACGCCTCCTTCAGTCCATAACACATTTCGACACAAAATTATGGTATACAAGTTGAGGTCAAGGCCACATTCGTGAAATTTTGAGTATCTGACTGGCTACAAAAACAATTTCAAAGTTCTCCACAACAAATAATTTTACAATGTGCCCTAAGAGTGGAAATTTTGTGGGAAAAAATTACATGCAGCTTTTTGTAAGTACTGGAAATCTGCACTCACAGGTGGAAAATTGGTAGAAAGCTAGGTAAAGCTTAAGCGTTTAGATATAAAGAAACAAATCTGTACGTACATATGTATGTATGTACATACATAACGCACAGTTACATCCATCCATACACATGTACATACATACGTAAGTATGTAAATCTACCTATTGAAACATTAAATTGCCTCGACATTTTCATAATTAATTACGTTCTCTACCTTAAAACGTGAAATTTAAGATAATGGAAATGCATAATTGGGCTAAATTGTACTGTTGTAATTTTATTTTTTAAAAATACATTCGTTACTATATTCATACATTCATATGTATGTTCTGTACAAATATATGAACTTGTTTGTTTGTATTCAAATATGCATATTCAAAATATCCTATGAATATTTGGCATATATTTAAAATGGTGCTAATACTACTTACACTGCTAAACTGGCAAGAAAATAACATACTCCAACACGCTCCAAAATGTTTTTCCGACTATGTGATAGGTAGATTTACACTATTATTTTAAGATTTGGCATAAAATAGGACCAAGTCAAGTAAACTACAATACCTGCCCATGCACGTCACTCTGCTATCTAACTGTTCCCATTAGTCGCGTTATAGACTATTCACACTGAGCCAACATCCAACATCTATCATGATGTTCCCATAGTTTTACCCGTGCCGAAATTTGACCAACCATTCCACCATCTCTTTTGAATTTTTCTATCCCACACGTTCCCTAAGATATTAGTTTTCGAATGCAACACTAAATATTTGATATTCAATACGAAAATATAAACAATGTCGACAAAAATTAATGGAATAAACAAGAAGAGTATGAGTAAAAAACAAATGAGAAATTGCCGAATCGTATACATATATAAATCTGTAAGATCTGACTGAGTGACCTAACAAGTCATGCATAATGACCGAAACGATGACTTATATAAATTAAAAATTTTGAAATGCCAAATTAATCTAAGGGTCAATTAATTATAAGCTTTCGGTTTTGACAAATTTATGGTAGATTGAAGTCTAGGAAACACATATTTTATAAAGAAATGAAGTCTACAAAACTTACAAATTGACCGAAATGTGGCTTCAAGAAATCGTAGTCTTTTGGCTGCAACTCTAAAAACTACATTTCATTTGTGTTGTCGAGTACCGTCATTAGTTAAGTATTTTATCCTTGTCATGCTGCACAAAAGCAGCAACAGCCACCGTCTTATTGAAAGCCATTTTTAAAATTTCTTATTAAAATTTATCAAATATTCCTCTTTGCTGACGCCAAAAGGTAGAAGCAGTGCTTCGCATCCAATAACATTACTATACGTTCCCCTATGATGTACACAGTGGGAATGGGCTATTAGGTTATTATATAAGTCGGACTATCGACGATAACATATTGTGAATAAAATATTCATTTATGTATCAGTGCTGAAAACTGTGCCGAAAAAGCTGAATGAAAATCTGATGTTTTCTCTCTTGTTTATAATAACATTCGATCTAAAAATGTTCAATAATTTCGTCTACTTCAATAAAACTTGTCCCTTTTTCATATGACTGATAAGTTTCATTTCATTTTAAATATGTTTGAGGCAGTTGGTAGTTAAAGCAACATTTATTTGATCTACGCAACCTATATCTGTTAATAAATGAAGTTACTGTTGAAATCCTCCTTCAGCATTATGATGTTTCTTCGGTAATACTGCATTTGCAACAACTGCAGAGAACGCGAGTAGCGTCGCTTGAATCCTTTTGCGGTTTTTGAATTCCGTGATGTTTTGCCATACATTGGCATTGTCCAAAGTACATGTATATATAATTGCAATTTGCACAACTATTAGAGGTGGGAATCGCACTTTGTACAAACGTGAGTGTTTATATAAAATTCGATAAATCATTGCGGGTTATCGATGTTACGGGTACAGAAATATGTAAGGCCTGCAACTACACGGTTTCTTTATTTTTTTTTGAAAAAAAGCGGAACAAAATAAAAAATTTCATAAAAAGCCAGAACTCAGCTGTTTTTGTATTTTCCCGCAATAGGGGTTTGAAAGGAGCCAGATTTGACGTATAACACACTGAGCACATCATCGGAAACGCATGAGAAAATGTTGGAACACCATCAAACTACCACCATCTACCATCAATTCAACCTTTGACGTCAGCAGCCAGGAACATTTGTAAATGATCAATAAAAAATGTATTTCATTAAAAAATTGTCTGATGATGTTGCTATTTCGTAACATACAAATGATTTAATTAATAAATTGATGACGGAACTCGACAACATAGACGAAATGTAGTTTTTAGAGCAGCAGGCTGACGACGAAGATTCCTTAAGTCCACATTTCAGTCATAGTGAAATTCTTCTAGAGATAATTACTTTATAAAATATGTTCTTCCTAGACTTCAATATACCATAACTGTGTCAAAATCGAATGCTTTTTATAATAATTGTAAGTTTGGTCATGGTTTGACCCCTAGATGGATTTGGCATTTAAATTTTATTCATTTCTTAAAGTCCACATAACGGCCATTATGCATGTGTTGTAAGGTCAGTCAGTAGGGTTTTACAAAATTATATATATACGATTCGGCTATTTCTCATATGTTTTTACTTTTGCTCTTCTTGTTTTTGCTATACATTTTTGTTGACATTGTTTATGCATGTGTTTACATTTTCGTAGTGAATATCAAATAATATATATATATATATATATATATATATATATATATATACATATACAGTGTTGCATACGAAAACTATCGGCTTAATATCGGAAACGCAAGTTTGGGATAGGAACGTCCAAGTGAGATGGTGGAACGGATGGTCAAATTTCTGCACGGGTAAAAGTATGGGACCATCACGCCAGAAGATGGTGGCTCAGTGTGAATAGTTTATGACACCAGATGATGGTGGCTCAGTGTGAAAAGCCAATAAGTTTACTTTCCACACAAGCTAAGTCTGAATTTGCGTTAAATATTTGCTGTATCTATCCCTTTTAAAGACTGCACCGATCTGTGTGACTTTGGTGTCAAAACTCACTGGAAAAATTCCAGATTCGTTTTCCGGCGGCGGAAGTTGACTATATAACAATGATTTTAATTAAAATATTAAATAAAACCGCTCACACACAAGCGGAGCAATTACTGTTTTGAAGGAAGCATCGATAATCTATCGATATACTATGCGAATATACGATGAATAATTAGTGATGGCAAGTATCGCAAGCATTACAATTATTAACTATAAGATTATATACATATTTTTATACCCTACCAGCGGGTATTATAATTTCATCTCGAAATGTGTAATGGACTGAAGGAGACGTTTCCGACCCAACAAAGTAATTATATTCTGGATCAGCATGTATAGCCGAGTCGATATAGCGATGTCCGTATGTTTCTATGCGAACTAGTCTCTCAGTTTTGAATTTATCGTAATGAAACTTGGCACAGACCCTTATTTTTTCTGCAGGCTGTACATATGTACCGGCCGGATCGGACCACTATAACACATACATAGCTGTCATATTAATGATCGGTCGACATCTATGTTTTTGTAAAAACACATTTTTTGTCTATAGGTATCCTTACCAAACTTTTCCAAGCAGGTTCTCTAGAGAGTTTATACAATCTGACCAAATTTAGTCTAAGTCGGACCACTATTTCATATTTTTTGTGCATACAAATATTATATCCAAACTAAGTGAGAGTTTTATTATACTTCAAATAGTTTCCTATAATTTGATAAAAATCGGACCACATGGCTCCCATAGGAGCAATCAGACAAAAATTAAGTTTTGTATAAAATTTAATTCCTGCTAGGGTATATAGCTTCGGCACTCCGAAGATAGCCGTCCTTTCTTGTTTTTCTATATTTAGTTTTCTTCGGAAATTGAGTATCAAAATGGGTACTGACCTGAATGTACAAACGGGGTGTACATATTTCACAATAACAAATTACCTACTATTTTTTTTATATTTTATTGTATTTATTATCACAATCAACATTTCAGTACTGTTTTACATATGTACATAAGTGGTAAGATGTCTCGCTTAGCGCAGGTCTTATGCATTTTATGCGTTTTTTTTGTGTTTTTAAATACAATATAATATAATATAATATGTTACATATTAGCATTTTGTCGGTGGGGCAACGCCGTCTAGCTATCCAGGGCTGGATACGACCCAATGCCCGCTAAATGAAAACAAAGAAAAAAGACATACAGCATCTCACAACAAGCACGATAACAGTAACAACAAAAACTACGCAACAACAAAAAAACAACAAACAAACGAACGAACGAACGACTGCCAGATGGATGAGGCTTCGATGTTTCCACCTAGCGCCCCCCCCTCCCTGTGGTCCAATTCGTCATAGTCATTTGGGCCACCCTCTGCTGGAACGGTTGCGGCTGGCCTAATCCATGGCACAAGCCACGCGTCGTCCCTCTAAATTTACAACTCCATATTTTCTCTTTCACTTAATTTGATATTTATATTCCGACCCTGATACAAATTTAATTTAATTTAATTTGATTTAATGTTAGCTTTAAATAAATAAATAACAAAATTTTGAAAACAATTTATGAAATTATAATAAAAAATTAAAATTTAAGAAATTATAACATATATAAAAAATAATACCCTTAAAAAAAACTCGCAAGATATATTTCACCCGCCACACCACATACGGGTTAATAGTTTTGTTCGATCCGCTGTTTGGCAGCTAATATGTGTGCACAAATGTTAAAAGTGTTGGTGTTGATTAGGACAGAATCGATGCACTCTTAGATGCAGAAAAGGTAAATATTATAAAAATTCACAATTAAATAAATAAATAAATACATAAATACACTAATAAATAATTAAACATAACCAGGAACGTGGACTAGCAGCTTTATTGTTGCAATTTGCCTCGCCGGCTGCAATCGGGGATGCGCAGCAGAATTGGCACAGGCGCCAGGCACATATGTTTGTAAGTGTGTGTGTGTGTTGCGAAAATGAGTGCGTCACAACAAATATACACAATGAAAAACAACACAAGTAAGCTTGCACTATTTTAATACGTGAAACTGCACATCACTTAATGCTGCCGTTTTCAGGGTATTGGCGTCTGTATGGTCTGGCCGAAAACTTGCACTGCCCGGAGCGGGCTTGAAAATGCGGATCAGCTGAGTGGCTGCCAACACAAATGGAACGGACTCACGTATATCACTGCAGCTGGATGGTGATGGAGGCTTCGGTGATTTCGTCCGCCGTGTTCAGCTCCAGCACACTCGTCTGCCAATTGCAGGTGAGTTTCTCGAACTGTGGGTATTCTTCGAACAAAAAAATTCACAGACCCGGCTGCTGTGTGCGCTCTTCCGGGCCAGGCTGCCGAGGATAAAGAGTATGTCACACACTGTTCACTGGGCAGATCGAATATTTATACTCACATGTTCAGAGTTACACACAATTACACAAACAAATTCCAACTTAGAATTTGCTGCCTTCCTGCATGCACTTAACCTTGCCAATCCCGCGCCATTTGCTTGTTACTCCTATTTATTTCCTTACAAGCGCCTGCGCACCATCACTAATACATACCTATTTTCCCCACAGTACTAGCCGTCTGCTCCCCGCTACTTTTGTATACCCCTAAACTCGCTAAACGATATTTATTTTCTTTCACCCTGGTCTTGTGCGCGTTGCCACTTCGCCCAGGTACCTAATGGAACAAATTTAGACAAAGTTCAGCACGCCGTAAGTATACAAATATGTATATACATAACTACCTACTTGGCCTGGGTTTCATGTTTATATTTATGAATATATGTACATATTTAGGTATGATATACGAATCATATATTTGGGTACATAAGGATATTCCAAAAAGGGTCTAGTTTTCCTCAAACACGCTTACCTGCCCATATCAACGAAAATACTTTTGCCGCTTACGACCATGCAGCGCACTCCGCACTACAGCGGTACAGTTAGCGCAAAATTAATTATTGCGGTATATAAATAGATGTTCCATCTGGTGCGACCGCATCGAGCCGACAACTTTGCTTGGTCTGTATGTACATATGTATGTATATGAAGCATGGCATCCTTTTTGAACGTTTACCATTGACTGATTATGTATATGTATACCCAATACATTTGAACATACATACGTATAAGATCTTTAATCAGAAGAATTCTCATCATTTTCAAAATAAATGTACATACATACATATGAACCAAAATGGAATAAATTAATGTTGGTCTTTTTATTCCATACAGGCAAACCCGTATGAAAATTATATTATAATTTTAATTAATTTTCAGGGTATACATACATCGACTTAGAAGTGCGATATTGTTCCTAACGAAAATCGTTCAAGGCGTGAGCATTTTTTACGATCGCCTGGCGATTCTTATTCTTGTACACACATATGCATACAGAAATTGTGCATCTGTATGTGTACTAGAGTTGTTCAATTCACTGATTTAGTTCAGTAGTTCATTTTTCACTGAACGAACTAAGCTTTCATTTGCGTCATTGAGTCCCATTGTCGTTCATTCTAATCATTCGAGTCATTTGAGTCCCATTCTCGTTCAGTTGCTTATCGTTCATATAGGACATTTGAGTCCCATTATCGTTCAACTGATTTGAATCCCAAAATCGTTCAGTCGATCATTTAAGTCACATTTCGTTCAATTGATTTGAATGTACAAAACAGTTTTATCTAATATTTAAATTGTTATAACTAATTCTGTATTTTGTTAACGGAAATATTTCATGTTCTTACCTGGCCCATACACGGGGCAATTTTAGCACAATCAGATCAGCCAACTTCGTAGCACGACTTGAAAAATGGCGTCGGCTAGTGCCGACATATATAAATATATAAATACACATACATAAATAAATAAATATATATAAATACTTACATCAACTACCTATTCTGTCAGCGATATACTAAACTTCTAATCCTAATAATTGCATTCATACAATTATGCCAAAAATTTAATTTATTCCTGCAAAAAATACAAATGTGGAAACTAACTCACGAATACCTAACACTCAAAACTCTCACAAATACAAATCATACACTAAATTGGGTGAGATGAGCGCCCACTATACACTGTCCCCTACAGGTAACAATTAATACAGCATTAATAATAAATTATTTACACACGCTATATCACAGTTTCTATCTTTCTTTCATTAGATCGCTCGACTGACTCTCTCCATCCTGTCTACATATTCTATTGCTATTGGTATGTGCAAGTTTTCGGAGTCGGGCTACGTTGACACTGCCTTTAAGACGATGCACGGACCACATCCCGAAAACTCATCATTTTTGATCACCCTATCCAAGGTATGCTAATTTTGGATTTAATTTGTCCCGTATACTAAAACAATCTATTTTTTGTTTATTCCATCTCCACTCAAGCGGCTACGATAGCTCGGCCTAATTACCGTCTACGGACCAGCTGAGTTTCACTTTCTCTTCTTTTAGCACAGACGCTCTATGCCTACCCAGCAAATCTCCAGCTTGCGGCAGCGATGGACTCAGCACAGTACGATGCTCATCCATGGTCCTACAAACCTTCCCCCTACTGTTGGCCAAGAATGTCTGCACAAAATTTGATTACATGTTTTCTACTCTCAATAAATTTCGAAAGTCAGTCTCTTGGCTACCAAAATTTTTCGTCATTGTCATTTGAACAAGTTCACGTGCCTTTTGTTCATAAAATCGGGCACAGAGGTGTTATTTATTTGGGCGCCATTTGTTATGAACTGCCTGTCGTTGGCACCAGTGTATCGCTGCGACGACTAACTATCGGCTCAGGGGCGAGTACGACCGCGATACACTGGGCGGCAGTTTGAACAACTTTTTCTTTATCTAACGGACTCATAAATTCCAGCTACCTCCGCATTCGTGTGGTGGCTGTTTCGGTGTCGAACAGCCTGCGTGGCCCACCCTACCTTTATATTCCATTTTTCTTCTGATGATTATGGAATACCCTATTATCCACGTCGTCCGCTTACGCTACCCTCATCTCACCCAAGAAATTTGCTTATTCCATCATCCTGATTTCTTGTCTCTCTCAATAATTCAATTATTGAATTTCACTCGTCTGGCAACTCTGCTCGCGCGTGGGTTTTAAAATGCAACAATTACACGCAGGTGAGCTAATAAGTTTAATAAATAATGCGAAAGGTTGGGTGCATTATTTATTATGTGCCTAGATCAAACAAAAGTAAATAAAAGTCCGTATACGACGATAAACATACGCCTATATACGGCTGGCGGCAAAGAAAAAATTTCTGGCCTCCTCATATGATTGTTCATGAGTTTAAGCCAAAAAAGCGAATGCAACCACCTCCTGTAACCCTATCTCTTCCTAATACTTCCCAAAATATTTCTATTAACACAGCTCCAAAAAACTAAACTTTTTGACCGATTGTGTTACTATTCAATACCAGAATGTTAGGGGCCTCCTTTCTAAACTCCAACACCTGTATTTGAGTAGTACTGCTTTTGAATCTGACATTATCGATTTTTCTGAGACTTGGTTAAACTCTACCATTTCTGACTGCGAAATAGTGTCAAATAAATTTATAACTTTTAGGCATGACCGACCGACTAGACGAGGTGGTGGCGTTCTAATTGCCGTCAATACCACATTTCAGTCGGAATTGTTATCCCTAAATTTTCCTGCGGATGTTGAAATAGTTGCTGTAAAAGTTACTCTTCCATCATCTGTTCTCTATATTACCTGCTCATATATTCCTCCTGCTTCTGATTTACAAGTTTATATGCAACATATAGGCTGTTTTAACGAAGTATTTTCCCAAACGCGTGACATTGACTCAATTGTTGTGCTGGGTGATTTCAACTTGCCTGCCATAGCATGGTCTTTTGTCAACTGCGCAAATTATCTTACTCCCTCCTCTCAGCATGACTTCTTAGACTGTCTACTAGACTTTCCCCTTTACCAAATTAACTCTATAACTAATAACTTAAATAGAATATTAGATCTTGTTTTTACTAACGACTATCTAAATGCTTCCATCTCCAGGTCAACTCCCTTATCTGTGCCTGAAGATTTATATCATCCTACATTAGAAATTTCTCTTTATTTTTCTAACCCTTTTAGCTCACCTTCCATTTCCTCTGAGCCATTTCGTTGCTTTCGCAAAGGTAATTTTACCTTGCTAAATCAACTGATCTCTGCAACTGATTGGTCCTCGCTTGACAACGCAGTTGACATTGATTGCGCTCTTAACTCATTCTATGTAACACTTAACTCTCTATTAGACATATGTATTCCTAACTCTTCTCGCAAATCTAATTGTGTTAAGCCCCCTTGGTTTACGCCCAGACTCTCCAACTTAAAAATATTAAATCTAAATATTTTAAAAAGTTTAAGATGTCTGGTTCTTGTCTCGACCTATCTAAATATTCTATCGCTAAATCTAACTTCTCTCTTCTTAACTCACAATGTTACTCGGAATATATCGCCCGATGCAAAAGTCAATTTGCATACAATGCTAAACTTTTCTATGCTTTTGTTAACTCTAAACGTAAATCTTCACGTCTTCCTTCTTCTTTCTTTTTTGGCACTGAAAAAGCATGCAGTGACTCAACTGCTGTGAACTTATTTGGCAAATTTTTCCAATCCACCTATTCATCTATTCCTCTTTCTAACACATCCTATCCCTACAGTATTTCTTCTTCTAATAATATTTTTGCTCCCACTATTTCCGCATTATCCCTTCTAACTGCTATTAAGTCCGTAAAACACTCTTACTCTCCTGGGCCTGATCATATTCCAAGTTGTGTGTTAAAGGAATGCAGCTCTTCTTTAACTCTTCCCTTACTTAAACTTTTTAATCTTTCCCTTACTACTGGAGTCTTTCCATCTCTTTGGAAAGACTCATATATCATACCTCTACATAAAAAAGGTGGTAAGTATGATATTTCTAATTATAGAGGTATTGCAAAGTTGTCTGCTATCCCAAAATTATTTGAGAAAATTATTACAGAAACTTTGCAGCATCTCTGTAAATCTATAATTTCTTCATCCCAACATGGATTTATAAAGAGTCGGTCTACTACGACCAATTTACTAGAGTTTTCATATATTATAAATGTTGCATTCCAAAAGAAAATGCAAACTGATGTCATTTACACTGATTTCAGTAAAGCATTTGACTCTGTAAACCATGATCTTTTGATTTATAAACTTAATTGTATTGGCTTTCCTATCTCTTTTCTGTCTTGGATCTCTTCTTATTTAAAAAATAGAACCCAAAAAGTGCTACTTAGATCTTCAAACCTGTTCTTCTAAACCTGTTTTCGTAACTTCTGGTGTACCCCAAGGTAGTCACCTTGGTCCTTTATTCTTCACACTTTTTATTAATGATCTTCCATCTATTTTACTACACTCTCATATACTCATGTATGCAGATGATGTAAAACTTATTCTATCATTTAATAATCCTCTCCAAACCAGACTACTTCAACGTCACTTAAACTCTATGGAACTGTGGTGTTTGGCTAATCATCTTCCTCTTAATTGTTGTAAATGCATGTTTATGACATTCAGTCGATCCAAGCCCTATCTCGGTAACTATTCTATTGATAACTTTCCCTTAAAACGTATTACCTCTGTTAAGGACTTAGGTGTCACTTTCGATTCTAAACTTAACTTCAACTTGCATATTTCCTCAATTGTTAATGTTGCCAAGGGTGTACTTGGATTCATCAAGCGTTGGTCGAAGGAATTTAATGATCCTTTCACCACAAAACTGCTCTATGTGTCGCTCGTACGCCCTATTCTTGAATACTGCTTATGTATACGGTCTCCTCAATACAAAAATAGTGAGATCCGTATTGAGTCAGTCCAGAAGCAATTTTTATTATTTGCCCTACGTAGTTTAAATTGGGATCCTAATCTTCGTCTGCCATCTTATCCCAGTAGACTCTTACTTTTAAATCTTCCGACATTAGCTAACCGTAGAATAACTCTTGGTGTGGTTTTTGTACATAAGTTGATTAGTGGCGACATAGATTCTCCCTATCTTTTAAGTCGTCTTAATTTCTCTGTCTCTTGTAGACCTACTAGGAATTTTATTCCCTTATATCTTCCTATATGCACTACTGATTACGCTTTACACAATCCTTTTCGTGTACTATGCACACATTACAATTCTGTTTTTCATGTTTTCTCCTCGGAACTCTCTCTTCCCTCCATTAAGCTTGCTTTCTTGAATCACCTACGGGTAATCTCTGGCCAATCCCAGCTGTGAGCAGGGGCGCACCTTGCCAGTGTGGCAAATAATCTTCCCCCGTCGGGTCGGAGATTGCCCATTCGATGTCCCCCTTTATTTCCTATTTCCTATTTTCTACTCTATAACTCTTTTATTCTTTCCCATCCCTACCCGTTCCTAGATCCTTTTTTCCTTAATGTAATCTCTAACCAACCTCGCTGTGAGCTGGGGCACAGCTTGCCAGACTGGCTAATAAAACTTCCCCCACAGGGTTGGAGATTTCATTTCATTTCATTTTTTCCTACTGTCTTTCTTTATTCTTCTTCTTTAGTTTTAAATTATCCATAAATCCTATAAGCTTTTTTTTTTCATAACTAACTCTTCACTATCTTGATATAGGCTCTAATAACGCCACCGGCAATTCTTTGCTGTGAATAGGGGCATAGCTAGCCGGACTTGCAAATAAACTTCCCCCAACGTGCTGGTGTCGTTATTAGATTTCAATTGTAATTTCGCGTAGGCTTTTAAAATGTTTTCCTTATATCTATGTATTATATTATATATATATTTTTTTTTTGATTCGAGGCAGCACTGTTTTGCCTTCGTAAATAAATAAATAAATAAAATAAAATAAAATAAAAAAAATAATAATATATGTATGTATATATGTATAGTGAGCAGTCGTTTGGGTCCTTAATCTACCTTATCCCTACCAAGAGTTCTTGTTAGATTAAGGTGGAAATGATCTATATATCTGTTTCAAGTGTTAAGGTTGTTTCATTTTACTATGGATTAAGGCCCAAGCACACATCTACATATATGTGTACGAGTTGTCATATGTGTGTATGTGTAGGTACGTGCGTGCACAAATGCACATATGGAGAAAGGTAAACAAACGGACAGATATGGCACACGACGAAATTCAACAAGAAAGTTTTTACAGACACATGATTTTAACTAACAAAAACTTAACTAATAGATTTATTCTTTCTAATTCTAGGTCAGATCTTGGTGAATTTCGGGGTGGCTGTGTGTGTCCAGTGTGTGTTTCAGCCACGTTTGTGGGCCTCAGCTGCGCGCATCTCCGACGTTGTAGGTCAACGACCGGACTGCAGCCGTCTGTGCAGATCAGCTGTCGCAGGCCAGGGGCATATACACGGGCATATGCATTGTCATACAATATTGCCTTTTGCAGGGCTCACAGCGGGACAAGGCCGGATTATAGTTGGAGTCGAGTGTCGGAAATTCTGTCTACGTGTGGGCGCCTGTGCGTAGGTGCTTGATGCGCAGCTTGGCAGCGCTTGAAGGGACCGGAACGGACTCACTCGGTGTTTCGGTTCGCCGGTTGGCGGATGTCCGGATGTATGCTATTTCGCTGCTCTTCTTGGCAGCTTCAAGTACGTTGCGTTGGTAATTTTGTTGCAGGCGAGGTTATGTCGCCTTTTCTTTTGCTGCTACTTTTAATCTGACTTGACACTAACTCTTCACACACAGTCCATGTCCAAATTCTGACTGACTGCCTCGTGTTCTAGTCATTCCTTTCTCTCCCTAATTATATCCTCATATTCACCTTAATCCTAGCCTATTCCAATTTTTCTGAAAACTGCAGTGCTTCCCTTGCCACACCCCCGCTGCTGCACTTTCTATTTCACCCGTTCGCCTATAGATGGCTTTGCTTTTCTTCCTCCTTTGCCTAACTATCGTGTGCATCTATCGATACCAGTTAGCCGCACATAACATTCTGCTAAACAACGCCGCTTATGAACGGCAGCAACAGATCCTAAAACAACTATGCATAACTATAGCAAAACCACACCGGCCATGAAGCTAGAGGTCATCGAATGTTTTGCATACAACGAACAGCATCTGAACTAGGCGATCAGCGAAAACAGTAGCAAGAAAGTACAAAACAAAGGGAAACGCCCACGAGTTGTGTCGATCGAGTTGTGCAACTCGCTGCTCGTAAAAAAAGGTTTTGATACAGAATGTTGTTGGCACAACTTTGACGCGACCGTACCAAACACATTGCAATCGGTTGCCACAACTGAAAAACTCACTTAAGTTGGCCAACTAGTTGCCTTGTGTATGGGTCCCATTAATATTTAATTATTTCAAATTCTTATGATCTAAGAGATTTTATTGAAAGTACATTTCTATACATACATGTATATACATACATATGTATAATATATATATACATGTATATCCATCTTCAGAAACTATAAAATGGAGCGTTTTCGTCTATTAGAAGAAGACATTTTCACAATCAATGCAATCAGTGCAATTAAAAACAAACTCGAATGACTAGAATGAACGACAATCAGGGACTTAGTTCAGTCGTTCAGATTGAAGAACTATGTCTGAGCGATTCGGTACAATGTGCGTGGCATATGATTTTCTTTCAGAAGATAAACAAACTGAGCTTGGTTCCATGACCAATGTCAACAATTGCGTTTGGCTAGTATTTTTATATAAAATTGCAATTGTATTTGAAATGCATATGGTGCATGTAAAAACTCTTAAGTTAATATCGCGAGTTTAAATCATCGTCCAAATGTGGACTTATAGCCTCTTTCCACTACATCATATTTCCACATTTTTCGTCATCTTTTTGATTTTGGAAAAATGTTTCATTTTTCCTGTAGAAAATACCATAATGGAAAAAATGACAAATCCGTCATATTTACTCCCTGTACCCATAAAATGGGTAAAAAGGGGGTATTGGATTTGTGCAAAAGTATGTAACAGGCAGAAGGAGACATCTCCGACCCTATAAAGTATATATATTCTTGATCAGTATCAAAAGAGATTTCGATTTGGCCATGTCCGTCTGTCTGTCCGTCTGTCCGTCTGTCCGTCTGTCCGTCTGTCTGTCCGTATGTATGAACGCAAGGATCTCAGCAACTATAAGAGCTAGAGACACCAAATTTGGAATGTAGGTTCGTGTATAGCGGGAGCAGGTCAAGTTTATTTTAGATTTGAGATATCTCCCCCCGTTCCCCCGCTATTCGATAAAAACCGTTTTACAGTTACAATTTTCAAGATATAGCTTTAAGATTTGGCATGTCCAATACTTTAGTCCCTCTTAATCTACTGTCCAAATTTCAAGTCGATCGGATAATAAACACCTAAGTTATTCACGAAAGAAGATTCAGTGCTACAGCAAGGGGAAGAAGAAGCACAGTCACAACTTAAAATGCCTGGCTTGCGCTGTGGCTCGTGCGTGTGCGTATCTGTGTATGTATGTGTAAGTTAACGAAGATGCGATCGGAAATTTTTGACCTGGGTACAGGGAGTTTCGTAGTCGGGTATACTCGACTATAGCATTCTTACTTGTTTTAATATGATGGCATTCGTTCCGGCATTTTTTTTTAGTATTTTCTTATCGAACTCACGATGTTAATCGATTAACTGGTGCAAAGGTAAACAAGGACGAGTTGTGCGCAAAAATTAATTTTTAAGATAAATAGTAAAAGGCTAAGATTAAGATATAAATGTTCCTCGATTTTGTAAGGATGAGGTTAAAAGGGAAGGTTTGTCCGGAGGTGCACCCTCGAAATGGCAACATTTTGACAAGGTCCACAGTAACACGGTAACATATGTACTTTTAGTACATACAATGTATCAATATGAATACTTACCTCGCAGCTCATGCTGGACGACGAATCTCTCATCAGAGTGTGAGAACTCAGAAACCCCATGAGAGGATAAAACCAAAGCTTCGGCACAAAAGTACAAAACCAAAGGGAAACACCCACGAGTTGTGTCGATCGAGTTGTGCGTTGACCAAATACACCACAACCAGTTGCTGCAACTCGCAAAAAGTCTTGATACAGAATGTAGTTGGCACAACATTGTCGTAGCCGTACCAAACACATTGCAATCGGTTGCCGCAAGCGAAAAACTCTTTCAAGTTGGGCAAATGAATTGCCCTGTGTATGGGTCCCATAAGAGATTATCTATGTTGCAAATTGTTTTGTCATGTGACTTACAAGATTTCTTAATTGCGAATAGTTCCTTATTACATTCTAGCAGCTGTTCATATTCTATATTATTTATTGTTTGTCCCTTTCGAAAGAAAGGAATGGTTATAAAGGAGATGAGGTGAGTATTTTTAAAGAATTGTTGTGTTGTATTACTATTTTCTCGGATTGGGTTTTTACTGTGGAGTTCCTATCTTCATCCACTATCTCCTTTTTAGATATAAACTAGATAGACGTAACTTTAGTTCCCAATCTTTTATTGGTTTTTACGAAAATTGTATCGCCGTGTACTTTACTGGTTATTTCCTACCCTTATTGTCATAATTCAAGTCAACTGTCTGCTTTCCGGTATTTTTAGTCTAGCTTCCTCTCATTTTTCCTTTATCAATGACAATTTTTTAGGCCATTTCTTGTTGACGAATATGGTGCGGTTGTGTGTACTGAAATAGCTAGCTGGTCTTCAAGTAGGAACCTGATAGACGCTGAATTTAAGGCCCAGTCATTATCCATCACCACCCACTTAGGCATTCCAAACGGTATGAGCATTTCCCGTATGGGCTCTGAAGCCCTGGACTTCAAAATTTTAACCTGTGCGTATTTTAAAAATTTGTCGATTCCGGTTAAGACATCGATATAAATATCGACAGGTATTATTTGACCTGGGTATTCTGGTATAGGGGAAGCTTGGATTTCGCCCTTTGGAGAATGTCCGTCGTACTTGGACTCTTTGCATGTTACACAACCATTTACTATGGCCTGAGTTTTTTTTTATGCTTGTGGAAAAAAATTACTTGGAAGTATTTGCGCTTGGTTTTCTTTTGCATTCCTATGTGCCCTCTTATGTTCCAGTGCTATTATCTCGTTTTGCTAGCCTTCCGACGTCACATCATCTACTTGTTTTTGAGCAAATCTTATTTTATACGAACTAAAATGGTTCGGAAAAATGTTGTGAATCTTCCCCATAATTTGTTCTGACGTGCATATTCCGTTTAGGAGTTTTGGGTCAAGCCGCTGCTTGAGAATTTTCATTAATTAATTTTCTGTGAAGTTGGTTCTTTTAACAAAATGTTTGTGGTACGCAGGGAATGGAATTTCGAATTTGGTGGAGTCGGATTCATCTGTTAACAAAAACAGTTGGTTCTTAAAAATATTAATTGGAGCTTCAACAGAATATATGAGGTTATGAAATTAACTTTCGTCACAATGAACTGTCGCTGATGAGCTAAGAGTGTTTATTTCCGGTTTCGGAGGAGACCTGGACAACGCGTCAGCCACCACGTTGGCATTAGAGCATAGCCTGTGAAGCTATGAGAAACACTAGGTAGGGAAAGCTGTACATTAACCTTGTGTGAATTAATTTTAAACTTCTCTACGAAAGTTGGCGTATGACCCTTCTATGTACTTCGGCGCGTTAGGCCTCAATTCAAAAAAAAAAAAACTGCGCAAAGATGTTGACAATACTGTTGTGGTAGACACCAGTCTCATTTTTTATGTATATCTATATTACAATAAATTAACTATCTCAATCTAAGTACGCTAAGTAACATCAAAAAAAATAATGGCCATCAGTTTGGCAGTAAAATTAAATTCATTAAAAACTACTAAATATGAAAACCGACAAAAAAAAATATTTCTATATATATACATAAAAGATTTCGTGCTGACTGACTAGCTGACTGACTGACTGACTGACTGACTGACTGATTGACTGATTGGCAATCATCGCACAGCCCAAACCGTAAGATCTAGGATGCTGAAATTTTCACAGTAGGTTCCATCTATGATGAAAATGCACACTAAGACGGGATTTACGAAAATTCCACCCACAAGCGTGGAAAATCGCGGAAAACTGTTGTATGAAACTTTTTTGTTTACCATCCAATCGTCTTCAAACTCATTTTCAAAGATCTACACAAAAATTAATTTGACACATATTTTATCAATTTTGGAAAATCCACCCCCATGGTCGGAAAATGGGTTGTATAGGCAAAAGTCTAATTTTAGTCCGATTACCTTCCAATTCATTTTCAAAGCTCTTTACGGATATGATTAAATCATATAGTTACGGATCAACCGCATGCCTTCTGCAGCTGAACTTAATATCAACAAACAATTGTTTAAACAAACACTGATCAACGGCAATAGGTCAGTAGAATACCAAACTGTAGACAATCGCAATCGCTGACCCATTGTAAAGAGTCACGTACTCCAACTATTCTAAGCTTTAAATACTAACATAACATTTTGTACGGCAGTCTTAATCAAACTACTCATCGAAATAAACGAAAATCACGAAAATATTATTCGTTCTTTTCTTATTTTTCCACAACGGAAGGATAAGAATGTAATTGTCGCAACCGATGGGATCGTCTAAATGTGTGAAATTAAGTAATCAACATAAACGGATACAATTTACAATTGAAAGAGAGAAAAACAAGAAAATTGCTTATTTGGACACAGAACTGGAAAAGAAACAAGGAAAGATAATATTTAAATGGTATACAAAGAAATTGCATCCGGACGAATTATAAATTTCAACTCCAACCAACCAATAAGCCAAAAAGTGAACACTGCAAAGAACATTATACAAAACGCTCATCACACACAATGGGGAAGTACAAACACCAACGAGCGGGGTGAGTTACTCTTTGACTTTCTTCTAAGCACCAATTTAAAAAAATGCAATAGAGATAACGACCCCACCTTTATCATTGAAAATAGAAGTGCGGTCTTGGATATTACCCTTATCGCAGACTGTATTTCCCAGCGGGTAGCGTCTGGAGAGTTCTACCATAATACTCCTTCTCAGACCATCGCTACATTGAATTTAAAATGGACGAATCTCGTCCATCACACAACCCGCCCCTAACTCCGGAAAATGCCGTAGAGGTGGTCTCCCTAGTCAATACCCTAACAAAGGTTTGTAACGACGCCATAGACAAATGTTGCCCTAAAATAACCCCCAAAGAAGCTTTCAGGCCATCATGGTGGTCCCCAGATCTCGAAACATTTAAAATTAAGTGCAGAAGAACTTTTAATCATGCCAAAATTACGACGCTTGACACTACATGGGCGCAGTACAAGACTGAGCTAAACAGCTACAAAAAAGCTTTAAGAAAGGCAAAGCGGGCCTCGTGGGCCAATTTCTGCAGTAATATTAAATCTACCTCTGACGCATCGCGTCTGAGGAAGATTCTAGCCTACTCACCAACCCCCCCAGGACAGAAACCAGTTCGCCAACACTCGAACTTCTGCTAGATACCAACTTTCCGGGGTGCTCTCAAGCACCACGACCAGCGACTCAGACCTCTCGACTAAGGGCTAACGAAATAATAACCGATTACAAGATTAGGTGGGCAATCAGTACCTTCAAGCCTTTTAAATCACCGGGCCCAGACAACATATACCCGGCTCAACTCCAACACAGCTATATCAGAGCTATATCATAGCGTGGCTTCGTAACATCTTCACAGGCTGTCTTACGACGAACCATATTCCTCTAGCATGGAGGGAAATGAAGGCAGTCTTCATACCCAAGGCAGGAAAACCTTCCCACGTTAAACCGAACGATTTCAGACCAATAAGTCTCTCCTCCTTTCTCTTAAAAACCCTCGAAAAGATTTAGAAACTAAATTAACCCGTCTCTACTTTCGCGTACACAGCACGCATATACCAAAGGCATGTCCACTGAGACAGCTCTGCACTCCCTAGTCTCTCGAATTGAGAGATCGCTTAGTGTTAAAGAATACAGCTTGGTGACCTTCTTAGACATAGATGGAGCTTTTAACAACGTTCTTCCAGAAGCTATCACCTCCGCAATGACGAGTCTGGGGGTTGAGGACCCCCTGGTGGAGCTCATAGGTCTGTTGCTCACCAGCAGGACAGTGAGCTGTTGCTTAGGAGAGTCCTCGATCAGCAGGTGCGTCAGTAGAGGCACTCCTCAGGTAGGTGTCTTATCTCCACTTCTATGGGTACTGGTGATAAACCAACTGCTATGTACACTGGAGGAGGAGGGGCACGTGGTGATAGCCATCCATGGTGGATGTTGCCATCCGACGCTGAATTTAAGGCCCAGTCATTATCCATCACCACCCACTTAGGCATTCCAAACGGTATAAGCATTTCCCGTATGGGCTCTGAAGCCCTGGACTTCAAAATTTTAACCTGTGCGTATTTTAAAAATTTGTCGATTCCGGTTAAGACATCGATATAAATATCGACAGGTATTATTTGACCTGGGTATTCTGGTATAGGGGAAGCTTGGATTTCGCCCTTTGGAGGATGTCTGTCGTACTTGGACTCTTTGCATGTTACACAACCATTTACTATGGCCTGAGTTTTTTTTAATGCTTGTGGAAAAAAATTACTTGGAAGTATTTGCGCTTTGTTTTCTTTTGCATTCCTATGTGCCCTCTTATGTTCCAGTGCTATTATCTCGTTTTGCTAGCCTTCCGACGTCACATCATCTACTTGTTTTTGAGCAAATCTTATTTTATACGAACTAAAATGGTTCGGAAAAATGTTGTGAATCTTCCCCATAATTTGTTCTGACGTGCATATTCCGTTTAGGAGTTTTGGGTCAAGCCGTTGCTTGAGAATTTTCATTAATTAATTTTCTGTGAAGTTGGTTCTATTAACAAAATGTCTGTGGTACGCAGGGAATGGAATTTCGAATTTGGTCGAGTCGGATTCATCTGTTAACAAAAACAGTTGGTTCTTAAAAATATTAATTGGAGCTTCTACAGAATATATGAGGTTATGAAATGAACTTTCGTCACAATGAACTGTCGCTGATGAGCTAAGAGTGTTTATTTCCGGTTTCGGAGGAGCCCTGGACAACGCGTCAGCCACCACGTTGGCATTAGAGCATAGCCTGTGAAGCTATGAGAAACACTAGGTAGGGAAAGCTGTACATTAACCTTGTGTGAATTAATTTTAAACTTCTCTACGAAAGTTGGCGTATGACCCTTCTATGTACTTCGGCGCGTTAGGCCTCAATTCAAAAAAAAAAAAACTGCGCAAAGATGTTGACAATACTGTTGTGGTAGACACCAGTCTCATTTTTTTTTATGTATATCTATATTACAATAAATTAACTATCTCAATCCAAGTACGCTAAGTAACATCAAAAAAAATAATGGCCATCAGTTTGGCAGTAAAATTAAATTCATTAAAAACTACTAAATATGAAAAACAAAAAAAAAAAATGAAAAAAATATATACATAAAAGATGTCGTGCTGACTGACTGACTGACTGACTGACTAATTGACTGATTGGCAATCATCGCACAGCCCAAACCGTAAGATCTAGGATGCTGAAATTTTCACAGTAGGTTCCATCTATGATGAAAATGCACACTAAGACGGGATTTTCGAAAATTCCACCCACAAGCGTGGAAAATCGCGGAAAACTGTTGTATGAAACTTTTTTGTTTACCATCCAATCGGCTTCAAACTCATTTTCAAAGATCTACACAAAAATTAATTTGACACATATTTTATCAATTTTGGAAAATCCACCCCCATGGTCGGAAAATGGGTTGTATAGGCAAAAGTCTAATTTTAGTCCGATTACCTTCAAATTCATTTTCAAAGCTCTTTACGGATATGATTAAATCATATAGTTACGGATCAACCGCATGCCTTCTGCAGCTGAACTTAATATCAACAAACAATTGTTTAAACAAACACTGATCAACGGCAATAGGTCAGTAGAATACCAAACTGTAGACAATCGCAATCGCTGACCCATTGTAAAGAGTCACGTACTCCAACTATTCTAAGCTTTAAATACTAACATAACATTTTGTACGGCAGTCTTAATCAAACTACTCATCGAAATAAACGAAAATTACGAAAATATTATTCGTTCTTTTCTTATTTTTCCACAACGGAAGGATAAGAATGTAATTGTCGCAACCGATGGGATCGTCTAAATGTGTGAAATTAAAAAATTAATGTTCGTGAGTGATATGATCAATTAATGAAATTCTTAGCCTTTCTGATCAACAAGTGTAATAGTGCACAATATCGCTAACCAAATGGAATGTGTTTTATTTTCAATTAACGATCTGCAAAAGAACTTGATGTGTCAACAAAAAATTCAATTAACGTATAAATCCAATTCGGTCGTTGTAATAAAAATATAATTTTGTGACTATAGATCAAAAATAAAATAAAACTCATCCGAATTCAATTTTGAGAAAAACAAAAACCAACAAGTGTCACTCATTTAGTATTGATCTTTCATCAATCGAGGGTATTTGGTAGTGTACGCTATTACACTACATAAGCGGTAAAATACGTCTGGGCGTTCCAAATCAGTTGTGATCTCGGCAACCCGTATTTTACTGGGAACTTTTGCATTGCCTTATGCAAAAAAAAAAAAAAACTGAAAGTGCGAAAATATGTATATTTTCAAAAACGAAATTTAACAAGCAAAAATAAAAAGTTGTAGTGAAAAAAAAAACAAATAGACATTTTATGAATAAAAACAATAAACTTTAAAACAAGTATAAACGTCACTCTAACTTCTCAAAATACAAAAACAAGAATATACAAAAATGGATCCACCACAAGAACTTATGTCGGTGCACACCCATTGTTTGTCCAAAGATTAAAAATGTATCTAAAGATATTTCGTGTTTGAATATCAGCACACAGACTGAATTCGGATTTTGTCGCCGTAACTAGCACTTGAAGTAGTTAGGCAGCGGAGATAGTTCCCTAGAGTCAACAAAAGTATTACCACTGGTGGGGTTCAGTATGAGACTGTTTTTTATTCGAACAAGCAGGGTTTATATGAGTTGGCCATAGCCCAAAGCAGAGTGACCCTTTCCAGTGGCATCTCCTCATATGTCAGCAAGTGACAATTGTTATAATTAGGCCTGGTACTAAAATGAACCGCGTGGGTTGTACAAAGAGTTTATTCTTTTATTTCAATTATTCAAAATATTAAAATTTACTTAATGAGTAAGTTACGCCTTAACTTTCTCTCGGCCGTTGAATAGTTATTCAACCATCAGCTATGTCGAATGTAAAACGGCGTGGTGTAGGTTCTGGCTGTGCTTCACATATTTCTTCTGGAGGTGTGGCTGGTGGTGCGTTCTTCCATAATGCAAGTCGTTTTCGCGTGATGACTACAATCACTAGTAGTATGGAAACTAGCAATGCAACATACGCAGCTATATGATGATGCTGAATAGTGTCAAGATGTTCTGACAGTATGGCATGCTTATTTCGTTCTAGTTGTTGCTGAAGTGCGTCCAGATCGTTGATGTCTAAATCCATGGGTGCTGTGGTTCCGGGGACTGTTTCCAGTGATATAGAGGAATTTACTGGTTGGCTGATGTAGCGTACATGTCTTTTGCTGACCTTGCTGATTGTTGTATCAAAGGTGCTGATACGTGCAGTCAATCTACTGGAAAGTGTCAGTAGTAGTGATGTAAATTTGGGTCGAAACATCGATGTCGATGTTCATCGATGTTTACAAATGAGAAATCGATGTTGTGTTAAACATCGGGCAGAAACTTCGATGCATCGATGATGTCCGATGTTTTCAAACCATTCCGTTTATTTAAACCTATTTTAATTTAGAGTTTTATTATTAAAATTTAATAAAATAATAAAAATATTGTTTTCATGCCATGAACTTTATTAACAATGTTTACAAAATAAAATGAAAACAATAAATGCTTTCTTAGCAGTCTTATTCATTTAAGTATTTCATTCATTTGAGTATTTTTAATAAACAATGTTAAAAAAAAAAAAATTATAATAATAAATGGTTTCATCAGTCTTCTTCATTTCATTTTTGATCACTATATTTGATTACAAATGTTTAATTAAAAAAATTTATGTAACAATAAATGCTTCCGTAGCAGTCTTTTTGTTAATGTTATGCTTTCGAAACAGTCTTAATCATTAAAATTAGAAAAAGTATTTTTTGTTAATACTTTGCAAAAATAAAATACGACTTAGTCGATCTGGTCTTAGCCTGTTTCTTTTTTGGCTTAAAATATTTGATGCCGCTGAAAAAACCCGTTCGGAGGGAACTGATGATCCCACTACCGGTAAAAATTGCAGCGCTATTTTATACAAATTGGGATATGTGTTTTGCATACCTTCCCATACTTGTATCGAGTTGCTTTCAAATGATGCTAATGGCATTCGCAGGTACGCGCTCATCTCAACATCAATATCACCATTTCGCTTATGAGACTGTGCCAATATGTGATGGTGGTCCCAGAAAGAATTAGATTTAGTTGTTGTTGACAGGTTTTCATTAATATTGTTGTCGTTGGCCACCGGCTTCAGCATAGACTTGATTTTTACAATTGAGTTTGAGCATGCCTGAAGGTCTTTAAAATGCAATTTATTAAACCTTGGATCCAGCACTGTGGCCATTGCCAGAATTGAGACCTAAAACAGTACATTTAAAATAAAATATATTAAGAAATTATAAATAAATGATGATATTACCTGCTCAATTGAACCCATACGCTTATCAATTTCTAATATTATGAAGTCCTTAATGTCTCTGATTAAAAAAAGTTACAATTCCCTTGATTTTTGCAATGCATCCATTTTTTGAGTCCCTTTGGATAGCAGAACGTGCAATTAGATTTAAAGTATGTGCAAAACACGGTATGTGCTTTTTCCGCCCGAAACTTAGGTCACCGGCCTTGACGACATTTGCTCCATTGTCTGTTACAACGGCTGTCACTAACTGCTTTTCAATGTGCCAATCTGTGCAACAACTGTCTAGCATTTTGCTAAGGTACACTGATGTGTGACGCTCGCTTAGCTCCAAGACTCCGATGGTCAAGGAAACCATTTCATGCTCAAGCAGAAAATGAGCAGTAATGCCCAAGTAACTCCGCATTGACATCTGGTCGCTCCATACATCCGTTGTGAGTGTCAGCGTTTTCTCTTTTAGCAATTTCTGCAATTTTTCCCTCATTTGCTCGTGTTTTTCATCTACCCATTTTGTTATCATATACCGCGAGGGTATTTTGTAGCGCGGTGCAACGGTATTCATTAAATGCACAAAGCCTGGATTTTCTACGATGGAAAATGGTTGCACATCTTTGGCGATCATATGTACAAGGGCTTCGCTGATTTGCTTTGCTTTTGAGCCTTCGGTTCCAAACTCCGTTATATTTTGCAAGCTATTAATTATCGATGCGATGCTATTTGATGGTTCTTGCTCGGAATTAGCTACCACTGCGACATTATCCTTATTAATTTTATGAAAAGCTCGTAGGTGGTCCTTCATGTTAGTCGTGTTTCCCGCCGTCCTAATGGTTTTACCACAAATGTTGCATTTTGCGCTGTGTGCATCAATTTTGTTGAAATGCTTCCAGCAAAAGCTTGTCTTTGTCGTTATTCTGGAATAAATACATTTGTAATTTGTAACAATAACAAAAGCAAACAATATTTTTGCCCATTTTGACTCCCTGTACCCATAAAATGGGTTAAATTGGGAATTTGGTATGTATGTATAATACTTTTGTCACTCGTAATCTACTGTCCAAAACATAAGTTGATCGGATAATAAACACGGAAGTTATTCACAAAAGAAGATTCAGTGCTGCAGAGAGGGCGGAAGGAGCACAGTCACCACTTAAAATGCCGCGCTTACGCAGTGGCTCGTGTATGTGCGGCTTTGTATATGTGTGCGTGTATGTGCAAGTGGGCGAAGATGTGATTGGAAGTCTTAGACCTGGGTATAGAGACTTTTGTAGTCAGGTATACTCGACTAGAGCATTGCTTACTTGTTAATTTATATACTTACTTTGGCATTGCAAGCACACTGTATTTCAAACACAAAAATCAAACAGTGCGGCACTGAAACAAATATTGTGAAATTAAACGACCGATTTTGTATCAAACATCGATGCAACGCTTAACATCGATATCAACCAAGACATCGAAAAACATCGCAAAACATCGCCCAAAAATAATCGATGCTCGATGAATCGATGTTTTTTTTACATCACTACCACGGATCGCTGCTGACAGGGTCTGTGGCTTGAGAACTTCCAAATACACCCTATTTCACAGTACCGGTAAGGGTAAAATAAGAACCTGCTTATCATCAAAAAACGTTGCAATGCTTTTCTACTCTCCCAGTTCAGTGATGGAGACTCACGGTAGCCAGCCTTGAACTGGGGGCAAAATCTTACAGGCTGGCCTCCTTTTACCTCCCTCACGACACCGAGGGATGCATTCCGTCAACCACTTTCCGTGACCTGGTCTTACAAAGCGCGGGCACGAAGACGAATTTGATCATGGGAGGAGATGCGAACGCTCATCACACACAATGGGCAAGTACAAACACCAACGAGCGGGGTGAGTTACTCTTTGACTTTCTTCTAAGCACCAATTTAAAAAAATGCAATAGAGATAACGACCCCACCTTTATCATTGAAAATAGAAGTGCGGTCTTGGATATTACCCTTATCGCAGACTGTATTTCCCAGCGGGTAGCGTCTGGAGAGTTCTACCATAATACTCCTTCTCAGACCATCGCTACATTGAATTTAAAATGGACGAATCTCGTCCATCACACAACCCGCCCCTAACTCCGGAAAATGCCGTAGAGGTGGACTCCCTAGTCAATACCCTAACAAAGGTTTGTAACGACGCCATAGACAAATCTTGCCCTAAAATAACCCCCAAAGAAGCTTTCAGGC
This sequence comes from Hirtodrosophila confusa, assembly GCA_035043065.1. Lineage (NCBI taxonomy): Eukaryota > Metazoa > Arthropoda > Insecta > Diptera > Drosophilidae > Hirtodrosophila > Hirtodrosophila confusa. Next base: position 431,719 of record JAWNNI010000189.1, read on the forward strand.
CATCATGGTGGTCCCCAGATCTCAAAACATTTAAAATTAAGTGCAGAAGAACTTTTAATCATGCCAAAATTACGACGCTTGACACTACATGGGCGCAGTACAAGACTGAGCTAAACAGCTACAAAAAAGCTTTAAGAAAGGCAAAGCGGGCCTCGTGGGCCAATTTCTGCAGTAATATTAAATCTACCTCTGACGCATCGCGTCTGAGGAAGATTCTAGCCTACTCACCAACCCCCCCAGGACAGAAACCAGTTCGCCAACACTCGAACTTCTGCTAGATACCCACTTTCCGGGGTGCTCTCAAGCACCACGACCAGCGACTCAGACCACTCGACTAAGGGCTAACGAAATAATAACCGATTACAAGATTAGGTGGGCAATCAGTACCTTCAAGCCTTTTAAATCACCGGGCCCAGACAACATATACCCGGCTCAACTCCAACACAGCTATATCAGAGCTATATCATAGCGTGGCTTCGTAACATCTTCACAGGCTGTCTTACGACGAACCATATTCCTCTAGCATGGAGGGAAACGAAGGCAGTCTTCATACCCAAGGCAGGAAAACCTTCCCACGTTAAACCGAACGATTTCAGACCAATCAGTCTCTCCTCCTTTCTCTTAAAAACCCTCGAAAAGATTTTAGATGCCCATTTTAGAAACTGTATTAACCCGTCTCTACTTTCGCGTACACAGCACGCATATACCAAAGGCATGTCCACTGAGACAGCTCTGCACTCCCTAGTCTCTCGAATTGAGAGATCGCTTAGTGTTAAAGAATACAGCTTGGTGACCTTCTTAGACATAGAGGGAGCTTTTAACAACGTTCTTCCAGAAGCTATCACCTCCGCAATGACGAGTCTGGGGGTTGAGGACCCCCTGGTGGAGCTCATAGGTCTGTTGCTCACCAGCAGGACAGTGAGCTGTTGCTTAGGAGAGTCCTCGATCAGCAGGTGCGTCAGTAGAGGCACTCCTCAGGGAGGTGTCTCATCTCCACTTCTATGGGTACTGGTGATAAACCAACTGCTATGTACACTGGAGGAGGAGGGGCACGTGGTGATAGCCATCCATGGTGGACGTTGCCATCCTAACCCAGGGTAAGTTTCCGCAAACCCTCTGTGATAAAATGCAATTAGCACTCATCACGTTAGTAAAATGGACCAAAACCTGTGGACCAGGAGTGAATCCAAGCAAGACTCAGCTCGTTCTTTTCGCTATGAAATATAAGCCCACACCACACCAACCGAAGCGCTGAACATCATACTTCACCTTATACCGTTGGACCTACTGTCCAGTGAATTAGCTAGAAACTCATCCATTAGGCTCAGGGAAGCCAACAACTGGACGACGGGCAACACGAGGCACACCGTAGTTCTCAAGTCCATACCTCGGATCGCCCCCATAACAGACTACTGCATACCAAAATAGACTATCAAAAAGTTATATAGAGTTTGCATAAATAGTCGATCAGACTGGGAAAAGCCGTTTCAACACGTACCAGGTTCGACCAGAGTCTTCACCGATGGGTCGAAGTTGGACGAACGTGTGGGCGGTGGTGTATATTCCCCCGATTTAGGAATCAGAACCAGTTTCCGTCTTCCAGACCACTGTAGCGTGTATCAGGCAGAGATGAGGGCCATCCAGGAAGCCACCCTCTGCCTGCGCATGCATAACATCAGTGCAGAGAATACATACATCTGCTCAGACAGCCAACCCGCCTTGAAGGCGCTTGACTCATGCATTAACAATGCAGCCTCACTCACTGAGTGTCGCCAGTTTCTAAACGAGATAGCCCAACAGCTCAGTATTACCCTCGTATGGGTGATTGGACACCGTAATATTGAAGGAAACGAAATAGCAGACGAACTGGCCAGACAAGGCACCAACGATAGACTGCTCGCTGAAAGGATCAACATGAGCATGCCTCTGTCCACTCTTAGACTGCATAGTAAGGCGTCAAATGCTGAACGCTGGAGAAATCTCACTACATGCACGATCTCCAAAATCACTTGGCCCACCGTTGACCCAAAGCGCACATCTGCTTTGATTAAACATTCATTCCTTGCTTCGCTTTCGCAAACGGACGTGTTTTTTTCTTGCGCCTCGCAATTAATTATTCTTTCCCCGTTCTTAGCAATTATTGAATTACAATTTTCATATTGTGATGTGTTATATTCGTGTTTAAACACCTGTGTTGAACTATAATTATAATTCTTTGTGCTCTATTTGTGTGTTTAAAATATTTTGTGCCTAAACACAACAAATTGCAGCCTAGCATTCTGTTTGATTTTGCAGTTGCATTGCTGTCTGCATATATTTTGTTTTTGTGCTTACTCACTTCGCTCTGTTTTTATCTCTCTCCCGCGCTTGCATTAGTTGTGTTGTTGGTGTTGGTCGCGGTATTTTCTGTTAGCATTCCGTTTGTGAATTTCGGTCGTCGCGCCCGCGCTTTGTGTTGTTATTGCGTTTGTAAGTACAAATCAGCGGTAGTTGTTTAACCCTAGGGTGCCTTCTGTTCCTTATACAACTTTTTTTTGTTCAGTGCTTTATATTTTATTTTTTTAATCTTTTTTATATTATCTTTTCTTAAATTTTAACTCCTTTTTGCAAGTATGTTTGTCTGTTATAATAATAATTGCCAGGTTAGAGCAAACTCTAAGATAGTCTTTGTTTGCTGCTTGCTGTGTGATAATGTGTCACACGAAAAATGTGCTGGCCTAAATGGCAAAATTGTGGACCAGATTGAGTCAAAATCTGGCCTCAAGTGGACATGTGTATCCTGTAGGGATGTTGAAAGGGACATCATGGGTTTTATGAGGCAGACTAGAAAAGGCTTTTGTGACATATTCGGGCGGTTTAAAAAACTGTTCGATGGTTTTTCCGACTTGGAGAACGAATTCAAAAGTATGAAACTTTTGAATGAGTCTCCAAAACGGAAGAAGGCTAATTTTAGGCAGTCTATTGGCCCCAATGAACTGCAGCTCCCTACACATGCTTCCACTACATCCGTAACTACTAATCAGTTAGAATTGATAAATTTATCGTCCCCCCTCCTCATAATTCAATAATCAGAAGTGACGAGAATAGCATCGTACCCATGGATGTTGTTCCTTCTGACCCCGTAGAGCATACTGATTCGCTGGCTATTAACACTGTTGATCCAGATCAACAGACTAGTGATAATATACCGGTCGAATCAACTGGTCTAGCAACCAATGCTGTGGCTCCAGCGGATGCAACTGCTTTGGTTGCTAAGAAGACCCTTATAGGAATTCCACCACGGAAACAAATCTTTGTTTCCAGGCTTGCCCCTGATACTACATATGATGATGTGAAGGGGTTTATACAGGCTAAATCTAAAGCACACATTACGGTGGAAAAGTTCAAATTTACGTATTCTCGGGAAATTTCGTCATTTAAAATAAGTGTTCCGGCTGAATATTTCAACAATATTTGTTGCAAAGAATTCTGACCCGACCACTTAGTTATTAAAGAATATACCGTAAAAAAGAAAAATCGGCCTCCGATTTCACTTCCTTCTTCCGGTGGTAGTTCTAACCCACCTATTGTAATATCTGATAGTTCAAAAAACTAACATCCTCCCTCTCACTTGGCTATCAGAATGTAAGAGGTCTTTGTAGTAAACTTAGTAATCTTTATCTAAATAGCCTAACTTTTCCTTTCCATGTCGTTGCCTTTTCTGAAACATGGCTAAGGCCCGACATCCTTAATTCTGAAATCCTGTCTAACAAATTCTCCATTTATAGAAAAGATCGCACCCCTCGTCGTGGCGGTGGTGTTCTTATTGCTGTTGACGCTGATTTATCATCGGAGCTTGTAATAATCGATAATTGTATAGATATTGAATTTGTTGCTGTAAAATTGTGTATGTCCAGTATTTGCTTTTATATTACTTGTTCTTATATTCCACCTTCTTCCGATATTTCTATATATTCTTTGCATGCTTCTGCTATACAATCTGTCTCATCTATGGTTTCTGATCGTGATTTTCTTGTAGTTCTTGGTGACTTTAATATCGCCGGAACAACCTGGACTTCAAGTCCCGATTCTAGCGTGTTGACTCCCACATCTCAGCACGATTTTATTGAAAGTTTATTTGGGATGTCATTGTGTCAAATCAATGATATCCCAAATTCTTCACATAAAATGCTTGATCTTGTTTTTGTCTTGGATTCCTCATTCTATTCTGTCTCCCGTACTGAACCTATATCCACTCCTGAAGATCCCTATCACCCAACTTTGGAGGTGTTGATTGACTTACCAGCCAGTGTGCCAAGCCCTGGTAGAGAACCGGCTGAGCGAGTTCGACAATTTGGAAAACCGATTTTACTAAACTTGCTCAGGTCCTATCCCAGACTGACTGGTCTCAGCTGTACATGTGTAGAGACATGGATTGTGCAATCAATTACTTTTATTCTACCTTAAATTCATTATTTGATTGTTGTGTCCCGTTTTGTAACCCTCGTAGGTCTAACAAACCTGTGTGGTTTACACGTGAATTGATAAACTTAAAAAATAGAAAGTCGAGATTATACAAAAAGTTCAAGGAATTTGGCTCTTCCTCGGATTTCTCTCGCTATTTGATTGCCCGATCTAACTTCTCTGCACTTAATTTATACTGTTATAACAACTACCTCGGGAGCTGTAGGTTACAGTTTCAGCGGGATCATAAAAGGTTTTATGACTTCGTTAATGCGAAGCGTGGGTCATCAACACTTCCATCAACTGTATTTTTCGAAAAAATAGACAGCTGACTCAGATCCGGCTATCGCCGATCTTTTTGCTGAATTTTTTCAAACGACTTATAGTTCACAACCTTATCAATTGGTTTCGCCTTATCCATATCATGTAAATAGATCCAATTACATTACATTACAGGCCCTTAATCACTGAAAGTTCGCTTCTACGTGATCTAAAAGCCATTAAGCCCGTATTTTACCTGATGGAGTACCAGGCTGCGTGCTCAAGTACTGTGCTGAAGGTATTTTTAAGCCATTATTTCTTCTTTTTAAACTGTCCGTGGAGTTGTGCTCTTTATTATTTGGAAAGAATCATTTATAATTCCACTCCATAAAAAGAAACAAGTCTAATGTTGAAAACTATAGAGGTATTTCTAAATTGTCTGCTATTCCTAAGATTTTTGAAAAATTAATAACTTCTCAACTTCAACATTTATGTAGATCTATAATTTCACCCTGTCAGCATGGGTTTGTGAAATATAGATCTACTACCACTAACCTATTGGAATTCACTTCTCTTGTATAAAGGGATTTCAAACCAAAATGCAAACAGATGTTATTTACACTGATTTCAGTAAGGCTTTTGATTCTGTCAATCATTCTCTTTTACTTCACAAACTTCATCTTCTGGGATTTCCAAATAACTTAATTCTTTGGACCTCCAATTATTTAACTCTTAGAGCCCAGAAAGTTTATTTTAAAGGCTTTGTCTCTAAGTCTGTTCAAATTACTTCCGGAGTACCACAAGGAAGTCATCTTGGCCCCTTATTATTTACTCTGTTCATAAATGACCTTCCTACTGTCGTAAATCAATCTCGGGTGCTGATGTATGCCGATGATGTTAAACTTTGTCTGTCATCTACTGATTTCTTATCTGATCAAAGGTTGCAAACTAACGTAATGTCCTTTTACAGGCGAATGCCTTTTTTTAACAGTTACTATTCTTAATGTTAAGCCGCTTGTTCGAAATGAGTCGGTTGATGATTTGGGTATCCTTTTAGATTTATTTATTTTTTTTTCTTTTTGCACTCCGGGGTCTCCTGGAATCACTTGCCTTCTTATCGTAGTAGAATTTTACTAATAAGTCTTCCTTCTCTTTCTGATCGTAGAACCGATGCTTGGTGTAATTTTCTTACACAAACTAATTAAAGGAGAAATTGATTCTTCTGAATTAATCAGCCAAATTAGTTTTGCAGTTCTGATCAGAAATTCTAGAAACTTTCTTCCTCTTAGTCTGCAAGCTTGATACTAACTATGCTATTCATTACCCTTTTCGTATCATATGTACTAATTATAACAATCTTGTGTTATTTGTTTGGGCCCTTTTGTGCGTCAATATTTGTGTTTCCTAATGCGAGTTTTAAGGCCGTTGTTGTTTATTTTAATAAATATGTATTACATTTATTTATTAAAATTCTTCTCCTACGCGTTTCGGCGTTTGTTACGCCTTCCTCAGGGAGTCTGGTTTTTACATGTATATAAAAAAAGACATTTACATACATATAACAATTTAACAAACATATTTAGTTCCATTACAATACATACATTAAAACTTATTGTAGTATTTCCTACAGTGTCGTCATTGTTCCTATGTCTAAATTGCACTTTTGTTTATCCATCGTCAACTTTTGTTTCTCGTCTTTGCGCGTCCAGTTTTGTTTGTCAACTGCTATTGCTGCCGCGTAAATAAAGTTTGTCTTTTCAATGTCTTCTTTGTGGTTTACTGTGTTCTCCCCTTGTTGTTGTATCCGTAGGCTCTCTAGCGTCAGTCTCGTTCGTTCTCTCCTCTCAATGTCTAATATTTGGTGTTGTCAAAATCAGCTGTGTGACCTGTTGTTGTAATATGTTGCGCAAGTGCTGTTGTCATTTTCCCTTATTCGCGTCTCCTTTATGTTCGGCAATTCTCGTGCCAAGCGCCCGCTTTGTTGTTCCTATGTATATCCCGTTGCATCTTTCGCCTTCTTTCCCGTTGCATTTGATTTCGTATATTACGTGTTGTTGTTTGTCTTTGGATATTTTGTCTTTTGTGTTCGTAAATAAACTTCTTGTATTTTGTGTGCTTTATATGCAAACATTAGGTGTTTGGAGTGTGCGTCGGGTATTATTTTTGTTATTGTTTGCCGGTTTGTTAAGTTATTTACATATGGTATACTAATATATTGTCTTTCTTCAATTTCTCTGTTTTTGGTTTTGTCACTGTTTTTATTTTGGTTTGTTGCGTCGGTTATTAAATTGTCAATAAGTTTTTCGGGAAAGCTATTTTTCAAAAGTAGTGTTTTTAATTTTATATATATGTCTGGACTGTGCGCTTCGTCACTTATCGCGTACGCTTTTTGTATAATGTTCTTTGCAGTGTTCACTTTTTGGCTTATTGGTTGGTTGGAGTTGAAATTTATAATTCGTCCGGATGCAATTTCTTTTGTATACCATGTAAATATTATCTTTCCTTGTTTCTTTTCCAGTTCTGTGTCCAAATAAGCAATTTTCTTGTTTTTCTCTCTTTCAATTGTAAATTGTATCCGTTTATGTTGATTATTTAATGTGTCCAAAATATTTTGTGCTTCCGTTTCTTTAATAATGCAAAATAAGTCATCAACATATTTGGATATATGTTTTATGTGGATGTTCTTCTTTTTGAGTTCGTCTGTGGCATTGTCAAGAATTTTGTCCTATGTTAGCTATTGTTGGTGATATAGGGTTGCCCATGGGCATGCCAAATATTTGGTTGTATATGACGTCGTTGTATGATAGATAGTTGTTGTCAATCAGTATAAAGTCAAGAATTTCCCTAAATTTCGGCTTAGGTGTACTTGTGTGTTGCGTTATATCAGTCCATCTTTCCATTATGTTTTGTATAGCTAGTTTTATTGGTATATTTGTAAATAATGAGACCACATCAAAAGACACGAGAATCTCATCTTCTTCTATTTTTGTGTTTTCTAATTGGTTTTTAAGTTGTATTGCACTTTGGATGTTATATCTTTCGGATGTTATATTTTTGAGTACTTCCCCTATATGTTTTGCTAGTTTGTAGCATGGCACGTTTGTGGAGGCTGATATTGGTCTAAGTGGGGTGTCATCCTTATGAATCTTTGGTAGTCCGTATATCCTTGGTGCGTGTCCTCCTGAACAGTATAGTTTTGATTTTAGTCGCCAGTCAATATGATTTTCTTTTTGTAGGTCGTTTATAATTGTATTGTTCTTCTTTATTAGTTGTTGTGTAGGATCTCTTCTCATTGTTCTGTAAGTTGTTTTGTCATTTAATAGTTTCATCATTTTGTCTTTATCATGTAATATGTAATGCTAGTTCTATTTCCCTACTCATAACTTCTCTTTTATGTTATCTGTGTAATCTATAGTCTATCGTTATATTTTATTTAGAAATTTTATTTAGTTTGTTCTTATTTATCTGTTACGCGATCTTCGCTACCGCACGTTATGCGGCGCGTCCCTAGGTCGGTTGGGCGGGAGGTGGGTTGCATTTTGCCAGGGTCCGCGCGTTAACAAGCCCGTGCTTGGTGTCGTTTGGGCCACTTGAATGTACTGCCCGTTTAGTACATCAACGTCCGAATATAACACAAGAGATCCCACATCTCGACAATCATGGGGGCTCTCACAGGCCACTGCCTAATAGGACTTCTGCAGAAGCTGTGGTATAGTAGAAGAGGAAGAGAGCGTAGAACATCTGCTCTGTCACTGTCCCGCACTCAGCAGAAGGTACCAACACCTGGAACACTATAGTTTTAGTACCCTATCGGACGTATCCGACGTTGCGATATGTAGTAGCGCTTCTTATATCGTATTGAACTCAAACGCAAAAACGTATGCACTGACATTTTCGCGAAGTAACCATTTCCTTGAATGACCCTGAAAGTATGCACTACTAGGCATTATCAAGTAGGTTAACATTTAGTAGCAGATTTCTGTTAATCTTAGTACTAGTATTGTTAATTGCACTCGTATGGGAAATATTCGATAAATTAGAAATACATTCTTATTAGAAAAATGTATTCCTGCATCCTCGTGGTCTGGTTAGATGCTATTTCCGCAATCTAGACTCGCTCTTTTTTTAAGCGATCGTCGACCAGTGCGGATGTCGTTAATCCAAGTCTCTCTAAAGAAGGAGAAAGCTATCAACGTGCTTAATCCAACTATAATATTTTGTAATTGCTTTCGACAATTCTAAAATAAAACAATTTAATTTAACCTTCCCCGTCGGTGTAGTGGCAACAGAACCAGCGCCATCAAATTTTTTTATTTCGTGAAAAGGAAAAAAATCAATTAATAATATATATTGGTCCACAACAGCCTCATTTACCTAAGGCCATAAGGCTTTCTTTCATATCCATGGTCTGTGCAGCAGAAAAAAAGGTATCCTCCCAAAATATTTCTCGAGGTGCCAATTCAAACAAGGATAACTATTTTCTGAATATTTCTCGCCCGTACCAGCCATTAATTGTTCTTTTGAACATTAGTTCACATTTGCACACACAGATTGGCACCCATTATTAAGTCAAGTGCACAGAGGCGATAAAGAGAGATGCATTATCGATCGCGCGCAGTCCGCCGAGCCGCAGTACCAGCGCCGTTAAGAAAAAGGAGAAACGAGCCAAATGTTCTGAATAAAAAGCGGAAAAGTGCGAGAAAATGTGCCAAAAATGTGTGAAGTCCATGTGCCGTAACACATAGTGCTATAGTGAAAATGTTTATCTTTTTTTTGTTTTTACATCATTTGTTAATATGCACTAAGCGCTACTCTGAAAGCTAAAATATTCCGCATTCAAGGTCTATCTCCCACTAGCTGGACAATTACAACTCTTCGTTGTATAATAGAGATATACAATATCCTCAAATTCCTAAAATCTTCAAATTGGTTTAAGGAGGAACAAAATGTTTAAAAGACGTCATGTGGTATCACAAGGGGCCAATTCCTGGCCCATGTGTGGAGTAGCTAACGATTTTTCTTTCTTCTGCTCCAGCCACTATAACCTAACCTAGCCTAACCTAATCATAAGAAACTCTTACATCGGCATTGAAAAAATGGTCAGACTTTTTAAAGAAATATACTACTATCCAGATTATCAAAATTTAATCCAAAATATAATCAACGAATGAGAAATTTGCAACCAAGCTAAGATTGAACACTGGAATATGTCATGTAAATTTAAAATTACACCAGAAGTAGATAATTGTAGGGAAATCTACGTCGTTGACATTTATACAATAAAAAATCAAAACTATCTAACATGTATTGATTTGTATTTAAAACTTGCATACGTTATTGAGCTAAACAGTAAAGATTGGATGGAAGTCCAAAGGGGACTTATTCGAATATTTAATAATATGGGAAAACCCATCACCTTAAAAACAGATAGGGATAGTGCCTTTATGAGTTTAGCATTAAAAAAATAGTTGGATAAAGAAAAGATAACAATTCTAATTACAACAAGTAAGAATGGTTTAGCAGACGTAGAACAATAAATGAAAAAATTCGTATATTAAATTCGATGACGAAGAAAATAGACTCAAGAAAATGGAGATTATTATATTCACTTATAATCATAAAATAAAACATTTCTCTACTGGCAGAACTGCGACATTTTTATTTATGCAGTTACTCCTGAATACAATAACCAAAACATAAAAGAGACTAATAGAGGTCGTAAAATTAAACATTACAAAAGAAATGATCAAAAACAAAAGAAACTAAATAAGAGCAAATATTTGCAGAACGAAAATCCAGATCCGGATCTTTAACCTTCACATTTTGTATACTTATGATGTCAACCCCTTTACCAGGAAACAGATCCCAATTTTTAGATATAAACCCTATTAAATCAAATAATGGATACTTAATTTTAAAGACAAATACGATAGATATTCCAGATAGTTACGAGTATCATTGTCTAACAATAAATTTAACTAAAACAGAAAACACTTATAACAAACTAATAACACATGCTCACAATTATAAAGAAAGAATTCAAATCCAATACTTAACAGAAAAGTTGCAAAGAGAAATGAACGGTATTAGGCTAACAAAAAGAAGTAAAAGAGGATTACTGAATATTGTGGGAACAACTTACAAATACTTATTTGGAACTTTAGATAACAATGATAAAGAGGAACTCGAAGAAAAAATTAATTCAACAGCTCAGAGCAGTGTTCAATTAAACGAACTCAACCATGTTGATGCTGTTAACCAATGTATAGAAACTCAAAATAAGAACAAAGAAAAGAGAGAGAGGAAACTCAAGTACTAGAATTACTAACATATAATTTACAACAGTTTACAGAATATATCGAAGATCTAGAAGATCTATACAATTAACTAGATTGGGAATTTTTAATCCATTTTATTAAAACACGACTATCCGAAGCACGTTAAGCCAGAAAAACATCTACACCAATGAAATTTTAATTATTTCACATATTCCAAGGGAAATAATTAAAGCACCATTATACGAAATTTCACCGTACCCAGACGATAATAAAAATATTCTACAAGACGAAACTCAGTACAAGTATTATTCACATAATAATAATTTATGCAACAAAGACAAAAATAAACTAATTATTAACCCATGTTTATTATTATATATATTATTAAACAAACTAATACTTGTTGCAGGTATGCAAAGTCACATTTAATTACTCAAACTAACTACATTGAACCAAATATGATCATAACATAACCAAAACCATTTTAAATCAAAATTGTTTGAATAACGACATCGTAATTGAAGGAAATAACATAATTAAAATTTATAATTGTTCAGTTATACCACTGATAATACAGCAAATAGATGATCCACTTGGTGCGACGGCATCGAGTCGATAATTTTGCTTGGATCGCGCCTGATCCAGATACAGATACTCTGCACAAGTCGAAGAGTTGTTTGGGCCATCGGAGCTACCAACTTTCTTGACGTCGTAAGCGTTGTTTCTCTTCACCTTGACAATCACGATCGGGCCTAAAAACTTCGGCTTTAATTTGAGACCGCTGCCAAATTGGGTTCTTTGGCCACCAAATCGCCAACAGTGTACTGCTTAGCCTCTTTGCGTCGTAAATCTTATTGTTTTCGTCCTGCAGATTCAGAATTTGTAATTTTGTTTTACCTCGTAGTTCGTTGCGACTTTCGTTGAATGCATCGAGAGACTCTTTTATGATGAGATCCTGCAGATGCTGTTGGACTTTTGTTCGCATCTTGACACCAGTTAGAAGTTCGAAAGGAGTGGTATCGATACTTCTGGTGTACGTTGAATTAAAAGCACGCTGGACTCGATCTACATGCTTATATTATTTTGTAGGGTCGTCAATGATGAGCTTCGAAGGAACAGAGATTATCACTGTGATGAGTCTCTCCACCTGTCCATTTACACGAGGGAGTCCAGTTGTCGTCTTAAATAGTTTAACGTTTTCGTCTTCGCCGTACTGGATGAAATCTTGAGAGGTAAATACTGCGCCTTTATCTGAAATGATAGAAACAGGGTTGCCGAATACTATGCTTTGGCTTCGTAGTAATGTGATGAATGCATCTATTACAGCAAGTATGTGCTTATAATTCTTATTTGTTTACTCTAAAGGTCCTAAAACGTCGATGTGATAGGTCTGCAATGGCAGATCATCTTTATGCAACGGATGCAACAAGCCCTCTTGCTTGCCACGCTTGCGATTTGTAAGTATGCAGTCGATACCTGGGATAAAGTACTCTTTTCGGATCAGCTCCTTTGTCTTTTTCAAAGCGAAATGGCCTTTGTCATGAGCCTCACTGATGATTTGTCTCTGCATATCCTATGGAACCACGATAAGTTCAGCATCATTAACCAACTTATAAAGGATGCCTGACTTCAGAAAATAATCTTCATACTGCTGGTTGCCGTCGTTTATAATCTTGACAATCGTTTTCAGGTGCTCATCTTGTTTTTGCGCATGCTCTATGCTATCCGAAATGTAATCGTCGCTGATTCTCATAATGGGATACCTCGAAAGTGCGTCAACGTGCTTCATGCGTGATCCAGAACGATGCTCGATTTTGTAGTTGTATTCCTGCAACAACAATGTCCATCGTGTTACCCTTGTGCAAAGATTCTGTTTATCTAGCGTTTTTGTGAAAGCATTACAATCGGTTACAATTTTGAATGGTATACCTAAAAGATAGAGTCTAAACATCAAATATACTGGATGCAGCTGGCTGTCGTCTGGCGATTTTTGCATAAGCACAGCCCCAAAACCGTTTATTGATGCATCTGTATGGACTTCAGTTTCGAATTTTTGATTATATATAGCTAGAACTGGGTTTGAGGTTAAACATTTCTTCAGCGTATCTATAGCGTTCTCTTATTTTGGACCAATTTCAAACTTGCTATTATTCTTTGTTAGGTCAGACAGAGGCTTGGATATGACAGCAAATTCAAAGATAAATTTTCAAAAATATCCTGTAAGGCCTAAAAAGCTTTCAAGTTGCTTAAGCGTCTGTGGTGTCTGAAATTTTTAAACAGCTTCTATTTTCTGTGGCGTTGGAAACAGCTTTTTATTTTTAATTATGTGGCCTAAAAACTGAATACGAGTCTTCAAAAAATTACATTTTTTCAAATTCAGCTGAAGCCCGTACTCTTTACAGGTATTCACAACTTCCATTAGATTCACTAAAGCTTCCTGTTCGTTTGTTGCTGGAATAAGTACATCATCTACATATGGCAATGCAATGCCTTTGCGAGTTAATGGTCGAAAAATTGCATTAATGTGTCTTTGAAACACTTCAGGAGAATTTGACATACCAAAAGGAACCTTGCAAAATTGATACTGACCGCTCTGTATTACAAACGACGCATACTTCCTACTAGCCTCGGCTACCGGCACATGAAAAAACCAATTTTTCAGGTCAATTGTGCTGAACATAGTTGCATCTTGTAAGCGATCTAGCTGGTCATCAATTAAAGGCAACGGAAAATGATTTTTACTCCCTGTACCCATAAAATGGGTAAAAAGGGGGTATTGGATTTGTGCAAAAGTATGTAACAGGCAGAAGGAGACATCTCCGACCCTATAAAGTATATATATTCTTGATCAGTATCAAAAGAGATTTCGATTTGGCCATGTCCGTCTGTGTCTCTGTCCGTCTGTCCGTCTGTCCGTCCGTCCGTCTGTCCGTCTGTCTGTCCGTATGTATGAACGCAAGGATCTCAGCAACTATAAGAGCTAGAGACACCAAATTTGGAATGTAGGTTCGTGTATAGCGGGAGCAGGTCAAGTTTATTTTAGATTTGAGATATCTCCCCCGTTCCCCCGCTATTCGATAAAAACCGTTTTACAGTTACAATTTTCAAGATATAGCTTTAAGATTTGGCATGTCCAGTACTTTAGTCCCTCTTAATCTACTGTCCAAATTTCAAGTCGATCGGATAATAAACACCTAAGTTATTCACGAAAGAAGATTCAGTGCTGCAGCAAGGGGAAGAAGAAGCACAGTCACAACTTAAAATGCCTGGCTTGCGCTGTGGCTCGTGCGTGTGCATATCTGTGTATGTATGTGTAAGTTAACGAAGATGCGATCGGAAATTTTTGACCTGGGTACAGGGAGTTTCGTAGTCGGGTATACTCGACTATATCATTCTTACTTGTTGATAATAACCTTGTTAATCCGTCGAAAATCAATACAAAGTCGTGGGGTGCCATAACTTTTCTTCACTAGTACCACTGGACTGGTAAACTATGATTCAGATTCCTCGATCACCCCGATCTTTAGCCATTGTTCCATTTGTTCTTCTATGATTTAAGTTTTTGTAAATGCAAATCGGCGCGGCCGCGAAAAAATTGGCGTCTCATCTTTTAAAACTATTTTCATTTCAATCATGGTGTTCTTTGATTTTTCCGGCTTATACATTGATATAATTTCGCGCACTTTGTTTTTGGTAAACTCACACATCGTTTATATCAAGTTCTGTATCGTCATTTATCGCGTAAATTTTCATAAAATTTGATTCGTCGCATAAATTGGTTTCAGATTTTTTCGATAGCTTACGCACGTTTACACCGTTCGGATTGAAAGATATTTCCGCAAGTAAGCAAAGCTCTTCACCGATTATTAACTTTATGTCCATACAGCTGTTCGGAACCACCACGAAATTCAATACGAAAATGTCATCATCAATACACAGGGTGTGATCTATCTGACCAATTGGCTTTATTTTGCTTAAATTACGGTCACTGCCAAATCCAATCAGATATACTTAACTTTCTTTTAATTTTGGCATGCATAGTTCTTCATGTAAGTCTTCGCGCAACACATTAAATTTACTGCCTGTATCAAACAATGCTTCACAAATTTGGTTTCTGATACTCACTGTACCCATAAAATGGGTAAAAAGGGGGTACTAAATCTGTGCAAATGTATGTAACAGGCAGAAGGAGACATCTCCGACTCTATAAAGTATATATATTCTTGATCAGTATTAAAAGAGATTTCGATTTGGCCATGTCCGTCTGTCCGTCCGTCTGTCTGTCCGTCCGTCCGTCTGTCCGTCTGTCCGTCTGTCCGTATTAACGCGTCGATCTCAGCAACTACAAGAGCTAGAGACAGCAAATTTGGAATGTAGGTTCCTGTTTAACATACGCAGATCAAGTTTGTTTCATGTTTCAGATATATCCCCCTGTTCCCCCGCAAATCGATACAAACCGTTTTACAGCAACAATTTTCAAGATATAGCTTTTAGACAGCTTTTTGGCATGTACAATACTTTAGTTTCTCTATCTACTCTCCAAATTTCAAGTCGATCGGATAATAAACACGGACGTTATTCACGAAAGAAAATTCAGTGATGCAGCAAGAGGGGGAAGAAGAATCACAGCCACCATTTAAAATGCCTCGCTTGCGCTGTCGCTTTTGCCGCCTGTGAGAGTGTGTATGTGTGTGTGTATGTGTAAGTGGACGCAGATGTGATTGGATGTTTTAGACCTGGGTACAGGGAGTTTCGTAGTCGGGTATACTCGACTATAGCATTCTTACTTGTTTGTTTTCACAATTCGCACGTTTGATTTTTCTTCATTTTGTTTATTAATTTTGTCCTTGCTGTTGTTCGATATATGCCCGAACTGATTGCATTTAAAACATTTTTTTCCTTTTCCTTTATTAGTACAATTATTTGCCAAGTGTCCTTTATCTCCGCAGTTAAAACAATTAATTTATTTTTCAACACTTTGTGTACCACTTAATACCGGTTGTAGTTTTTTGACTTTTCCATGCCTGTCACTCAATTTTTCATAATTACTTAATTTGTTTTTAAAATCACTCAAGTTTTTAGCACCGTACAAAATTGATCATTCCCCATCAATTCCATACTGCATCAGTGCATCTTCTTCTACATTTCCGCGAGAAGCAATGTCTCTCATGCGATAAAAGTATTCAATGACACTTTCACTAGCACGTCGTCTGCATTCACTCAATTGCGTATGAATTTGTTTGCTGCTCACTTTCGATCTGAATTTACTCAGCAATGCATTTTTTAACGCTGACCATGAGTTAATGTGTTTTTCACTTAGCACGAACAATTTTGCAATTCCTCGTAATGATTTTTTCCTGAAAATCAGATTTTGTAGGTCCGTTAAATTCAATCGAAGTGCCTGTTCCTCAAAGTCTACTACCCATAATTCTACCGAAAGTGAATCGCTACCGTCAAAAATTCTAACGGAATCTTCTATATCGCGAAGACTCATAGCGAAACGAGGCGCCTGTACGTTGTCGTCGCTGATCGCTAGACGTCCGTTATTTGCGTCGTTTATTTCAACACAGTATGCGTCGTTGCCTAATGCGCAGTTCTCGGTACAGCCTCGTTCTGCCGCTGAGACGCTGCTTGGTGCCGCCACGACGTCGCCTTCCTCATTGTCCGATTCTTCTTCGCTTTCATCGGAATTATTGTTCTGCAACAGTCGTCCAGCACGCAAATTATGAAAAACATGTAACGGCATATTTTCTTCGTTATGGCTTAAGCCCAAAACTATGCATATTGATATAAGATCTCGATCTGACAATTTTTCTCGTATGTATACTAGCTTTAATGTAAACCCTTTATCGCCTTCTATCGCCTTCAGCCTGAAAGACGAACTTGTGCAAGGCACAAATACTGATTTTATTTGCCGACCGTAGGCTCTTCGCAACAAGTTCATTTAAGCACGACATTTCAGAAAATTATTTTTATTTTCTCGTTTGTCTTACATTTCTTTTTAAAATATTTATCCTTTTATTCGTCGTTTTAAGTTTTCGAAAAAATAAAATTTTTGCGTCGTTTTCGTCGTTGTTTCTTCTGTAAAATAATTTTCACCGTTTTCGTTGTTTTTTACTTTTCAAATTTTTTCGTCGTTTTATTTTGTCACTTCACAAAAATATTTAATATAATCCCGGCGAGTCCCCAAATTGTGGGAATATTTAAGTGAAACGTTATACATTACATATTTATTGAAATAGTTATAACCTTCACATTTTATGTAGTAACATTTAATGCATAAGAATTAAACTAATGAACGTCGTTTATGTGTGTGTGACCTTCTGTCAGCGTACTCGTCGCCTTGCTCGAATTTTGCCGCGGCACGTCTTTTCGCTAGCACGTCGTCGTTCGAACTCTGCCTGCTGCAATCGCCCTACCGATAGGATATCGATAGCGCTCGTCGATCGGTCTAGCGTTGCTTTGAAGGCAAGTACGCACACTCACGAACGCGAGTATGCAGACTCACTCCCACATACATATGTACGTACTTTTAAACTTTAAAATATGCGGTGATTTTAGCTGTATAGTTGAATTGAAAATAAATTAACTGAAATGTAAAATTATAAATAATTGAAACAAATTTGACACGCCCCCTTCCGCCCATTATATGCATTTGAAATATAATTGCATTATTATACATATAATAAATACTAGCCAAACGCAATTGTTGACATATGTATGTAGGTGATAGAAGCAAGCTCAGTTTGTTTATCTTCTGCAAGCAAATCCTATGCCACGCACATGTACATATACAGATGCACAATATCTGTATGCATGTGTGTGTACAAGAATTAGAATCGCCAAGCGGTCGTGAAAAATGCTCACGCCTTGAATGATTTTCGTTAGGACAATATCGCACTTGTGAGTCGATGCATGTATACCTTGGAAATTAATTATAATTTTTAAATAATTTTCATACAGGGTTGCCTGTAGGAATTAAAAAGACCTACTTTAATTTGTTCTATTTTGGTTCATATATACATTAATATTGAAAATGATGAGAATTATTCTAATTAAAATAATTATACGTGTATTCATATGTAATGGGTATTCTATAAGCAGTCAATGGAAAAAGTCTGAATAGGATGCGATCGCAGCGATGCCATGCTTCACATCAGAGCCACACGATGCGCAGCGTACATTCGTACACACATACATACATACAGACAAAACGCGAACGCGCTTCATATCAGAGCCACCAGACCGAGAGCGAAGGCAGAGTGGCTCTGATGGCATACAAATTACGCTCTCACGTTCTCACGAGAATGCGAGCGCTCTTCACATCAGGGCCACCCGACGGAATACGAAGTCTAAGTGGCCCTGATCCAAGCAAATTTGTCGGCTCGCTGCCGCCGCGACGAAACTTCAACTTTGACCAAATCTTCTGAAAATTCTTCCGTCCGATTTTAAAGATCTTACAATCATTTCAAAGCTACGGGAATTTCCTGTTAAACGTTTTTAACATTTTGAAAATATCTTGTTTCGTTCAGAAAATATGATTTTTGCAAAATAAAATGACAAAAGGCGCCACTGTGCGTCGTTCCGTTTGGAATATAGCGGCAGAGTCTGTTGGTTCTGTTTGATTATTCTTATTTCTAGTGAGGGTATCAAGTTCTATAACTATATATGTTACTCCCCTTTTCCTTGACCGAAGTACGTCCTCGAATTCGGAAGTATATGCATAAGGCGGTTATTAATATACCTATAATGATTATAGCGTATAAAATAATTTCTTGTCTACATGATTTTTTATGTAAATATTAATTTCTTTACTCATGTGGCTTATTTCATTTAAAGGGTTAGAAGAAGTGGATTTGTTAAACAATATTTCTATCTTCCATGGATGTATTTCTTCTACTGTAATGTTACGTTATTTATTTGTATGCCACATTGGTTAACTTGAATTATTTGTTTACCTGTAACTGAAAATGGTGAGTTTATGCAATTGGAGAATATTTGTGTTTGATTTATCTTATAAGTAAGTAAAATATTAGGATAAATATATTGGATTGTGGGTGTTTGTCCTTGTTTTAACTTACATAATACATTAGTTTTTTACTCCCTGTACCCATAAAATGGGTAAAAAGGGGAGTACTAAATCTGTGCAAATGTATGTAACAGGCAGAAGGAGACAACTCCGACCCTATAAAGTATATATATTACTAATCAGTATCAAAAGAGATTTCGATTTGGCCATGTCCGTCTGTCTGTCCGTCTGTCCGTATGAACGCGTTGATCTCAGCAACTACAAGAGCTAGAGACAACAAATTTGGAATGTAGGTTTCTGCATACCATACGCAGATCAAGTTTGTTTCATATTTCAGCTGTCTCCCCCGTTCCCCCGCATATCGTTAAAAATCGTTTTACAGTATTTATTTTCAATATATAGCTTTAAGATTTGACATGTACAATACTTTAGTCCCTCTTAATCTACTGTCCAAATTTCAAGTTAATCGGATAATAAACACGGAAGTTATTCACGACAGAAGATTTAGTGATGCAGCAAGAGGGGGAAGAAGAAGCACAGCAACCATTTAAAATGCCTCGCTTGCGCTGTGGCTCGTGTGTGTGCGTCCTTGTGTATGTGTAAGTTTACGAAGATGCGATCGGAAATTTTTGACCTGGGTTCAGGGAGTTTCGTAGTCGGGTATACTCGACTATGGCATTCTTACTTGTTTCTAATGTCATTTATATTTTGCATTTAGATCTTCTAAATTGTCAGCATCTAAGGTTCCATACAAGTATTTGAATGTCTTTCGCATAAAATTCATTAAACCCCTTCTTTGTCTGCCCGTGTTGGTAATTACTTTTACTTGCAAACCTAATTTCAGTAATTCCCAATCTAAATCTATAATTGATGGTTTGCTTATTGTTTTAATTATATTATGTAAGGAAGTTTTCCAGCCGGGGTACAGATGTTAATACTACGGCCACGTACAACTCTGCACGGGATAAATTACCATGATCCGACCAGGATACTACCTCTGGTGCTCTGCTGGTCAAGTGGTCTACGGACTACTACTTTACGAATGCTCGGGATTACTCACACGAGCAGCAGGATAAACCTCGCTTAGTACTACAGTTACCTTGTTAGTACTAACAATGCCGGGATTGCTCACACGGGCGGCGGGATACACCTCGCTCTACGTTAGTATTAGTTTGATAAATGCCGGGATTGTTCACACGGGCGGCGGGATATACCTCGCTCTACGTTAGTATTAGCTTTTTACAAATGCCGGGATTGCTCACACGGGCGGCGGGATATACCTCGCTTTACGGTTAGGGTTAGTTATTTGATGCTAAATGCCGAGATAAAGACAATCGTTGGGTTATTGTTGATTATCTTTATTGCGATCTCTTACGGTTAATTTACTAACTACGCGTGCCCTGCTGCACTGTGCCGTCTAATGGCTCTTTTACTCACACTCTATTTCTTAGCGTTCGTCCGACGAACGACTACCCGCTTTCGATCTCTCTCGCTAAGTGATCTACTCTGCCTGGCTCAGCCACGCGCGAGCCTGAAAAGTGCAATCCCACCACGAGATTTCGCTCTCCACCTCAGAGCATTCACTCTTCACCCCAGAGCTTTTCTCTGGCTGAAGCCGCGCTCTGGTGGCAGGATTGCTAACTGTGTCAGCTGCGCGTGCGAGCTGCAGCAGAGGATCGTTGTGGTTTGAATTCAAACGTGTTCGTTAACGGCTTAGATTCTATACTTTATTGATAATTGCTTATACCTACAACGCGCCAGGCGCTGGCGCTCCATGCGCAATGAAACTATGGCTTCGTGCCCTTACTAATATATGTAATAATGTAATAATATATGTAAGGGAGTTGCTTAAAGCCTCCTTACACCCCCCCCCCCCCCTTAACTCCAGCATTGATACCGTCACCTCCCCGGCGGCGTTGAATGTTATGCTATAGACGCGATCGCCCTCCGTCACGCGGAAGCGAGTGCGTCGGGACCTGTCGGCATACCGCGCCAATTCGGCTCGCACCAGCTCGACCACTCGTGGGCTCAGGGTCACTCCTTGAGGGAACACCCTCCAGCCTGGCGGTGTTATATCCGGCCGTTCCGGTCTGGGAGTGGGAAAGCAGGATCGAGCCCATCCTCGGAGCCCGCCCACTCGCCGAGCGTTGATCCTGGCCCCGTCTCCCATCCCTCTATTCCGTCGAAAAGATCGAGGACATCCTCTCACAGCTCTTTCTCGTCGACCGCTTCAACTCCAGGCGCCTCCTCCGCCACGGTCTCCCGGACCTCCTCGACCTCAGCGGGACCACAAGCTTTCCAGGCGCAGTACGGTATCAGCGGTGGCATGGTCTCCTCCAGAGATGCCCCCACCTCCTCCACGGCCATCCGGCAGATCATCGGTGGGGACGCCGCCCTGGGGCCCGGACTGCGCGGCGGGGAAAGACGGCCGCAGCTACGGGCTTCCTCCCTTCGTGGGGGAGAACCCTCCTGTCGCCCGCGGGGAAAACGCGGCGCCTGTAGCTGCGGTCCGCGACGCTGGTACTGGCTCAGCCGGGGCCTTTTGGGTGGGGAGTTGGGTCGGACCGTAGCACGGGACCGTCCACTACCGCTGCGGCGCCTTTTGACGCGGCTCGTCTCATCCACCCGGCGCCGATTCTGTCGACGTTTGGCCGCCGGCTTTTCCTGCGACTTCTTACGCGTCCGCTTACTCGCTGATCCTGAAGGAACGTCGGCGACCTCCGGGATGCGTGGTAAAAAGCGTAAGCTTATTCGCGGAAATACGCTTCCGGGATCCACCTCGAAGCGGTGAGCGGCGGCTCCGCGGAACGGGCCTGAGCGGTCTTCCTCCTGATCGCGCTGCAGTGATCCGGTCTGTTCGTCGGGCACCCGCTCGGGAAGCGCCCGTGCGACGTGGCTGGGAGCTCGGGGTCATCCTGGCGATCGTTGTTGACCTCTGGTGACCGTGACACATCGGGCGCCGGGTCCTCGGGTTCCGGTAAGGCAGCCAGTGGCGGCGGCGACGGGGGCTCCTCCACGTATGGGGGCGGATTCCGGGAGTGGAATCTTGGTTGGTCGAATCTTGGTCCTCTTCTGCCATTTCTCTCTGAAAGAAAGGTTTAAGTTGCATTATGTTGGCCACCCTTATCTTGCGTTCGCCCTGTTTCGCGAGACGCATGATATTGGGGGAGACGAATTTGATAACGCGGTAGGGGCCGTCAAACTTCGGCGCCAATTTCGCTGCGAACCCCTCTGCAGCATTGGACAGCTGGTGCTGCCTCAATAGAACCATCGCGTCTAGAGCAGGTCACCATTCACGTCTTCGGAGATTGTAATGCCGCTCCTGGTCCTTAGAAGCACGCTGAAGATTGCTGTGGTCGATATCAAAAATTTCTTTTAGCCTGTTAGCCCTTTCCCGGGGGTCAAGCGCAGTAGTTGCCGACCCCGGCGTGACCTCGTCGTACAAAGCGGCGGGAAGACGCGGTTCTCTACCCTGCATCAGGAACGCTGGAGTGAACCCGGTCGAATCAGCCACACTGGAGTTGACCGCAAGCGATATTTCAGGCAACAGTTCGTCCCACGAACTCTGATGGCCTTCAAAAAATTGCGCTATCATGGTTTTCACAGTGCGGTTGGTCCTCTCAGTGGGATTTTCCTGCGGACAATAAGGGGCAGTATACTGAGTTTCCACGCCCAAAGAACCCAAAAACGACTTAAAATTCTTGCTCGTGAATTGGACCCCGTTATCACACACGAACTTCTTGGGCACCCCAAACCTGCTCAAGATTCGCTCTCTGAATGCTGTCTGTAGTTGACTCGCCGTAGCTTTCCGGAGGGGAACCAATTCCACCCACTTCGAAAAAGCGTCATGAAATACTGGCAACATCGAGTTGCCGTGTTTCGAACGCGGCAAGGAACCAACGAAGTCGGCACATAATACTGCCATAGGCTCTGCCACCTGCCTTGTCAACATTCGACCGGCTGGCTTTCGCTGTTCCATCTTAAATTTTTGGCACAGCTCACAGCACTTCACGTATTTGGCGGCGTCCCGAAACATGCCCGGCCAATAATACCTCTGGGCGAGTCTAGACACGGTTTTCCTCACACCTTGATGTCCGGCAGTGGGAGCGTCATGACACTCCTGCAGCACCCTTCCCCGCTGATCACTGGCGACACAAAGTTTCCACGGAATATAATCGGAAGGACTCTCGATAGAATTCAACCACTTGAGAGCGAGGTGGTCTGTGATCACGTCGAAGCGGTACCCTTCGAGGTAACACCTTAACTTCCTGATCGACCACACAATCGCGAGACACTCCTTCTCAGTGGCGGAATAATTCTTCTCAGCCTTGAGCAACGTCCGGCTCGCATAGGCTATTACCCGCTCCTGCCCCTCTATCGTTTGCGTCAGTACCGCACCGAGCCCATAATTGCTCGCGTTGGTCTGCAACACAAATTTGGCCGAGAAGTCCTGGCACGCTAGAACAGGTGCAGTAGTCAGGCTCTCTTTCAACTGACACAGTGCCTCCTCCTGTTCTTTCTCCCGTGACCATTTCCTACCTTTTCTCAGAAGCGCTGTCATGGGTTGTACCAAGGTCGGAAAAGTGGGCACAAATCGCCGGTACCATGAAGCCATACCGAGACATTGGCGCAACTCTTTAACACAGGATGGGGCCTTTAGATTTCTGATCGCCTCCACCTTGGCAGGGTCCGTCCGAATGCCTTCCCCACTAATCACATGCCCCAAATAAACCAGCCGTTGCCGAAAGAAACTGCACTTCTTTCGGTTCACCTTCAAGTTGGCGGCCCTTAAACGGCGGAAAACTTCCCTTAGATGAGCAACATTTTGTTCCCGGGTCGCTCCTATCACCACGATATCTTCCAGATACGCGAACGCGTGCGGCTCCATATCTGGTCCTATCACCGACCGGATAACGCCCGCTGAAACGTCGCGCAGGCCGAGTGGAGACCAAATGGCATCACCCGCCATTGGAACAAACCCCTCCCGGGCACCGTGAACGCCGTGCACTCCCTGCTAGCAGCCGCCATGGGGATTTGCCAATACCCGTGCTTCAAATCGAGAGTAGAAATGAAGCGAGCATGGCGTAATCTCTCCAGGATATGGTTAATCCGAGGGACTGGATAAGCATCCGGCACTGAGTGCGCATTGAGCTGTCGCTTGTCTATACACATGCGCCATTCCCCGGTCTTTTTCTTGACCAAGACTATTGGGGCGCTGTGTGGGCTACGCGACGGCTCAATGGCACCCGCCTGGATTAGCTCCTCCACATGCTCGTCGGATAATATCTCTGTTTCAATGGCTTGCTATCCTTCATTATAATTCGATGCTCGGCGATATGCGAGACTCCTTTTAGATCGTCGAAGAGTGCCAGCTCTGATTCCAAGAACTCCTGGAGTTCTGGTTCCAGATCGGCCGGACATTCTGCCTCCACTACGGGGGATTCACAGCTACTCTCCTCTTGGATGACCGACAACTCGAACCGGGATGCCTCGACCTGCGGGTAGACTTGGCTCTCACCCACACTTACTACCCCCCGATTCCTATTGGCCACCCCCGTTGAACCTGCGCAGGACTCAATCGCCGCCCCCCTTTTCTCCATCGCCTGACATTCTTCTGTCGACGAACCGGTGCGACGAAGGCTGAGCCGCTTATGCTGTTCCAAGGCAGCCCCCTCCTCCTTGAGATCGGCCTTTCCGTTCTTCGAGCAGCGATTGGTTCCCGTCTTCCCCTCTACGCCCACACTAAACGGTTGCCAAGCAGGCGTTCCCCACTCCGCGCGCGGGTGCCCTCTATCGGCTCCTCGTTGGTAGGTCATACTGCCAGCCATGCGGCCGGTACCACCACCGTCTCGAGGATTAGTTCAGCGTTGCCGCATCGTATGGTAGTGCCCATGGCACAAAGAAAATCCATACCGAGGATGATGTGGTCCAACAGTTTTCAGTTTCCAGCCATGCTGACATCCATCCTCAGCAGCCTATTAGCTTCTAGGGTTCATCCGTCCGCTAGGTGGATCCGTGTCTGCACACCCTGTGCCTCTCCCCGAATCGCCTACTTGAGCACGCAATCTTCGCTAACGAAACTGCGTGTCGGTCCAGTGTCGATCGTGGCAGACCTGACCTGCACTCCAATCTCCACTGTAGCGACGATTCGGCCACCCTCTACAGTCAGAAAAGGATCTACTTTCGGGCGGCGCTCGTTTCGGCGTCGACCTGATCCCTGTCCAGGAGACGCCGCTGCCCGTTTCCCGCCTCCGCTCGCCGGCAGCTATCTGGCGTAGTTATTCCCTTCTTCCCGCATTGCCCACCAAAATCTACCCGCCTATTCGGGCATTCTCTGGCAAAATGGTCTTCTTGCCCACACCGGTTGCACATCTTCATCTTCCAACCGCTCAAAATAGCGAGGCGGCAGGAAGAATTCCAGAAATCCCCTCCTAAGCGCCGACCATGACACGTCCCTCAACTTGCTGGTCATGAACCACCTGGCAGCCTTGCCGGTAGGAGTAGGGGTACGCTCGTACAGATGCGTACTTCTCAGGGCAGGCTTTGATGTTCGACGGGGCTGGCCGCCCGCTCCGGTCAAACCGCCCTCACAGCGTGGCTCCAAAGTTTTGGCGTACTGCGCCTCCAATTTGGTCAGCCGCCCCCAAGTTTGTACCTTATGTCCACCCTTTTGCACAAACGTGCAGAGTCGCTTCCGCAGCTCGTCCAAACGGCCCTCTTGATCTAGCCCGAATTCTTGGGCGATCACTGCCAACACCTCTTTGCGCCGCTGGTGAATCCAGCGTACGCCCACCCCGGGTTTCGACACTCATCTGGATCCATAATTTTAATTCTGGGTCAATGGGCAATTTGGCTTTGCTTATAATTCACAAACGAAAATAAAACAAAACCAAAAAAATTCGGAACACCAAAAAAATGTTTACTAATATTTTTCCTCGGGTGTTCACTGTCAATATTCACTATCCCCGTTGGTTGGAAGTTCTAGCTGCTTTCCCACTGTCACTGCGCCAACTTCACTGGGGTATTTTTTTTATCGGCCGTGTCTCCTATTTGGGCCTCCGGGGGCCTTCGGCCACTTGCAGCCCACTAACACAACCACAGTCTCGGCCTTTTCTGGCCACACTCCCGATTCAGACGTTTTACCGCACGAAAACCGAATTTTTCCCACTGTTCTCGTCGACCGCGGCGCGCGAACTTTTCGAGAGTGTTTTTATGTATGCGCACACGTGTGTGCGAGCTCGCGACGATCCGTTTTCGCTGCCTGCCGGGCAAGCGCACTGTACTTTCAATCACCGTTATAACTGTTCTTTTATTGTCTCTGCCGTGCACTGATTTTGGCACATGCGATGCGCGCGTTTTGTGCGTTTTGATTATGCACAAACCGAACGTGCAGGGTATTGAGTAGCAGACCTGGGTATGCCCGACTAGTGGCTGACTCGGGTAAGCCCGACTAGTGGCTACCCTGTATTACACATATACCACACTAGAACGTCGTTTGGGCACAATGACGGGTTTTTTAAGCCGTAATTATGCCACGCCCCTTACCGCCTCCTGCGTCTCTGCTCGGGCGCCACTTGTAAGGAAGTTTTCCAGCCGGGGTACAGATGTCAGTCCGTATGTGTCCAGCACCTACAAGAAAATTTGTAAGATGTGCTGGGACGCTGGGCGTAGGGAAAGGAAACGTTCTAGGGGAAAGATAGGTGTTAATACTACGGCCACGTACAACTCTGCACGGGATAAATGACCATGATCCGACCAGAATACTACCTCTGGTGCTCTGCTGGTCAAGTGGTCTACGGACTACTACTTTACGAATGCTCGGGATTACTCACACGAGCAGCAGGATAAACCTCGCTTAGTACTACAGTTACCTTGTTAGTACTAACAATGCCGGGATTGCTCACACGGGCGGCGGGATACACCTCGCTCTACGTTAGTATTAGTTTGATAAATGCCGGGATTGTTCACACGGGCGGCGGGATATACCTCGCTCTACGTTAGTATTAGCTTTTTACAAATGCCGGGATTGCTCACACGGGCGGCGGGATATACCTCGCTTTACGGTTAGGGTTAGTTATTTGATGCTAAATGCCGAGATAAAGACAATCGTTGGGTTATTGTTGATTATCTTTATTGCGATCTCTTACGGTTAATTTACTAACTACGCGTGCCCTGCTGCACTGTGCCGTCTAATGGCTCTTTTACTCACACTCTATTTCTTAGCGTTCGTCCGACGAACGACTACCCGCTTTCGATCTCTCTCGCTAAGTGATCTACTCTGCCTGGCTCAGCCACGCGCGAGCCTGAAAAGTGCAATCCCACCACGAGCTTTCGCTCTCCACCTCAGAGCATTCACTCTTCACCCCAGAGCTTTTCTCTGGCTGAAGCCGCGCTCTGGTGGCAGGATTGCGAACTGTGTCAGCTGCGCGTGCCAGCTGCAGCAGAGTATCGTTGTGGTTTGAATTCAAACGCGTTCGTTAACGGCTTAGATTCTATATTTTATTGATAATTGCTTTTACCTACAGCGCGCCAGGCGCTGGCGCTCCATGCGCAATGAAACTATGGCTTCGTGCCCTTACTAATATATGTAATAATGTAATAATATATATAAGGGGGGTTACTTAAAGCCTCCTTACAATTACTGTAAGTTTCTAAAATATATGTCTTATTTATACGAATATAATGATGGGAAAAATTGTAAGGTATTTTTATATTAGCCACTTCTAGTAGTAAAAATCCATCGTTAGTTTTTATTTCCGCTGTTTTTATTTTCTGGGTGCCGATTGACTGTATTATTAACAGAATCGTTGTCATCTAGATCAATGCCTTGTACAATTTTTTCTGGTTCCCTGGAATATTTTGTTTTATTTATTTTCTTTTCCTTTGAAATGCTCTTTTATAATGTAGTGTTTTGTGCCCCCGGTTTTGTATTTCATACCGTTTACTGTCTACTTATCTAACATTAGTATTTTTTCTGAATGATTTTTTTGTTTTTTGTAAACTTTTTGATATTTGAGGGTCAATTCATGTTCCTTTCTATTCTTATTAATTTTTTCAATCCTATTTCTTTTCTTTTCCTGCATGTTTTTGTATAAAAGTGGTGCCATGTATTATTTTATGATTGTAAGTAAATAATATTTCCTGCAACTCGATCCCTACTTATTCTATATTGTTAGTTGATAATATAATTCTCATCTTGTCATTAATTGTCTTGTTGAATCTTTCAATAACTGCTACTCCTGTGTTATTTGTGTTATATTCGATGACCACCTTTTCGCTTTTTAGCCAGTCACGAAGGCTTATACTATTCAATACTTATACTTTTACATCAAGCCATGTTCTTGATTCGGTTTCTACGACCATGGCGAATTTAGAATATACATCAATACAAGTTAGATTCGTTTTTCTGTTGTTCAAGTAGAAATCATCATATATTTTTCTCAGATTTGATTTAATTTACGTGTTATTTCTAAAAGTAAATTTGTAGATCTATGCTCTGATTTGGCTAGTTTGCAAATATCGCATTTATTGATTATATTTTGTATTAAGTTTTGAAAACTGGGGTGGCTTTAAATTCGTTTGTAACTTTTTCGATTCCTTGCTGTAATTTTTCTTCATGTAATTTTAATATCATTTCCTTAAATTCTGCATAATTATTCATATTTTCTTTAATTTCTATAGATTTTGTTAATTTTCCTCTTATTCTCGGATTTAAAAATGTTATGTGTGTTCTTTGTATTAAAGCGTAATCCTGGTCGTCGGTACAAAAAATTGTTGTGTTCTTGGTTCCTACAAAATTTTCGAATATGTCTTTTACTTGGTTTTCATTTGGTGGAGATACATATTCTATTCAAGTTATGTTTTTATTGAAACTTTAAAATCATGAATCATTATTATTTGCCTATTAGAATGATTTATTGGTGGATTTATTGCCCTGAATCTTCTGCTGCACTATGTTTTATTTCAAAGTCATATTCATTAAGTTTAATTTTCCATCTTTGAAGCTTCATGTTAGGTTTCTTAAGCGATTCTAACCACACTAAAGGTTTGTGATCAGTCTGCACTGTGAAACGCCGACCATATAAATAAGGTCTAATATATTGTGTGGACCATACTATAGCTAATAACTCTTTTTCAATGGCTGAATATCTAGTCTCATGTTCGTTGAGAGTTCGCTTGCAAAACAAATTTGATTATTTTCTTGTGCAAGTACTGCTCCTAATGCAAAATTGCTCGCGTCAGTTGTAAGTGTAAAATTTGGACGTGCCAATATGGGGTCGCTAGCTATTAAAATTTTAAGTTTATTAAATTAATTTTTGTATTCATAGTTATTCACATCAATAGTTTGTTCTTTTTTAAGGCATGTTGTCATTGGTTTTGCAATTTTTGCAAAGTTTTTTATAAATTTGCGGTAGTATTCCGCCAAACCTAGGAATGATTTTATTTCTTTCGGACTTTTTGTTTGTTATGGCTTTATGCCTTCGGGTATTACAATATGTCCCAAAAATGATGTCTCTCTCTCTGCATAAATGTACATTTACTGAGCTGTAATTTGAGATTGTGTTGCCTTAGGCAATCTACAACTTTTCTTATTGAATTCTCGTGATAAACAAGACAATGTTTTCCAATAATACCATTCAATTCATTGTTCATGCACCGCTGGAACTTAGCGGGTGCATTTTTTAAACCGAATGGCATACGAGTGTATTCGTAATGACCATGTTTTGTCGAGAAAGCTGTTTTCTTAATTGAAACTGGGTGTATAGGAATCTGATGAAAGCCTTCAGCCAAATCGAGTGTGGTAAAAAACTAACCACATCTGCCAAGTTTATCTAAAATCTCTTCAATGTTTGGAATTGGCAATCTGTCATCAATAGTAACCTCATTCAATTTTCTATAGTCTGTTACAAGACGAAATTTGCCTTCGTTTTTGACGACCACTATTAACGGACTATTTGTATGGTGAATTAGAATCAATCATTAAACCCTGTTTTAACATTTCATTTATTTGTTCATTAGCTTCATTTTCATGGACTTGTTCATACGGATATGCCTTCCTATAGATTGGATCTTTCTGTTTTGTTTTTATTTCATGCTTAACACTAGTTGTAAAAGTTAAGCCGTCACCATCGCTATATTGTATGTCTTTATAGTCATTTATCTTCATACTTTATTCTCTTCTGTATTCAATTCATTTGTAGGTGATCTTTCTTTAAATTTTTCAATATTTTCCAACCATTCGTGAGGGTGATTAAATTCATATGCGTCCACTTCTTCCATTGTTGATGTTGGTTCTGGATCCGGATTTGTAAAAAAAAATTCCCTGTTGCTTAAAGTTACTGATCCTCTTATAAAGTCTATGCTTGCGTGCAACTGTTGCAGCAAATCTCTGTATATCAATACGTCGTGTCTGTCGGAAAAATTATGCACATACATTTTCGCTGTTGTACCCATCTTCTTTATGCTAGGTATATGAATGTATTTCATGTAGGGTATGTTAATGGTTCCTGTCAAGGTGCTTACTTTAAGCGGGTGTGTTAATTTGATTGATATTACGTGTTTCCAGATGTTCGGTGTGCAAAAACTAATATTAGACCCTGTTTCTATCAAACATCTGCATATGTGCCTTTCAATATTCATAAGTATTGTTGCGTTTGGAAACTTAACGGATGCTGTTCGTACTCTTCCGGAGCTATGTAAATCTGTTCCTGCACTAGGTATTCCTGTTCCTGATGATATCCCTCCTGTTCCTGCACTACATATTCCAATTTCTGCTGATATTTCTACTAGCTGTCCGAGGCTTGTAGCCGGAAAATGTTCAGAAATATCCATTGGTTCTACTCGTCTTTGTCGTGTTCTTTCTCTTTGTCTTTTAAATGGTGCCCTTTTTTCTGTCTCTTGTTGATTTTTTTTTTTTGCACTGGAATAAATTGTGGTCTGACTTGAAATTGGTTTGTTAGAGGAATAAAAGATTGTTGTTGATTTTGAATATTTTGCACTGGGTAAAATTGTGGGCTGGCTTGAAATTGGTTTTTTCGAGGAATCGGTATTTGATTATGTTTTTGATATGGGGCATAATTTGATCGTGGTATATAATTTGGATTAAATATATACCTCGGTGTATACTGGGGTATTGGGTTTAGTGGGATTTGTTGATAGTTTGGCTTATAATTATTTTGATTATCTTTAATTTTATTCAATTGTTCATTTTTAGGATAATCGTTAAAATGTATAACATTATTCAATAAACCTTTCTCCATTGCTACCTGTCTTAACTTAGAGGGTGAACCTATGTCAAATCTAGCGAACTTGAATGTAGAAGCTTCTCGCTTTCAATCCTACTTAGATTTAGTCTATTGTGGACCCAGCTTGATATACATTCAAGATCGTTTATGAACTTACTTAGGTCTCCTTTATATTTAATTGATCGGATGCTGGCTATGAGATGATGCAAAGGTGTCTTATCTTCGAAGTGTAGTAGTAATGCTGTCTTCAAGCTGGCCCAAGTCTCGTAAGATGCCTTCATCAAAACCCTTATTGCGTCTCCTTCCAGAAGGCCCTTTACTGCATTTAGTTGAAGTGTCATCTGGATTGAGTCGTTTGTTAAAAACAACGACAATGCCGAGTCGATACCCTTTACGAACAGACAGAGATGCGTTGGATTTCTATCGAATTTCCGCAGGCTGTTTTTATAAATGAAATACTTTTAATTTAGATTATAATATTTTTATTTATTGGGTGCAGTCATGGACTGTCACTCGGTTGGGTTTGTTTAAGACTAAAGTGGGTTTAACAACATAGCTGGTGACAGCGACAGCGGTGGCGGTAGCGTAGTGTCGTTCCTGCTGGTGGCGTGATTCGGGTTTCGGGTGTCATCAGCATTATTCAGAATTGCGCCCGCTACAATGTTTACTTGGAACAGAGTACAGCGAACGCTGGCGAATGGGTCCAAGCGTGGCGGATGTTGGGAAGACGCTTGGTCAGTGTAATTATTGTTAACTCCTCCCTCTTTAATTGGCGCCTGTCCTCAAGCGGATTTTTTTAATGGCATGTTATTGATGCTAAGTGGAGCTTTTAATTGTGGCTAACATTTTTGCAAGTTTTCCATTGTTGGTTGAGGTTTTTGTGGTGCCATTTGTAGTATTATTGTTTGTTGTTTTTTCTCTAGAGGTATACCATGCTGATGATTATTGTTATTATGCAGAGAAGAGTGATGTCGCTAACTCCGTGTGTTGTTATGCGAAGATTGTCTAGCCGCTCGGTATTATCGATGTGCAGGGCTTGTAGAGCTTGCAGAGATAATATTTTAAGTCGCTTGTTCTCCTCTGGTGTGATCTGGATTGTTGGAGTGCCTGTTCTTATGATTGTGGTTTCTATGTTGCTGAATATTCCGTTGTCGATTGATATGGGTTCGTTCCAGAAGTTGATGAGGTATGTTCCCTCTATATGTTTTGTATTGTTTTGCTGGATGGTTAAAGTCCCGTTGAAGTTGTTGAGCATCACGAGTCCACTGCTGATTTGTTCTATGTTTTCGATGTGGTCAGCGTTGTTAAACTCACACAGCGATTGTTCTGCCTTTAGGAGCCTAGGCAAACAAGTATTATTTCAAAAGTTTACAATTTCGTTCTTATCGCATATTTTAATATTATTATAACTTTAGCAATTTTTTTTTAATTCCTTACATATTTTCTTTACTTTCAAGTAATTCGTTAAATTCTGTATTGATGATTACGTTATTTTTAATGTTTGGTTTCACTAAGATATTTTGATATTCTGTTTCATCTAGGTTTGGAATTTTAATTACGTAAAGTAGTGTTGTTTTATTAAGTAATATTGATACGTCAGACCAGTGGCGTAGATAGCTTTATGCAAAGGAGGGGGATGGATTCTGAAAATTTATAATTTTCTTTTGTTTTTTTTTGGTCTTCCCATTTTGCTTATATTTAATTAATTCTAAAATACTTACATATATATATTTTGACAAAAAATTATCAAGTTTTAAAAATTCTTTGCATACATCGAAAGAACTAGCGAGCTGGAAGTGCGCACTAAGACGGCGCTTTGGGAAAATTTCACCCTCAAGCGTGGAAAAACGCGGAAAACTATTGTGTGAAACTTTTTTGTTTATCATCCAATAGGCTTCCAACTCATTTTCAAGGATCTGTACAAAAAATCATTTGACCCATATTTAAACGATTTTAGAAAATTATCCCCTATGGGCGGAACAGCTCTGAAATTTAACATTATTGGTTATCATGTGATTTGAATCATATTTATTTTCAAAGCTCCACACAAGAGAAAATAAACGTGGCGGTTATCAATTTTTCAAACTTTTCAAAACTGCATCAAAACAAATTTAACAAAGTGCTGAACGATATTAAAAAATCTCCATCACCATCACGGGCGTTAAATGAGAAGTCAAGGTGAAATGTGTAAGGTTATGATTTTTATTAGATTGACTTCAGTCGTTTTTCTACAAAAATAATTGAGCAACGGAATAGCATAGGAATATTTACCCCTACGGGTGGAAAAATTGAGTTACGCTATTTACTCCCTGTACGCATACAATCGGTAAAAAGGGGGTACTAAATCTGTGCAAATGTATGTAACAGGCAGGAGACATCTCCGACCCTATAAAGTATATATATTCTTGATCAGTATGAAAAGAGATTATGATTTGGCCATGTCCGTCTGTCTGTCCGTCCGTCCGTCTGTCTGTCCGTATGTATGAACGCAAGGATCTCAGCAACTATGCAACTATGAGAGCTAGAGACACAAAATTTGGAATGTAGGTTCGTGTATAGCAGGAGCAGGTCAAGTTTATTTTAGATTTGAGATATTCCCACCCATTTCCCCGCTATTCGATAAAAACCGTTTTACAGTAACAATTTTCAAGGTATAGATTTGGGATCTGGCATGTACAATACTTTGTCACTCCTAATCTACTGTTCAAATTTCAAGTCGATCGGGTAGTAAACACGGAAGTTGGGTGAAGAAGCAGCACAGCCACCATTTAAAATGCCTCGCTTGCGCTGTTGCTCGTGTGTGTTCATCTTTGTGTATGTGTGTGTGTATGTGTAAGTGTACGAAGCCGCGATCGGAAATATTTGACCTGGGTACAGGGAGTTTTGTAGTCGGGTATACTCGACTATAGCATTCTTACTTGTTTTTATATATTTCTCACAACCTAAAAATCTATTGAGTAAATAGAATCGAACAGGTCACCCAGGTGGGTATTGGTAAAGCGAAGGTTAAGCTAACAAGTTTTACTCCCTGTACCCATAAAATGGGTAAAAAGGGGGTATTACATCTGTGCAAATGTATGTAACAGACAGAAGGAGACATCTCCGACCCTTTAAAGTATATATATTCTTGATCAGTATCAAAAGAGATTTCGATTTGGCCATGTCCGTCTGTCTGTCCATCTGTCCGTATGAACGCGTCGATCTCAGCAACTACAAGAGCTAGAGACACCAAATTTGAAATGTAGGTTCCTGTATACCATACGCAGATCAAGTTTGTTTCATATTTCAGATATCTCCCCCGTTCCCCCGCAAATCGATTAAAACCGTTTTAGAGTAACAATTTTCAAGATATAGCTTTAAGATTTGGCATGTGCAATACTTTAGTCTCTCCTAATCTACTGTCCAAATTTCAAGTCGATCGGATAATAAATACGGAAGTTATTCACGAAAGAAGATTCAGTGATGCAGCGAGAGGGAGAAGAAGAAGCACAGCCACCAATTAAATTGCCTCGCTTGCGCTGTCGCTTTTGCCGCCAGTGTGTGTGTGCGTCTTTGTGTATGTGTGTATGTATGTGCAAGTGGACGTAGATGTGATTGGATGTCTTAGATCTGGGTACAGGAGTTACGTAGTCGGGTATACTCGACTATAGCATTCTTACTTGTTTTTTTTTTATAAATTGATTGGGTTTTGTCAATATCGGGTGAACCGTTCTTGAAGAAGACCGAAAACCCTTCCAAAATAATTTCGTGATCCAAGATCCATAACATAGACGTCCAGAAATCGATTATTTGTATTTGGTTTTAATGTCAACAGCTTCAGCCATTTTTTTAATCTTCGTGGATTTTAGAAAACTCATCCTTATTTGCTCGAATCGAGAGATCCATGGCTTGAGTTAAGTCTAAACTAGCTTTTTGGAATTCGGAACTCGGCATCGAAAGGCGTAAACAAGATTAATGACTTGCAAGCTTATCATAAATTCGAATTTCAAGGCATTATTTCGATATTTGGAGTCTGAGGCTCTCAATTCAACCAAGGAAAATGGAAAAAATTCCTGAAAGTCTTATACTGTTTGATAATTTAAAACACATCGAGTCAGATTCAATCTCCTATATTTTAGCACGAAAGCTCAAATTTTAAGATTATGTGGACGTAATATTTTCCCAGAAACTCAATGGGTTGGGATTGATCCCCTTAATCCCCCTATCTACGCCACTGCGTCAGAGAATTCCAACATCTCTTCTATTGATAGGGAAGGCATGTTTCCGGCTTTAAATATTTGATCTATTTCATATATTTCTTTTTCTCCAAGTAAAAATGTGTTTATTAATTAATTTGGCGTATTTTATGTTAATAACTTCTTCTTTTATTAATCTTATTTGATTTTGAAAGCTAATGGCAATCTCGTTACTAAATCAATCATTATACTATGTTCCCGAAGGGATAATAGTATATTGGGTTTGCGAAATGTCCGTCTGGCCGTCTGTCCGTCTGGCCGTCTGTCCGTCTGTCCGTATGAACGCAATTTTTTGCCTTTATCTTTAAGCTAGAGCAACCAAACTTGGTATACATATTGGTATACCCTCAATTTATGAACATATTCTGCAGTCGGGTGTGTCCGACTGCAATGTTCTTACTTGTCTTTTTTATGGTTTGGATAATGCTGTTAGTGATTTTTGTTAAGCTGCTCAATCTCTGCTGTAATTGGTTATTTATTATAACCTGTTTGTTGTTATTTGAAGTTATTTTGTTAATGTGCTCTTCTAATAGAATAAAGTCGTCGTGGTCAGGGCTACCCGCGACGTATTTCCATGCGGTTCCTATCATATTTATGGCTCTGGTGTTTCTGTTAATAAAAGCAGAAGTTATAGCATAGAAAGTGAAGTATGTCTGAACTATCTTATGATGTAGGGTGTTATAGAGACTGCTAAATTTTAAATGTTTTTCTGTATGAAACTTAAGTTTGTCAAGTTTGTTGTTTATATTTGCTTCAAGTCGATGACATGAATGATTCTAGTTGTTGCCGTACGTATTTTACCTAGTCCCTTATAGATTGTTGCCGTCTGTGCGTCTGTGTAGTTGGTTATATCCAGTGATCCGTTCGTACTCGTTATAGTCCATATCATTAGTAATCTGGAATTAAATTGGACTTCAAGTCCCGATTCTAGCGTGTTGACTCCCACATCTCAGCACGATTTTATTGAAAGTTTATTTGGGATGTCATTGTGTCAAATCAATGATATCCCAAATTCTTCACATAAAATGCTTGATCTTGTTTTTGTCTTGGATTCCTCATTCTATTCTGTCTCCCGTACTGACCCTATATCCACTCCTGAAGATCCCTATCACCCAACTTTGGAGGTGTTGATTGACTTACCAGCCAGTGTGCCAAGCCCTGGTAGAGAACCGGCTGAGCGAGTTCGACAATTTCGGAAAACCGATTTTACTAAACTTGCTCAGCTCCTATCCCAGACTGACTGGTCCCAGCTGTACATGTGTAGAGACATGGATTGTGCAATCAATTACTTTTATTCTACCTTAAATTCATTATTTGATTGTTGGTCTAACAAACCTGTGTGGTTTACACGTGAATTGATAAACTTAAAAAATAGAAAGTCGAGATTATACAAAAAGTTCAAGGAATTTGGCTCTTCCTCGGATTTCTCTCGCTATTTGATTGCCCGATCTAACTTCTCTGCACTTAATTTATACTGTTATAACAACTACCTCAGGAGCTGTAGGTTACAGTTTCAGCGGGATCCTAAAAGGTTTTATAACTTCGTTAATGCGAAGCGTAGTTCATCAACATTTCCATCAACTGTATTTTTTGAAAAAAAAGACTGCTGACTCAGATCAGGCTATCGCCGATCTTTTTGCCGAATTTTTTCAAACGACTTACAGTTCACAACCTTATCAATTGCTTTCGCCTTATCCTTATCAGCTAATTAACTCCAATTGCATTTTTGGGTCTTTAATCACTGAAAGCTCGCTTCTACGTGATTTGAAGTCTATTAACCCCGTATTTTCTCCGGGACCTGATGGAGTACCAGGCTGTG
Source organism: Hirtodrosophila confusa (assembly GCA_035043065.1). Classification (NCBI taxonomy): domain Eukaryota; kingdom Metazoa; phylum Arthropoda; class Insecta; order Diptera; family Drosophilidae; genus Hirtodrosophila; species Hirtodrosophila confusa. Next base: position 469,029 of record JAWNNI010000189.1, read on the forward strand.
TGCTCAAGTACTGTGCTGAAGGTATTTTTAAGCCATTATTTGTTCTTTTTAAATTGTCCGTGGAGTTGTGTTCTTTCCCCAATATTTGGAAAGAATCATTTATTATTCCTCTCCATAAAAAAGGAAACAAGTCTAATGTCGAGAACTATAGAGGTATTTCTAAGTTGTCTGCTATTCCTAAGATTTTTGAGAAATTAATAACTTCTCAACTTCAACATTTATGTAGATCTATAATTTCACCCTGCCAGCATGGGTTTGTGAAATATAGATCTACTACCACTAACCTATTGGAATTCACTTCTCTTATTATTAAGGGATTTCAATCTAAAATGCAAACAGATGTTATTTATACTGATTTCAGTAAGGCTTTTGATTCTGTTAATCATTCTCTTTTACTTCACAAGCTTCATCTTCTAGGATTTCCAAATAACTTAATTCTTTGGATTTCTAACTATTTAACTCTTAGAACCCAAAAGGTTTATTTCAAAGGCTTTGTTTCTAAGTCTGTTCAAGTTACTTCCGGAGTTCCATAAGGAAGTCATCTTGGCCCTTATTATTTACTCTTTTCATCAATGACCTTCCTTCTGTCGTAAATTACTCTCGGGTGCTGATGTATGCCGATGATGTTAAACTTTGTCTGTCATCTACTGATTTCCTATCTGGTCAAAGGTTGCAAACTGATCTTGACAGTTTTCAAGCCTGGTGTCGGGTAAATTTATTAAATCTTAATTGTGGTAAGTGTAAAGTAATGTCCTTTTACAGGCGAATGCCTTTTTTTAACAGTTATATTCTTAATGGTAAGCCGCTTGTTCGAATTGAGTCGGTTGATGATTTTGGTATCCTTTTAGATTCCAAGCTTAAGTTTGACAAACATATCTTTTCCACCGTTAATCGTGCCTTTGGTGTCCTGGGTTTCATTAAGCGTTGGTCTAAAGAATTTAACGATCCTTACATTACTAAAACTCTATATACTTCGCTTGTTCGACCTATTCTTGAATATGGGTCTTGTATTTGGTGTCCCCAGTACAAGATTCATCAGGATAGAATAGAATCGGTTCAAAAACAATTTCTTCTCTTTGCACTCCGGGGTCTTAACTGGAATCCTAATACTCACTTGCCTTCTTATCGTAGTAGACTTTTACTAATAAATCTTCCTTCTCTTTCTGATCGTAGAACCATGCTTGGTGTAATTTTTTTACACAAACTAATTAAAGGCGAAATTGATTCTTCTGAATTAATTAGCCTGATTAGTTTTGCAGTTCCGATCAGAAATTCCAGAAACTTTCTTCCCCTTTGTCTTCAAGTTTGTAACACTAACTATGCTATCCATAACCCTTTTCGTATCATATGTTCTAATTATAACAATCTTTATCATTTAATATGTAATGCTAGTTCTATTTCCGTACTTAGAACTTCTATTTTATGTTATCTGTGTAATTTATAGTTTTTTGTATATTGTGTAATTTATGTAGAACTTTTATTTAGTCTGTTCGTATTTATATGTTTCGCGATCTTCGTTACCGCACGTTATGCGGCGCGCCCCTCGGTCGGTTGGGCGGGAGGTGGGTTTGCATTTTGCCTGGGTCCGCGCGTTAACAAGCCCGTGCTTGGTGTCGTTTGGGCCACTTGAATGTACTGCCCGTTTAGTACATCAACGTCCGAAAAAAAAAAAAAAATAAAAATGTTCTTGATGTTACTTTTGTGTAATGTGCGTCCTGCTATTGTAATGAAAGTTATCTCGTGTTTTCCTTGAAAATTTCCCTTTTGTATCTTGGTGATAGTTTTGAACCTAATCTACTGTTGATTTTGAGGAATATTTCGTCCCCTGGTTGGTACGTTTTCAGACTCTTTCTCTTTTTGTTTTGGTTTTCTAGGTCTGCTTTCTGTTTTTCTTTGAGTCTGTCGATGTTGTCTAGTCTAGTCTTTTCGTATTGTTCTGGGTCAGTAGTGACTGTTCTTCCAAAGAACATTTCTAACGGTCGTCTGTTTGTGACTGAATGGAATGAGTAATTATATTCGTAGATTGCTCTATCTATATGTTCTCGAATGTTCTGTGGATCTTGTCTTTGTTATTTCTGAAAATGTAGAATGGTATCTTTCAATTTGCCCATTAACTGTGCTTTTATAGGGGGGTGCTGAGAATATTTCTATTTTGAGTTGATCTTTAAGCATAAGGTTTATTGAAGCTGAATTTAAAGATTTTTCATTATCCATGACAAGGTACTTGGTGACGACGAAGTAGAAAATAAGTTCCCTTAGGGGTGTCCGGGTGTCTTCTATAGATTTAGATTTTATTACTCTTCCTTGTGCTAGTTTCGAAAATTTGTCTTTAGCCGTTAGGACCAATTTTCCCTCTGTTGAATAAATATCTATATGGATTATTTGGCCTGGATATTCGGGGAGTTTCTTTTAGCTTGGGATTTGTTGGATGTCTATCATATTTTTGTTCTTTGCAGGTTATGCATTGTTTCACTAAAGTATCTATTTTGCTTTTCATTTTTGGGAAGTAAAAAGTTTCGGACAGTTTTATTTTGTTTTCTAAAGCGTTGCGATGAGCTCTATTGTGTGTTTTCAGAATTTCCTCTTCCTGTTGTACTTCATTTGTCAAATCATTTACTATTTTTTGGGAAAATCTAACTTTGAAGCTATTGAAATGTGTCGGGTAGATTGATTGGATTTTCCCCATTATATCTTCTGTAGTGTTAATTCCATTAATGACCGAGGGGTTGAGATAGTTCTTTAGAATCATCGTTAGTTTTGTCGGTATACGTCGTGTCTGTGGAATGTGGGAAATGGTATGCTAAATTTGTAATCGGAGAGGTCTGCTTTATGAAGGAATATGTGATTTCTGAAGGCATTAATTGGGACTTCTACGCTTGGTATTAAGTTATGGCTAGAACTTTGGTCACTGTGTTGAGTACTGAGGGAACTAACGGAATTTAGATCGTTTGGATTTACTATCCGAGACAAGGATAGTATGTTATGTTATGTTTCCTGGTTTGTACAAAAATTCGTAGTCAAATTCTTCGAGATACGCTTTCCATCTTTTGATTCTAGCATTGCCGTTCCAGCTACATAATGAATGGGTGAGGGGTTGATGATCGGTGAAGATTTTTACCTTGGCTTTGCCATATGGATAGATTCTTAATGCTTTAATAGCCCATACTATAGCTAGCATTTCTTTTTCATTAGCCGCGTAATTTTCTTCTGCTTTCGAAAGTATTCTAGATATGATATTGGCTGATTGTTCTGAGACAGGACGGCACCTAATGCAAAATTAAATGCATCCGTTGTGAGGTGAAATTCTTTATTAAAGTCGGGGAATTAGTTCGTTTAAAATGAATGCATTCTTAATTTTCTTAAATGCCTGTATTGCTTCTTGGTTGAAAGTGACTGTTTTAGTCATAGAGGTTTTCTTGCTAACGTGTCCATCCTCGCATCTTAGCATATAAGTTAGAGGTTTGGCAAGTTTGCATAAGTCATGATAAATCGCCTATAATAGCCTGAGAGACCTAAGAAAGCTCTTAGTTCACGTACTGTTTTTGGACATGGATATTTGGCAATTGCTAAGACTTTTGCTGGATTGGTTTCTATACCTCTGTCGGAAATGGCGAAGCCCAAAAATTAAACTCTGGACTTGAAGAATTCACATTTATCTAATTGACATTTAATATTTGCTTTCTGTAAAGTTTCGAATATGACTTCGATATTTTTGAGGTGTGATTCCTCGTCTTTGCTAAAGATGACAATGTCATCAATATAAATATAGCAAATATTCCCTATATTATCTCGAAGGATATCATCTAGGGCACGTTGAAAGATGGAGGGGGCGTTTTTCAGCCGGAAGAGTAAACGTGTGAATTCGTATTGGGCATTGTTGATTAAGAATGCAGTTTTCTCTATGTCAGATTCTTTTAACTTAATATGATTAAACCCACTTTTGAGGTCGAGAACGGTAAATAGCTTATTGTTACCCAATTGGGCAAGCACTTCATTAATCTCGGGAATCGGGTATTTATTTGCAATTGTGACTTTGTTAAGTTTTCTGTAGTCGACTACCCTGTATCTTTATTCATTGGAAGCATCTATTTTTTTTGGTACAACCCACACGGGTGAGTTGAACGGAGACCGCGACGGTCGAATAATACCATCTTCTAATAAGTCTGACATTTGTTTGATGATATTCTCTATAACGGTACTTTTTGTTTGTCGGTCTGATGGTCAAGTCTTGGTGGAATATTGATTACTGCTTCTATTTTCTTCTCTCTGATTGGGATAGTGTCTTGGTTGTTAACCAACATGAGATTTTTATCTGTATGGATTACTGCCCTTAACTCTTTCAAGCTATCGTTACCCAAGATGGTGTCGAATGATTTAAGAGTAGGAAGTAGGAAGAATTTAATTGAAGTATTGATCATATTGAACAGGTGTGTGATTTTTATGTTGCCCCCTACCGACATGGCTTCAAAAGGTTTATCGTTCAAAATTGGGTTTGAAACTAAATTGGGTTTGATGTAATTACGATTGGATCCTGTATCTATTAAAATTTCCAAAATTTATCCGTTCCTCACCTTGGCTTCAAAGTAAGGGAGTGAGGAACGAGTTACTCTAAAAAATTTAAATCGCTATTTTCTGGTTGTTGGGTCTCGGTAGGATAGCCGTATTCCACTTGGTCTTGATACTCTTCAGCTGTCTGTTCGTAGTCATTTGTCGTTTCGTAACTACTCATAGCTTGTTGGTATTCTCTCATCGTTTCGTCCTGTTCATTGTATCCGTTCTCGTTAGTTTCGATATTAAAATTTCTTTGTCGTTTGTCGGCAGTAATAGGCATATTACCAGGAGGTCTTTTTCCAATCTCGAAGTTGGGTCTGTTCGTATAATTTAATTAATTAATTAAATCTGCCCAGTCCTGATGCTGGGATCTACTTCCATAGGCTTCGGTCTTGGTAGAGGTTTCGATGCTAAAGGACGTGGTGGTGCGGTCGGTTATTGGTTTCTATTGAATTGTTGATTTCCCTTTCGAGACATAAAGTGGTTGTCGGGAACTAAAGTCGTTTGGACTGTCTAGGCATTGGAATACGTGATTGTTGTTATCCGAAGTATGGGTATTTGTACTGTTGCGGTCTAGGGGTTTCTTGGAGTTGGCATAGGTTTCATGTTTTGATCTCTAAAATTTACAGTCTGCACTTTGGCTACTGCGTAATTTGAGCGGAAGGCTTGGTTTTCCAATTTTAAACACAAGTGTGCTGAATGTAAATTTGTTGGCTCTTTAATTCCCAAAAGGCGGATAAATCACCTTGCAACCCTCTTACAAATGCATCCAGAGCTTTTCTCTCTACATTTTGGTTATAAGCTGTTCTGCCTCTACACCCATCTCTATGACACCGATTTTGTTTAAGATAAGAGAGAGGTGCATACAAATGGTTTTGTAAAAGTCTTCCACTGATTGGTTTGCACCTTGCACCAGCCTCGTTAACTTATATTCCAAAGTGGTTACATCGCGCTTGTCAGCGTAATGAAGAGTGAGGCATTTTGAGATAGCCGAGCAGTTAACGAATAGTTTGTAAGATAGCGAAGATACCTTGGAGTACACTATACGTTTCCAGAATACGGTCAACTCCCTTTTTCCAAGAGCTGAAATCAGCGGGGTTACCGAAAAAATCCCGAATACCTTTTACTATATCTGGTACCCTATCTAAGTCATTCAAATTCCTAGCGTGTTGGGTGTCGATGCCTTGATCTGTCAAGGCGTTAAGCTGCCGAAGTAGCTCTGGCAATTTCTGGGCTACAATTTGACTGACAGCGGCCGCAAGTTCTTCGTTTACTCCCTCCATTATGTTCCTATTCTGTTGGTGTTCTGCCTGTCTTTGCACTTGTCTTTGTTGCACTCTTTCTTGTGCGTCAATAAGTACAGGGGGGTCTAATCAGATTGTTCGGGTTTGTCATTAGTTAGTGTTTTTCAAAATATGTTCACTTATTATTGTTTTTTTGTTTTTTTTTTTGTTTATTACTGAAAATTCAATTAAATTGGTAAAATTAATTGGACAAATAAAAATACGTAATGTAAATAATGCAATGCGAATGTAAGTAGGAAATAATTTTTTTTTGAATTTTCCAATATATTATTGGATTATGTGTGACTTCAATTAATTAAGAAAATGATTTTGTAATTTAAACTTGCTAATTAACTATATTAGTTTTTTTGATCCTTCTTATTATAATGAATTTGATTTTTTTTTAATTGTGACAATGTTACCCACTGTGCTTGGTTTTGTTTTTCTTTGTGTTCATTTGTAAGTTTACCTTTATTAGGATTGTGGCTTAAGGTTTCGATATTGTGTGTGTGAGTAAGTGTGTCTTTACATTGGGCAAGAATTGTTCACTTCTCACTTATAGTTTGTTACAAGGAACCCCAAAATCAAAGCCTAGAAATAACAGCATAAAAAGAAAAAATAGGAAATCAACTCTACACACTATCTAAAATTGTACCTCGCCTACACACATACACATAACCGTACATACACAGACAATGATATAATTGGTACAACAATACTTTTAAAACAAATAAATAATAAATAAATAATAAATAAAGAAAACAAAAAATAATACAGATGGCAAAATTTAAACAACCTGATAAGTAAATTTTCGACTACCCTTTAACTTAACTTATAGTACATACATATATAAAACCAACAACAACATGCACTTATTTTTACTCCCTGTACCCATAAAATGGGTAAAAAGGGGGTATTGGATTTGTGCAAAAGTATGTAACAGGCAGAAGAAGACATCTCCGACCCTATAAAGTATATATATTCTTGATCAGTGTCAAAAGAGATTTCGATTTGGCCATGTCCGTCTGTCTGTCCGTCTGTCCGTCTGTCTGTCTGTCCGTCTGTCCGTCTGTCCGTCTGTCTGTCTGTCCGGATGAACGCGTCGATCTCAGCAACTACAAGAGCTAGAGACACCAAATTTGAAATGTAGGTTCCTGTATACCATACGCAGATCAAGTTTGTTTCATATTTCAGATATCTCCCCCCGTTCCCCCGCAAATCGATAAAAACCGTTTTATAGTAACATTTTTCAAGATACAGCTTTAAGATTTGGCATGTACAATACTTTAGTCTCTCTTGATCTACTGTCCACATTTCAAGTCGATCGGATAATAAACACGGAAGTTATTCACGAAAGAATATTCAGAAATGCAGCGAGAGAGGGGGAAGGGAAGCACAGCCACCAATTAAAATGCCTCGCTTGCGCTGTCGCTTTTGCCGCCTGTGTGCGTGCGTCTTTGTGTATGTGTGTGTGTATGTGTAAGTGGACGTAGATGTGATTGAATGTTTTAGACCTGGGTACAGGGAGTTTCGTAGTCGGGTATACTCGACTATAGCATTCTTACTTTTCTTACTCTAAAGCCATCAGCTGTTAAGTTGCCAACCGTTTGCGAGCCTTTCAAAGCTCTGACTGTGTCCGCAAAAAGTATGCGCACAATGGTTTTTTATTACTATGCAATTATTGGATATTCCCCTTAACGTTAATTAATGCATTTATACCTGACCGCCTAGTTAAGTACTCCGCTGCCATACAGTCTATAGTAAAAGTATGTTTACAATAATATGTTAAATATGAAAATTTTTTGGTATTCGATTGGAATGTTATTACCGATCCACACATAAGCGCACAGTGTCGGGTGTATTGATGCGCACACGTTGATAATAAAAATTAGTTTAACTGTTTGTCAAGGCATAACGAAAATTAATTTTAGGTATGAATAATAAATAAACAAAAAGAACTTAAAACAGATATAGGAAAAATGCAATCAGATAAATAAGTAAGGAACACAAATCTATTACAGTAATTCGCAGAAATGAAGAAAACAAAAGCCAGAAATAACAGGAAATAATAAAGTTGTCTTAAGCAAAGGAATTCGTTACATTGAAGTCACAAAATTAAATTACCGTTTGAATTATAAGTAACCATTATATAGCTTTTAAGTAATGTTTTCATTAAACTGAAACTTATAATAAACATAATCATAAGAGATAAGGTATATGTATGAACTTATAGGTTTTTATCAAAATGTATCAATTCGTAAGTTGTAATATAAAGTTTTAAGTCTTACAATAGATGTATAAATTCTTTTGAAACATGTGCATAAGGTTGCTAATATGTGTATAAGCTCCACGCGAACTGAGTATTTATTGGATTTCAAACGTATCTCTCCCCTACCAGTTGAGTTGTGAATACACGTTAAGTACCTCTTTATACGGATAGGTAATTGCAAATTTATTGGTGAACATTGCTAGTGCTACATATGTAAGTCGGTTAATAACATTTTCCAAAATTTGGAGAAAAAGCAGCTAACGTGACAATATTCTGCAAAATCCCAAGGAAACTATAAACGGGTCTTTTCGCCCTTTGGCATTTAGCCTATGATGCTATCAATTATTTCCGATTAGAGTCACGTTTAAAAAGAGTTAATGTGGCACAATAGGCATCCACCTGATTTGGCTGCTCGAGAGAAAAGACCTTGGACAGGAAATAAGTCCAGCTAGTGAACTCGACAGCCTCTCCTAGAGTTGATATTGACTAATGTCATTGTGACAGTTGCGTCTGCAGTCTGTCAAAAGCTCAATACAATGGTTTGCCATACATTGGTTTTTTGGAACTAGTTCACATTCATTTTTGTTACGTTGTATCTCACATAGTCCTGCTGTGGAACAGATTTTGTATGCCGAAATAAATTATATGTTGGAATTGGGAGTAATCGAGCCATCGACAAGCGCCCAGAGCTCTCCTATGAGAATGGTGGTAAAACCAAATAAAGTTCGTATCTGCCTAGATGCACGGAGGCTTAATGACGTCACTAAAAAGGATGCATACCCTTTACCCAGCATAGATGGAATTTTCTGTCGACTTCCCCGTGCGAATATGATGACTAAGCTAGATTTTAAAGATGCCTATTGGTAAATTGAGTTAAGTGAGGAAGCAAATCCTCTTACCGCGTTCACTGTCCCGGGAAAACCCTTATATCAATTTAAGGTTATGCCGTTCGGGCTGTGCAATGCACCATCCACAATGTGTACACTTATGGATAGTTTGATTCCGCCCGATCTTCGCCATTGTGTCTTTGGATACTTAGATGATTTGTGCGTGATGTCGGATTACTTCTCCTCACATCTTGCTGTCCTAATTCGCCTTGCGGAACAATTTAAAGGGCGAATTTGACGTTAAACCTAGAGAAAAGTCACTTTTGCGTAAGAATCATAAATTATTATTATTATTACTGATCCTGACAAGATCTCCTGTATGCGCAATTGGCCCGTACCCAGAAACTTGAAATAAGTGAGAGGATTTTTAGGTGTTTGTGGTTGGTACCGGCGCTTTATTAGGAATTTTGCCGAGCTTACTTGTCCCATCACAGAGACTTTATCAACAAAGAAGAAGTTTGCATGGACATCTGAGGCTCAGGAAGCCATGGAGGAACTCAAGGTGATATTGACTTCGGCTTCAGTCTTGCAGAATCCGGACTTTGCCAAGAAATGCTTTAGTTTTCTCACCGAAAAGGAAGAGATCACTGTGTTCCAGATGCCTTATCTCGCCTTTCGGAAGAAGATGAAGTTGCTGAGTTGGAAATGGGACCGATTATTAAGCTGGAGGCTGATGCTTTTGATGATCCAGAATATGTAAAACTGATTGCTGATTTTGATCAGAATCAATCTTTGTTTCCCGATGTGAAAATTATAGACAAACGTCTTTATAAACGTACCGAGCACGCGTTAGGTGATACCGAGCAGGAAAAACTGTCCTGGAAGCTATGGGTACCTGTACGTTTGCGTCCTAGCGTGCTTAAGCAAGGTCACGATAACGTAGTATCGGCGCATGGGGGCATACAGAAAACCTTGGAGAGGATCCATCGCCATTTGTTTTGGCCGGGGCTAGCTCGCTCTGTCATCCCATTGGAGCTCATTGTCCAACCGTTCGACCCTTTCAACGCTTGTACATCGATTTGCTTGGTCCTTACCCGCGTAGCAAGCAAGGACATATTGGGTTATTAATGCTCCTTGACCATTTTAGTAAGTTTCATTGGGTGTACCCGCTTAAGAAATTCACTACCACAAAAATACTTCACTTCCTTGTTGACCAAATCTTTAATTGTTATGGCGTGCCAGAAGCTATCGTGAGCGATAAGGGCTCCCAATTCAAAGCACGTGAATTTAATGCACTGTTGACAAAATTGGGGATTAATCACGTATATACTGCACTTTATTTACCCCAGAGCATGCAGCAGAGCGTGTGAACAGGTCGTTATTAGTGGCGATGCGTTGGTATATCCACCAACATCACAGAGAATGGGATATGCATCTGGCTGGTATCTCGTGTGCGCTAAGATCTGCTCTCCATCAGTCATTAGGTTGTTCACCATATAGAGTATGGTTCGGCTTGGATATGATAACACATGGCCAACACTACAAGTTGTTAAAAAGGTTGACCATGCTGGAATGACTCCTTTAGATCGCTCGGATAAATTGGCTTTGTTGCGACGAGATATCCAAATGAAAATACTGAAGGCATATGATCGAAATGTGGCACAGTACAATCTGCGTTCAAAGCCCGTTTCATTTCGTGAAGACCAGGGAGTATTTCGCCGAAACTTCACGTTGAGAAAGTTTTCTCAGAATTTTAATGCGAAACTTGCCCCGCAATTTGTGAAATGCCGGGTGAAGAAGAGGCTGGGAAATTGCTTTTATTTGTTGGAAGATCTCACTGGGAGAGGAGTAGGAACTTTCCATGCCAAAGATATTCGTGCCTGATTTCCCCTAATTTGCTCAGCGAGCGCTGGCAGAATTATCGGGTGGTGTAACGGTCGCCGTTTGCTTCAAGAATGATGCTTGCAGTGGATATATTTTTATCGCATACAGTTTAAGAGGCATTGGCTTCAAGCGATAATAAAGCTAGGTGTTGTAGCATGCTCCTTTCTATAGTGCAGCAAGCAGTACTGCAAAAGCTTACGTTGGTTAGTATCAGTGCATTGCTAGCAACTGTATTCCAATATCGATATGCAAAGCTACAAGCTGCATTCCAAAATCGAAATGCAAAGCTGTACTCATTGGAATTGGGGACTATAAAAACTCACCATGTGGCTGCAGTCAGTCTCTTTGCCGCTCAACAGACTTAGCAGCTGCCTACTCCACGATAGCCCTGCAATTGCTAGACAGTGTGAGGTTACGGATACTTGTAATCTGGGAAGTTTTATAAACTAGGGTATCGTATTGTATTGTACATAAAGTGCAAGTGCCAACTAATTTTTGAATAAAATATATAACGCTCATCCAAAATCGGAAGTACCTGTCTAATCGCGGCCTCCTCGTTGCACACCAGCAATCACTTGTTGGTTGCAATCCGCTCGCTCAAAGGTATGTTCTGCAATCAATATTGCATCAATTAATTTTGTGTCTAAAGTCTTGTTTTTTGGCCCTTTAGAGTGTGTATTGGACATAGCTCCAATTAAAATTTAATCCATCCACACCAGTCATTAGAGCTGTCACTAGCCGGCGTGCCGTTAGACAAGCCCAGTGAGCCCTGGTGTCTTTTTCTGGGAGTACAGTTTCTTATGGATGCAGTGTGCTACTTGGAGTGCTGTTCGACACTGAGCCCCCTGCTTGGAGAAGTACCCACGCCTCTGCTACAAAGCTTTTGAGCGGAGCTCAAAGCTATTTCGTTTGCCTGCCATTGGAAGTCTGCTTCTGCGCTAGAGGTTAAACTCGCGCAAAGTTGCCCCGCAGCCGTTTAATTATTTTTGATTTTAAATTAATTAGTGAATTAGCTTAAATAAACAAAAGTGCAGTGAAAAAAGAAAAAACGAGCAATCCGGTTATATGTAATTGTATTAAGCTGTTCTGCCTCTACACCCATCTCTATGACACCGATTTTGTTTAAGATAAGAGAGAGGTGCATACAAATGGTTTTGTAAAAGTCTTCCACTGATTGGTTTGCACCTTGCACCAGCCTCGTTAACTTATATTCCAAAGTGGTTACATCGCGCTTGTCAGCGTAATGAAGAGTGAGGCATTTTGAGATAGCCGAGCAGTTAACGAATAGTTTGTAAGATAGCGAAGATACCTTGGAGTACACTATACGTTTCCAGAATACGGTCAACTCCCTTTTTCCAAGAGCTGAAATCAGCGGGGTTACCGAAAAAATCCCGAATACCTTTTACTATATCTGGTAACCTATCTAAGTCATTCAAATTCCTAGCGTGTTGGGTGTCGATGCCTTGATCTGTCAAGGCGTTAAGCTGCCGAAGTAGCTCTGGCAATTTCTGGGCTATAATTTGACTGACAGCGGCCGCAAGTTCTTCGTTTACTCCCTCCATTATGTTCCTATTCCGTTGGTGTTCTGCCTGTCTTTGCACTTGTCTTTGTTGCACTCTTTCTTGTGCGTCAATAAGTACTGGGGGGTCTAATCAGATTGTTCGGGTTTGTCATTAGTTAGTGTTTTTCAAAATATGTTCACTTATTATTGTTTTTTTGTTTTTTTTTTTGTTTATTACTGAAAATTCAATTAAATTGGTAAAATTAATTGGACAAATAAAAATACGTAATGTAAATAATGCAATGCGAATGTAAGTAGGAAATAATTTTTTTTTGAATTTTCCAATATATTATTGGATTATGTGTGACTTCAATTAATTAAGAAAATGATTTTGTAATTTAAACTTGCTAATTAACTATATTAGTTTTTTTGATCCTTCTTATTATAATGAATTTGATTTTTTTTTAATTGTGACAATGTTACCCACTGTGCTTGGTTTTGTTTTTCTTTGTGTTCATTTGTAAGTTTACCTTTATTAGGATTGTGGCTTAAGGTTTCGATATTGTGTGTGTGTGTAAGTGTGTCTTTACATTGGGCAAGAATTGTTCACTTCTCACTTATAGTTTGTTACAAGGAACCCCAAAATCAAAGCCTAGAAATAACAGCATAAAAAGAAAAAATAGGAAATCAACTCTACACACTATCTAAAATTGTACCTCACCTACACACATACACATAACCGTACATACACAGACAATGATATAATTGGTACAACAATACTTTTAAAACAAATAAATAAATAAATAATAAATAAATAATAAATAAAGAAAACAAAAAATAATACAGATGGCAAAATTTAAACAACCTGATGAGTAAATTTTCGACTACCCTTTAACTTAACTTATAGTACATACATATATAAAACCAACAACAACATGCACTTATTTTTTTTATCTAAAGCCATCAGCTGTTAAGTTGCCAACCGTTTGCGAGCCTTTCAAAGCTCTGACTGTGTCCGCAAAAAGTATGCGCACAATGGTTTTTTATTACTATGCAATTATTGGATATTCCCCTTAACGTTAATTAATGCATTTATACCTGACCGCCTAGTTAAGTACTCCGCTGCCATACAGTCTATAGTAAAAGTATGTTTACAATAATATGTTAAATATGAAAATTTTTTTGGTATTCGATTGGAATGTTATTACCGATCCACACATAAGCGCACAGTGTCGGGTGTATTGATGCGCACACGTTGATAATAAAAATTAGTTTAACTGTTTGTCAAGGCATAACGAAAATTAATTTTAGGTATGAATAATAAATAAACAAAAAGAACTTAAAATAGATATAGGAAAAATGCAATCAGATAAATAAGTAAGGAACACAAATCTATTACAGTAATTCGCAGAAATGAAGAAAACAAAAGCCAGAAATAACAGGAAATAATAAAGTTGTCTTAAGCAAAGGAATTCGTTACATTTAAGTCACAAGATTAAATTACCGTTTGAATTATAAGTAACCATTATATAGCTTTTAAGTAATGTTTTCATTAAACTGAAACTTATAATAAACATAATCATAAGAGATAAGGTATATGTATGAACTTATAGGTTTTTATCAAAATGTATCAATTCGTAAGTTGTAATATAAAGTTTTAAGTCTTACAATAGATGTATAAATTCTTTTGAAACATGTGCATAAGGTTGCTAATATGTGTATAAGCTCCACGCGAACTGAGTATTTATTGGATTTCAAACGTATCTCTCCCCTACCAGTTGAGTTGTGAATACACGTTAAGTACCTCTTTATACGGATAGGTAATTGCAAATTTATTGGTGAACATTGCTAGTGCTACATATGTAAGTCGGTTAATAACATTTTCCAAAATTTGGAGAAAAAGCAGCTAACGTGACAATATTCTGCAAAATCCCAAGGAAACTATAAACGGGTCTTTTCGCCCTTTGGCATTTAGCCTATGATGCTATCAATTATTTCCGATTAGAGTCACGTTTAAAAAGAGTTAATGTGGCACAATAGGCATCCACCTGATTTGGCTGCTCGAGAGAAAAGACCTTGGACAGGAAATAAGTCCAGCTAGTGAACTCGACAGCCTCTCCTAGAGTTGATATTGACTAATGTCATTGTGACAGTTGCGTCTGCAGTCTGTCAAAAGCTCAATACAATGGTTTGCCATACATTGGTTTTTTGGAACTAGTTCACATTCATTTTTGTTACGTTGTATCTCACATAGTCCTGCTGTGGAACAGATTTTGTATGCCGAAATAAATTGTATGTTGGAATTGGGAGTAATCGAGCCATCGACAAGCGCCCAGAGCTCTCCTATGAGAATGGTGGTAAAACCAAATAAAGTTCGTATCTGCCTAGATGCACGGAGGCTTAATGACGTCACTAAAAAGGATGCATACCCTTTACCCAGCATAGATGGAATTTTCTGTCGACTTCCCCGTGCGAATATGATGACTAAGCTAGATTTTAAAGATGCCTATTGGTAAATTGAGTTAAGTGAGGAAGCAAATCCTCTTACCGCGTTCACTGTCCCGGGAAAACCCTTATATCAATTTAAGGTTATGCCGTTCGGGCTGTGCAATGCACCATCCACAATGTGTACACTTATGGATAGTTTGATTCCGCCCGATCTTCGCCATTGTGTCTTTGGATACTTAGATGATTTGTGCGTGATGTCGGATTACTTCTCCTCACATCTTGCTGTCCTAATTCGCCTTGCGGAACAATTTAAAGGGCGAATTTGACGTTAAACCTAGAGAAAAGTCACTTTTGCGTAAGAATCATAAATTATTATTATTATTACTGATCCTGACAAGATCTCCTGTATGCGCAATTGGCCCGTACCCAGAAACTTGAAATAAGTGAGAGGATTTTTAGGTGTTTGTGGTTGGTACCGGCGCTTTATTAGGAATTTTGCCGAGCTTACTTGTCCCATCACAGAGACTTTATCAACAAAGAAGAAGTTTGCATGGACATCTGAGGCTCAGGAAGCCATGGAGGAACTCAAGGTGATATTGACTTCGGCTTCAGTCTTGCAGAATCCGGACTTTGCCAAGAAATGCTTTAGTTTTCTCACCGAAAAGGAAGAGATCACTGTGTTCCAGATGCCTTATCTCGCCTTTCGGAAGAAGATGAAGTTGCTGAGTTGGAAATGGGACCGATTATTAAGCTGGAGGCTGATGCTTTTGATGATCCAGAATATGTAAAACTGATTGCTGATTTTGATCAGAATCAATCTTTGTTTCCCGATGTGAAAATTATAGACAAACGTCTTTATAAACGTACCGAGCACGCGTTAGGTGATACCGAGCAGGAAAAACTGTCCTGGAAGCTATGGGTACCTGTACGTTTGCGTCCTAGCGTGCTTAAGCAAGGTCACGATAACGTAGTATCGGCGCATGGGGGCATACAGAAAACCTTGGAGAGGATCCATCGCCATTTGTTTTGGCCGGGGCTAGCTCGCTCTGTCATCCCATTGGAGCTCATTGTCCAACCGTTCGACCCTTTCAACGCTTGTACATCGATTTGCTTGGTCCTTACCCGCGTAGCAAGCAAGGACATATTGGGTTATTAATGCTCCTTGACCATTTTAGTAAGTTTCATTGGGTGTACCCGCTTAAGAAATTCACTACCACAAAAATACTTCACTTCCTTGTTGACCAAATCTTTAATTGTTATGGCGTGCCAGAAGCTATCGTGAGCGATAAGGGCTCCCAATTCAAAGCACGTGAATTTAATGCACTGTTGACAAAATTGGGGATTAATCACGTATATACTGCACTTTATTTACCCCAGAGCATGCAGCAGAGCGTGTGAACAGGTCGTTATTAGTGGCGATGCGTTGGTATATCCACCAACATCACAGAGAATGGGATATGCATCTGGCTGGTATCTCGTGTGCGCTAAGATCTGCTCTCCATCAGTCATTAGGTTGTTCACCATATAGAGTATTGTTCGGCTTGGATATGATAACACATGGCCAACACTACAAGTTGTTAAAAAGGTTGACCATGCTGGAATGACTCCTTTAGATCGCTCGGATAAATTGGCTTTGTTGCGACGAGATATCCAAATGAAAATACTGAAGGCATATGATCGAAATGTGGCACAGTACAATCTGCGTTCAAAGCCCGTTTCATTTCGTGAAGACCAGGGAGTATTTCGCCGAAACTTCACGTTGAGAAAGTTTTCTCAGAATTTTAATGCGAAACTTGCCCCGCAATTTGTGAAATGCCGGGTGAAGAAGAGGCTGGGAATTTGCTTTTATTTGTTGGAAGATCTCACTGGGAGAGGAGTAGGAACTTTCCATGCCAAAGATATTCGTGCCTGATTTCCCCTAATTTGCTCAGCGAGCGCTGGCAGAATTATCGGGTGGTGTAACGGTCGCCGTTTGCTTCAAGAATGATGCTTGCAGTGGATATATTTTTATCGCATACAGTTTAAGAGGCATTGGCTTCAAGCGATAATAAAGCTAGGTGTTGTAGCATGCTCCTTTCTATAGTGCAGCAAGCAGTACTGCAAAAGCTTACGTTGGTTAGTATCAGTGCATTGCTAGCAACTGTATTCCAATATCGATATGCAAAGCTACAAGCTGCATTCCAAAATCGAAATGCAAAGCTGTACTCATTGGAATTGGGGACTATAAAAACTCACCATGTGGCTGCAGTCAGTCTCTTTGCCGCTCAACAGACTTAGCAGCTGCCTACTCCACGATAGCCCTGCAATTGCTAGACAGTGTGAGGTTACGGAAACTTGTAATCTGGAAAGTTTTATAAACTAGGGTATCGTATTGTATTGTACATAAAGTGCAAGTGCCAACTAATTTTTGAATAAAATATATAACGCTCATCCAAAATCGGAAGTACCTGTCTAATCGCGGCCTCCTCGTTGCACACCAGCAATCACTTGTTGGTTGCAATCCGCTCGCTCAAAGGTATGTTCTGCAATCAATATTGCATCAATTAATTTTGTGTCTAAAGTCTTGTTTTTTGGCCCTTTAGAGTGTGTATTGGACATAGCTCCAATTAAAATTTAATCCATCCACACCAGTCATTAGAACTGTCACTAGCCGGCGTGCCGTTAGACAAGCCCAGTGAGCCCTGGTGTCTTTTTCTGGGAGTACAGTTTCTTATGGATGCAGTGTGCTACTTGGAGTGCTGTTCGACACTGAGCCCCCTGCTTGGAGAAGTACCCACGCCTCTGCTACAAAGCTTTTGAGCGGAGCTAAGAGCGAAAGCTATTTCGTTTGCCTGCCATTGGAAGTCTGCTTCTGCGCTAGAGGTTAAACTCGCGCAAAGTTGCCCCGCAGCCGTTTAATTATTTTTGATTTTAAATTAATTAGTGAATTAGCTTAAATAAACAAAAGTGCAGTGAAAAAAGAAAAAACGAGCAATCCGGTTATATGTAATTGTATTAAAGACATGTGTAGTGGTGACCTAGAAGTCGTATAAAAGTGACTGTTGTTGTTGGGAGTTAAAAGCTCTTCCCTAAAAGCTTTACCTATGCATGTTGCTAGATCGACCAACGTGGCGGTGAAAATAAATTAACACTTATAAAACACTTTTTACAAAGAACCCCCAAATCATGTGACTAAGCCTAGAAAATTAACAGCATAAAGAGAAAAAATAGGAAATTAACTCTACACATTATCTAAAATTTTACCTCACCTCCACACATACACACAACCCATACACAGACATTGATATAATTGGTACAACAATACGTTTAAAACAAATAACGAAAAAATAAAAATACAATTGTAAAATGAGTTAAAGAAATAAAGAAAACAAAAAATAATACAGATGGCAAAATTGAAACAACCTGATAAATTTTCGACTACTCTTTAATTTAACTTCTAGTACATACATGTATAAAACCAACAACAACATGCATTTATTTTTTTGATCTAAAGCCATCAGCTGTTAAGTTGCCAACCGTTTGCGAGCCTTTCAAAGCTCTGACTGTGTCCGCAAGAAGTATGCGCACAATGGGTTTTTATTACTATGCAATTATTGGATATTCCCCTTAAGGGGTTATATATGTTGCGGTGCGGGAAAATGGGGAAAAGTTTGGTTTTTTGTAAAGGTGTGTAGCCGTATTTGTATGAAATTTTTGTTATTTGTTTTGCGTAGTACAATGTCTAATCTGTAAAAACGGCTTGAGATAATAAAAAAATATTGATAATTGACAAAATTATTAAAATTCGCGCAAAACGCGTTTTTTTTCGCAGAGGCCTGCGGTGTCCACGATTCCAGTCTAACAGCTCAACAGAAAGCATAAAACCAAAAAAATTTCATTAGTGTATCCACTTGTGGTGTACTTGAACGATTCATAAAAATTTAAAAAAATTTTATTTTCAAACGGGGACGATTTTTCCAAAAAAGTTACTTTTTTCATGTGTAAAAATGTATTAAAAAATTCATAACATTGATATGAAAGTTCAGATAAAAAAATGGATTCGTTCAAGTACACGGCAAATAAATTACGAATTTAAAAAAAAAAACATTAAAATCGGTTGAAAACTCTGTCCGCAATCCGGGACACCGTAAAGACGTTTTCGGAAAAACATGATTCCGAGATAATCGCGTTTAAAGTTTCAAGTTTACTTTTGTTTACTATAACGGAGCAAGATAAAAAACGCTATAACTTTGCTTCTACTGCTTCGATCTTTATGAAAATTTGGGAAAACATTCTTAAGAATATATACTTTAAGATGAAAGAATAAAATTTGTTTTGATTTTTAGACCGACCGCAACATATATAACCCCTTAACGTTAATTAATGCATTTATACCTGACCGCCTAGTTAAGTACTCCGCTGCCATACAGTCTATAGTCAAAGTATGTTTACAATAATATGTTAAATATGAAAATTTTTTTGGTATTCGATTGGAATGTTATTACCGATCCACACATAAGCGCACAGTGTCGGGTGTATTGATGCGCACACGTTGATAATAAAAATTAGTTTAACTGTTTGTCAAGGCATAACGAAAATTAATTTTAGGTATGAATAATAAATAAACAAAAAGAACTTAAAATAGATATAGGAAAAATGCAATCAGATAAATAAGTAAGGAACACAAATCTATTACAGTAATTCGCAGAAATGAAGAAAACTAAAGCCAGAAATAACAGGAAATAATAAAGTTGTCTTAAGCAAAGGAATTCGTTACATTTAAGTCACAAAATTAAATTACCGTTTGAATTATAAGTAACCATTATATAGCTTTTAAGTAATGTTTTCATTAAACTAAAACTTATAATGAACATTATACATTTATTATTTTCCTTCAGAATATGCAATTTATTAAAATAAGTCAGTAAATTTTCGTCGCTTCTTAATGGCCGCAATAGCTTAAATTAATGTGAACAACTTTTGTTTTGGGGACTTTCCATTTCAGTTAGCGCAGGAAGTCCAATTGGTTGGGTGGGTACAGAACGCATTCTCGGGGAAATAACACCATAGACCATATTACCAAAACCATCGGATCCACCGCGAACGAAGCTGCCGTATTTACTATAAATGCGTGTGTGAACTTGCAGAATCGAAGGATCAACTGATCTCTGTATATTGCCTGCTGTTTCTCCGAAGTTAGACTCCAAGTTAGGGACTCTAAAAATAAAATTTGTACATAACAGGAGTTTCAAGACAGTAGCAACACCCACAATCTCACCTCTCGAAATGAGCTACCACCAGTAGGGTCCCATCCCCTGTCTATCTTGAATTCCATTCGCCCTGTTGGCGTTGTCAGCGACAGTACCGGCGATTTTGAACTGTTGTCGTACGCTCAGGCGGATCGATACGCAAAAGTAAATTAATTACAGCTTATGTAACGCATACCAAGAGTACCATACATGTACTCACCAATACATGCACATACCACACACTCTCTCTTTTAATTATGGTCTGCTGCGACAGAACGATACATATAATATTATCTATACCTTAGGTTTTGAAGCGGACAGAGAATAAAACCTAACTAAATGCAAACAGTCATGTGGTTCCTTCTTTTAAATACTTCACTGTAACTTCTTTGTGGCGCTTTTCCTTGGCGGCACTTTCGCTTTACTCGATATCAATGTATTTGCGTTGTGGCCCTTAACGGTCGCGTATTTGGCACATTTTACTACGACTCGTCGTTGATGTTTATACGTCGCGAACTTTTCAGACTAGGTCCCTGCTCGTGCGCCAGTTAAAAATCTGAGTGTGAATTTTTATAAAAAGTATAAGAATCTTTATTGAAGCCAAATTTAGAACTAATTAGCCTAAAGAAAACAATGATTACTTATTAACTAACGCCTCGTTCTGCTGCTGTCACGATCGATGCTCCGCTGCTGTGATTCGTCATTGTTGTTGTTCCTTCCGAGTGCATTGCCATCATTGCTTGCTGCTCCGGCCTCTGCCTGTGGTCGCTGCGTCGTTGTCTTCATGCGTTGCGCAACGTCTTGCACTTGACGGTCCCACAGTGGCTTGCCGAAAGTGTCGGCTCAGCGTGCGTGGCCTTTTAGCCATGATCGGTGTCCGCGTAGCCCCCACGGTCATCGACACCTTGCGTAACCCAATTTGATTTCCTGCTCCCACGGTGACGCCTGGGACTTGCTACCTCAGCGCACGTGTCGTCCGAATCGGTTTTTGTTGTGCCGGTCTTCCGCGCGTATAGCGAAGTGTCTATAGCTCGTGTAACATTGGGCTTTAACTTATATCTAAATATATACATGAAAATATGTGTTGTATATATTATCGCGTGATTTATATATGTAAAAAGATTGGCAGTGCTAGACAGGAGTTAACAGCAGGCTAACAGCTGTTAGCATTATCAGAGATACAGTCGGTTGGTGGAAGTCGAAGAGAGTGAGAAAAGTTGTAGACAAGCAGAGATCGGATGCAGATCGAATGCAGCTCGTTTATATAGAAAGGGATAAACAGTTATAAGGCCGTGAATACCGTCTGTCTGTCAACTAAAATAAACATTAAACTAAATACTTTATAATTCCAAGCTTTAAATTCTTATAAAATTTAATAAAGAATATTGTTAATAAACAACTATACGCATTTGGGGGCTCGTCCTAACAAAGTTGCCGGGGCCGCAGTTAAATATTCAAGCGTTAAAAGTATTCAGAAATTAAAAACTAAAATTCTAACGTCGAGGAATTTCGTCATATACATACATACACATGAAAAGTGCACGGACAAAATTTAAAAGAGCAATTTTTGGAGAATGGAAATTTTCTGAGAACAGTTAGATATTTTTTTATTCATGAAGAAGCAAGCAGCAAATGCTAAAGAGGTCTCGACGATTAAAAAGCAGACGCTGAAAGGAGGAAAAAGGCGATCGCAGCTGTCTGAGGAGAAAAAGAGACAACCGGATACTCGATCTATCGCGAATACAAGAATGACAGAGCAAAGTAATAATAAGCACGCACACAGATGTCGCTGCCAGGTAATGTAAGCAGTAGGTTTTGACGCGTCGGAATGTAACAATAAAGTGCTCGAAAACAATTTCATGTTGCAGCAGCTGGTGCAATTGTTAACGCTCAAAATTCAAGCGGACGAGGTTAACAAGGATGATTTAAAACTGGTTATGGAGAATTTTTCAATGATTATTAAAGATTTTGATGCCGTAAGTATCCAAGTGCAGCAGTGGTTCACTAATTTGCAGCTGAATGCCGACGCTTATGGACTAAATAACAAGCAGCAATATGTCCAGGCACGTGCCAAAATGACGCACACGGCGAAGCTGTTTTTAGATGCAACAGAGATCTACGAATATGAAAAGTGTGTAGTGTTGATGAGCATAAGGAATTGGCCGATTGTGTAAAGAAAGAGTATAATTTTCATGAGTGCTGCAAATGTAAAGCATTGCATCACGCGGAGTTATTGACACGGAGTCGGCTATTCGTTATATTGTACGTGGATTGTACCTAAAGTCGGATTTTAAGTACAACTTGTATGATTGCAAAGTCGGATTTTAAGTACAACTTGTATAAGTGCAAGTCGTGTATAGATCTGATGGACCACAAAGCAAGACAGACGAGGTTATCAATCAAATCTTTAAGCAGCACGTAACGAGGCGAATCAACAACACCGAAAATTTTTTTGGTGACGTCGACCGCCGCTGGATTATATCTATATACCGATATACCTTCGCAATTCAAGCATGTGGTGCAAGACATGATCCAGAACCTCAAGCCAGTTCGAGAGGTGACGAAGTACCCAGTCAAGCTGAAGATTGTGCCAGATGGAAACATCAAGTTTATTTTGGATCCGAGATATTTCCCTTCCATTCCCCCGCTATTCGATAAAAACCATTTTACAGCCACACTATTAAAGATATAGCTTTAGCCACTCTTTATCTACTGTTCAAATTTCAAGTCGATCGGATAATAAACACGGAAGTTATTCACGAAAGAAGATTCAGTACTGCAGTGTGGGGGAAGAAGAAGCACAGCCACCACTTAAAATGCATCGCTGTTTTTTTTATTTATTTTTATTTTTATACTATGTTCCCGAAGGGAAAATAGTATATTGGCTTTGCGAAATGTCCGTCTGTCCGTATGAACGCAATTTTTTGCCTTTATCTTTAAGCTAGAGCAACGAAACTTGGTACACATGTTGGTGTATGAAGTGTCGAGAAAAATTTTGAGCCCCCCACCCTCACCGCCTCAAATCGGCATACGATATCCCAAAAACACGTTTTTCAAGGGGAATATCTCCTACAGTTTCAAAGATAGAGTCACCAAATTTGGCATACATACTAATGTTGACCCCTGAACAAATCTGCATCAAAATTTTTTCTTTTTATGTGAAATAATTGATAAACTTTGATTTAATGATATACATTTTTTTTTAAGCTTTACTTATATACCAATGCTAATTATTACTTATGTATGGCCATGTATGTATGCAACACATATTTTTAGTCTATCCTTATATACTTTCTGTTTTTTGTTTTTCATATTTTATTCGCACGTTGATGTACTAAACGGGCAGTACATTCAAGTGGCCCAAACGACATCAGGCACGGGCTTGTTAACGCGCGGACCCAGGCAAAATGCAAACCCACCTCCCGCCCAACCGACCGAGGGGCGCGCCGCAAAACGTGCGGTAACGAAGATTGCGGAACAGATAAATAAGAACAAGCTAAATAAAATTTCTACATAAATTATAGATAGACAAAAAACAATATATTACACAGATAACATAAAAGACAAGTTCTGAGTAAGGAAATAGAACTAGCATTACATATTACATGATAAAGATTGTTATAATTAGAACATATGATACGAAAAGGGTAATGAATAGCATAGTTAGTATTACAAGCTTGCAGACTAAGAGGAAGAAAGTTTCTAGAATTTCTGATCGGAACTGCAAAACTAATTTGGCTGATTAATTCAGAAGAATCAATTTCTCCTTTAATTAGTTTGTGTAAGAAATTACACCCAGCATGGTTCTACGATCAGAAAGAGAAGGAAGATTTATTATTAAAAGTCTACTACGATAAGAAGGCAAGTGAGTATTAGGATTCCAGTTAAGACCCCGGAGTGCAAAGAGAAGAAATTGTTTTTGTACAGATTCTATTCTATCCTGATGAACCTTGTACTCGGGACACCAAATACAAGACCCATATTCAAGAATAGGTCGAACAAGAGAAGTATAAAGAGTTTTAGTAATGTAGGGATCGTTAAATTCTTTAGACCAACGCGTAATGAAACCCAGGACACCAAAGGCACGATTAACGGTTGAAAAGATATGTTTGTCAAACTTAAGCTTGGAATCTAAAAGGATACCCAAATCATCAACCGACTCAATTCGAACAAGCGGCTTACCATTAAGAATATAACTGTTAAAAAAAGGCATTCGCCTGTAAAAGGATATTACGATACATTTACCACAATTAAGATTTAATAAATTTACCCGACACCAGGCTTGAAAACTGTCAAGATCAGTTTGCAACCTTGACCACATAAGAAATCAGTAGATGACACACAAAGTTTAACATCATCGGCATACATCAGCACCCGAGAGTAATTTACGACAGAAGGAAGGTCATTGTGGTACTCCAGAAGTAACTTGAACAGACTTAGAGACAAAGCCTTTGAAATAAACTTTTTGGGTTCTAAGAGTTAAATATTTGGATATCCAAAGAATTAAGTTATTTGGAAATCCCAGAAGATGAAGTTTGTGAAGTAAAAGAGAAAGAGATTGAGAGAATCAAAAGCCTTACTGAAATCAGTGTAAATAACATCTGTTTGCATTTTGGTTTGAAATCCCTTTATGACAAGAGAAGTGAATTCCAATAGGTTAGTGATAGTAAATCTATGTTTCACGAACCCATGCTGGCAGGGTGAAATTATAGATCTACATAAATGTTGAAGTTGAGAAGTTATTAGTTTCTCAAAAATCTTAGGAATAGCAGACAACTTAGAAATACCTCTATAGTTCTCAACATTAGACTTGTTTCCTTTTTTAACGAGAGGAATAATAAATGATTCTTTCCAAATGTTGGGGAAAGAGCACAACTCCACGGACAGTTAAAAAATAAACAATAGTGGCTTTAAAATACCTTCAGCACAGTACCTAAGCACACAGGTCCCGGTGAAAATACGGGCTTAATGGCTTTTAAATCACGTAGAAGCGAACTTTCAGTGATTAAAGGCCCGAAAATGTAATTGGAGCTATTTATATGATATGGATAAGGCGAAACCAATTGATAAGGCTGTGAACTATAAGTCGTTTGAAAAAATTCAGCAAAAGATCGGCGATAGCCGGATCTGAGTCAGCTGTCTTTTTTCGAAAAATACAGTTGATGGAAGTGTTGATGAGCCACGCTTCGCATTAACGAAGTTATAAAACCTTTTAGGACCCCGCAGAAACTGTATCCTACAGCTCCTGAGGTAGTTGTTATAACAGTGTTAATGAAGTGCAGAGAAGTTAGATCGGGCAATCAAATAGCGAGATAAATCCGAGGAAGAGCCAGATTCCTTGAACTTTTTGTACAATCTCGACTTTCTATTTTTAAGTTTATTAAATCTCGTATAAACCACACAGGTTTGTTAGACCTACGAGGGTTACAAAACGGGACACAACAATCAAATAATGAATTTAAGGTAGAATAAAAGTAATTGATTGCACAATCCATGTCTCTACACATGTACAGCTGGGACCAGTCAGTCTGGGAAGGAGCTGAGCGAGTTTAGTGAAATCGGTTTTCCGAAAATGACGAACTCGCTCAGCAGGTTTTCTACCTGGGCATGGCACCCTGGCTGGTAAGTCAATCAACACCTCCCAAGTCGGGTGATAAGGAACTTCAGGAGTGGATAGAGGTTCAGTACGGGAGACAGAATAGAATGAGGAGTCCAGGGCAAAAACAAGATCAAGCATTTTATGTGAAGAATTTGGGATATCATTGATTTGACACAATGACATCCCAAATAAACTTTCAATAAAATCATGCTGAGATGTGGGACACACGCTAGAATCCGGACTTGAAATCCAGGTAGTTCCGGCGATATTAAAGTCACCAAGAACTACAAGAAAATCACAATCAGAAACCATAAATGAGACAGATTGTATAGCAGAAGAAGGGAAAAGTTAGGCTATTTAGATAAAGATTACTAAGTTTACTACAAAGACCTCTTACATTCAGAAAGCCAAGTGAGAGGGAGGATGTTAGTTTTTTGAACTATCAGATGTTTTAATGTCTGATATTATGATATTAGTGTTATCTTCTATCTTTTCTATTTTATATTATTTCGGACGTTGATGTACTAAACGGGCAGTACATTCAAGTGGCCCAAACGACACCAAGCACGGGCTTGTTAACGCGCGGACCCAGGCAAAATGCAAACCCACCTCCCGCCCCACCGACCGAGGGGCGCGCCGCATAACGTGCGGTAACGAAGATCGCGAAACATATAAATACGAACAGACTAAATAAAAGTTCTACATAAATTAAACAATATACAAAAAACTATAAATTACACAGATAACATAAAATAGAAGTTCTAAGTACGGAAATAGAACTAGCATTACATATTAAATGATAAAGATTGTTATAATTAGAACATATGATACGAAAAGGGTTATGGATAGCATAGTTAGTGTTACAAACTTGAAGACAAAGGGGAAGAAAGTTTCTGGAATTTCTGATCGGAACTGCAAAACTAATCAGGCTAATTAATTCAGAAGAATCAATTTCGCCTTTAATTAGTTTGTGTAAAAAAATTACACCAAGCATGGTTCTACGATCAGAAAGAGAAGGAAGATTTATTAGTAAAAGTCTACTACGATAAGAAGGCAAGTGAGTATTAGGATTCCAGTTAAGACCCCGGAGTGCAAAGAGAAGAAATTGTTTTTGAACCGATTCTATTCTATCCTGATGAATCTTGTACTCGGGACACCAAATACAAGACCCATATTCAAGAATAGGTCGAACAAGAGAAGTATAAAGAGTTTTAGTAATGTAAGGATCGTTAAATTCTTTAGACCAACGCTTAATGAAACCCAGGACACCAAAGGCACGATTAACGGTGGAAAAGATATGTTTGTCAAACTTAAGCTTGGAATCTAAAAGGATACCCAAATCATCAACCGACTCAATTCGAACAAGCGGCTTACCATTAAGAATATAACTGTTAAAAAAAGGCATTCGCCTGTAAAAGGACATTACTTTACACTTACCAAAATTAAGATTTAATAAATTTACCCGACACCAGGCTTGAAAACTGTCAAGATCAGTTTGCAACCTTTGACCAGATAAGAAATCAGTAGATGACAGACAAAGTTTAACATCATCGGCATACATCAGCACCCGAGACTAATTTACGACAGAAGGAAGGTCATTGATGAAAAGAGTAAATAATAAGGGGCCAAGATGACTTCCTTGTGGTACTCCAGAAGTAACTTGAACAGACTTAGAGACAAAGCCTTTGAAATAAACCTTTTGGGTTCTAAGAGTTAAATAGTTAGAAATCCAAAGAATTAAGTTATTTGGAAATCCTAGAAGATGAAGCTTGTGAAGTAAAAGAGAATGATTAACAGAATCAAAAGCCTTACTGAAATCAGTATAAATAACATCTGTTTGCATTTTAGATTGAAATCCCTTAATAATAAGAGAAGTGAATTCCAATAGGTTAGTGGTAGTAGTTCTATATTTCACAAACCCATGCTGGCAGGGTGAAATTATAGATCTACATAAATGTTGAAGTTGAGAAGTTATTAATTTCTCAAAAATCTTAGGAATAGCAGACAACTTAGAAATACCTCTATAGTTCTCGACATTAGACTTGTTTCCTTTTTTATGGAGAGGAATAATAAATGATTCTTTCCAAATATTGGGGAAAGAACACAACTCCACGGACAATTTAAAAAGAACAAATAATGGCTTAAAAATACCTTCAGCACAGTACTTGAGCACACAGCCTGGTACTCCATCAGGTCCCGGAGAAAATACGGGGTTAATAGACTTCAAATCACGTAGAAGCGAGCTTTCAGTGATTAAAGGCCCAAAAATGCAATTGGAGTTAATTACCTGATAAGGATAAGGCGAAAGCAATTGATGAGGTTGTGAACTGTAAGTCGTTTGAAAAAATTCGGCAAAAAGATCGGCGATAGCCTGATCTGAGTCAGCTGTCTTTTTTTCAAAAAATACAGTTGATGGAAATGTTGATGACCTACGCTTCACATTAACGAAGTTATAAAACCTTTTAGGATCCCGCTGAAACTGTAACCTACAGCTCCTGAGGTAGTTGTTATAACAGTATAAATTAAGTGCAGAGAAGTTAGATCGGGCAATCAAATAGCGAGAGAAATCCGAGGAAGAGCCAAATTCCTTGAACTTTTTGTATAATCTCGACTTTCTATTTTTTAAGTTTATCAATTCACGTGTAAACCACACAGGTTTGTTAGACCTACGAGGGTTACAAAACGGGACACAACAATCAAATAATGAATTTAAGGTAGAATAAAAGTAATTGATTGCACAATCCATGTCTCTACACATGTACAGCTGAGACCAGTCAGTCTGGGATAGGACCTGAGCAAGTTTAGTAAAATCGGTTTTCCGAAATTGTCGAACTCGCTCAGCCGGTTCTCTACCAGGGCTTGGCACACTGGCTGGTAAGTCAATCAACACCTCCAAAGTAGGGTGATAGGGATCTTCAGGAGTGGATATAGGTTCAGTACGGGAGACAGAATAGAATGAGGAATCCAAGACAAAAACAAGATCAAGCATTTTATGTGAAGAATTTGGGATATCATTGATTTGACACAATGACATCCCAAATAAACTTTCAATAAAATCGTGCTGAGATGTGGGAGTCAACACGCTAGAATCGGGACTTGAAGTCCAGGTAGTTCCGGCGATATTAAAGTCACCAAGAACTACAAGAAAATCACGATCAGAAACCATAGATGAGACAGATTGTATAGCAGAAGCATGCAAAGAATATATAGAAATATCGGAAGAAGGTGGAATATAAGAACAAGTAATATAAAAGCAAATACTGGACATACACAATTTTACAGCAACAAATTCAATATCTATACAATTATCGATTATTACAAGCTCCGATGATAAATCAGCGTCAACAGCAATAAGAACACCACCGCCACGACGAGGGGTGCGATCTTTTCTATAAATGGAGAATTTGTTAGACAGGATTTCAGAATTAAGGATGTCGGGCCTTAGCCATGTTTCAGAAAAGGCAACGACATGGAAAGGAAAAGTTAGGCTATTTAGATAAAGATTACTAAGTTTACTACAAAGACCTCTTACATTCTGATAGCCAAGTGAGAGGGAGGATGTTAGTTTTTTGAACTATCAGATATTACAATAGGTGGGTTAGAACTACCACCGGAAGAAGGAAGTGAAATCGGAGGCCGATTTTTCTTTTTTACGGTATATTCTTTAATAACTAAGTGGTCGGGTCAGAATTCTTTGCAACAAATATTGTTGAAATATTCAGCCGGAACACTTATTTTAAATGACGAAATTTCCCGAGAATACGTAAATTTGAATTTTTCCACCGTAATGTGGGCTTTAGATTTGGCCTGTATAAAGGCCTTCACATCATCAGATGTAGTATCAGGGGCAAGCCTGGAAACAAAGATTTGTTTCCGTGGTGGAATTCCTATAAGGGTCTTCTTAGCAACCAAAGCAGTTGCATCCGCTGGAGCCACAGCATTGGTTCCTAGACCAGTTGATTCGACCGGTATATTATCACTAGGCTGTTGATCCGGATCAACAGTGTTAAAAGCCAGCGAATCAGAATGCTCAACGATGCTATTCTCGTCACTTCTGATTATTGAATTGTGAGGAGAGGAAGACGATAAATTGGTCTATTCTAACTGTTTATTAGTTGCGGATGAAGTGGAAGCATGTGTGGGGAGTTGGAGTTCATTGGGGCCAATAGACAGCCTAAAATTAGCCTTCTTCCGTTTTGGGGACTCATTCAAAAGTTTCATACTTTTGAATTCGTTCTCCAAGTCGGAAAAACCATCGAACAGTTTTTTGAACCGCCCGAATATGTCACCAAAGCCTTTCTTAGTCTGCCTCATGAAACCCATGATGTCCCGTTCAACATCCCTACAGGATACACATGTCCACTTGAGGCCAGATTTTGACTCAATCTGGTCCACAATTCTGCCGTTTAGGCCAGCACATTTTTCGTGTGACACATTATCACACAGCCAGCAACAAACAAAGCCCATCTTCGAGTTTGCTCTAACCTGGCAATTTTTATTGTAACAGACAAACATTCTAGCAAAAAGGAATTTAAATATAAGAAAATAGAATATAAAAAAAGATAAACAAAAAATAAAATAAAAAGCAAAAGAACCAAAAAAGAATGTAAAAAGAACGGAAAGGCACCCTAGGGTTAAACAACTTATGGTCCCATGTATTTAGAATCTAGCTTATGCCCTGTTTCATTTTGTAATAAGACTTTATCTCCTATTTTTAATTTTATGTCATTTACTTTCTTATCATATATTAGTTTATATGTCTGCTTGTTCTTTTCAAGCATTATTCTAGATATTTTATATGCTAACTTTAATCTATATTTTGATTCCTTAGCGTAATTATCTACATTATATAAATATAAGGGTTAATATTAGGGTTCTTACTAAAAATAAATTCATAGGGTCAGTAGTGATGCGTTGTGGATGGGGTTGTATTAAAACAATATACGAAGTATTGTAACCCAACATCCCAATCAGTTTTATCAACTGATATATAAGAACGAATGTATTCGTTTAACGTTCAAGGACTTCGTTCCACAGTTCCCCAAGTCTGGTAGTGATGTTCCGTAGAAGTTATGTTTCTAATACCAAGATACTTACATAAATCTTCTACAACTGAATTTTTATATTCTGTACCCATGTCGGAAATGAACGTCTTTATTGGACCGTATTTCAGAATAAAATCTTCGAAAATAGCTTTAGCTACGACTTTTGCACTTTTGTTTGGAATTACGGCAACAAGATATTTTGTTAAGTCGCATATCAGTGTAACTTCGTTATCATTGCCTTGCTCCGATTTTGGTAGTAGACCGATCGTGTCTACTATTACTCTATCAAAAGCATTGATTGGGATTTCCGTAGTTGTTAAAGGAGTTTTATGCGTTGTTATTTTCGGTTTTTGACATTTTTGACATTTTATTATATACTCAGTTATATCCTTAGACATACCTTTCCAGAAATAATATCTTTTGACCTTGGCCAAGGTTTTTGAAATGCCAGTATGACCTCCTTGTATAGGGTCGTCATGGAATGTAGACACTAAAGCTTATTTTTATACTCTGTTCCCGAAGGGATAAAGAGTATATTAGGTTTGCGAAATGTCCATCTGTCCGTATGAACGCAATTTTTTCCACACCCTTGAAGCTAGAGCAACCAAACTTGGTACACATGTTAGTGTGTACCCTCAATTTATGAAGTGTCGAGATCGATGTTTTCAATATTTTATTGCCCATTTTTTTTAAATTATTGAAATTGAAACTTGTTCAAAGATATTTTCCCACGGTGCCATTTTGAGTTGGCTGATTTCATTATTGCCGGCTTGCGTTTCAAGCCTTTCAAAGAATTGACCTAAGTCAACAATTCCATTAGTATATAAATCGCTAACATCATATCTCGCAGTAATTTTCTTTCCATGTTTAAAGAAACATAGCATATTTTTTACATGCAAGGTCACTACTTTACGTATATCGTCATTTTTGATGACTTTATATACGTTGGGCTGTAAAGCTTTTTCTGTGGATTGCATAGGCAATTCTTCTTTATCATCTCCTGCGCAGGATTTTTGTCTACTTTGTTGCCTTCTAGTGACTTTCAGGACTTTTATTTGTATGTCCTTGAGTTCATTGATGGTTATTCATGATAACGCATCAGCTACATAATTGTCTTTTCCCTTCAGATACTCGACTGTGAAGCCGTATTCTTCTAATTCGAGCCGCATGCGTGTTAATTTTGAACTAGTATTGATCATTGAAAACAAATATGTTAATGGTCTGTGATCTGTTCTGACTGTGAAATGTTTGCCATTAATATATGGTCGAAAATGAGTAATTGCCCAGTGTATTGCTGCTAGTTCTTGTTCTGTTGTACTTTTATTATTTCGCCCTTAGTAAATGAATGTAATTTATAAGCTATTGGAAGTTGGAGTCCATTATGGGTTTGAGTTAAAGCCGCTCCACAAGCTTGTTTACTTGCATCAGTTATTATGAAAAATTCTTTGCTGAAATCTGGATATTGTAATGTTGGGCTCATTAAATTGTTTCTTAAGTAATCGAAAGCTTTTTGACATTGAGGTGTCCATACGAATTTTACGTTCTTTTTACATACATTTCTTCTAGCGCTGTCCGCATCATGTGGGACTGGATAATTTTGTATGACATCAAATTTGTTGTCATCTGGAAAGATTCCTTTATGTACATTTATTACCGAGAAAGGTCACTTCATGCATGAAAAATGAATATTTTTGAGGATGCAATTTAAGATTTTATTTCCTACATTTGTCAAAAACATCTGTTACATTTTTGAGCATATGTTTTTCGGAACAACCTATAACTATTAAGTCATACATGTAAAGGAATGCTTGAGAAGGTTCAATTCCAGAGAATGCAATAGTCATCATTCTCTGAAATGAATTTGGCGCTATTTTTAAACCATAAGGTAATCGCGTGAAGCGATAGGAGCCATTGCTCGTTGAAAAAGATGTTATATTTCTTGAACTTTCTTCAAGTTCAATTTGATGAAAACCTGACATAAAGTCAAGGCATGAAAAATACTTTGCTCGGCCTCGTTGATCTAGAATATCATCAATTCTAGGGAGTGGAAATTTATCTGACAAAAGTTATTTTTAATGAATTTGACGATAGTCAATTACCAATCTCCATTTCTTTTCTTCTGAGCCTGGAAGTGCTTTCTTTGGAACTAGTAAAAGGCTATTGTATTCAGGCACTGATGGTTCGACAATTTTATCGGAGATCAATTTTCCTACTTGTTTTTCAATTTCTTCTACTTGGCTATGCGAGCTTCGATAATTTTTTATATAAATTGGTTAAGTATCCTTCAATCTCAACTTTTGTTTATAAAAATTATTTGTTGTCATTGACTCGGTTTCAAGTCCGAATATATCACTATACTAGGTGCATAATTTTACTAGTTGTGTTTTGAACTGGTTTGGAAAGCTTTTACTTAATTGACTTATTACTGTTTTTTCTCTGTTTTCCGGAGTGGTTTGAACTACATCGAAGTTCGAAAGTGGTTCAAAGTTTAGATTATTTATATTGATTAATTGGTCATTATTGGTCGTATTTAGCAAAATGTATTTTTTGGTGTTGCAACTGTGTTTACAACGTAAATACCAGGTTGAATTTCCTGATTTGGGATTAATATACTATCTTCACTTGAAGTTATTTCTACTTTTCGGACAACTTCTGATCTTGCTGTATCTTCCAAATTTTTAAAGCTATAGTCAACAAATTTGGCATACAGACTAATGTTGAGATTCCTGACAGATCTGCGTCAAAAAATGTTGACTCCCCACCCCACCCACACAAATCGGCATATGATATCCCCAAAACACGTTTTTCAAGGGATATATCTCCTACAGTTTCAAAGATAGAGTTACCTAATTTGGCATACAGACTAATGTTGACCACCTGGACAAATCTGCATCAAAAAATGTTTGACCCCCCACCCCCTCCACAAAGGAGAAACATTTATATCTCCCACACCTTTACAGGTAGTCACCAAATTTGGCATACAGACTAATGTTAACCTTATGGACAAATCTGCATCAACAATTTTGCAGCAAGCAGTCTACAAAAAGCATTACGACAAAAAACGTAAAAGCGAGTATGGCTATAAAGTGGGCGATTTGGTGGCAGTTCGATGCACGCAGTTCGTAGCAGGAAGAAAGTTGGCAAGCGAATAACTTGGTCAGTAACCAAAATTAAGCGTAATGGGCGCTACGATGTCAGGAAGGCTATGAATGGTGAAGGACCGCGGCTGCGGCTGACACTGAGGATCCTTGGTCATCGGAGGCCGATGACTAGATCAGGATGGCCGAATGTAAAAAGGTTGGCAGCGCTAGACAGGAGTTAACAGCAGCCTAACAGCTGTTAGCATTAGCAGCAGAGACACAGTCGGTTGGTGGAACTCGAAGAGATAAGTCGTTGTGAGAAAAGTTGTAGACAAGCAGAAATCGGAAATTAAGTTGAAGTTGAATAAAGCCGTGAATGGAGCTCTTTTATATAGAAAGGGCTAAACAGTTGTAAAGCCGTAAATACCGTCTGTCTACCAACTAAAATAAACATTAAACTAAATACTTTATAATTCCTAGCTTTAAATTCTTATAATATTGAATAGAGAATAAACTAAATACTTTATAATTCCTAGCTTTAAATTCTTATAATATTGAATAGAGAATATTGTTAATAAACAACTATTCACATATATATATATATATACTAGCAGTTAATACCCCGGCCTTGCCCGGCGAAATATTTAGATGAAAGTGCATTATTTTGAATTTGACTTCCATTTCCCGCCCGTGGCGACCCGAAATAGATTTTCCAAAAACATTTGGAATTTGAAGCCAATTCCAAGAATAATACTAAGAATCCAGACTAAAGCTTTTCAACTATTTTCCGCCTGTTGTATTGCCCGCAAAGTACCGAGGCTTTTGTATTTATATTTGGAAATTAGTATGAAGCCATTTGCATGAAAGGAAACTAAATTGAGAGCGTGCTCGCTCACTACACTTGCATACGTAGGCTAATTGATTGCTACGTGCGTACGTGCCGCTCGCAAAAGCAAATTGAAAGAAGAGAGGGGAAATTGAATTGAGCGCATTGCGCGAGCTCTACACTGCGAAAAGGAGGAACTAATTGAGTGCAATTGGATTATGCTTGAGCACTTCCTTCAACTAGGCGTTTACAAATTCTACACATTTGTTCAGACATATTAAACCTAATTGAAATTTTTGGCGGTACTCTTTGATTTAAAAAAAAAAAAGTTTAAATACAAAATAAGGAAGATCGATAGGTACTACTTACGGATCATCCATCCACCGAAGAAAGCGCTTTCCGTTGGGCTGGAGTTTTCGCTGATGACCTATGATGACCTATATTTACCTCCCAATAATTGGGAATAGCTGACCAAAAAAAAATTAATAGTTATCACAAGAAAAACATAATTTTAAAAAAATATTTAACGCAATCACAAGAGTGCAAAAGAACATCTCCGTTCAATACCCCAAACTCTTCCTTGCCTCACTTATTCTCACTCAATGTCCACAGAAATAAAAACAACTTTTTATTAGGTGCCAAGCCTGCACCAAAAAAAGAAGAAAAAAAACCCACTTAGAAACATGCCCTTTCCAAGACAAACAGTATGTCGAAACTTACCCCA
Source organism: Hirtodrosophila confusa (assembly GCA_035043065.1). NCBI lineage: Eukaryota > Metazoa > Arthropoda > Insecta > Diptera > Drosophilidae > Hirtodrosophila > Hirtodrosophila confusa. The sequence goes on from JAWNNI010000189.1 coordinate 504,294, forward strand.
TTTTGGAGTTTAGCACCAAGCAAAAAAAAATTTATAAAATGTGGCACCAATTTTTTTTTCCCCAATTTGTGCTTAATTTGATAAGATGCACTCGCGATTTTACTAATAGATAATAAGAACTTTTAACTTTATTTTTACCTTAGTGCAAGATTTTTTCGATTGAAAAGAAGAACTTGCACTTCACTGTCCAACGCGATAGTAAGGAGTGCTTCCTATACCTGCATGAACTGACGATCTTTAGGCACAGCAGATGATGCTGAGGTGTTCGTCCCAATCTTTCTGATCGGACCTGACATAGAAACGAATAGCCGCAATAATGGAGCGATTAACACGCTCGGAAGCGTTCGCCTAGGGCGAATGCACAGCCGTTAGAGTATGCGAAATCTTGAGCTCGCGTAGAAACTTTTGAACTGAGAACCATTATCCGAATCTATTGTTTCTGGAACGCCAAATGTATGAAAAGTTCTTGCTGCATGTTTTTAATAAATACGAGCGCTGCCATAATTTTCTGCATAAATTTTCTCAGGATCGGTTTTAACGACCCCCTTACCAACAATATGTCCCAAGTACTTGACCGGGCGCACACAAAACTTGCTGTTTTCTATATTGAGCGTCAATATGTCCTGCAAACACACTTAGGACTCTTAAATGTGACTCAAAACTGTCAGACACTATAAGAAAGACGTCAAGATAAACGAAAGCTTCGTTTCTTAAGGCTGCTGGAATAACCTTATCGATTAAGCGAGTCGTTGTGTGTAAAGCATTTGTAAGTCCAAAAGGCATGACACGATATTGATACAAAGGCTTGCCAGGGTGTGAATGCCGTTTTGTCTCTCAATTCTGGATCTAAAGGTATCTGCCAGTAGGCATCTTTTAAGTCAAGACTAGAAATATATACCGCTTTCGGCAAACGACTGAGAATTCCATCAATTTGCAAATAAACAAACTTTTCCTGGTTTCTGAACCAGCACTACAGGTGACGACCAGGCACTAGAAGATTCTTTGACCCTAACTGAAACATTCTTTTGTCTCCGCATACAATAATTTTTCAACAGTTGGAGATACAGGACAGTTCCGCTGATTCACTGGAGTTGCATCGCCAACATGAATGGTGTGCAGTAGTAACGAGGTTTGACCTAAACCAGAAATGGCAAACGAGGGAAACTGTTCAACAACTGTTTGCAATCTTGCGCGCTGAGTCACAGACAACTCATGAGAGCCTAAGGACAACTCAGAAGATATAGAAGACGGCAACAGTTCAAATAAAGTCCAAAAGTCAATTCCAAGATACAAATTTTGACTGAGGGCAGGTATTATATGTAATTCAAGAGATTTGATGCCATTCTTGTAACTCACTGGTGTTTTAAAACGGCCTAAAACCTGTTGTCTCGTGCCATCGGCAGTACTTGCACTACTAAGTGCTCTTTAAAAAGGCAAGCAGACCCATACTCACAGCTGCCCCCGTGTCCATGAGACCTAGCACCACTCTTCTTGTAGCGAATTCCGTTGATGGCCTTTGCTGTGCGCCAGTATGATCTAAGTCGATTGGATCTGATCTTTAATAAGACAACTCCTCAAAGTTAGATAATTCAGGGAACTTGTTTAATTTCGGAGTCCAGGAACTGGAACAAAAAAAATTAAACATGACATGTCTGGGTGGTTGTTAGTGGCATTCAGCTGCGTGGCTACTCTGCATTCGTCTGCTTGGGGCGTTGACTGCACAATGGATGACGATGAACTGTGCTTCCCTTGGAGTTTATTTTGGCATTTCGTGCAGGAAGGCTTATAGGTATTTTTGGATCCGCACCTACAACAAAATACTTTGCGTTGCGCCTTGCAATCCTGTTAGCGATGCCCCTCTTTGCGACAGTTCCAACAGATGAGCGCCATTGCTCCTACCTCATCGTCGTTTTCCACTTCGGAAAACTCAGCTGCATCGACGGGTTCTTCGAGAATTTCAGCCACTTGTTACTTAAACGGAACGGCTTTTTGATAGCCATTTCCCTCCTAACATTATCCCACAAATATTCTCGTCGACGACAAATTTCACGATGACGCCCTACTGAGTCGATCTTAAGATTTCAAATTTCGTGACGTATCTCGGGTCTTAAATTACGCCGTAAAACCTCGACAATTGCATCTTCTCGCATCGGTCGCTCCAAGCAATCTATTAACTGGACAATTGCATTGAAGAGAGAGTCGCAAGTCTCGTTACCACGTTGCTTGCGATCCCTAATAGACTCTCTAATTTCACCGTCCGTTCGAGTATCGCGAAATTGATTTCACAATTAAATTTCACAGATAAAATTGCTTCATTGGAAGCGGATTCTGCGTGGCTGACACTTGCTGGAGACTGCACCCCTCTTGCTTGCTGTCTTGTATGTTGAGCCACCGTACTTGGCTTTTCGAAACACACAATTTTGCATTTGGGACATGTTGCTTTAGGCCGAGCATGACTTGTTATGCAAGCCTTTTGGAAGTCGTGTGCACACTTGGTCTTAAATAGAGTAGGCGTCGTGACTTCTTGGCTACATAAGACGCACACAGGTGTTTGTTGGGCACTTGGCTCTTGCTCATCCCCAGAATTCACCATTATCACAAATAATTAGAAATCTGAAAGCCGAACATAATCAAACAATGCTTTTTGCAATCAACTGATGCGAACTTGTGACACAAACGCGTCTCTCTAGGTCAATGACCTTAGAGCTAAACGCCAAAATCAGCTGCTTGTAAGAATAAATATAACAACACCCACTGTGAGTGATGCGGTTCACTGCAGAGTATGCTTGAAAAGTAGATCAAAATAAATAACTCAACTAAATAAATAAAGAAAATGTATGCAAAATATAATATAATCCAAAAAAAACGAATTTATTTTCGCGCATGACCAATGCTCCCCGCTAGTCGCTTATCTGTTAAACTGATACGTGCATCCAAACATAAAGAAACCGAAAATAAACTTGCGGTGATATCCAAAAACAAACTCCGCTTAAAGCCAACAGATGTCTTTTGTTTGCGTTGTCAATCAGCGAAAATTTGTGTACTCAACTTCGTAAGCCGTGGCCAAAAGATGATTTAGAAACCAACTCCACTTGTTATCCAATGCGACTTATGAAGATTATGAATACTTTTGATAGACGAAGATTCAGCTCAGAAGTTTAAGGTCAGCCGTTTTCTTTTTCAAGTAAACGTGCTGCGTATCCAAACGCTTGCTAATAAGCCTCTGAGTATGGATTAGATACTCGTAAAAAGATACACTGCCATCCTATGCGACTGATTTTAAGCCTTAAAGGTCAAGGAAAGGACAGTTCTGGTTTACTGGTGTAACCCCAACCGTGGTTGAGTATGGCGACATTAAGCAATGACTCTCCAACTGTAGACATCTACAAAAAAAATATCAACCCAATGCTACAATGCAAATGCAAATGAAACAGAAAAAGGTATAGAAAAGATTTATCTAGCTTGTTTGTGAGCCACATTCAAAAATGTGGTCCCACTAGTTGGGCGCCAAAAATTACGAATAATTTTTAGATAATTATAACTGTAACAGGTCACAATTACAATTGCAGGCGGTTTGTGGATAATGTTCGAGAGCGCACGCTAATATTCCGGCTCTGGCTCGTCGGAAAGTAGTGTGGTGGTCTTGCTCTTGGGTTCATGTGTTCCTTTGAAAAATTCTTCCTGTTCATTTGCGTGCAGGGACAAGCTATGTAGCCGGGAGGAAAAAAATAGCCTCGCTCTAAGACACGTTGCCAGCAAATGCTCGCGCTACGTAATCCTCGAGATTCTGCGGAATAAATACGGGCGGAGACAGACAAGTACCGGTGGACCAACTCTGGTTTAAGCTGGAGAATCACGGTAGCGTACGAGCAAGATACAGCGAGCAGGACAACAGCCACGGCGTAAACCTGGTATAAACTGGGGTGCCAAGGCAAAATTACGAGACCTAGGAGAACTTTGTGGTTAAAGCGAGCAGGTGAATCCAGGTCTAAGCCGGAGTTGTACAACTCGCATACCTAGGGCCAGATATACGCACACCACGCTTGCACAGCGGCACCGAGGCCAACAATAGCATTTGAACGGCTGAGTCTCAAAGCGCTTAGCGAACGGGACAAGTTGAAGAGGATATTGGGAAACTGGAACCACGGGCACTTGGCAAGAGCAGCATCCACCACCATAAGCGACGACGGTTTAAATCTAACAAATAATATTGTAAACTGAAGTATCCGGGCGAACCGGCAAAATATATATTTAAACTTAACCCAATTGATTTTTTATTTATCGCAAGTGCTGCAAATATAAATTTGTTGACACGAACTCCTGGTCGACCGAGCTAGACCTGGCGAAGCCAATAGATTCGTTGCAGCCCTATCAAATAGCCAAGTGTTTACGGAAGCATGATGATCAGAGGAAATCAAAAAAATTATGATTAGATTTAAAACATACAATATTTATTGAATGTACATAAAAGTAGATAACTAAAAAAATATAAATAAAACTATAAATACTCATGGGGCCTTATATGCGCACTCGCGCCATTCTTATAAAAGAAATATATAGGGACTTCAATAATCAGAATTCGTTTTAACCCCAAAAAAAACGTAATACCCTTTAATTTAGGTTGCGCATCTCCAAGCAAATCCAGTTGGAGTTTCGCTCAAGAACAAATGAGTAAGTGTTTCTGCACAAAGGGTTCGCCAAATTGAGTGATCGCGGCTTCCAAAATGCATGAAGGGGAAACTAAATTGAGAGCGTGCTGCTCACTCCACTTGCATACGCAGGCCAATTCAGCGCTACGTGCGTACGTGCCGCAAGCAAATTGAAAGAAGAGAGGGGCAATTGCATTGCGCGAGCTCTACATGAAAGGGAGGAACTAATTGAGTGCAATTGGATTATGCTTGAGCACTCCGTTCAACTATGCGTTTACAAATTTTACACATTTGTTCAGACATTTATATTTCTGGACGTTGATGTACTAACAGTACATACAAGTAGCCCAACGACACCAAGCACGGGCTTGTTAACGCACGTTCCCAAGCATATGTAAATGCAACCCACTTCCCGCCCAACCGACCGAAGGGCACGCCGCATAACGTACGGTAGCGAAAAATCGCGGACATGCAAATACAAAAATAACATTGTACAAAAAAGTCCCTAAGGATTACATAAATAACGTAAGAGTAAAGTTCTAAGTGTAGAAATTGAAGTAGCGTTACTTACTAGATGGAAAAGATTGTTATGGTTAGAGCATAAGATTCGAAAGGGGTTATGAATAGCCTAATTAGAACTATAAGTTCGAAGAGATAGTGGAAGAAAGTTTCTAGAACATCTGATCGGAACTGCAAAATTAATTTGGCTGATTAATTCAGAAGAATCAATTTCCCCATTAATTAGTTTGTGTATGAAACTTACACCCAGCATGGTTCTACGATCAGAAAGAGAAGGCAAGTAAGTAAGAGTCTAGTACGATAAGAAGGCAAGCGAGTATTAGGATTCCAGTAAAGACCCGAGCATAAATTGTTTTTGTACCGATTCTTATCTATCCTGATGAACCCTGCACCGAATACAAGACCCATATTCAAGAATAGGTCGAACAAGATATAAAGAGTTTTAGTAATGTAGGGATCGTTAAATTCCTTCGACCACCGCTTAATGAAACCCAGGACACCAAAGGCACCATTAGCGGTGGAAAAGATATGCTTGTGAAACTTAAGCTTGGGATCTAAAAGGATACCCAAATCATCAACCGACTCAATTCGAGCAAGCGGCTTACCATTAAGAATATAATTATTAAGAAAGGGCATTCGCCTGTAAAAGACCATTACGTTACACTTACCACAATTAAGATTTAATAAATTTACCCGACACCAGGCAGGAAAACTGTCAAGATCAGTTTGCAACCTTGACCACATAAGAAATCAGTAGATGACAGACAAATTTTAACGTCATCGGCATACATCAGCACCCGGGAGTGGTTTACAACAGAAGGAAGGTCATTTATGAACAGAGTAAATAATAAGGGGCCAAGATGACTTCCTTATGGAATTCCGGAAGTAACTTGAACAGACCTAGAAACTAAGCCTTTGAGATACACTTCTTGGGTTCTAAGAGTTAAATAGTTGGAGATCCAAAGAGTTAAGTTATTTGGAAATCCCAGAAGGTGAAGTTTATGAAGTAAAAGAGAATGATTAACAGAGTCAAAAGACGTACTGAAATCAGTGTAAATAACATCTGCTTGCATTTTAGATTGAAATCGCTTAATGACAAATGAAGTGAATTCCAATAGGTTAGTGGTAGTATATCTATATTTCACAAACCCATGCTGGCAGGGTGAAATTATAGATCTACATAAATGTTGAAGTTGAGAAGTTATTAGTTTCTCAAAAATCTTAGGAATAGCAGACAACTTAGAAATACCTCTATAGTTCTCAACATTAGACTTGTTTCCTTTTTTAAGGAGAGGAATAATAAATGATTCTTTCCAAATGTTGGGGAAAGAGCACAACTCCACGGACAGTTTAAGAATAAACAATAGTGGCTTTAAAATACCTTCAGCACAGTACCTAAGCACACAGGTCCCGGTGAAAATACGGGCTTAATGGCCTTTAAATCACGTAGAAGCGAACTTTCAGTGATTAAAGGTCCAAAAATGCAATTGGAATTAATTACATGATAAGGATAAGGCGAAACCAATTGATAAGGTTATGAACTATAAGTCGTTTGAAAAAATTCAGCAAAATGATCGAATACAGATGAAAAATACAGTTGATGGAAGTGTTGAATGTTAGTTAAGTACCGTGTAAACTACACAGGTTTGTTAGAACTACGAGGATTACAAAATGGGACATAGGAATCAATTAATGAATTTAAAGTAAAATGAAAATATTCGATTGCACATTCCATATCTCTACACATGTACAGCTAGGACCAGTCAGTCTGGGATAGGAGCAGAGCGAGCTTAGAAAAATCGGTTCTGCCTGGGCTTGGCACCCTGGCTGGTAAGTCAATCAACACTTCCAAAGATAGGTGATAAGGATCTTCAGGAATGGATATAGGTATAGTACGGGAGACAGAATAGAAGGAGGAATCCAAGACAAAAATAAGATCAAGCATTTTATGTAAAGAATTTGGGATACCATTTATTTGATGCAATGACATCCCACATAAGCTGTCAATAAAATCGTGCTGAGTCGTGGGAGTCAACGCACTGGAGTCAGGACTAGAAATCCAGGTAGCTCCAGCAATATTAAAATCACCAAGAACTACAAGAATATCACGATCAGAAAGCATAGATGAGACAGAATGAATAGCAGAAGCATGGGAAGAATAAACAGAAAAATCTGAAGAAGGTGGTATATAGGAACAAGTAATAAAAAAGCAAACGCCACAAAAACTAAAGACTCGGCTTGGGTGACTTTGGTAAGGATATGTTTATAAACAAAAACATAGTTACAGCTATATTTTATAGTGGTCCGGCCGGTTCTGACCGCAGCCTGCAGCAAAATGAAGGGTCCGTGCCAAGTTTCATTACGACAGCTTTAAAGCTGAGAGACTAGTTTGCATAGAAACAGACGGGCATCGATATCGTCTCGGCTATTCATGCTGATTCAGAATATATATACTTTGTTGGGTCGGAAACGTCTCCTTCAGTCCATTTCACATTTGGAGACATTCGATTGACAAATGTCAACCGAGTAACACGCGTTTGTGATTTGCTCCGCCAAAATTGTTGGAAAATTATTTCCTACTTATGGACAAGTTATCCTATGGTGCCACGTTATCCTATTTTCACGGTTATCAGTGTCAGTGAAGTGCATATTTAGAAAAACCTAATTGTGTGCAGCGTTGCTGGCTAGTGTGCCTTAACGGCTGCCACTAAATAGTGTTGACTCGGTATCGTTGTGTATATACATTTTTCATAGCAAAGCGAGAAACAATTTTGCTATTAATTGTGCAAATCATCAAAAAAAGGTGTGAAGTGCCGGTTTATTTATATTACATTTTGGAACACAGAACAGCACTGTCAACCAAATTGACAGAGACATATCAAAATTACTTTTATAATCTCAGTCCCGTGAATCAAAGCTGAAGATGGAACATGAAGACTTTGCAGATCCTGCTCCATGGCCACCTCTTCCCAGGAATGGCAATTGGTCGGGCTGTGCACCAGTCTGTTGCCACATCTCGACTCCGGTACCTCTACTCACACAACCACTATGCCCACTATGCAAGTGCCGATAGTCACCACAGCTAGTCTAGCATATGGCAAGAACGCTATGACGATCGACCAAGCCACTATTGAGCCTCTTAACTCATTGCTAATGGATGGCCACGCAAGTGCGCTGCAACAGCAACAACACACTGGCCAACAGGCCACCTAACCAAAAGATGGAGAGTTGTCCACATATTTGCGTGCTAATGTGCAGAAAGTCGAATCAGGACGCCCTCTGCCTCCCCTGCCCAAAAACGACAATATGCCAGTTTACCAACCATCTACAGTTTCTTGGCAGAAAATCCAGCCGAAGAAACGCAGGATCCAGTTCCCAGATTCACCAAGAAAACCTGGGAAACAAGAAAAGTTACCTAATAATTCCAATTCTACTTTAGAAACTCACCCAGCTTCAAGTGCTGTTAGGTTGACTGACAACTGTTTCGCTCTTCTGGCCGATCATGTTGAAGATAACAACGAGCTCCATATGAAGCGTATCCAGCACGGAGATGTCCAAGAAGCCGAACGGCAGCCAGGCTCTGTGGAAACCCCAGCTTCTAAGAAGCAGTCTAAGCCTCGCCCTATAACGATTCTCGGTGTACGAGACATCCCTGCCCTGGAGCAACTCCTAAGCCTAGTAGTCGCCCCTGAATCGTACGAGCTCAAAGTTGTACCAAACGGTGTCCTCAGAGTGTATGCCAAGGACTCTGAATCTCATAGGAAGCTATCGGAGGTGAAATTGCAGTATACTCACTTCTTCCGTTGGGTCAAAATGTCTGTTTCATTGACCTAAAAAGGCCAATAATAATAAAGATGCCCTTAAAATCATAAAATTTGGACATTAGTTTCCTGCGAACTGCCAAAAAAGAATCTGAACGTGCGTCAATGCTACCGCTGCTTTGGCTTTAACCATACGAAAAACTACTGCACAAAGGTGTCTAAGTGTGGACGCTGCGGTAAGGCGCATTGGACCAATTCTCACTCATGTCAGGTCAAAGCTTATGTTGACCTTCAGTGCTCAAACTTCGAGGGCAACCACGAAGCTACGAGTTAAAGCTGCAGAGTGTACAATCAACGCCTAAAAAACCGCAGTACAGATGTCAACCTCGCCCCATTGACAAGCCTCTTCAAACTCGCCGTGTGGTACATCAATCGCTACCTACCGCGTTCGTTCAGCACGGCCTTTCATTCGCTGATGCGTCGCGAGCAGGCGAGCAGAGCACAGGTGTTAGAAACTCACACCATACCCAGAACCTTCCTCAGAAAATTGCAACTCATTCCCGCTCAATTCACTATAACCACCCAGAAACTAGTATTCTACAGCGGGACGCATCTCAAGGTCGCTCATGCGTTAATTTGCATCAACACACACATGGAAACTTGGGTCTGGATGGCCCACTTGCTCAGATAATTTGTTCCATGCAGCAAACCATTGCTGGACTCCAGGCCACAATAACTGAGCTTTTGGAAGAAATCAGAGAGCTTCGATACTCCAGGGCGATTATTCAGCACAAATAATGACTACTGTACTGCGGCTCGGAACTTGGAACGCTCGCACCATCATCCTTAATGCGAACGAGCTTAAATTGTTTCAAAACAAACATGAAATTGACAATATGCTTGTTTCAGAAACATTTCTACACACTGGAACCTACTTCGTTATGGAAGGATACAGTTGCTATCGCGCAGACCATCCAGGAGGGCGGTCAAGAGGAGGAGCCTGTGTACTAGTCAGACAGGATCTGATACATTACCAACTTCAGCTGATAACTACTAATCACATACAGCTGATTTTGATTATGGTGTCCACTTGCATGGGTGAAATTCTTGTCGCTGCCACCTACCTGCCACCCACTCTGTCCTAGACCCAAGCTGGATTCGATAGGCTTCTGGATCAGCTAGGCCATAAATTCATAATCGGTGGTGATTTTAATGCGAAACACCGGCTCTGGGGCAACCTGAGAGCGAACCCACGAGGCTCTCAGTAAGAGAGGTGCACGAGCCTCGCCTCTGATCACCTGCCACTTATCGCTACACTATCAGCTACGACACAAAGGATTCCTGTCAGAGCTAGACTAGTCCAATATGGTACTAACATCACGGAGTTTCAAAATAAATTGAGTGACTCGCTAAACCTTTATATGGAGATCTGCACTAACGAAGACATCGACGTTGCAGTTGAGTTGCTGCTTCTTAAAGCCAAGGATGCGGCTCAAAACGCCGCTTCAATCCATTCACCCTCCAGGCAAAATACACCCGGCTCTTTGATCCTTTCACCGGCAGCCGAAGGCATTCTGGCTCTAAAGAAGCGGCTGAGACGGGAATACATTCGGACCAATGATCCAGCCATTGACAGGATATACAGGAGGATATCCAATAGGGTGCAAAGGGAGCTTGCCTTTCTTAAAAAGTAAGCCGCTGATGCCATGCTGGAAGAGGCCACAGCTGATGAAAGCTTCAAATTTGCCTTATGGAAGTTAACAAGGCGATACAAAAGGCAAGTCGCGCAGAAGATTCCGGTGCGAAATCCCGACGGCTCATGGGCGAGATCAGCCCAGGACAGAGCCGAATCGTTCGCAACTCACCTTGAGGCTACGTTCAAGCCCTTCGAGACGGCTTCCAAACACAGGATACAGATTGTCCATGATGCCCTAGATGCTCCTTTCCAAATTTGACTTCCTGTCGCTCCAATTACCCTGAGGGAGGTCAAGGAGGAGATCAAGACAGAACAGTAAGGCTCCTGGAGAGGCTCAAGTTGACAACCGGTCTATCTAATTGCTCCCTCACAGGGCTTTATTGTTTCTCGTATTAATATACAGCTCGGCTCTGCAACTGGGATATTTTCACATAGCCTGGAAGAAGGCCAACATAATTATGCTTTACAAGAATGGAAAGCCAGCGGACGAGCTGGACTCCTACCGCCCGATAAGCTTACTTCCAGCTTTTGGTAAAATATATGAGCGATGTATTCTACGTAGGCTCCTGGACACGACGGCAGTTAAAGAAGCAATGCCAAAGTTTCAATTCGGGTTCCGCCTAAGACACGGCACACCGGAGCAACTGCACCGAGTGGCGAACTTTACACTGGAGGGTTTTCACGCAAAGGAATATGTCGTCGGAGCTTATCTTGACATCCAGCAAGCTTTCGATAGAGTCTGGCATCCTGGGCTGCTGTATAAATTGAAAACTCTGCTCAACCCCCAGCTTTACTTGGTTATAAAGAGCTTTTTAACTGACAGAACCTTTTGCGTTGTTCTGGACGGGATGCGCTCGCAACACAAAATTATTAAAGCCGGTGTACAATAGGGTAGTGTTCTCGGTCCAACACTATACAGTCTTTTCACCAGGGCTATGCCCACCTCGTCGGAAATTTCTATCCCAAACCCGCAGGACCTCCTTGTTGCCACCTTCGCCGATGACACAGCCGTTTTAGCTCGAAGCACATGTGTTTATGAAGCAAGCTTTGAGAATTGGGCCTGCCGCTGAAATATCTCAATTAACCCTGAGAAATGCGTCAGCGTTACACATACAATCAGAAAATATTCCTGATCCTGTCCCAGCGAACCGCGCGCAAATATCTTGGGGTCACTCTTGATAGACAACTAACCTTCAGGCAGCACATCACTGAGATTGTCGGCAATGTCCGAGCCAAGGCCTCCAGGCTGTACTGGCTGCACAATGCCACCAACAAGCTGTCCCTCAGCAATATCTGATCTGGAGATCTGGAGATACGGAATCCAGGTCCATGGAATTGCCGCTAAGACTCACCTAACTGAATAGGTGGCTAATCTACTTAGAAAAGTTACAGGCACTGAGTGGTACATCAGAACGCGTGATATTGAAAGGGATTGCCGAGTACCTCTGGTCAGCGATGTCATAAATAAACAGGCTACCCAGTACATAAATAAGCTAGCATCCCACCCAAACATTCTGGCTAGACTACTAAGGGCTAGAAGAGTAAACGGCCACAGAGCATCAAGAAGGCTAAAGCGCATACACTGTCGATCTGGCAAATCGCAGGATGTAGCTCACAAATAAAACTATACAGCTGACTCATCAATGTAAATATAACCCATATACCACCAAAAAACACAAAATAAGCAATTGTAAATAAATTTCATAACTACTCAACATTACACAAACACACATATGTAAATAACACCAATAATACCTAACACAACATATTCACATAACCCATAGATGTTAAGTAACCCAACCCTGTAAATACTTATTCACATAACTACGATCACGAATATAATACTATATATTCTTTCCATAACTACACACTTAAAACTAGCAGATAAAACCCCTTCATCTAGAACTACCCACAATTTATATAATTTTTTTAAATTATAACACTGCATTATAAGTTAGCTAAGCATTAAGGCATTAAGCATTAAGGAAGATCAATAGGTACCACTTACGTATCATCCATTCATCGAAGAAAGCGCTTTCTGTTGGGCTGGCGTTTTCGCTCATGACCTTTATTTACCTCCCAATAGTTGTCGCATGAACAAAATATTTAAAAAAAAATATATATAACGCAATCACAAGAATGCTAAAGAACATCTCCGTTCAATATCCCAAACTCTTTTTTGCCTCACTTATTCTCACTCAGTGTCCACAGAAAAAAACAAGTAAGAACGTTGCAGTCGGACGCACCCGACTGCAGAATACTATGTTCCCAGTCCTATATAATTTAGTTATTTGTGGGTTCGGAAAGAGACTCAAAAAAAAAGTATACATTTTGCTCCTCTGTGGGTGAGGGGTAAAGTTGTGATGCTGTCGCCGATGTTGCAAGCGCTTTCTGTTGGGCTGGCGTTTTCGCTCATGACCTTTATTTACCTCCCAATAGTTGTCGCATGAACAAAATATTTTTAAAAAAAAATATATATAACGCAATCACAAGAATGCTAAAGAACATCTCCGTTCAATATCCCAAACTCTTTTTTGCCTCACTTATTCTCACTCAGTGTCCACAGAAAAAAACAAGTAAGAACGTTGCAGTCGGACGCACCCGACTGCAGAATACTATGTTCCCATTCCTATATAATTTGGTTATTTGTGGGTTCGGAAAGAGACTCAAAAAAAAAGTATACATTTTGCTCATCTGTGGGTGAGGGGTAAAGTTGTGATGCTGTCGCCGATGTTGCAGGTGCAGCTGTTGCGGGTGCAAGTGCAGCCGTAGATGGTGCGCTGCTGGGACTGCGCGGTTTCTACTGCTGGTGCCGTTGCTACCGCTGGTGCAGTTCTGCTACTGCGGCTGCTCGTGTGGTCGGTGTAGCTACCGCTACTATAGTTGCAGCTGCAGCCGTTGACGATGCGCTGGTGCTGCTATTACAGCTACTGCTGTTGCAGTTACTGTCGGTACAGTCGGAGCAGTTGCAGTTACATTGACGACGAGGATAAAAACCAAAATTTTTTAAAATTATTTTAAGCCATTCTAAGGAAAGGAATAAAAACAGTCGGACGTACACGACAGCAGAATACTCGTTTTCAAGTCAGGTATAATTTGGTTATTTGTGGGGTGGGAAATAGAGAAAAACACAGTAGTCTGTATTTTAAATTTGGTAAATCTACCTGAACAGGTGTTTGAGAGATACATTTTGACTCTACCTGTACAGTTGTGGGAGATATAGATTGTGCTCGTTCGCGGGCGAGGGTTTGGCAAAAACTTTTTGATGCAGATCCGTCAAGGAGCTCAACATTAGAATGTATGTCAAATTTAGTGACTCTACCCAGACAGGTGAGGGAGACATAGATTTTGTGCATTTGCGGGGAAATTGGTGGGGGTGGCAACAAATTATTGACGCAGATTTTTCAAGATCAACATTAGTCTGTATGTCAAATTTGTTTTCGCTAGCGCAAAATAAAATTTTTAAGATTAAGGTTTCCACGAAATTACGGGGTGGAGGTAGGGAGCCGATCTTGACACTTTATAAATTAAGGGTACCAAGTTCGGTTCGTCTAGCTTCAAGGGTGTGGGATAAAATTGCGTTCATACGGACAGACGAACATTTCGCCCAATATACTTTTTTCCCTCCGGGAACAGAGTATAAAAACAACGCTCAAGCAATTCCAAGCAGAAAGTCAGTACTACACAAAAATAAATGACGCTGATTTATCATCGGAACTTGTAATAATCGATAATTGTATAGATATTGAATTTGTTGCTGTAAAATTGTGTATGTCCAGTATTTGCTTTTATATTACTTGTTCTTATATTCCACCTTCTTCCGATATTTCTATATATTCTTTGCATGCTTCTGCTATACAATCTGTCTCATCTATGGTTTCTGATCGTGATTTTCTTGTATTTCTTGGTGACTTTAATATCGCCGGAACTACTTGGACTTCAAGTCCCGATTCTAGCGTGTTGACTCCCACATCTCAGCACGATTTTATTGAAAGTTTATTTGGGATGTCATTGTGTCAAATCAATGATATCCCAAATTCTTCACATAAAATGCTTGATCTTGGTTTTGCCCTGGATTCCTCATTCTATTCTGTCTCCCGTACTAAACCTATATCCACTCCTGAAGATCCTTATCACCCAACTTTGGAGGTGTTGATTGACTTACCAGCCAGTGTGCCAAGCCCTGGTAGAGAACCGGCTGAGCGAGTTCGACAATTTCGGAAAACCGATTTTACTAAACTTGCTCAGCTCCTATCCCAGACTGACTGGTCTCAGCTGTACATGTGTAGAGACATGGATTGTGCAATCAATTACTTTTATTCTACCTTAAATTCATTATTTGATTGTTGTGTCCCGTTTTGTAACCCTAGTAGGTCTAACAAACCTGTGTGGTTTACACGTGAATTGATAAACTTAAAAAATAGAAAGTCGAGATTGTACAAAAAGTTCAAGGAATTTGGCTCTTCCTCGGATTTCTCTCGCTATTTGATTGCCCGATCTAACTTCTCTGCACTTAATTTACACTGTTATAACAACTACCTCAGGAGCTGTAGGTTACAGTTTCAGCGGGATCCTAAAAGGTTTTATAACTTCGTTAATGCGAAGCGTAGATCATCAACATTTCCATCAACTGTATTTTTTGAAAAAAAGACAGCTGACTCAGATCAGGCTATCGCCGATCTTTTTGCCGAATTTTTTCAAACGACTTACAGTTCACAACCTTATCAATTGCTTTCGCCTTATCCTTATCAGGTAATTAACTCCAATTGCATTTTTGGGCCTTTAATCACTGAAAGCTCGCTTCTACGTGATTTGAAGTCTATTAACCCCGTATTTTCTCCGGGACCTGATGGAGTACCAGGCTGTGTGCTCAAGTACTGTGCTGAAGGTATTTTTAAGCCATTATTTGTTCTTTTTAAATTGTCCGTGGAGTTGTGTTCTTTCCCCAATATTTGGAAAGAATCATTTATTATTCCTCTCCATAAAAAAGGAAACAAGTCTAATGTCGAGAACTATAGAGGTATTTCTAAGTTGTCTGCTATTCCTAAGATTTTTGAGAAATTAATAACTTCTCAACTTCAACATTTATGTAGATCTATAATTTCACCCTGCCAGCATGGGTTTGTTAAATATAGATCTACTACCACTAACCTATTGGAATTCACTTCTCTTATTATTAAGGGATTTCAATCTAAAATGCAAACAGATGTTATTTATACTGATTTCAGTAAGGCTTTTGATTCTGTTAATCATTCTCTTTTACTTCACAAGCTTCATCTTCTAGGATTTCCAAATAACTTAATTCTTTGGATTTCTAACTATTTAACTCTTAGAACCCAAAAGGTTTATTTCAAAGGCTTTGTCTCTAAGTCTGTTCAAGTTACTTCTGGAGTACCACAAGGAAGTCATCTTGGCCCCTTATTATTTACTCTTTTCATCAATGACCTTCCTTCTGTCGTAAATTACTCTCGGGTGCTGATGTATGCCGATGATGTTAAACTTTGTCTGTCATCTACTGATTTCCTATCTGGTCAAAGGTTGCAAACTGATCTTGACAGTTTTCAAGCCTGGTGTCGGGTAAATTTATTAAATCTTAATTGTGGTAAGTGTAAAGTAATGTCCTTTTACAGGCGAATGCCTTTTTTAACAGTTATATTCTTAATGGTAAGCCGCTTGTTCGAATTGAGTCGGTTGATGATTTGGGTATCCTTTTAGATTCCAAGCTTAAGTTTGACAAACATATCTTTTCCACCGTTAATCGTGCCTTTGGTGTCCTGGGTTTCATTAAGCGTTGGTCTAAAGAATTTAACGATCCTTACATTACTAAAACTCTATATACTTCGCTTGTTCGACCTATTCTTGAATATGGGTCTTGTATTTGGTGTCCCCAGTACAAGATTCATCAGGATAGAATAGAATCGGTTCAAAAACAATTTCTTCTCTTTGCACTCCGGGGTCTTAACTGGAATCCTAATACTCACTTGCCTTCTTATCGTAGTAGACTTTTACTAATAAATCTTCCTTCTCTTTCTGATCGTAGAACCATGCTGGGTGTAATTTCTTACACAAACTAATTAAAGGAGAAATTGATTCTTCTGAATTAATCAGCCAAATTAGTTTTGCAGTTCCGATCAGAAATTCTAGAAACTTTCTTCCTCTTAGTCTGCAAGCTTGTAATACTAACTATGCTATTCATTACCCTTTTCGTATCATATGTTCTAATTATAACAATCTTTATCATTTAATATGTAATGCTAGTTCTATTTCCGTACTTAGAACTTCAATTTTATGTTATCTGTGTAATCTATAGTTTTTTGTATATTGTTTAATTTATGTAGAACTTTTATTTAGTCTGTTCGTATTTATATGTTTCGCGATCTTCGTTACCGCACGTTATGCGGCGCGCCCCTCGGTCGGTGGGGCGGGAGGTGGGTTTGCATTTTGCCTGGGTCCGCGCGTTAACAAGCCCGTGCTTGGTGTCGTTTGGGCCACTTGAATGTACTGTCCGTTTAGTACATCAACGTCCGAAATTAAAAAAAAAAAAAACAAGAAAAGACGGCTATCTTCGGAGTGCCGAAGCTATATACCCTAGCAGGAATTAAGTTTTATACAAAACTTAAGTTTTGTCTGATTGCTCCTATTGGAGCCATATGGTCCAATTTTGATAAAAATTATAGGAAACTATTTGAAGTATAATAAGACTCTCACTTGGTTTGGATGTAATATTTGTATAAATAAAAAGTTTGATATAGTGTTATATTGGGCCGATTTGGTCAAATTTGGACAGATTATATAAACTTCCTAGAGACTCGATTTGGAAAAGTTTGGTAAGGATAACTTAATAAACAAAAAATTTTTTGACATACAAACATAGTTGTCGACCGATCATTCGTATGGCAGCTATAGTTTATAGTGGTCCGATCAGGCCTTTCCGACATATGCAAAAGTTTCATTACGATAGCTTTAAAACTGAGACTAGTTTGCATCGAAACAGACGAACATCGCTATATCGACTCGGCTATTCATGCTGATTCAGAATATATATACTTTGTTGGGTCGGAAACATCTCTTTCAGTCCATTACACATTTCGAGACAACATTATAATACCCTCTGCTAGGGTATAAAAAATAAAGAGACTGTACATATATTTAATTTGGTAATTTTTATTCGAAAATTGGTTAAGTAAATACGTGTATTACAACTTAATCTATATTGTTTAAGTCGTCAAAAAGAAGTGTGCCAATAGGGCTAGGTGTCTTCGAGGGCATGTTATCATTGCCGAAGTCATCGGTATTACCATCACCTGAAAAAAGGATATATTTTAACAATATTGAATGTTATATAAACCATAATTAGATATTCGAAATGTGTGTTTAATATTAGGTAGATACGATCATTTTGCTTGTTTACGAATTGCTCAATTTGAAAATTTTCATGTCACTAAAGCCGATTCTCGACATTTGGCGTCCATCGTGTAAGCGGAACAAGTCCTTCGCTCTATTGAGGCTTTTTTGCACCGTTTTCAGTATAAGTTACATCCGTTCGGATTTTGCTCGCATCGAGTCTTGATCTCCATATTTTGGAACGTAGCTGACTTTTCTGAACACAACCATTGCCTAATGACTTATTGGTCGAGAATGATCTATTCACATTAAGGGGTCGGAGGCATCTAACCTAATTTGGAAACACTATTTTTACACGTTTAAAAGCTACAGCATTTTAAATGTGCTTTCGATTCAAAAACAATTTGTGGGGTTGGAAACGTCTTCTTCAATGCGTTACACACGTTGTGACAAAACTATGATAATCTCTTCAAAAGTGTAAATATGTATGTTGTTTCAAATGGCCACAGGAAGTGAATATAGATATAAAAAAACTCGCCATTCACTCGACACTTTATAAACTCAGGATATCTACCAAAAAGTCGACCAGGTTTAGTTGCTCTTATTTCAAGGCTTTGGACAAAAATTACGAAAATACGGACAGACAGAGAAACATACGGACAGGCGAAGATTGCACAAGCCCAATATTCTCTTTTCCCCCTTGAGAACTGATTATAAGAACGTGTGAATAAGGCAAGAAAAACTATTGGCACTACTGCCAATACGTTGTTGCAAGTGCACGCTAAACGTGGCACATCGGTGTTTACACAGAGAGTGAATTTTCATTAACTTAAAATTAAATAAATCTAAGCGTGTTTTCTAGAATGGTGAGATCGCATTGATATTTGGATGGTGGGTTACCTTCCAGACCATAGTTGAATTTACTAGGTTGGCTCCTGCGACTAAGCAAGGTCAAGTTGATTAGAACGTGTGAGCGCGAAAGAGACAGTATAATTGCTCGCTTGACTTCAATCTGTTTGGCTTCTATGTTTTTATTTGGTTTAGTAATGTATTTATTAACAAGTAAGAATGCTCTAGTCGAGTATACCTGACCACGAAACGCCCAGTACCCAGGTCTACAACTTCCAAACATATTTTCGTACACTTACACATACACACATACAATACGCACGCACACAAGCGATAGCGAGGCAACTGGTGGCGACGTACAATTGTGATATTGTTCCAGCAACCAAATCCTATGCCCTGCACATGTACACATACAGATGCAAAAATGTAACAATATATGTATGCATGTGTGTACAAGAAATGGAATCGCCAAGCGCGCTTGTGAAAAATACGAACGCCTTGCACGAAATTCGTTTCGAACAATATCGCACAATATCGCACCCACTACATTTTGTACCAAAACTTTGTGTATTTGGGCAATGCACAATTCAATTCACACAACTCGTGGGCGTTTCCCTTTGTTTTTGTACTTTCTTGCTACTGTTTTCTCTGCTCGCCTAGTTCAGATGCTGTTCGCTGTATGCAAAACATTCGATGACCTCTAGCTTCATGATCAGGGTGGTTTTGCTACATCTTTGTAGGCGTCTCACTTGCCGTTTTGTTCTTTCTTGCTATTATTTTTTCTGATCACCTGGTACTTGGCTGTGTATTGTGTATGAAACATTTAAAGATCACTTGCTGCCGTTCATAAGCGGCGTTGTTTAGTAGAAAATAGTGAAATTAATGACAATTCAGATATTCGTTTCGATAAATGTTTACTTTAGCTACCCCTCATAAGCACTGCACCGATCTTTATGGCTTTGGTACCAAAACACGCGTAAAAAATTCCAGATTCGATTTCCGGTGACGGAGGTGAACTTTATTGCACAATTATTTAATAAAACAATATTTAAAACTAGCTGGTAAAACGCCAGCGTTGCCCGGCGAAATATTTAGATTTAAATGCATTATGTTGAATTTGACTACTTTCGTCAACCGTAAGAAATACACAAAGCTAACGTATCACAGTTTTCCTCCCGTGGGGGTAGGAAACTATATAGTTGAGCCACGTGACTAATGTTTTTTGTGTAGGGCTATGAAAATGTCTTTGAAGCCGATCAAACTAAACAAATAATCCCACTCATTTGTCTTTGACTTCAATTTCTCGCCCGTGGCAATGCGGAGTAGATTTTCGAAAATCATTTGTCATTTGAAAACCAATTCAACGAATAATACTAAAAATCAATACTAAAGCTTTCCAACTATTTTCCGCCCGTTGTATTGCCCGCTAAGTACCGAGGTTTTTTTATATTTGGGAATTATTATCAAGCTGAATTCCAGACTTCATTCCTTTCGGACCGTGGGCGTACATTTTTCAAAACCGGTAGCACATGTGTCGAATTATTTAATGCAAGGTGTTATAAAAATTAGTTTCAAAATAATTGGATGATAAACAGAAATGTTTGAAAATGAGTTTGAAGTCAATCGGACGATAAATTGAAAAGTTGCACACAAAATTTTCCGAACTTGGGGGTAGATTTTCCAAAATCTTTGGGCTCCGCGCCTATTATGAGTTTGTGTAGAACCTTGAAAATGAGTTTGAAGCCAATCGCATGAAAATTAAAAATGTCGAATGCCAGAGTTTTCCACCAATTTTCCGACCATGGGGCTGTAGTTTGAAAGAATATTTGGGCGGAAAGATTTGAATTTCATAGATTGAGTAAAACTAATTTTATTTAATATCAAAAAATTAAAGTGAATTGCTAAAATTACATTACGCTCTTTATCAATGTCAAAATAAGAAGATTACAAAATTTCTGCCAAGTACACATAGTATGTACATACATATGTATGTATGTACATATAATGTAATAGAAATAAAAATCATATTTATCAAAAAAGGTACATATTTATATGACAATGGGACGGACCATAGTTCAAGACATGCCAAAATTTGTAATTTACTTATGTATGTACGTGGCTGGCGAAAACCCTCGAACTGAACCCTCCACGAGGGTGCTGGCCGGGCAATGGATACTGTATTAACCTCGGAGTAGACGGGTTATACTTCGTGTCACTTGCTCGCCTACATCCCCACGTAGTGCAGTGTCTAACGAAGGCGATGGCACAGTATTTCCTAACGGCTTTGCCAAGATGGGGGTACTGCGACCGGACCCATGGTTCGAGGTACCTGGCGGCAGGTATAAAACGCTAAGGGTGATTCCCCGACAGAAAAAGTCAACATGGAGGAAACAAAGGAGGCAACTCGGACTGGGATGTCGGTCCAAACGTCGGTGGGGAGGAGCAATCCTCTCTGCGTGTCGCCAGTGGTCATACCTCTACCATGCTTGGAGCAGGCCATGGTAGTTGCAAAGCTACTGCATCCACCAAAACTAACGCTAAGCTGTGGGGTGGCGATGCCGTAGTCGAAACAGACTCGGACTGCGAATCGCACGGCGACAGCATATCAAAGGAAGCCGAAAACAAGCTTCTGCTCTCCCCTGTGCAGGCGGGCGCCAGTACCTCTAGTAGCGGACAAAGGAGGGCATGAGAGCCAAGGCTCAATACAAGGCGGCTCTCAAAATAAGGGCTCGGCTCAACGGCAGCGGCGACCTCACCCCCGAGAAGAGGAACAAGCTGGCGTGGGCTGATCTCTGGATTAGCGAGGGTCGCAAACATTTTACCCAGAAGCCTACTTTTCAGGCTTCTAGTGGCAAATACGCGAACAAGGTCGAGGAGCAATTGGCCAGTAAACGCCAGCGCTCGACTGAGACAACAAAGGCTGGAGTGCCCGTGAGCAAGCGGCCCCGCCACACTAACAAGACCACCAGGGAGTCCGCGAGCGAAGTAGCAAAACGACATCTTGTCGTGGCGTTCGTCGACAAAAGTGACCCCAATGGCAAGATGTCGCCGGAACGGTGGAGGCTAGTGGAGACACAACTGCTGGAGGCGATGCTGAAGAGGATGGAGATTCCGGATGCCGTACCCACCACATCAATGGAGTCAAAATTCTAGCTAAAGATGGAGGACAACGAGGATGGCGACACGACGTTAGTAGTCGAGCGGAGGAATCCAGCAGCCATGCAGCTGAAGGTCCTCCAGCTCAACCTACACAAAAGTAAGCTAGCGTCAGCGGAGCTCCTTATAGTCCTGGAGCAGGGGTCCGCCGATGTTGCTTTAGTCCAGGAACCTTGGGTGGCAGCGGGCAACAAGGTGTCTGGGCTAAAGTTCGCTAACTTCAACATGTTCCACTCGTCAACAGTAAGTAGGAATAGAACAGCTATCCTAGTAAGAAAAGGCATCTACTCTTACCTTATGTCTAATTACAGTACTGATGATCTCACAGTCACAGCCCACCTCCTCTAACATTCTAGACCTAACACTTGCAGCCGGAAATAGTACACATGTGACGGAATAGGGAGATTTCGATAAACCTTACTTTTCGGATCACAAGTACATCCAATTCAAAGTGCAATTCGATTATACTCCCCCTCAAAGGTTATACAGAAACCCCCGGAACACAAACTGGGAGAAGTTTGTAACGACGATGGGAAGAAAGCTACCCACAACACCCACAATGTCATCAGTGGATGATATAGAGAGGTCCCATCAAACCATCAAAAAGCAAAAGAAGGACCAGGCCACCCTGGTGGACTCTTCAAGCTTGCAAAACAAGCCGAAGAAGAGATTATCTGGGATGAATACAAAATATTGCTGCGTAACTTCAAAAAGAAGTTCGGAAGGCAAAGAGGAACTCATGGAGAACCTTCTGCTCCGGCATGAGAAGGTCATTGAAACGGCGGAAGCTGCTTTCGAGACAGCCAACTATACAGAGTCAGCTAAAACAGATGATGGACGATGGGCGGAAAACAGCAGGTAAGCAATATGTGCTCTCATTGATGCACATTTCCCTGGGTGTACAGAAGTCACAGAGCCTGACACACCTCATACGATCCGAATAATAAATACGGACCTACCCGCACACATAGTCACACCGAAGAAAATCCAGTGGGCAATACACTCGTTCACGAGCTACAAATCCACTGAATTGGACGGAATCTTTCCAGCGATGTTGCAGATGACCAATAATTGAATCATCCCATGGCTGCATCCACTGTTTGAGGCATGTCTGCAACGCGGCTATGTGCCTGTGGCCTGGAGAACTGCACGGGTCGTGTTCCTGCCCAAAGCAGGCAAGGTCAGTCACGTGCAGCCGAAGGACTACAGACCCATAAGCCTAACCTCATTCATGCTAAAAACACTGGAAAAAGTACTAGAGCTCCGTATTAGGGAGAGCGCAATCTGACTCTTGGAGCCCAACCAACACGCCTACAGTAAAGGGAAATCGGTGGAGACGGCGCTACACTCCCTGGTAGCTACTATAGAAAAAGCCCTTCACCACCAAGAATACGCACTAGGAGCTTGTCTAGATATCTCTGGTGCATTCAATAACGTATCAACAGAAGCGATAATGCAAGGTTTAAGAGCCACAGCATCCCACTCGGCAATACAGAACCTGTTGAGCTGCAGAAGAGTCAAAGCCGAATGGGGAGCCACCACCATAACAAAGGAAGCTCATGGAGGCGGAATCTAGTGGTGGACAACTACTTAAAAAGTTCTACAGGAAAGCCCCAAAGATAACTGCCTATGCGGATGACAAGCATTATTATCACGGGAAAATGTACATCGACCCTCAGCTCCGTCATGGAATACACATTACAGGAAATACTAAGATGGGCCACCGGAGCCGGACTTAGCATCAACGCGGAAGAGACGGACCTCATTCTCTTTACCAAGAGATACAAGGTACCGACATGGAGACTTAATGTTGAAGAAAATGCAACAGTCGCGCTTTACGCATCGCAGAAGATGCTAAGTAGTACTTGGGGCCTGTCACCACGACTGATGCATTGGATATACATCTCAGTAGTGCGACCGATACTACTATACGGCGTCCTGGTATGGTGACAAGCCACGAAGAAGACCACATACCTGAAACTGATAGAAAGGACCCAACGACAGGCACTTGTCTGTATCACGGGGGCGTTGAGGTTCACTCCAACCAAGACACTCGAAACCCTACTGTGTGTTAACCCCCTGAACATCCAGCAGTAGCTCTTTCCATAACAACTAGGAACGAGCAAATAAATATATTCGTAGACAGCCAAGCTGCTATAAAATCATAGCGGGCGGACTCCATTGGTTCCAAAAATGTCCTGGCAAGCAGGGTGGCTTTAGATAATCTAAGCACTGCTAGAACAGTACATATCTATTGGGTTCCCAGCCACCGGGGCATTGATGGTAACGAAATGGCGGATCGCCTGGCAAAGGAAGGAGTCGGGCTACCTCTTCAGAACGAAGGAAATAAGAAGGAGCGAAATCAGAAACTCACAAACTTCCTGCTATATCTTCCAAGAAAAGATTACAGACTTATGATAGGAGTATTAACTGGACATTGCCTAGCAGCAGCTCATGCTAAAAAGCTGGGGATATTAACGGAAGACGGCTGCCGGAAATGTAAGGAATCAGGAGTTGTGGAAACCTTGGAACACCTTATGTGCAGCTGTCCAGCACTCGCAACACTTAGACATCGTTACTTCAACAGACACTGGCTCGCATCACTAGAAGAAGCGGCCACACACACTCCCAATGCGCTGTTCGCGTTTGCCAAGCGCACACGCACATATAAACATATGTATGTATGTACGCACATATTGTGCGTGCTCGTATATACACACAATTGCTGTGAATATGCAATTTGTACTTAAATGTGTAATTCAAAGATAAAGCACCTGTTTTCGTAAGTATCTACTTATGTAAATAATGTAAATACATTCATGTTATAAGAATACTTTACCATGTACATATTCATATACGTACATATACATACGTAGATACATACATACGACATTGTTGCATTTTTATACTGAACTAGCTGGTAAAACGCCAGCGTTGCCCGGCGAAATATTTAGATTAAAATGCATTATGTTAAATTTGACTACTTTCGTCAACCGTAAGAAATACACAAAAATAACGTATCACAGTTTTCCCTCCTGTGGGGGTAGGAAACTATATAGTTCAGCCACGTGACTAATGTTTTTTGTGCAGCGCTATGAAAATGTCATTGAAGCCGATCTATCTAAACAAATAATGCTACTCATTTGTCCTTGACTTCCACTTCCCGCCCGTGGCGACGCGGAGTAGATTTTCCAAAATAATTTGGCATTTGAAAACCAATTCAAGGAATAATACTAAAAATCCAGACTAAAGCTTTCCAACTATTTTCCACCCATTATATTGCCCGCTAAGTACCGAGGTTTTTTTAATTTATATTTGGAAATTTTTATGAAGCTGAATTCCAGACTTCACCCCTTTCGTACCAAGGGCGTGCATTTTTCAAAACGAAAATTAGTTTCAAAATAATTGGATGATAAACAGAAAAGTTTGAAAATGAGTTTGAAGTCAATCGCATGAAAATGAAAAATGTCGAATGCCAGAGTTTTCCGCTAATTTTCCGATCATGGGGCTGAAATTTCCAAAATCGCTGATACACGTGTCAAATAATTTAATAAACAATATTTATTTTTTATTTTCTTTTGATTTTCTAATTTTTTTAAATATTATTATTATTTTTTTAGACTAGTTATCATCTAATAAATTACATTGGCTAATTATAATAAATTTTTCTTCGGTGGCAGCTCACAGCTGGGAAACAATATTTATTATTTTCTTTTGATTCTCTAATATTTTTTAATCATTATTATTTTCGGACTAGTTGTTATCTATTAAACTATATTGGAAACATATTTCCATATCATCCTCATGAGTTATTAGTTTATCTTCATATGGCTCGCAATTTACAGCTGTTGTTTTTGACGAAATAACTTTCAGCTGTGAGCTGCCACCGAAGATAAATTCGCATTGAAGAAGAAGAGCTAATCGAGATTTTTTAAAATAACTTGCTTCCGGAAATTCACGAAAAATTGCTGTATTAGCCTGTACACTCCGTGGGACATTAACGTCGACTAGTCCAGATGATTGAAAATTTGTATGTCGAGCTCAGCTGTCGCACTGCAAATGCTCGAGGAATCATGCCCAGATTTTGGCGAAGATGCAGTTCAAGCCGAAGTTGAGCTTGCAGCACTCTACATTGCACACGCTAAACTTAAATGTTGGCATTGCGATGAGCTAGGCCATATTTGGGAAAATAGTCTGGCAGATCGTCGAATTTTTTGTTATGGATTCGGCTCTCCAAACGTTTATAAACCCCAATGTAAGAATTGCATCCGCAGACAGTCGGAAAACCGGGAGCACCCAACAACAAATGCAGAATGCCCCTGCAAGCATAAATTTATATGTTATAACTGTAGAACAGAGTATGCAATCTCCAATTGCGACGCATTCGCATTCGGTGAAGAACGCTGAACCCTCTGTCACGCCTACTTCCGGTTCCTTCCGTTTTTATTCTTATAATGACATATACGTATATTTAGTTATATGATAGAACCTCCA
Source organism: Hirtodrosophila confusa (assembly GCA_035043065.1). Taxonomy (NCBI): domain Eukaryota; kingdom Metazoa; phylum Arthropoda; class Insecta; order Diptera; family Drosophilidae; genus Hirtodrosophila; species Hirtodrosophila confusa. Next base: position 530,762 of record JAWNNI010000189.1, read on the forward strand.
GTTAGAAAACGTACTTTAAGATTGAAAACGATTTACGATAATGGTAAACAACACAAATAATTACTAATCTCTACGATTTTTAGTAATTACAAAGATCTGCCTAGCTATGCAGAAGTTTCGTTCCTTAAATACACAGAACTTGGACTGCTTGCCATAGGATCGAACATTAGCTACATTGGCTCGACACTTGCGTCGATGAATGTATACCCTGGAAATTTTTTTTATTTTTATATAATTTAAAAATTGCTATGCCTGTATAATTTAAATGGACACTGTCAATTTATTGTATTTTGGGGAACCTGGAATTATTTATGTTATTTTTGTTATTTTTATCTATATATATAAAAGAGTTCGTGCCGACTGACTAACTGACTGACTGACTAAGTGATTGGCAATCATCGCACAGCCCAAACCGTAAGAGCTAGGATGCTGAAATTTTCATAGTAGGTTCCATCTATGATGAAAGTGCACACTAAGACGGGATTTTGGAAAATTCCACCCACAAGCGTGGAAAATCGCGGAAAACTGTTGTATGAAACTTTTTTGTTCACCATCCAATCGGCTTCAAGCTCAAATTCAAAGATCTACATATTAAATAATTTGACACGTGCATCGCCGATTTCGGAAAATTTACTCACACGGTCGGAAAATTTGTGGAAAGCTCTGGCACTCGACATTTTTAATTTTCATGCGATTGGCTTCAAACTCATTTTCAAGGTTGTACATAGAGATATAATAAGCTCGGGGCTCAAAGATTTTGGAAAATCTACCCCCTACCTACGTTTTGAATTATCGTCGGATTGGCTACAAACTAAATTTCAAAGTTTTCTGTTTGTCATCCAATTATTTTGAAACTAATTTTCAAAGCAAATCACATTAAATAATTCGACACATGGTTATCGATTTTGAAAAATGCACGCCCACGGTCGGAAAATGGGCGAAGTCTGGAATTCAGCATTTTCGTTTTTCATGCGAATGGCTTCAACTAATTTCCAAAGCTTAATAAAAAAACCTCGGTACCTCGGGCAACACAACGGGCGGAAAATAGTTGGAAAGCTTTCGTCTTTAGTAGTCAAATTCAACATAATGCTAAGTGCATCTAAATATTTCGTCGGGCAAGGCCGGGATTTTACCTGCTAGTTAATAATAAATGACAATAATAAATCACATACTTTTCTTAATTTTTCTATCCCAAAGAATATGTCAAAATACTTATGCCACCCTACATTTAAAAAAAAATTTTATAAATAAGCATACCTACACTCCATAATTATTTCAAATGTTGTCTGTGGCCATTTAAAAAGCTATGAGCAAAACAAAATGGTATTAGATTTGTCAAAATACTAATGCCGTCGACTGTATTTACTAAATCTAATAATTGCTGTTTAAATACCCAAACAACACCAACCATATTCAAATTATCAGCTGTTTAAAGCCATTGTGCTTTTACACAGGCCGCAATTTTATGTATTTAATGGAAATACACACATGCACAATGCCTTCCAATTGTATACACCGACTACCCGATACCATTTGTTTTGAAAGTACAAACGTACAAAGTCTACCAAGCATATGCACCCACTTTTAATAAAGTCCCGTAAATTAAGTATTAGTCATGCCCAGTTCCTGCCGTACGTATGGCATTCCTGTAAGTGGTATATACCTGCGCACAGTGTCATCTGTCAGTATGTGCACCTTTTGTTAATGACCTTCGGAAACTACATAGAAATATAATTTTGCTAGTAGTTTTTCCTTTATATAAGTTAAGAACAATATTCCCAGAATTTCTATGTGCAAAACGGCCAGTGCAAGCGCACTCAAAATACACTTGGCCAAAATCCAACACGCCTGCAGACCTTGCGTAACGATCACCACCGTGGGACCGGCTTTTGGGGCCTTTGACACTGCAATGCTCCCAAAAGCTACAGCGACAACGTCAGCAGCGGCAGCAGCAGCAGCAGCAGCAGTCTTTAAGCTAAGCTAATTCTGTCTTTAGTTGTAGTTCTATTTTAAGACCCGAAATAAACGGATATATTTTTTCAATCTTTAATATAAAGATTTTCTAATTGGCGCCCGAGCAGCGACAGTGTTAAAAAAAACAATTTAAAAGTTTATGCGTCGACAAACAGAGTACCTACAAAGTTAGCTACTGTTCGCGAGAAAGTGCCTGCCACAAACGTGAACGCGACAAGTGTTGAACATTCGAACGAATCGCCAAAAGTACCTACAGCTACAGCGCGAGAGTGAAAATGTGCCAACATTGTGAACTGTTTTTTTTGTCCATGGTCAAAAGAAAAGATTGCTGATACCCTATAGTGCCCGTCCGTAGGGTACTGCGAAATTGTGTGTGAGCTGACAGGATCTCGAGTAACTATACTCCATCGTGGGACTAGACGAAAGGGATACATCCGCCGTCGCAGGAATCTCCAAGGTTAAAACTTTTACTGTAAGCATATTGATTAAGTTAAAAATTGTTCAAAGAAAAGTAAAGAAAAATTATAAATTAAGAATCAAAGCAAAAAATAATATCAAACTAAAAATAAAATAAATAAAATAAATTAAAAAAAATTTTAATAACACAATCCTGCGATTCACAAGGGACCCTCCAGGCTAGAATGAACAAACCAGCTACTGGTTTTTTAAAGAAAAAAATAAATAAGATGTAGTAGACTTTTACTACTCTTTCTCTTTCTGATGGTAGAACCATGCTTGTTGTAATTTTCTTACACAAACTAATTAATGGGGAAATTGATTCTTCTGAGTTAATCAGCCAAATTAGTTTTGCACTTCCGATCAGAAATTCTAGAAACTTTCTTCCTCTTTCTCTTCAAGCTTGTAATACTAATTATACCTTCCGTATTATATGTTCTAATTATAACAACCTTTATCATTTAATATGTAATGCTACTTCTATTTCCTTACTCAGAACATCACTTTTATATTATCTGTGTAATCTATAGTTACTTTTTGTCTATTGTTTAATTTATGTAGAACTTCTATTTAGTTTCTACTTATTTGTCTGTTCCGCGATCTTCGTTACCGGACGTTATGCGGTGCGCCCTTCAGTCGGTTGGGCGGGAGGTGGGTTGCATTTTGCCTGGGTCCGCGCGTTAACAAGCCCGTGCTTGGTGTCGTTGAGCCAATTGAATGTAATGCCCGTTTTAGTAAATCAACGTCCAAGAGAATTAAATAAAATTCGAGTCAAAATAACGAAATAATTTTATCTATCAATGAATCTTACTTGCACTTCAGACTCTTAAGGCCTGTTTAGACAACCTGGCAGTAGGCCGAATGTTCGACTATTTTTGCTGCCAGACATGTGTAAATACATGTCAGATAGCCTGCCAGAACATTCCGGCAATCTTTTTGACAGAGGCTGCCATAACATATTCGCCCATGTGTAAACACCAAAAAAAAAATACATCTGGCAGCTTTTCGACAAAAACTTTTATCTGGCATTCCGTTGACCAGAGCTTTTTGACAGCTTACATAAAATAACATGTGGGAAGTGATTAATTGCCACAAAAATATGGAAGAAATGAAATCTGCTTATGAAATACAAATTGCTGCCCGTGGATATTTAAATATTTTATCGGTTTAAATTAATTTCATATATATAAGATTTATTTATTGATGCAATATAGCAGTTCCATACAATAAAATATGACAGAAAACCACGGAATGTTGAGCGCGACAGGGCATCTGTCGATCTTGAAGGGCTTATTGGATTGGTAGACGGCGAATCGAGATTATTTGAAAAGCACGGACCAAGCTCGAATAGCTGTCGCCTGTAGCCAAGAATCTTAAGCCCCGGACACACTGTGGAGCGTTTTTATACCGTATATCGCTATAAGTATAGAAAATATACAGATCGTGTTCACACTATGTGTATATTTTCCCGCATAGTTGTATATTGTATATTTGAATATTTGTTCACAATAGAGAGTCAATATGATGTATATTGTATATTTGAATATTTGTTCACAATCAAGAGTCCATATGATGCTGCCTAGCCAAACACTACACGTAAAGGTATAGAAATATACATTTCTGTTGGTAAACTTGTTTACTTCTCAGTATAGCAAAAAATTTCCATCCATTGTTTGGTTTCGCGATGCACGGCCGCAACCACATTTTTTTCCTTTAAATTTCTTTTTTTCATCATTTGACTACAAGTTTTTAATAAAATTTAATTCTGCCGAATATTGTTCGACCTGACCTGTCATGACAGTCTAAACACCCAACGAAAATGTTGCCAGATACTAGACTGAAATTTGTGCTGCCAGACTAAAATTTGTCGAATATTCGCCTGTGTGTAAACACTGTGACAGTGTTCCGGCGTCGATTGTTCGGCCTGTGTCTAAGCAGGCCTTTAGTGTAAAAAATTAAAAAGAAACAAGTAAGAACGTTGCAGTCAGACGTATCCGACAGCATAATACTCTGTTCCCAGTCCGGTATAATTTGCTTAATTGTGGGTTCGGAAAGAGACGCAAAGAAAACAGTAGTCTGAATGTCAAATTTGATGACTCTACCTGTACAGGTGTGGGATATATTTTGCTCATTTGTGGGGGTGTGTGGGTCAACATTTTTTTGATGCCGATTTGTCCAGGGGGTCAACATTAGTCTGTATGCCAAATTTGGTGACTCTTGCTATGAAACTGTAGGAGATATACCCCCATGTTAAACGTGTCTTGACACTTCATAAATTGAGGGTATACACCAATATGTGTACCAAGGGTGTGGAAAAAACTGCAATTTCCTTCGGGATCAGAGTATAAAAAAAGGAACCTATACATTAAGTAATATTCGAAACACTATCTTAGTTATTGCTGTTCAAACTCCCAAATTCGCACAAATAATTCGTAAACCAGTCCGCATTCATTCAAAGGAATTTAACCGAGTATCGTCCGAGTCGTGCAGCCGTTTCTATTCATGTTAAAATAGTTTCATAAAGAACCTGCCAGACAAATTAATAGCAGCCATGTCGGGCCTTGGCATAGCCAGTGGCTCCCAACCTCCGCGGCCACCAGGCACAGACACACCTGCAGCTAGCTCCGAGTTAAAGGATGTAATAAATTGTCTGATCAGAGAAGTATTTCCCCAAGAGACAGCAGCTCACGATCACGAACTTTTCAGCGACATACTGTTCGCGTGACCTAGGCTAGGTGAAGAATCTGAGAAAGTACGTGACGTATGTCGTCTAACCAAAGCATTCTTTGGGGACAGGACATCGTTCATCTCAGAGACCAGAGACAATTCCACGTAACCACAGGAGAACCAATCGCAGAGGAGATAGAATATGAATCATCGTATCCTGCCGAAATCTCCGACCAAGCTTATTTCGAAAGTTGGGAACAAGAGGGAACAGTAAGTTCATACGAAGAAACTTACGAAGGGGCATAAGAGTATGCCTCAGAAGTGGCAGACACAGCTGACATCCATTTTTTCTCCCTGTACCAATAAAATGGGTAAAAAGGGGGCACTAAATGTGTGCAAATTTATGTAACAGGCAGAAGGAGATATCCCGACCCTATAAAGTATTTATATGCTTGATCAGTATCAAAAGAGAGTTAAATTTGGCCATGTCCGTCTGTATGAATGAACGCAAGGATCTGAGCAACTATAAGAGATAGAGACACCAAATTTTGAATGTAGGTTCGTGTAAGCGCAGGTCACACACACACAAACATCCACGCTATTCGAAAAAAACCGTTTTACAGTAACAATTTTCAAGATATAGCTTTGGGATTTGCCATGCATAATAATTTGGTCACTCATAATCTACTGTCCAAATTTCAGTTATTCAATAAACAAGAGCTGCAGAGCTGGGGGTGTAGAAGAAGCGCAGCCGCGACTTAAAATGCCTCGCTTTCGTTGTCGCTTGTGTGCGTGCGTATTTTTGTATGTGTGTGTGAAGGTATGTTAGGAAGTTGTAGACCTGGGTACACGGAAACTCGTAGTCGGGTATAGTCGACTAGAGCATTCTTACTTGCTTAGACTAAATAGTTCCTCGTTGCCTTACTTTAACTGTACAACGAAGGACGGTAAAGTATTCAAATTTCTAATAGATACAGGTTCAAATCAGAATTACATTCAATCCAACTTAGTACCAAAACCATTAACATTAACATTAACATTAACATTAACATTAACATTAACAGACGAAAATCACTCACCACACTCATCTTAGCTTATTCAGTTGCAACTACATGCCCACTAAGTTCTTCTTACTTCGAATTTTGTAAACATTCCACGGTATCCTAGGCAACGACACACTTAAACAACTTAATGCGGTAATTGATGTCAAGAATGGCATTCTAATAGTAAATGGTCATTATAGAATCAATATCAATCAACTAGCCACTCAAGCAGTGAGTAGTATAAAAATTAGAGCAGAGCACATGTCAACAAGCCAGAAGCAATTCATAGATCGTTTCACCAAGACTTATGCAGAACTATTCGCTGACCCCGACGAAAAGCTAACCTATACACAGCTGTAGAAGGCGAGATTAGCAAGCATTATCCTTATCCCGCTTCCTTAACATTGGAAGTAGAAACACAGATTAACCAACAGTTGGACGATGGTATAATAAGACCTTCACGGTCACCCTGTAATGCAACCGCATGGATAGTACTAAAAAAAGCTGACGCATCTGGAGAGAGAAAGTATAGAATTGTCATAGACTATAAAAAGTTAAACGCGTTAACAGTATCCGGTTGGTACCCGATCTCGGAGATTGGGGAGATCATCGCACAATTGGGCGAAAATAAATACTTGATTTGAAAAGCGGTTTTCTTCAGATCCCCCTCAAATTCGGGAAATTCGGGCTCACTAAAGAATTCTCCATCGATATTCCAGAGATCTCTAGATGACAACTTACGAAATCATGTCGGAAAGAGATGCTACGTCTATATCGACGATATTATAGTTTTCAGTCATTCAGAAAGTGATCACCCTCACGATCTAGAGAAAATATTCTCTACCTTGGCCAAAGCCAATATGAAGGTCCAAATCTAACAAGTAAGAACGTTGCAGTCGGACGCACCCGACTGCAGAATACTATGTTCCCAGTCCTATATAATTTGATTATTTGTGTGTTCTGAAAGAAACGCGAAAAAAACTGCACAGGTGTGGGAGATATAGATTTTGCTCCTTTGTGGGGGAGGGGGACGGGGGGGTCTAAAAATTTGTTGATGCAGATTTATCCAGGTGGTCAACATTAGTATGTATGCCAAATTAGGTAACTCTATCTTTGAAACTGTAGGAGATATACCCCTTGAAAAACGTGTTTTGGGTATATCATATGCCGATTTGTGGGGGTGGGGATGGGGAAGACAAAATTGTTTGATGCAGATCTGTCGGGAATCTCAACATTAGTCTGTACGCCAAATTTGGTGACTATATCTTTAAAAATGAGGAAGATACAGGTTTTTACCAAATTGCGGGGGAGGGGCTGCTGGTGAGGGGTCGATCTCGATACTTCATAAATTGACGGTATACACCAACAGGTGTACCAAGTTTGGTTGCTCTAGCTCTGTCCGGACAGACGGACAGACGGACATTTCGCAAACCCAATATACTATTTTCTCTTCGGGAACATAGTATAAAAATTCGACTTTTTTAAGACCGAAGTCGATATTTTAGGCTTCACTATTTCCTAACGGCGTTAAAACCAATATCGATAAGGTTCAATTATCCTTAATTTTCCAGAGCCTATGACAATAAAGGACTTACGATCCTTCCTATGTTTATCTAGGAACTACATTTGCTATTACGCTAAGCTGGGAAACCACTAACAACCCTACTCAGGGGAGAGAATGGTCGTCTCTCGAAAAATATCTCCAATAAAGTAAAAATAACGTTTGACAATAGTTGCATAGAAGCTTTCCAGAAAATAAAGAATACATTGGTTTCGCAAGACGCGATACTTGCACACTCAGATTTCAAGAAAGAGTTCCAACTCACAACAGATAACGCGAACTACGCCATCGGCGCGGTATTAGAACGAAATAAAAAGCCCCTAAAATTCATTTCGCGTACGCTAACAAAAACAGAAGAGAACTAGGCCACAAGCGAAAAGGAGATGTTAGCGATTGTATGGGCTTTTCAAAGCCCACGTGTGTACCTTAACGGCACCACCAAAGATACCATTCACACCGATCATCAACCCCTAACTTTCGCCTTAAGCAGTAAAAGAAGAATCCTAAAAATTCGAACTACCTTTTCCGCAGTATTACAGGCATACTGTCAAGAAGAGTGATTAATCCCTGGACGACTTTTTTTATATGTCGGACTGGCAGTACATTCAAGTGGCCCAAACGACACCAAGCACGGGCTTGTTAACGTGCGGACCCAGGCAAAATGCAACCCACCTCCCGCCCAACCGACTGAAGGGCGCACCGCATAACGTCCGGTAACGAAGATCGCGGAACAGACAAATAAGTAGAAACTAAATAGAAGTTCTACATAAATTAAACAATAGACAAAAAGTTACTATGGATTACGCAGATAACATAAAAGTGAAGTTCTGAGTAAGGAAATAGAAGTAGCATTACATATTAAATGATAAAGGTTGTTATAATTTGAACATAGAATACGAAAAGGGTTATGGATAGCATAGTTAGTATTACAAGCTTGAAGAGAAAGAGGAAGAAAGTTTCTAGAATTTCTGATCGGATCTGCAAAACTAATTTGGCCGATTAACTCAGATGAATCAATTTCCCCATTAATTAGTTTGTGTAAAAAAATAATTAATTAATTAATTAATTTCTCAAAAATCTTAGGAATAGCAGACAACTTAGAAATACCTCTATAGTTCTCAACATTAGACTTATTTCCTTCTTTATGGAGATGAATAATAAATGATTCTTTCCAAATGTTTGGAAAAGAGCACAACTCCACGGACACTTTAAAAATAATAAACAATGGCTCCAAAATACCTTCAGCACAGTACCTAAGCACACAGCTTGGTACTCCATCAGGTCCCGGTGAAAATACGGGCTTAATGGCCTTTAAATCACGTAGAAGCGAACTTTCAGTTATTAAAGGTCCAAAAATGCAGTTGGAGTTATTTACATGATAAGGACAAGGCGAAACCATATGATAAGGTTGTGAACTATAAGTCGTTTGAAAAAATTCGGCAAAAATATCGGCAATAGCCTGATCTGAGTCAGCTGTCTTTTTTTCGAAAAATACAGTTGATGGAAGTGTTGATGACCTACGCTTCGCATTAACGAAGTTATAAAACCTTTTAGGATCCCGCTAAAACTGTAACCTACAGCTTCTGAGGTAGTTGTTATAACAGTGTATATTAAGTACAGAGAAGTTAGATCGGGCAATCAAATAGCGCGAAAAATCCAAGAAAGAGCCAGATTCCTTGAACTTTTTGTACAATCTCGACTTTCTATTTTTTAAGTTAGTTAAATCCCGTGTAAACCACGCAGGTTTGTTAGACTTACGTGGGTTACAAAATGGAACACAGGAATCAATTAATGAATTTAAAGTTAAATAAAAATATTCGATTGCACAATCCATATCTCTACACATGTACAGCTGGGACCAGTCAGTCTGGGATAGGAGCAGAGCAAGTTTAGAAAAATCGGTTTTCTGAAATTGACGAACTCGCTCTGCAAATTTTCTGCCTGGGCTTCGCATCCTGGCTGGTAAGTCAATCAACACTTCCAAAGATGGGTGATAAGGATCTTCAGGAATGGATATAGGTATAGTCCGGGAGACAGAATAGAAAGAGGAATCCAAGAAAAAAATAAGATCAAGCATTTTATGTAACGAATTTGGGATACCATTGATTTGACACAATGACGTCCCAAATAAACTATCAGTAAAATCATGCTGAGTCGTGGGTGTCAACACGCTGGAGTCACTATCAGAAAGCATAGATGAGACAGAATGTATGCAGAAGCATGCGAAGAATAAACAGAGAAATCTGAAGAAGGTGGTATATACGAACAAGTAATAAAAAAACAAACACCACAAAAACTAACTTTAACAGCAATAAATTCAATATCTACAGAGCTATCGGTTATTACTATCTTAGATGACAAATCAACGTCAACAGCAATAAGTACACCACCACCACGACGAGTAGTGCGATCTTTTCTATATATAGAGAATTTATTAGAAAGAATTTCAGAATTAAGAATGTCGGGCCTTAACCATATTTCAGTAAGGGCAACGACATGGAAAGGAAAAGTTAGGCTATTTAGGTAAAGATTACTAAGTTTACTACATGGACCTCTTACATTCTGATAGTCCAGTGAGAGGGAAGATGTTAGTTTTTTGAACTATCAGAGACAAGAGGTGGATTGGAACTACCACCGGAAGTAGGAAGGGAAATCGGAGGCCGATTTTTCTTTTTTGCAGTATATTCTTTAATAACTAAGTGGTCAGGCCAAAATTCTTTGCAACAAATATTGTTGAAATGTTCAGCCGGAACACTTATTTAAAAAGACGAGATTCCCCAAGGATGAGCAAATTTAAATTTCTCCACAGTCATTTGGGCTTTTGACTTGGCCTGTATAAACCCCTTGACATCATCAGATGAAGTGTCAGGGGCAAGCCGCGAAACAAAGATTTGTTTTCACATCTACAAGGGTGGTATTACCAACCATAGTATGAGCATCCAATGGAGCCATGCTAATGGTTGATTGACCAGATAATTCGACTGAAAGTCTGGCACTGTCAATACTAGGTGGTTGACCTACATCAACAGTACTAACAATCACCGAATCAGGAACCTCTTCGGGGTCAGAAGGAAGCACATCCATGGGTAAGATGTTGTTTTCGTCACTTCTGATCGAATAATGAGATGAAGGGGATGATAAGTTAATCAACACTGAGTGTTTGGTAGCGGATGTAGTGGGTAAGTGAGTAGGGAGCGAAAGTTCATTAGGGCCAATGGACAGTCTAAGATTAGCCTTTTTCCGTTTGGGAGACTCATTTAAAAGTTTCATACTCTTAAACTCGTTTTCCAAACCGCCTCATAAATGCCATAATACCTTTTTACTCCCTGTACCCATAAAATGGGTAAAATGGGTATGTAACAGGCAGAAGGAGACGTCTCCGACCCCATAAAGTATATATATTATTGATCAGTATCAAAAGAGATTTCGATTTGGCCATGTCCGTCTGTCTGTCCGTCTGTCCGTATGAACGTGTCGATGTCAGCAACTACAAGAGCTAGAGACACCAAATTTGGAATGTAGGTTCCTGTATACCAAGTTTGTTTCATATTTCAGATATCTCCCCCGTTCCCCCGCAAATCGATAAAAACCGTTTTACAGCAACAATTTTCAAGATATAGCTTTTAGATTTGGCATTTACCTTACTTTAGTCCCTCTTAATCTACTGTCCAAATTTCGAGTTGATCGGATAATAAACACGAAAGTTATTCCGTGATGCAGCGAGAGGGGGGAAGAAGCACAGCCACCATTTAAAATGACTCGCTTGCGTTGTCGCTTTTGCCGCCTGTGTGTGTGCGTCTTTCTGTATGTGTGTGTGTATGTGTAAGTGGACGTAGATGCGATTGGATGTTTTAGATCTGAGTACAGGGAGTTTCGTAGTCGGGTATACTCGACTATAGCATTGTTACTTGTTCAACATCCCTACATGATTCACAAGTCCACTTTAAGCTTCAAGACTTGGACTCAATCTGGTCGATTATTCTGCCGTTAAAGCCTGCACATTTTTCGTGTGAAACGTTATCACACAGCCAGCAGCAAACAAACCCATTTTTACGTTTACACGAACCTGGCAATTTTTATTATAGCAGACAACCATTATATTAAAAGAAATAATTTTAAAAAATGAACAATAAATGAAGAAAGAACAACTGCACAAAAAATAAGAAATACAAATAAAAAGAAGGCACACTGTTGATTTGTACTTACGCACAGCAACACCAATAAGAAACTATTAAAGCGCGGCCACGTCGACCGAAATCAGCACAACGGAATACAAAGCGAAGAGAGAAACCGTAACTAACACCAACGATAGAAGTGTGCGAGAGCGATAAGCAAGCGTCGAGAACGCGGATAGTAGAAATACAAAAACAAATATAAGCACAATGCAAACTGCACAAATCAACCACCAGCTTGCTTGTGATGCTGTTTGTTGTTATGTTTGAACAAATGTAGCAAATATTACCGTAATTAAATTGCAACTTAATGTCCAACAATGTGTTTCACACAACCGATGTATAACACATGTCACAAGAACAAAAAACACAAGTTATCACTTGATATCACGAGGAAAACAAACTAAAACGATGCGCAAGAAAAAACACGTACGTTGCGAATGCGAATGTTGACAATATTAAAAGAAAGGCTTGACCCTAAATTAATAATTGCTTATTTACTTCCGCTCACCTTGCGAGACATGCAAGCTGGCGAAATATGATAGACACCCACAACATGGTGAAATTCACGGCAATAGACAAATTTTTAAAGCACGCTTAAAAAAAGGTGGTAAAGTCAAAAGCAGCGGAAGATTTGAAACTACCTCTGCGGGAGATCATGTCAGCATTCGGCATGCAAAAATCAATTGTCATGGACAATGAAAAAGCCTTGAATGCAGCTTCGATCAGGTTATTGTTGAATGACCAGCTCAAAGCAGAAGTCTATACGACAGCACCGTATGCATCCACAAGCAACGGTCAAATCGAAAGATTTCACTCAAGAATGTCGGAAATCATGAGATGTCTCAAAAAAGATAAGGACACAGCCAGTTTCGCAGATCTGATTTTCAAAACCGTACAAGAGCACAATCAGACAAACGACTCCAATACCAAGAAAAACCCCATAGATATATTTTTTGGAAATAAATACGTATCGAACCGACAGGAACTAAAACAAGTAAGAATGCTATAGTCGAGTATACCCGACTACGAAACTCCCTGTACCCAGGTCTAAAACATTCAATCACATCTACGTCCACTTACACATACACACACACATACACAAAGACGCACGCACACAGGCGGCAAAAGCGACAGCGCAAGCGAGGCATTTTAATTGGTGGCTGTGCTTCCCCTTCCCTGCATTTCTGAATATTCTTTCGTGAATAACTTCCGTGTTTATTATCCGATCGACTTGAAATAAAGTATTGTACATGCCAAATCTTAAAGCTGCATCTTGAAAAATGTTACTGTAAAACGGTTTTTATCGATTTGCGGGGGAACGGGGGAGATATCTGAAATATGAAACAAACTTGATCTGCGTATGGTATACAGGAACCTAAATTTCAAATTTGGTGTCTCTAGCTCTTGTAGTTGCTGAGATCGACGCGTTCATCCGGACAGACAGACAGACGGACAGACGGACAGACAGACGGACATGGCCAAATCGAAATCTCTTTTGATACTGATCAAGAATATATATACTTTATAGGGTCGGAGATGTCTCCTTCTGCCTGTTACATACTTTTGCACAAATCCAATACCCCCTTTTTACCCATTTTATGGGTACAGGGAGTAAAAACACAGGGAACAGGTTAGCAAGGACCAGTTCTATAGATGCTCTGAATAGAAGCGACCACGATATTTTAACAGCAAAAGTTAATGAACAGCTAGAAAATTTTAACAGAAAAGTTGTAACAATAAGGCATTAGGCACTAAAGTAAACGAGTTGTGTAGCATAACAAATTCAATAATAATAGATGCGAACTTCCAAGAAAAATTTGTATCCATATCAAAATACCGACTTCAACTTTTTAAAAACGATTTAAATAATTTGATTCACGCAATAAACTGGGCAAAACTGCAAGTCCGTCAAAAGCCAGCACATCCCGGATCATCAGAAAATAATAACCGGCACCATACTGCTTAACAATTTCAAGGGAAAAATCAAAATCGACCGTGAGGAACTTACCTCATACAGTTCCGAACTCAACAGTAAGGATAGCTGAGGATGAATACGAGGCAAGGGAATCGAAATGCCGCAGCAGCGGCGACAGCGATAACGTCAGCGGCGACAGCAGCAGCGGCAGCGGCGACAGCCGCAGCGGCAACTAATTCTGCCCTTATTTTCAGTTCTATTTTGAAACCCGAAATAAACGGATCAATCTTTAATCTTTATCTTCAATCTTTAATATAAAGATTTTCTAATTCATATTTAAATTAACATTAATGGGAAATGCTTTCAGAAATGCTTTCAATTGTATATATAGTTTTATATATATTTATGTTCTTTTATGTTATATTGTATAGTTGCCTTATGCGATTAATATCACAATCTTCGATATCATGTGTACAACCTATACATTTCTCGAACATGCATGTATGTAAATACAGTAATCGTATTCGTGGAGTATAGCTCCCAATGTTAGAGTGAGTAGGGATCCTAAAAATCAAAGTTTATGAAGGCACTGTTGAGACATGGCAAAACCCACCCCATTCCGAACGAGCGACGCACAGTGGCTCGCTTTGAAAATCATATCTTCTGAACGAAACAAGATATTGCCAATATTCAAAAAACACTAAGCAGTGAATTTTTGTAGCTTTCAATAAAGTGTAAGATATTAAAAATCGGAAGAAGAATTGTTGCCAACAGGTGATCAAAATTACATTTTTTTCATGGGAATTTACACCATACAAATGCATTGGAAATATGATATTTTTCAAATATAATCACTATTGCGATTTTGAAGTACTTTCACTAATTTTAAAGCTACAAAAATGTACTTTAAATGATTTTTAAAATTTGGCGATATCTTATTTGGGGCAAAAGATATAATTTTTGCAAAGTAAAAAGTCAAATTTGGAATCAAAAAGGGTTCTGACCTGCAGGGTTCCGGACAGATGGACTTACTGACGGACATGACCAATTCGACTTGGCTATTGATACTGATCAAATATATGTATACTTTATAGTGTCGGAGATGTTTCCTTTAGCCTCTTACATAAATTTGCACAGTTTTAGAACCCTTTTTGTCTATTTTATAGATACAGGGAGAAAAGGTAAGACATTTCGAAATATCGTGTTATTTCGAATCTTTATGTCATTTCCAAGCTTTTGAAAAATGTTAATTCACAATTTTAGCATACATTAAATTAATATTGGCATAGCAAAATAGTCGTGTCGCTGTGCAGCGCTGTTATCTATATGGTACAGATGTTTTAAAATTACTTATTTCTTAGGTACTTTTAAATAATTACACATATTTTATTACTTACTTTTTTCCTGAAAATTTGAGTTTCTTAATTGATTTACGGAATTTAACGAAGTTATGAGTTGACTGTTGGTGCGCTCCGCTGTCTCCAAAGTAGTTGGTAAATCAAGTAAGCGTTGATTTTGAATGCCATCACCAGGTCCCATATGAGAAATATGGTTGAAATTAGTTGGACCAGATATCATTTTAGATCTCCGATCACTGAAATAATAGTTAAAAGAAAAAAATTTCAGTTTATAAATTTTGCACTATATATTTTAGACAATGCAAGGCATCGAAGGCACTAGCAATAGTTTTAAGCTCTCTTCACAGTCGATGAATTTATTTCATATATCGATAATTACATCAGTTTATAACTACTACCACCAAGCATATACATATAGAGAGCTCATTTAGAAGCGCTGTCTCAGAACGAAAATGTTCAATTCTGCAGGTTCCACACGCTTCGGGTGGGACCTGACGAAGCGCTACTCTCGTTCTCACGACCCGAAGCGCCAGGTCAAGCAAGTTCGTGGCGCTGTCGCAGATGCTAAGCGATCGCCGAGTCGAGGGTATCAATACGTATCCATTTGCTGATCTGCGCTGAGTGCGCGAGAAAATTACGAGAATTTGTTTTCGTTTATTTGCTATTTCGATGGTTTGGCCAGCCTGGCCAGACGGGCATGCATGCGAAGATTATTAATTGAGTCTTGCATAAAATACCCTGCACATAAAATTGTTTTTAGTACGTGGTACAATGGGTAGAATTGTTTAAAAAAATACAGATAATCCTTAAAATAACATAAATTGACAGTGTCCATTTAAATAACACAGCTTTTATGTTAAATAAAAATAGTAAAAATAACATAAATAATTCCGGTTCCCCAATATACAAAAAATTGGCAGTGTCCATTTAAATTGCACAGGCATATCAGCTTTTATATTATACTAAGCAGCTTATATCCGCGGCTCGCATTTCCTAACTATCTTTAATTAAATTTCAATTCTTATAATTATTTATTATTTATAGCTGGAAATACCCCGACATTGCCCGGCAATTTTTCATAATTTTTCCTCCCGTGGAAGCCAAATAGTTGAGTCAAATGCATAATGATTTAATGTGTAGGGCTGTGACAATGACTTTGAAGCCGATGTAACTAAGCAAATAATCTCACTCATTTGACGTTGACCCCCATTTCTCGCCCGTGGCGACGAGTGGGCGTAGTCCTTTAAAATATTTTAGATAAACTAAGAAGAATAATACTAGCAACCAGAAAATAGCGGAAGGGTGGTAAAAAGTCTGTACTTAATGTATTCTGGACGTTGATGTACTAACGAACAGTACATACAAGTGGCCCAACGACACCAAGCACGGGCTTGTTAACGCGCGGACCCAAGCATAAATGCAACCCACCTCCCGCCCAACCGACCGAGGGGCACGCCGCATAAGGTAAGGTAGCGAAAGATCGCGGACTTGCAAATACAACAATAACATTATACAAAAGTTCCTAAGGATTACATAAATAACGTAAGAGTAAAGTTTTAAGTGTAGAAATTGAAGTAGCATTACTTATTAGATGGAAAAGATTGTTATAGTTAGAGCATAAGACTCGAAAGGGGTAATGAATAGCATAATTAGAACTACAAGTTTGAAGAGATAGTGGAAGAAAGTTTCTAGAACATCTGATCGGAACTGCAAAACTAATTTGGCTGATTAATTCAGAAGAATCAATTTCCCCATTAATTAGTTTGTGTAAGAAAATTACACCCAGCATGGTTCTACGATCAGAAAGAGAAGGCAAATTTATTAATAAAAGTCTACTACGATAAGAAGGCAAGCGAGTATTAGTATTCCAGTTAAGACCCCGGAGTGCAAAGAGCAGAAATTGTTTTTGTACCGATTCTAATCTATCCTGATGAACCTTGTATTGGGGACACCAAATACAATAACCATATTCAAGAATAGGTCGCACAAGAGAAGTATAAAGAGTTTTAGTAATGTAGGGATCGTTAAATTCCTTCGACCAACGCTTAATGAAACCCAGGACACCAACGGCACGATTAGCGGTGGAAAAGATATGCTTGTCAAACTTAAGCTTGGGATCTAAGAGGATACCCAAATCATCAACCGACTTAATTCGAGCAAGCGGCTTACCATTAAGAATATAATTATCAAGAAAGGGCATTCGCCTGTAAAAGGGCATTACGTTACACTTACCACAATTAAGATTTAATAAATTTACCCGACACCAGGCTTGAAAACTATCAAGATCAGTTTGCAACCTTTGACCAGATAAGAAATCAGTAGATGACAGACAAATCTTAACATCATCGGCATACATTAGCACCCGGGAGTGATTTACAACAGAAGGAAGGTCATTTATGAACAGAGTAAATAATAAGGGGCCAAGATGACTTCCTTGTGGAACTCCGGAAGTAACTTGAACAGATCTAGAAACTAAGCCTTTGAAATACACTTTTTGGGTTCTAAGAGTTAAATAGTTGGAGATCCAAAGAATTAAGTTATTTGGAAATCCCAGAAGGCGAAGCTTATGAAGTAAAAGAAAATGATTAACAGAGTCAAAGGCCTTACAGAAATCAGTGTAAATAACGTCTGTTTGCTTTTTAGATTGAAATCCCTTGATGACAAATGAAGTGAATTCCAATAGGTTAGTGGTAGTAATCTATATTTCACAAACCCATGCTGGCAGGGTGAAATTATAAATCTACATAAATGTTGAAGTTGAAAAGTTATTAATTTCTCAAAAATCTTAGGAATAGCAGACAACTTAGAAATACCTATATAGTTCTCAACATTAGACTTGTTTCCTTTTTATGGAGAGGAATAATAAATGATTCTTTCCAAATGTTGGGGAAAGAGCACAACTCCACGGACAGTTTAAAAATAAAAAATAGTGCATTTAAAATACCTTCAGCACAGTACCTAAGCACATAGTTTGGTACTCCATCAGGTCCCTGTGAAAATACGGGCTTAATGGCCTTTAAATCACGTAGAAGCGAACTTTCAGTTATATAAGGTCCAAAAATGCAATTGGAGTTATTTACATGATAAGGATAAGGCGAAACCATATGATAAGGTTGTGAACTATAAGTCGTTTGAAAAATTCAGCAAAAAGATCGGCGATAGCCGGATCTGAGTCAGCTGTCTATTTTTTCGAAAAATACAGTTGATGGAAGTGTTGATGAACTACGTTTCGCATTAACGAAGTTATAAAACCTTTTAGGATCCCGATGAAACTGTAACCTACAGCTTCTGAGGTAGTTGTTATAACAGTGTATATTAAGTACAGAGAAGTTAGATAGGGCAATTAAATAACGCGAAAAATCCAAGAAAGAGCCAGATTCCTTGAACTTTTTGTACAATCTCGACTTTCTATTTTTTAAGATAGTTAAATCCCGTGTAAGCCACGCAGGTTTGTTAGACCTACGTGGGTTACAAAATGGAACACAGGAATCAATTAATGAATTTAAATTTAAATAAAAATATTCGATTGCACAATCCATGTCTCTACACATGTACAGCTGGGACCAGTCAGTCTGGGATAGGAGCAGAGCAAGTTTAGAAAAATCGGTTTTCCGAAATTGCAAATTTTCTGCCTGGGCTTGGCATCCTGGCTGGTAAGTCAATCAACACTTCCAATGGTGGGTGATAAGGATCTTCAGGAATGGATATAGGTATAGTCCGGGAGACAGAATAGAAAGAGGAATCCAAGACAAAAATAAGATCAAGCATTTTATGTAAAGAATTTGGGATACCATTGATTTGACACAATGACATCTCAAATAAACTATCAGTAAAATCATGCTGAGTCGTGGGTGTCAAAACGCTGGAGTCAGGACTAGAAATCCAGGCAGTTCCGGCAATATTAAAATCACCAAGAACTACAAGAAAATCACGATCAGAGAGCATAGATGAGACAGAATGTATAGCAGAAGCATGCGAAGAATAAAGAAAGAAATGTGAAGAAGGTGGTATATATGAACAAGTAATAAAAAAACAAACACCACAAAAACTAACTTTAACAGCAATAAATTCAATATCTACAGAGCTATCGGTTATTACTATCTCAGATGACAAATCAACGTCAACAGCAATAAGTACACCACCACCACGACGAGTAGTGCGATCTTTTCTATATATAGAGAATTTATTAGAAAGAATTTCAGAATTAAGAATGTCGGGCCTTAGCCATGTTTCAGAAAAGGCAACGACATGGAAAGGAAGAGTTAGGCTATTTAGATAAACATTACTAAGTTTACTACAAAGACCTCTTACATTCTGATTTTTTTTCAAGTGAAAACTTTTAAAACAATTATTTCCATTGTTAAAACAAAGCGCAACCCTACATTTATCGCATTCTGTTTGCGTAAGTCCCGTGCACTGCGAATCTGTGCACCGCTGTTAGCAAAAATTCAAAAGTCTTAAATTTGGCGGCAAACTTTTTATATGTTGGTACTAACAAATATCAACCGACCCTCACATGGAAATTATGCAAAATCGATCAACAATTGATAATGCGAATGCAGCTGTTCCGATTTACTACATAATAATAATAATAATGTTATTGTGTAATTAATCAGCCCAGCAGCATTCGCATTATATTAACTAAAAAGGTACATAACTAATTAATAAACTTAAATGGTTAAAATTAACTAAATCGTAGTACAATAACAGAAATAATTGACTCTAGCAGCAGTGCACAAGCTACCGTGGATCGATAGCAAAGCATAGGCAGAGTCTGAGAGACATAAGTAATGTGGCGATTTCAGTCTCATTTATAAGTTTTAAGGCCGAGAGAGCGATAAATCACGCGTATTATTTTAAACGGCCTATTCACATTTTATTTGAAACTATTATTAACAAATTCAAATTTATGCGGTCTATCTAACGGTCTGGCAACTCTGGTAAATATTTGATGTTTTCCAACACTAAGACAAACAACTATCGTGTCGATATACGCATAGCGGCCAACTTATATTTGAATTCATTTCATTATATCGACGGAATTTGCTTTCTAATTTTAAGATGCGTCGTTTAAGACCAAAGTCAGACATTTTGACGTAGTCTTATATGGGGGCGCTTTACTCAAGAATTACCCGCAATACACATTTCGAGCAGCAGAGCGCCACCTACCGTAGATCGATACCAAAGCATAGGCAGAAGCGGAGAGACAAAAACAATATGTAAATTTCAGGCGCACTTTTAAGTTTTAGGTTCGAGAGAGCAATTCAAGAGAAAGATCTTGTATCTCTTTTGCACTTTCACGTTGTTATGCAGCAGCTGGCGCATACCAAGGTTTTCATACAATTTTCTTATACTTCCTGAAATATATTTAGCCATTTTTTCGACAGTTCCACCTAACTTTATAATAAGAAGGTACTGTAAAAATTGCAGGCTTTTAGCTTCTACCGTTTGGGCTGCCCAAATGTCACCAATCAATCAGTCAGTCAGGTTGAACTCATTTATAAATATAGATAAAAATAATGTAGAAACTTCCAGGATATGCATTCATCGACGCACAAGTACGATATTGTTTCGGTAACCAAATCATGCAACATGCATGTGTGTGTACAAGAAATGGAATCGCCAAATGCGCTTGTGGAAAATACTCATGCCTTGAACGATTCGTTTCGAACAATATCGCACTTGTGCGTCGATGGCAGTTTTTATATTATTTTTATATAATACTAGCAGGTAATTCCCCGGCTTGCCCGGCGACATATTTAGATGAATGTGCATTATTTTGAATTTGACTACTTTCGTCAACCGTAAGAAATACACAAAAATATCGTATTACAGTTTTCCCTCCAGTGGGGGTGGAAACTAAAAAGTATGTATTTTTCCGAGGTTTTTGTATTTATGTTTGGCAATAAGTATGAAGCATGAAAAACGAAAATGTGCCAGAGTTTTCCACAATCGGTGATACACGTGTCGAATTATTGATGTGTAGACCTTTGAAAATGAGTTTGAAGCCAATCGGACGATAATCAAAATAGTTTCATACAACAGCTTTTTGGAAATTTTCCGACTTTGGTGGTAGATTTTCCAAAATCTTTGGGCACCGCGCCTATTATGTCTTTGTGTAAAACCTTGAAAATGAGTTTGAAGCGAATCGCATGAAAATTAAAAAAAATGTAGAATGCCAGAGTCTTCCACCAATTTTCCGCCCATGCACTATGGGCAAAAAGTCTATTTTTTTGGCATTATTTACAATTTTAAAGCTAGAGTTTTTAAATTTGTCATGAATATTAGCAATAATTTTTTCAAATTGGGCCACGCTTTCTGCCCCTCCCCATACAACTATGGAAACAAATCCAATATCTCATAAACTCTTAGAGCTAGAGACACCAAATCTGGAATGTAGATTCGTATTTAACAGGCGCAGGTTAAGTATATTTTGGATCTCAGATATTTCCTACCGCTCCCTGCAATTCGAATAAAACCATTTACAGCAACATTTTTTTAGATACATCCGTGGGATTTTGCATGTATAATACTTTGGTAACTTTTATTCTTCTGTTCAAATTTTAAGCCGATCAGATAATAAACACGGAAGTTAATGAAAATGAAAATTCAGTACTGCTGCGCGGGGGGAAGCAGCAGCGCAACCGCCACTTAAAATGCGTTACGTGCGCTGCAGAGCACTGTGAGCTTGTGTGTGTGAGTATTTGTGTATGTGAGTGTGTTCTTGTCAGTATACGAAGATGTGTTTGATAGTTTTAGTCCTGGGTATAGGAAGTGTTGTAGTCGGGTAGTAGTAGCGTAGTAGGTAGATAAGTCATCTAGAGCATTTGTACTTGTTTTGTTTAATTTTTGTCGTTCATGTAGGCAGAGACTAGACAAGAGTGGATCTGAAAAATCAAATTGCTCGACTTCTATCAAAACTAAAATACTCGCTTAATATTTCATATTTTCAAATATATATGATTTTACGGCGTCTGCCTGGCTATTGTTACTGGGCCAAACTTCAAACAATGTTAATGGTGAAACTCGTACCCAACTGCAACATGTGTTTCTCCCCGAAAAGGGGCAAAAGTTATTAATTACACCTGATTCAATACAGTTTAGTGAAGATATGTCAACTAACAGATCGCCTCGATCTTTGAAGACTTAAAAGTAATATTACACAGAACACACATACAATTGTCAACTTTTATCTAAAAATACACATCGACAACACATTGGACAATTGGGCAAAAAACATAACTACGGAATAATGTCTATGAATAATATATTTTATATACCTTGACTAACTTTTTCCATATTTGTGCATATGTCAACAGATTACACATAAATGTTTATTCACTTGAAAGTCGTAAAAAGAATTACACTGAACAAAGAAACTCTGAATCATCTGACTTTGATCATCTGTTAAAGATAAGGGGAAGTCCGCAAAAATTAAACAAAAATTGCTTGATCTAATCTTGAGTATTAAGATTACAAAAAACAAAATAGAATTCGAATTCTGAACAACAAAATTTTTGTATTAATGCCAAAAAAATCGACTTAAAACCTCGAGACCTCCATTGGGGTGGATTTTCCAAAATAGGTAAGATATATGTCAAATGCATTTTTGTGTAGATCTTTAAAGGAGTTTGATGTCGATTGGATGGTAAATATTGTAAGGAGGCTTTTAAGCAACCCCCCTTAGGTTAGGTTAGGTTAGGTTGCGGTGGCTGGAGCAGAGACCCACTCCACACTTGGGCCAGGAATTGGCCCCTTGTGATACCACATAATGTCTTTTAAACATTTTATTCCCCCTTAAACCAATTTGATGATTTCAAGAATCTAAGGATACTGTAACTCCCAACCTCGGATACGTCCGATAGGGTATCAAAACTGTAGTGTCCCAAGTGCTGGAACCTTCTCCTGCTGAGTGCAGGACAGTGACAGAGCAGATGTTCTACGCTCTCTATTTCTTCTACAATACCACAACTTCTGCAAAAGTCATGGTGTGGTACTCCCAGTCTGTTAGCGTGAGTCCCTATAAGGCAGTGGCCTGTGAGAGCCCCTATTATTATCGAGATGTGGGATCTCCTATGTTTGATCAAAGCAGATGTGCGCTTTGTGTCAAGGGTAGGCCAAGTGAGTTTGGAGACCGTGCATGTAGTGAGATTACTCCAGCGTTCGGCGGTTAGACGCCTGGTGTACTCCTTACTAAGCAGCCTGAATGTGGACAGAGGCATGCCGACGCTGCTCCTCTCAGCGAGGAGTATATCGTTGGTGCCTTGCCTGGCCAGTTCATCTGCCAATTCGTTTCCTTCTATATTACGGTGTCCAGGCACCCATACGAGGTTGATACTGAGCTGTTGGGCTATCTCGTTTAGAGATTGGCGACACTCAGTGAGTGAGACTGCGTTGTTGGTGCATGAATCAAGCGCCTTTAAGGCGGCTTGACTGTCTGAGTAGATGTAGATATTCCCTGCACTGATGTTAAGCGAGCGCAGGCAGAGAGTGGCTTCCTGGATGGCCCTCACCTCTGCCTGATACACGCTACAGTGGTCGGGAAGACGGAAACTGGTTCTGATTCCTAAATCGGGGGAATATACACCGCCGCCCACACGTTCTTCCAGCTTCGACCCATCAGTGAAGATTCTGATCGAGCCTGGTACATGTTGAACCGGCTTTTCCCAGTCTAAACGGCTAGGAATGCACACTCTGTATAACTTGTCGAAAGTCAGTTTAGGTGTGCAATAGTCTGTAAAGGGGGGAATCCGAGGTATGGACTTAAGAACTACGGTATGCCCCGTGGTGCCTGTCGTCCAGTTGTTGGATTCCCTGAGTCTAATAGCAACCCCCTTACAGTAATTGAATAGCTGAGGAAGCACGAACGCATGAAGCGCGAGCAAATGAATTTAATATAATAGTTATTAGTTTTGTAGCGCAAGGAGCGCCGGCGCCTGGCGCGCTGTAGTTATAAGACATTAGTAATAAAATTGAAATCTAAGCCGTTAACAAACGCGTTTAAATTTAAACGCAACGATCCTCTGACACAGTTGGCGCGCGCAGCTGACACAGTTCTCAATCCTGCCACCAGAGCGCTCTTCAGCCAGAGCCAAAGATCTGGGGTGAAGAGCGAAGGTTCTGAGATGAAGAGCAAAAGTGGGATTGGACTTTTCAGGCTCGCGCGTGGCTGAGCTGGGCAGAGTAGATAACTTGTGTGAGTAAAAAGCCGTTGGCGGCACAGTGCAGCAGGGTTTTACAAGAAAATTAACCGTAAGAGACTGTCACAATAGATCTTAACATTTCACTAAACTAACACCTAACGTAGAGCGAGGTATATCCCGGCATTTATTAAAACTGATTACTGTGTGAACAATCCCGGCATTTCACTAAACTAACCCCTAATGAGGTGTATCTCGCCGAGCAATCCCGGCATTGATAAAACTAATCGTAGTGTAAAGCGAGGATTATCCTGCTGCCCGTGTAGAGTAGTAGTAGTAGTCTTAGACCACTTGCCCAGTAGAGCACCAGCGGTAGGATCCTGGTCGGCTCCTGGTCATTTATCCCGTGCAGAGTTGTACGCGGCCGTAGTATTAATATATATATATATCACCCCTAGAATGTTTCCTTTCCCTACGCCCAACGTTCCAGTGTACAAATTTTCTTGAAAGTGCTGAACTCATACAGACTGAGATCTGTACCCCGGCTGGAAAACTCCCTTACACGAGCAGGGACGCTGGAGGCGGGGCTTTCGCTGGATTCACCAGCGGCGCAAAAAGGAGTTGGCAGCGATCGCCCAAGAGTTCGGGCTAGATCAGGAGGGCCGTTTGGACGAGCTGCGGAAGCGGCTCTGCGCATTCGTTCATGACTCATGACGTTCATGGCCATGATTTAAAAACTTGGACGCACCTCGGCAAGGGCACCGACTGGTCAGGCAGTGCAGGGGGCGATCGCAAGCCGACCCGGTTCCCGTGGCCCAGCCTAAGGGTGGGCATCGCAATCCATTTCGTTCTCCACCCAGGAGTCCTCCGGCGGCAGCGGCCAGTGGTGAGATTCCCGCGCAGCCAGCGTCAGGCTAGGGGGAGGCCGCAAGCCGGATGATGAGCCAGGGTGATGGAGAGGCTTCCATCCGCGAAGGGCGTGCCACAGGTGTAGGGAAGAAGGCCATTTTGTCAGGGAATGCCCGAATAGGCATGTCGATTTTTGTCGGCAATGCGGGAAAAAGGGAATAATAATTCCCGATCGGAGACGGGAAACGGGCCGCGGCGTCTAATGTGCAGGGATCACAGGTCGACGCCGAAATACCTGTCGCCCGAAAGTAGATCCTCCCCTGACGGTAGAAGGCGGCCGAATCGTCGCTACAGTGGAGATTGGAGGGCAGGTCAGGTCTGCCACGATCGACACTGGAGCGACACGCAGTTTCGTTAGCGAAGATTGCGTGCGGAAATAGGCGATACGGGGGAAGGCACAGAATGTACAGACGCGGATCCACCTAGCGGACGGATCGACCCTAGAAGTTAATAGGCTACTGAGGATGGATGTCAGCATGGCCGGAAAGACAGTCAGCATGCCAATGCTGATTAGGCCTTCCTTGTTGGACCACATCATCCTCGGTACGGATTTTCTTTGTACCATGGGCACTACTATACGATGCGGCAACGCTGAACTAATCCTCTAGACGGTGGTGGTACCGGCCGCAGGGCTGTCAGTATCAACTACCAACGAGGAGCCGATAGAGGGCATCCCGCTCGCGGAAAGAGGACGCCTGCTTGACAACCGATTAGCGTGGTCGCAGAGAGGAAGACGGGAACCAAGCGCTGCTCGAAGGCCGGCAGGGCCGATCTCGAGGGGGAGGGGGCTGCTTTGGCTCAGCCTTCGTCCCATCGGTTCGTCGACAAAGGAGTGTCAGGCGATGCAGATTATGTCCTGCGCTGGGGCAACGGGGTTGGTGACAGAAAGCGGGAGCCCGTAGGTAAGGGTGAGAGCCAAGTCTACCCGAATGACGTAGAATCCCGACTCAAGTTGTCGGTTATTCAAGAGAAGAATCGTTGCGAATCCCCTGTAGTGGGGAAAGACAGGCCAGGATCTGGAACCAGAACTCCAGGAGTTCTTGGAATCAGAGCTGGCACTCTTCGACAGTCTAAAGGAAGTCTCGCAAATCGCCAATCATCGGATAATAATAAAGGATAGCAAGCCGTTGAAACAGAGATATTATCCGAAGAACCCGGCTATGCAAAAGGTAATCGACGAGCAGGTGGAGGAGCTAATCCAGGCGGGTGCCATTGTGCCATCGCGTAGCCCACAGCGCCCCAATAGTCTTAGTCAAGAAAACGACTGGGGAATGGCGCATGTGTATAGACTATCGGCAGCTCAATGCACACCCAATGCCGGATGCTTATCCAGTCCCTCGGATTAACCATATCCTGGAAAGATTACGACATGCTCGGTTAATTTCTACGCTAGATTTGAAGCACGGATACTGACAGATCCCTATGGCAGCACAGAGTAGGGAAATTACGGCGTTCACTGTGCCTGGGAGAGGTTTATTCTAATGTCGGGTGATGCCATTTGGTCTCCACTCGGCCTGCGCGACGTATCAGCGGGCGTTAGATTCTGTAATAGACGACATTGTGGTGATAGGAGCGACCCGGGAGCAACATGTAGCTAATCTAAGGGAAGTTTTCCGCCGTTTGACGGCAGCTAACTTAAAGGTGAACCGGAAGAAGTGCAGTTTGTTTCGGCAATGGCTGGTTAACTTTGTGCATGTGATTAGGGGGAAGGAAGAAGGAATTCGGACGGACCCTGACAAGGTGGAGGCGATCCGAAATCTAAAGGCACCATCCTGTGTCAAAGAGTTGCGCCAGTGTCTCGGGATGGCTTCGTGGTACAGGCGATTTGTGCACAATTTTGCGACCTTGGTACAACCTATGACGGCACTTCTGAGAAAAGGTAAGAAGTGGTCATGGGAGAAAGAGCAGGAGGAGGCACTGCGTCGTTTGAAAGTGAGCCTAACCACTGCCCCTGTTCTAGCGTGCCCGACTTCTCAGCCAAATTCGTGTTGCAGACCGGCGCGAGCAATTATGGGCTCGGTACTAACGCAAACGATAGAGAGGCAGGAGCGGGTGATAGTATACGTGAGCCGGACGTTGCTCAAGGCTGAAGAGAATTATTCCGCCACAGAGAAATAGTGTCTCGCGATTGTGTGGTCAATCAGGAAGCTCCGCTGTTACCTTGAAGGGTACCGGTTCGACGTGATCACAGACCACCTCGACCTTAAATGTTCGAATTCTATCGAGAGTCCTTCCGCTAGAATAGCGCGATGGATATTGGAGCTACAACAGTTTCAGTTTTAAGTTCAGTATCGTCAGGGTAAGCTCAATGTAGTAGCCGACGCGTTATCCAGGCATCCTCTAGAGATCTGTCAGCAGGCCGTGGTGGTCGAAACCCCCTGCAAGTGGATCACGAGTATGTGGATTAAGATCGCCGAAGAGATAGAAGAAGATAGGTATCCCAACTATGTCGAGGAAAACGGGCAGCTCTACCGACACTGGGCATAGACCAGACGATGAGGATTCCATTCCTTGGTGCTGCAGGAGTGTCATGATGCTCCCACTGACGGGCATCAAGGCGTGAGGAAAACGGTGTCTAGACTTGCCAAGAGGTATTATTGGCCGGGCATGTTTCGGGATGCCGCCAAATACGTCAAGTGCTGTGAGCTGTGCCAAAAGTTTAAGATGGAACAGCTTAAGCCGGCCGGACGAATGATGACACGGCAGGTGGCAGAGCCTATGGGCCTATGGCAGTCTTATGTGCCGATTTCGTTGGTCCCGTGCCACGATCGAAGCTCGGCAATTCCATGACGTTCTTATTCTACGATGCGCTTTCTAAATGGGTGGAATTGGTCCTCCTCCGGAAAGTTACGGCGAGTCAGTTACAGACAGCGTTCAGAGAGCGAATCTTGAGCAGGTTTGGGATGCCCAAGAAGTTCGTGTGTGATAATGGGGTTTAATTCACGAGTGAGAGTTTCAAGTCGTTTTTGGGTTCATTGGGTGTGGAAATCATACATACTGCTCCTTATTGTCCGCAGGAAAGTCAGACTGAGAGAACCAACCGCATTGTGAAGACCATGATAGCGCAATTTATTGAAGGCCATCAGAGTTCGTGGGATTATCTGTTGCCTGAAATATCGCTTGCGGTCAACTCCAGTGGCTGATTCAACCGGGTTCACCAACATTTTTAATGCAGGGTAGAGAACCGCGTCTTCCTGCCGCTTTGTACGACTAGGTCACGCCGGGGTCGGCAACTACTGCTATTGACCCCCGGGAAAGGACTAACAAGAAATATTTGATAGCGTCCACAGCAATCTTCAGCGTGCATCTAAGGACCAGGGGCGGCATTACAATCTGCGAAGACGTTAATATTCTGGACGTTGATGTACTAACGAACAGTACATACAAGTGGCCCAACGACACCAAGCACGGGCTTGTTAACGCGCGGACCCAAGCATAAATGCAACCCACCTCCCGCCCAACCGACCGAGGGGCACGCCGCATAACGTACGGTAGCGAAAGTTCGCGAACATGCAAATACAACAATAACATTATACAAAAGTTCCTAAGGATTACATAAATAACGTAAGAGTAAAGTTTTAAGTGTAGAAATTGAAGTAGCATTACTTATTAGATGGAAAAGAATGTTATAGTTAGAGCATAAGATTTTAAAGGGGTTATGAATAGCATAATTATAACTACAAGTTTGAAGAGATAGTGGAAGAAAGTTTCTAGAACATGTGATCGGAACTGCAGAACTAATTTGGCTGATTAACTCAGAAGAATCAATTTCCCCATTAATTAGTTTGTGTAAAAAAAAATTACACCCAGCATGGTTCTACGATCAGAAAGAGAAGGCAAATTTATTAATAAAAGTCTATTACGATAAGAAGGCAAGCGAGTATTAGTATTCCAGTTAAGACCCCGGAGTGCAAAGAGTAGAAATTGTTTTTGTACCGATTGTAATCTATCCTGATGAACCTTGTATTGGGGACACCAAATACAAGAACCATATTCAAGAATAGGTCGCACAAGAGAAGTATAAAGAATTTTAGTAATGTAGGGATCGTTAAATTCCTTCGACCAACGCTTAATGAAACCCAGGACACCAAAGGCACGATTAGCGGTGGAAAAGATATGCTTGTCAAACTTAAGCTTGGGATCTAAGAGGATACCCAAATCATCAACCGACTCAATTCGAGCAAGCGGCTTACCATTAAGAATATAATTATTAAAAAAGGGCATTCGCCTGTAAAAGGACATTACGTTACACTTACCACAATTAAGGTTTAGTAAATTTACCAGACATCAGGCTTGAAAACTATCAAGATCAGTTTGCAACCTTTGACCAGATAAGAAATCAGTGGATGACAGACAAATTTTAACATCATCGGCATACATCAGCACCCGGGAGTGATTTACAACAAAAGGAAGGTCATTTATGAACAGAGTAAATAATAAGGCGCCAAGATGACTTCCTTGTGGAACTCCGGAAGTAACTTGAACAGAAGACGTGAATGGCGACCTGCTCTAGGCGCGATGGATCTGTTAAGGCAGCATCAGCTGTCCAATGCTGCAAAAGGTTTCGCAGCAAAATTGGCACCACAGTTTGAAGGCCCCTACCGAGTCATCAAATTTGTATCCCCCAATATCGTGCGTCTCGCGAAACAGGGCGAACGCAAGCGAAGGGTGGCCAACATAATGCAACTTAAACCTTTCTTTCAGGGAACAACAGAAGGAGAAGATGACCAAGACTCTACCAACGAGGAGCCTAGCCCCAGCGGAAGTAAGAACGTAACCCGTCACTAGATTTAGCCGTGTTTGTAGTATAAGCTAACCTAAGTAACATAAGAACTCCGTAGTTTGTAAGCTGCACTGTTAGGAAGAGATCTACTAATTAAGTTCCCTAGTAAGATAATGTCTAAGGTAATCCCACAGATGGAAGAAACCCACGTCATCGAGATAAGTAGTGACGAAAAAGCGAGGGTGGAGGACGACGACAGCGACCGTAGTGAGCCGCGTCACGGGCAAAGTCCGGGCCCTAGGGCGGTGGACCCACCGAAGGCCTGTCGTTTGGCCGCGAAAGAGGTGGGGCGTCCCTAGAGGAGGCCATGCCAGCACTTATACCATACCGTTCCTGGGAAACCTGTAATCCCACTGGGGCCGAGGAGGACCTGGAGACATTGGCAGAGGAGGTGCTGGAAGTAGCAGTAGTAGTAGGTCGAGCGGAGGCTCAGCAAGTCCCCGAGGCAGTGGAGACTTTTAAGCAATCCTCTGTCACAGTTGGCGCGCGCAGCTGATACAGTTCTCAATCCTGCCACCAGAGCGCGTCTGAGGTGGAGAGCAAAAGCTCGTGGGGGGATTGGACTTTTCAGGCACGCGCGTGGCTGAGCTGGGCAGAGTAGATCACTTGGCTCCGGAGATAGAAAGCGATAACACGAACGTTGGAAGGACGCAGATAAGGAATAGTGTGAGTAAATAGCCGTTAGGCTATAATCAAGAATAACCAAACGATTGTCTTTGTCTCAATAGATCTTAACATTTCACTAAACTAACACCTAACGTAAAGCGAGGTATATCCCGCCGCCCGTGTGAGCAATCCCGGTATTTATTAAAACTGATTACTAACGTAGAGCGAGGTCTATCCCGCCGCCCGTGTGAACGATCCCGGCATTGATAAAACTAATCGTAGTGCAAAGCGAGGATTATCCTGCTGGCCGTGTGAATAATCCCGGGCACTGAAGAGTAGTAGTCTTAGACCACTTGACCAGTAGAGCACCAGCGGTAGGATCCTGGTCGGCTCCCTTCCCTACGTGCAGCGTTCCAGTGTACATTAAAAATTTTCTTGTAAATGCTGGACCTATACATACTGAGGTCTGTACCCCGGCTGGAAATTTCCCTTACAACATAAATGTTTCATACAACAGTTTTCCGCGAATTTCCACGTTTGTGGGTGGAATTTTCCAAAATCCCGTTTAGTGTGCACTCTCATCATAGATAGAACCTACTGTGAATATTTCAGCATTCTAGCTCTTACGGTTTGGGTTGTGCGATGATTGCCAATCAGTCAGGACAAACTCTCTTATATATATAGATAAAAGCTGATATGCCTGTGTAATTTAAATGGACACTGTCAATTTTTTGTAGTATATTGGGAACCTGGAATTATTTATGTTCCTTTTACTATTTTTACTCCATGTACCCATAAAATGGGTAGTAAGGGGGTACTAAATCTGTGCAAATGTATGTAACAGGCAGAAGAAGACATCTCCGACCCTATAAAGTACATATATTCTTGGTCAGTATCAAAAGAGATTTCGATTTGGCCATGTCCGTCTGTCTGTCCGTCTGACTGTCTGACCTTCTGTCCGTTTGAACGCGTCGATCTCAGCAACTATAAGAGCAAGAGACACCAAATTTGGAAGGTACGTTCCTGTATACCATACGCAGATCAAGTTTGTTTCTAATTTAAGATATCTCTCCCGTTCCCCCGCAATTCGATAAAAACGTTTTGTACCAACATCTTCAAAGACATAGCTGTAAAATTCGGAATGTATATTAATTTGGTCACTCTTAATCTACTGACTAAATTCAAAGTCGATCGGATAATAAACACGGAAGTTATTCACAAAAGAAGATTCAGGGCTTCAGCGCGGGGGGGAAGAAGCAGCACAGCCACCACTTAAAATGGATCGCTTGCGCTGTCGCTTGTGCTGTCGTTTGAGTGTGTGCGTCTTTGTGTATGTGTTTGTATGTGCAAGTGTACGAAGATGCGATCGGAAATTTTTGACCTGGTTACAGGGAGTTTTGTTGTCGGGTATACTCGACTACAGAATTCTAACATAAAAGCTGGTATGCCTGCGTTTTTTAAATATGTATATATGTATGTATGCACGCATGCAAGTGTAGATCAGCAAATACATATGTATTGATACCCTCGACTCGGCGATCGCTTAGCATCTGCGACAGCGCCACGAACTTGCTTGACCTGGCGCTTCGGGTCGTGAGAACGAGAGCAGCGCTTCGGCAGGTCCCACGAATTAGAGAGCCCACGATTGAGAGAGCTCATAGGTTACGACAAAAAGCCTGCAACATTTGTCTCTCACTGCATGTACGTCACATGACCACACGCGCTTAAAAAATGTATGAAATTTAACGACTTTTTTCAGAAAATCTTAAGAGCCATACATCATAGTGAAATCAGATGAATCCAGAATCCACTTTTGCGTGACCCCTCTATGTGCCATACATATTAAATAGTACGCAGTCAAAGTGCGAAAATGTTGCCAGTCCGTCTGTTTGCATTCAAACTAATCACTCAATTT
This sequence comes from Hirtodrosophila confusa, assembly GCA_035043065.1. Lineage (NCBI taxonomy): Eukaryota > Metazoa > Arthropoda > Insecta > Diptera > Drosophilidae > Hirtodrosophila > Hirtodrosophila confusa. The sequence goes on from JAWNNI010000189.1 coordinate 563,264, forward strand.
TAAAGCTACGATTGTATTGGAAAATATTTTCAGAAACATAATTGGCGATGGGCATCTAATAACTAATGATTACTTTAAAAAACCATATTAATGTTCAATGTAAATGTTCATTTTAAAATTAAGCAATTGTTCTTGCAGTATAGTGTACTCCATAATAAAAAAGTTAATTCGCCTTTGTAATCTAACATCAACTGCAATGCCTAAACAAGTAAGAACGTTGAAGTCAGACGTATCCGACAGCAGAATACTCTGTTCATAGTCCGGTATAATTTGCTTATATGTGGGTTCGAAAAGAGACGCAAAGAAAACTGTAATCTGTATCTAAAATTTGATGACTCTACCTGTACAGGTGTGGGAAAGAGAATTTTTTGATGCAGATTTATCCAGGGGGTCAACATTAGTCTGTATGCCGGAATACATCAACATGTGTACAAAGTTTGGTTGCTCTAGCTTCAAGGGTGTGGAAAAATATGGCGTTCATACGGACAGACGGACATTTCGCAAACCCAATATACTCTTTTTCCTTCGGGAACAGAGTATATAAGCTGAATAAAACTATAAATTAATTAAACATAACTTGTTTCACTTGTTAAATAGCATTGCCATCAAAAGTGACTAATTTCATAATCTATTCTATATATATAAAGGAGTTCGTCCTGACCGACTGACTGACTGATTGACAATCATTGCACAGCCCAAACCGTAAGAGCTAGGATGATGCAATTTTTACAGTAGATTCTATCTATGATAAAAGTGCACACTAGGACGGGATTTTGGAAAATTCCACCCACAAGCGTGGAAAATCCCGCAAAACTTCAAACTCATTTTCAAAGCGCTTCACGTTAAATTATTGGGTACGTGTATCACCGATTTTGTGCGATTGGCTTCAAACTCATTTTCAAGGTTCTATACGAAAACATAATAGGCGCAGTGTTCAAAGATTTTGGAAAATCTACCCCAAGGTAGAAAAATTCGCGGAAGACTGCGGTATGAAACCTTTTTGATTACGATTACGATAGTACGATTGACTTCAAACTCATTTGTAAACTTTTCTGTTTATCATCCAATTATTTTGAAACTAATTTTCAATGCACCTCACATTAAATATTTGACACATGTGCTACCGGTTTTGAAAAATGTAGGTCCACGGTCGGCAAAGGTGTGAAGTCTGGAATTCATCATTTTTGTTTTTCATGCGAATGGCTTCATACTAATTTCCAAATATAAATACAAACACGTCGGTACTTTGCGGACAATACAACGGGCGGAAAATATTTGGAAGCCTTAAGTCGGAATTCTAAGTATTATTCTTGGAATTGGCTTCAAATGCCAAATAATAATTTTAAAAATCTACTTCGCGTCGCCACGGGCGGATTATTTGTTTAGTTAGATTGGCTTCAAAGACTTTTTCGTAGCCCTACACAAAAAACATTAGTCACGTGGCTCCCCTGTTTACTTTCCTACCCCCACGGGAGGGGTGCGTATTTCTTACGGTTGACGAAAGTAGTCACATTCAAAATAATGCACTTTCATCTAAATATTTCGACGGGCAAGGCCGTGGTATTATCAGCTAGTAATTCCGTAAATTTTGCAGCCCTGGAAGCCCTTGCCCTTGAAGCTAGAGCAACCAACTCAAGTTTCTACCAACCGCTCCACTATGGGAAAAAAGGCCAATTTTTGGCATAAACTCTAAATAGAAAGCTAGAATCATGAAATTTGGCATAAATATAATTTAAACTAAAGAAGAATTTAGAATTTTCAAATTGGACCACGCCCTCACCTTCTCCCCATATAACTATAGAATCAAATCCAATCTCTCATAAACTATTAGCAGGCGCAAGTCAAGTATATTTTGTATCTCAGATATAGAATATCTCTACAATATGCTGGCAAGATTTTCAAAATCGGACTGGAATTACAGCCACACGAGCCGATTTACTAAAAAAGTCAGTGATTTTCATACACTTGCAAAAGCGCGCGCTGAGATCCATAACATGTGATGTCACAGGCTCGCGTCGCCGAATAACGGCGACTAACGGACATGCGCATGGTATAACCTACTGTCTCTCAACCGTGGGCAGGATCCGAATCGTGTGGGACCTGGCGAGTTTAAAATTTTCGTTCTGAGACAGCGCTTCTAAATAGCGGTCTATATGTGTATGGCTACTACCAAAACCTATATGACACGACATTAATATTAAACTTACATTTAAATTAACAAGAAAGAACGGCTATCTTCGGAGTACCGAAGCTATATACCCTAGCAGCAATGTTTTTATACAAATCTCAATTTTCGTCACATTGCTCCTATGTGGTCCAATTTAGATCAAATTATAGGAAACTATTTGAAGTAAAAAAAAAACTCTCACTTATGTAAAGTCTTTTATTCAATACGTTTTAAATTCACAAAAGACTGGCACATCCGTCCCGTTGTAGTTGAGTCTTGATAATGTTTTATTCGTTGTTCATTCTGTTTTTCTTAGCCTATGTACATAAGGGCTTATAGCTAAAACAGCGTGGCTGCGCTGCCGGTTACGCCAGCAGCGGCGTGGCTGCCTACATGTATATGGCTTATAAGTATATAGATATGTGTGTGTAGATATACATATATGTATGCAGAAGGCATGAATATGTTGTATATGTACTTGACCACTTGAGCTACAAAGTGCACGCTCAGCATTTCCCGCGCGCTACGATCGGCTTGTATATAAGCGCAGGATCGTATTACATATGCGCTGGAACGTTTGTATATTTGACAGTGGTCTTTTGGGTATTTGTATTTGTTATCATTATGACAAAGTGTCACAATGTATTAACGGATTGTTATACCCTTTGATTTATCTTAATGGTAGGGTAGATATACTACACCTCCCTTTTTAAAGAAATGACGTAATACATGTAGTCATTTAGAGAGTGTTAAAGTTGGTATAAAAATTTTAAACTTAATAGTAATGCATTTTTTTGTTTTTTTTTTATTTTTTTATTTTTTTTGTTTTTGTATCTTATTTTAAAGTGTATTAAAAATGTATAAAAGGTGTAATTAAAAAAATATAAAGTATATAAAGTGTATTAAAAATGTGTTATCTCTATTTATTAAAATATTTGTAACCATATATATTTAAAAATAATATATTTTTTTTATTATTATTATTTTTATTATTATTATTAGGTTGATCAGACCTGTTATTTTTTCATGAAACGTTTCATTGAATATATATTTTTAACCTATCCTTATGTACTTTTTGTTTCTTATTCTTACTATCTTTAATGAAAATGTTATCATTATCTTCTATTTTCTCTACTATATATGGTCCTAAATATACTGGGTCTAATTTGTGCCCTGTTTCGTTTCTAATAAGTACTTTATCTCCTACCTTTAAATCAAAATTCTTAGTATTTTTGTCATATACTAATTTCCTGTAAGCCTTGGCTTTTTCTAACATAATTCTAGCTCTTTTGTATGCTATTTCTAATCTAAACTTTATTTCCTTAGAATAGTCATCTAAATTGTAAATAGGATCTACGTAATTAGTTTTGTTTAAATCTATGAACTGTTTTGGTAGTCTACCAAATACTAGTTCGTATGGACAATACTCATGCGTTGCTGATGGTGTCGTGTTGAAGCAATAAGTGAAATATTGAATCCAGACATCCCAATCAGTTTTGTCTGCAGAGATGTATGAACGAATGTATTCATTAAATGTTCGATGACTTCGTTCTATTGTCCCTAATGTTTGATGATGATATGCAGTAGAGGTGAGATTCTTAATCTTCATATACTTGCATAAATCAGTTAAAATCTGGTTTTTATACTCTGTTCCCATGTCCGAAATGAACGTCTTCATTGGACCAAACTTGAGTATGAAATTTTCGAATATAGCTTTTGCGACATTATTTGCGCTTTTGCTTTTTATTGGAATGGCTACTAAATATTTTGTAAGATCACAAATCAATGTGACTATGTATTCATTGCCATTTTCTGATTTAGGTAGCGGACCAACTGTATCGAAAGCATTCACAGGTGTTTCTGTGAGAGTCAAGGGAGTTTTTGTGTGCGTCTTTGTTTTAGTCATTTGGCATTTTTGACATTTACGTATGTACTCTTTTATATGACGTGTCATATTTTTCCAGTAGTAGTGTCTTTTTATTTTCGCTAGCGTTCTTGTTATGCCGCTATGACCTCCTTGAATTGGGTCGTCATGGTGTGTAGACAATATTTGTTGTATCTCTTTTTCATCTTTTATTTGGGTCACCGGGTGGAGTAGCGCTACTCTTAAAGATTTTAATATTTTATTGGCCATATTTTTAAAAGAGTCTATTGAAACTGATTCAAAGATCTTTTCGCTCGGTGCCACTTTGAGTTGGCAGATTTTTAATATACCGGCTTCTGTTTCAAGCCTTTGGAAGAACTGACCTAAGTCGAGGATTCCATTAGTATATAAATCGCTAACTTCAATTCTTGCGATAATTTTATTTCCATGTTTAAATAAACATTTAGATTCTGTTATGCGCAAGGTCACTACTTTTCGTACTTCATCATTTGTAAGGACTTCATGTACGTTGGGCTTAGATACATTTTTATGACTTTGCCTTGGCAGAAGTTCATAATTTTCTACTGTACAGTTTTTATTTTGTCTACTTTGTCGCCTGGTAGTGACTTTCAGGACTTTATGTTGCATATCTTTGAGTTCTTTTATATTAATACGCGAAAGTGCGTCTGCTACGAAATTATCTTTCCCCTTTAGGTATTCTACTGTGAAGTCGTATTCTTCAAGTTCTAGCCGCATGCGAGTTAATTTTGAACTAGGATTAGTCATAGAAAAGAGATATGTTAATGGTCTGTGATCCGTTTTAATAGTAAAGTGTTTGCCATAAATATATGGTCTAAAATGGGTAATTGCCCAATGAATTGCCGCTAACTCTTGTTCTGTTGTGCTCTTATTGCTTTCCCCTTTTGTAAATGAACGAGATGCATAAGCTATTGGGAGCTGAATTCCGTTACGGTTCTGAGTTAGAACCGCTCCGCAAGCTTGTTTACTAGCATCTGTTATAATGCAAAACTCTTTGCGAAAATCAGGATATTGTAATAATGTGGGGTGCATAAGCTTTTCTTTAAGGTATTGGAATGCGTTTTGGCATTCATTTGACCATTCAAAAGGAACATTCTTTTTACATAATCTAGTTATGTGCCGTGAATAATCGGCGAAGTTTTTTATAAATCGACGATAATACAAATGCTACAAATCGTCTCGCGCTATCCGCATCATGAGGGACAGGATAATTTTTGATGACGTCAAATTTCTTGTCATCTGGCAATACTCCTTTGTCGGTGCATTTGTGACCTAAGAATGTCACTTCATGCATGAAAAATGAACATTTTTCTGGATGCAACTTTAGGTTATATTTCCTACATACGTTAAAAACATCAGTTAAGTTTTTAATCATGTGTTTTTCGGAACATCCTATCACAATTAAGTCATCCATATAAAGGAATGCCTGAGAGGGTTCTAAACCCGAGAATGCTATAGTCATCATTCTCTGAAATGAATTTGGTGCTATTTTAAGACCAAATGGTAATCGCGTGAAGCGATATGAGCCATTGCTCGTTGAAAAAGATGTTATATTGCTTGAACTTTCTTCAAGTTCAATTTGGTGGAAACCTGACATTAAGTCAAGGCATGAAAAGTATTTAGCTCTGCCCAGTTGGTCTAGAATGTCATCAATTCTGGGGAGCGGGAATTTATCAGAAAGTAGTTTTTTGTTTAATTGGCGATAGTCAATTACTAATCGCCATTTCTTTTCCTCCGAATTTGGTAATGATTTTTTCGGAACTAACAAGAGTGGGCTGTTATACTCGGATACAGACGGTTCTACGATTTTGTCATTTATTAATTTCCCTACTTGTTTTTGAATTTCTTCAACGTGGCTATGCGGGCTTCTGTAGTTTTTAATGTAAATGGGTTCATCATCTTTAAGTCTTAATGTTTGTTTATAAAAATTATTTGTCGCTATTGGTTCGGTTTCCAGTCCGAACACATCACTATACTTGGTGCATAATTCTGTTAGTTGGCTTTTGAATTGTTCTGGAAATTTTTCTTTAATTTTGAAAGTACTCGTTCGCTTCTAATTTCTGGATTAATGTTATGAATGTCGTAATCTGTTAAATTTTCAAAATTAGTATAATTGTCTTCTTGCTAGGTCTATTGGGTGATGTTTATATAACTTATTTAATAATTATCATTACCTAGCCTTTGACTAAGTTGTTTTTAGAATTTATCGCATAAGTTTAATTTAAGTTGTTGGAAATAATAACAGAATAATTAAATAATAAACTTAAAAAAAAAAAAAAAAAAAGTTAAATTTTCATATTGGATTTTGTTTAGTTTGACCAATTGGTCGAAATTAGTTGTGTTTAGATTGCGAATGTATACATGTTTGGATGTTGTTATTGTATTTGCAACATAAATTCCATTATGTATTTCTTGATTAGGAACAAATATATGTTCATTTACTGTATTAATGTCTATTTTTCTTATTACTTGGGATCTGGCTGGCAGAAGAACTGTATTGTTGCCAGTACTATATGTTATCGGAACATAAATAGGATAATTTAAATTTTGGGGTCTGATTATAAACCAGTCTTCACTTGGTTCGAAATCTAATTTACAATTAAATTTTTTTATAAAATCAATTCCTATTATTCCATCACACGGTATTGAAAAATCTGAATCTACTAAATGAAATTCGTGTGGATTAATGTATTTTGTTGATTGAAGTTCTAATGAAGTTGTTCCTTGAGATTTTATTACACCTTGGCCTATGCCTTGGATGTTTATAATTTTTTCTTTTTGAATTTTGAAATTATCTGGTTGGAATTACCTCGGCCTCTTCCTCGGTTTTGGCCTCGTCTTCCTCCACGGTTACTGTAATTATTGTTGTTGTTGTTATTATTGAAGCGAGCATTTCCTCTACCACGGTAATTACCTCTATAGTTATTACCGCGGTAGGCATTACCTCTTCTGGAATACAATACTGTATTCACATCACCGGTAATTCTTGTACTAGTGCGAATATATGCGCTTATTGCTGCATCCATTGTGGTGCATGTACCTGCTTCTAGTACGGTTTTTATGCTTTCGTGCTCTGCCTTCTTGATCATAACATCTATGGCTTCCCGGGTACTAAGAGTATCAGCGTGTTGTGCTGGGATACCCTCATCGATAAACGAGGCTTCAAGATGCTTCCGTAAATTATCGATTTCAGTAGTAAATTGTGTGGCCGTTTTACCTTTCTGTTGTACAGTAGACAATTTGGCCGATGTTTCACCTACAATAGTGCTCTGCAATTTATTTATAATTGCATCTATTGTAGTTTCATCTTTTACTCTGTACCCTGTTGTGCCTATTATTTTCGATTTTATCACTTCGACGGCAAGTTCTTCATATGGTCCCTTTGTTAGGTTGACCAATTTGATTGCCGTGATAAATCGCTGCAGATGGATCTTTTTTCCATCAAATTCAGGCACTGCGGATGCTATCTCCTTAATATACGACCTTTGGGCAGCTGATGTATCTGCCATGGTGATTGGCTTATGGTCTATTATGCTGGAATTTGAGTCTGACTCTGCACACTCTTCTTGAGTTAATTCGGGTAATGTTATTACCGCGGGGATTGTGAGATCGTGTAGATCTTTTTCTTTTATTTCTGTATCTGTGTCAGAGTCACCTGACGATTAAAATTTTTCTATTAGATCTGTATCTTCTGGTGTAGAACCAAGTTCGTCACCAGCTTCTAATGTCGAAGGAGTGTTTAATATAGTCGGCACTGTTATCTGTAACTTATATCTTTCTTTCACTGCAATAAGGTTGAACCTAAGTCTGATCAAAAACGTATGAAACGTATGACCAGTGAGCTCGCGTTAATCTAGTTCTCTGTTCATGTATTAACGTTCGTGCCTGGTTAAAACACGCTACCAATATTGTTGCATGCTTATTTACAGTCACTTCTTGAATGTTCCTATTCTGTGTAAGACTTTTATAAGATTTGTCAAAGGTGTTTCTAATTTCTTTTAATTTGGTACAAATCTGTTGCCATTCCATAGTTTTTTTTTATTTATTTTTTTATTTTATCTATGGAGCTTTACCATTATCACATGGCATTTACCTAATATTAAGTTATCTTCCATGACTTCTTTAATGGCAACATATGGAATTGTATTCAGAATTACGCCTTTTATTGTTGTAGTAAAGTGTATCAAAGGACTGAACATTGTATAAAATGTGTCTATATAATCGTTTTCAAATTCATATATAGATATATATTCTTTGTGTTTGTGTAGAATATTTAATGAACGTGTTCTAAAATTTGGATCGTTGCCATAGGTAACCTCTAGATATCTATCAACGCTTAATTTATCAATTGGCAATTTGTGTATTCTGCTCATTTCTAAAATTTTTTTTTGTTTATATATTTATTTTATTATTATTATATTATTTTTAATTATCAAGTAATTACCATGTAGTATACGTTTTCATTTTCTTTTAGATTTTGTCAAGATCATTTGCTTGACTCTGATATTTTTTTTTAATGCATTTATTATGCAGTCTATATAGTTTATACAATAGGTGCCCTATGATTATTATGAAAATAATAACAATAAGTATTGTTATTAACTTTAGATCGGTGTTATTTACTTCGACTTTGTTTATTACATTTGCTGTCGAGTCTACCGATTTTACGTCTAGTAAGCCCATTTTGTCAATATTTTCTACAGTTTTACTTATTTATTTGTTTCTATTGACATATAGTTTAATAAAAATTTCTCATTTTTATATTTCCGTATAATTTTTAGGTTAATTAATTAATTAATTTTTTTTTTTTTTTTTTTACATTATTTCCTGCCTAGTTTTGTTGTGTGGCTTTACGGGCCGCACTCTAATCGGGCAGAAGTGATTCCGCTCAATTTTACAATTTTTATTAAATTTAGTTGTTATGCATCGCAGTGCATTGAAAAAATTATGCACGCAGTGCAATTGAAAAAAAAATTAATTCTTAATTCTAATTAAATTCTTCTGCGTCAGCTGGTCGTCGCGGCCTGCTACGCTGACGCTTCCTCGTATGCGCAAGTGGCGGTGGTGCCCCTCACGCTTGTGTGTGGTGGTGCTCGCTGTTGGAATTGTGCTACACAGCGAGTGTGTAGGGTTGCATATATGCTCCGCCAGACTGCGTTATGCCATGAGATATTATGAGGTATGTCTGCAGTCGTCTTGTAACGTCCTAAAGATGTATATGAATGCGTTGATTCTTGGACATGTTGTAGTTGTCGCTGCTACTGCTGCTGCTGTAGTTTCTTGTTTGCTGTCGTTATACAGGTGCCCAAGCAATGCGGGCTGTATAACGGCCCTTCACAATCGTTGGGACATATTTTCTTCTGTTCTGGCAGTGTCTTTGGGGTTGGCGGTTGGTTAATATTTTTATTATATGTTGTGTTTATATGTTTTGAGTGAGTATGTGTATTGGGAATTTTGTTATTTTTAACTTTGGTTAGGAAGTCGAGCTCAATTTGTAACTTCTGAGCCGTCGACCATGCGGGTGCTGGAGTTTTAGTGTAGAGTATCCATTTCAAATGCGATATTCTCTCTTTTAATTTCTTTTGCACTTCACCGCGTTTATTTCCCATCACATCACTCTACTCACTCAGATTTTTATTTTCGTTAGTTAGTATTAGTTTTAGTTGTCGCTGATCCTTCCTAGGTCCTCCAGGACCCACGTCACGGTCGCCATGTAAAGTCTTTTATTCAATACGTTTTAAATTCACAAAATACTGGCACATCCGTCCCGTTGTAGTTGAGTCTTGATAATGTTTTATTCGTTGTTCATTCTGTTTTTCTTAGCCTATGTACATAAGGGCTTATAGCTAAAACAGCGTGGCTGCGCTGCCGGTTACGCCAGCAGCGGCGTGGCTGCCTACATGTATATGGCTTATAAGTATATAGATATGTGTGTGTAGATATACATATATGTATGCAGAAGGCATGCATATGTTGTATATGTACTTGACCACTTGAGCTGCAAAGTGCACGCTCAGCATTTCCCGCGCGCTACGATCGGCTTGTATATAAGCGCAGGATCGTATTACATATGCGCTGGAACGTTTGTATATTTGACAGTCGTCTTTTGGGTATTTGTATTTGTTATCATTATGACAAAGTGTCACAATGTATTAACGGATTGTTATACCCTTTGATTTATCTTAATGGTAGGGTAGATATACTACACTTAGTTTAGATGAAATATTTGTATAAACAAAAAGTTTGATATAGTGATATAGTAGTCCGGTTTTGACCAAATTTGGCCAGATTGTATAAACTCTCTAAAAACTCGGTTTGGAAAAGTTTGGTAAGGATACCTTTATAAACAAACAAAAATTTCTTGCAAAAACATAGTTGTCGACCGATCAGTCTCATTACGATAGCTTTAAAACTGAGAGACTAGTTCGCATAGAAACAGACGGACAGACGGACATGGCTATATCGACTCGGCTATTCATGCTGATTCAGAATATATATACTTTGTTGGGTTGGAAACGTCTTCTTCAGTCCATTACACATTTCGAGACAAAATTATAATATGCTGATAGGGTATAAAAACATGAGAGAGCCTGACGTGTGTGAAAGGTGCAGCCAGCTATGTTCTATATGGGTTTGTAGGCTAAAATTACATGGTCACACTTATTGTATTTAATAGAAATGAGGTTAAAAGGAAAGGAGTTTTCGGAGGTGCACGCTCGAAAAGGTACAACGCCTTTTATGAGTAGTAAGGTCTGTGTACTTCACAGGTGCGCACTCGCAATTTCATTGTAAAATTCTCCCATCTCCGCATCCCAGTCATTCTCCAATTATTCCAAATTGTACAAACTCATCGCAACCATCTGCCTTTTGATAAGCAACTTTGCTTTTTTTTACCGTTCTGTCATTATTTGCCCTATTTTTCACATTTTTTTTATTAAATTTGTATCAAAATAAGCCGAACAGCCGAACAGTTTCACATTTGACCGTTGAAAGACCAAAAAATGTTGAAATGTGACATTTATACTCATCTAAAGATGCGTGGCTCCGATGGTGACGTTGCTGTTTCTGGCGCTGTTCACTCGCTTGCAGATATTGTTGTTGGCTCGCTTGAAACTGTTGGCGTTGCTTGCACGAATACAGCTGTTGGAGGTATCGTTGTGTCGAAGTGTTTGTCGTATTTCGTAAACACCTTGAAAGATCCTTCGAAGTTCGGTTCCAACGGCGTTCTTACTGACAAATACAAATTTGCAATCTGCCAAAGCTGGTCAACCGAATGTTTGTTGAACGTGATGGCGTGAGGGTCCGAGATTGGCAAGTTTGATATTGCTCGCCGTAGCTCTATGACGAACTCGGTTTCACTAGGACTTTGCTTTCGTAGCGTCAAAAACTCCCCTGGTACTCGTAGAGGTGCGCCATAGACCATTTCTGCGCTTTTTATGGCTGTGCGTCGAGAAGGATAAGAGGAAGCGCTGTACTCCAGGTGAGTGTATCGGAACATTTTATAGCTGTTTTTAGTGATTGGTGCCAACGTTCTATTATGTTATAACATGTTGTCTAATTCGCCAAAAATGGCTCACTAGATCTGTAGTGATTCGAAGCGGAATTCAAACGCATGCAAACCTGCCTCAAATACCTGCGGTTATGTCGAACATAGGAACTGTTGTGGGCCATCTCGTGAAACGATCGATACAAGTCAGACAATATCTGTAACTATTTAATGTTGGCAATGGGCCAAAAATTTTGATATTGATATGCCCAAATCGTGTGTCGACGACAGCGTAATTGCCCAAAGGTGATTTGTATGGCGCTGAATTTTGGCTTTTTGACACGGGATGCATGACCGAATGATTGTCGCAACATGTTGCATTGATTGCATTGATGGCCAAACGTAGTGACTTGCTACCAACCTCTTTGTCGTTTTAATGCCAGGGTGGCATAATGAATATGTTTTATCAACAACGAGTTTGCGAAAGGTTTTAGGAATATATGGACGTGTTTTGTTGACAAACGTTTGACAATACAGTTGTTTGGTCGAACCTGGAATGGAAAACTTTTTTAATAGGATAGAGTTTCATAAGTCTGACCTTAACAGTGTCTGCTAGTCATTAATCTTCGCTTGTTTTAAGGCCATTTCTTCGAAATTGATGGTTCGGATAGCGCTAATTCGCGAGAGGAGATCGGCAATGTTTTTCTCAGCTCCCGGTAGGTGACGTAAGGACGTCGGTACTGAATTGGCTTATAAAATCCAGTTGGCGGTATCGTCGTGGTGATGCTTTTTCGCTGCTTTGCTTGAACGCAAAAATTAATGGCTTATGGTCGGCGAAGATTGTAAAATCTCTGCCCTCCAGTGCGTAGTTGACAGTTTTATCATTTTTTTTTACTGCCGTGAATCAACAGTTGCATAATTTGTTAGTCATGAGTTGCTCGTGGTATAAACGGGCGGTAAAAGTTGATCATAATGAGAAACTTCTTAAGATCCTTGGCGAGCTGCGGTTTGTTCAAGTTTCGTATCGTGACCGTTTTTCAGGCGGTTTGGTCCGTTCGAGCTGATGTTGTGACCAAGCAAGTAAGTTAATTTTTTCCGAATTGACGCTTTTAAAAGTTAACAGCTAGTTGATATTCGCGAAGTCGTTCGGTATACGGACATGCTGAGAATGTTGTTCGTCTGATTCAGAAGCTATTTAAATATCGTCAATATAAGCAAAACAAAATCGAGACGTCAATGACGCCATTAATGTGTCGTTGAAAAGCTTACGCAGCGTTTCTCAGCGCAAAAGTCATGAACATAAATTCGAAGTCTAAAAGGGTGTAATTTTGGCTGTTTTTGTTGTAACGCAAGGTTTGACTGGGATTTGATGAAATGCTTTTTGTAAGTCGATTTTCGAAAATATTGTTTTGTCATACAATATGTTGGACACACCGAGTAATTATAATCCCTGATAGATATCCAATACCAATCTATCAGGCATTGTAATGTCGTTTAAGGCTCGCCGCAAAGTCGGCATTCACTATTAGCTTTTCGAACTAGGTGCAGTGGGCTAGACCAATTGCTTTTAGAGTGACGACAGATGCCTTTTTGCAGTAGATATTCGAGTTCTTTCTTTGCTGCTTGGAGTTTTTTTCCTGAATGTCAACGAGCACGAGCATGCGTTCACATTGGTTGTGATTAAATGCGTTACTTTTGAAGTAATTCGATGCCTATTTTCGTTGATCATCGCTAAATCCCAAAATTCATGTAACAGCTGTGCGTATGGATCAGAGGATATCAACAAGAAAGTCGAAATGTTGGAAAAAATCGGATCCTATTTATAATGGCGCAGTCGACGTTTGCAACGACGAATGTCCGAGTATAGTTTCTTCGTAGGCCAAATGATAAAGAGAGGCGTTTTTACTCCCTGTACCCATAAAATGGGTAAAAAGGGGTAATTCAGACAGAAGGAGACATCTCCGACCCTATAAAGTATATATATTCTTGATCAGTATCAAAAGAGATTTCGATTTGGCCATGTCCGTCTGTCCGTCTGTCCGTCTGTCCGTATGAACGCGTCGATCTCAGCAACTACAAGAGCTAGAGACACCAAATTTGAAATGTAGGTTTCTGTATACCAAACGCAGATGAAGTTTGTTTCATATTTCAGATATCTCCCCCGTTCCTCCGCAAATCGATTAAAACCGTTTTACAGTAACAATTTTCAAGATATAGCTTTAAGATTGGGCATATACAATACTTTAGTCTCTCTTAATCTACTGTCCAAATTTCAAGTCGATCGGATAATAAACACGGAAGTTATTCACGAAAGAAGATTCAGTGATGCAGCGAGAGGGGAAGAAGAAGCACAGCCACCAATTAAACTGCCTCGCTTGCGCTGTCGCTTTTGCCGTCTGTGTGTGTGCGTCTTTGTATATGTGTGCGTGTATGTGCAAGTGGACGTAGATGTGATTGGATATCTTAGACCTGGGCACAGGGAGTTTCGTAGTCGGGTATACTTGACTATAGCATTCTTACTTGTTCTCCATACGTTTGTATTGCAGATCCATTGGCGGCGAATAATAATGTTGCGCTTGGATTTTGGTTTTAAATTTTTGGGGTGATGTCGGCGGATATGTCGGCGCCAGTATCGATTAGGACATTGAGCTTGGACAGCTGACCATTTATCGTAAGGCGTGCGATGATATGTTTCGTGACCTCAGATACGCCCGCTAAATCTGTAGAGCGATTAAGCATTTTGTTAGATTGGGCGTAAAGCAGCATCGAGCAGCGTTGCCGCATTTAATGTGGTACCAACACCAAGTTTCGTTTTGCTCAGTCGTTTGAGATAATGGACTTTGCTGCGTCTGCTTGAAACTGAACGAGGTCGTCGCGTCAAGTTCTTTAGGTAGAGGCTGTTGATTTGCTGTTCGATGTGTTCGAAGCGTTTGTCGATTTCTACAGTATCGCTTTGTTTAGGCTTGATGCAACGGACGGCGATCGAAGATACGTTGTGAAATTCGGCGACCTCTATGATTTTGTCTGCAATTTTTTCTAACTCTGTCAAACTTACGTCCGACGCTTGCAAAATTGCGCTAACTTGTGTAGGTAAGCGCTGTAGCCACAATGCTTTGACGGAATCGCCCGTAACTTTGCCTCTGGCAGGCGCACCTAGTTTGTTAAGCAACTGCGTGGAACATTTGTCGCTTAAACCAATATCGGTAAGGAGCTTCTGCGTTTGTGCTTCTACTTGAGCGGTGGCATTTTAACAGCAAAACGGTTGATAAAGGTAATAAGACAGTGGTTATGTACAAGAAAGACTATCACAACGTATAGAGCAATGAGAAAAGACCCAACACAACAGCTGATAAAAAAGAACAATACAATTATTAACGACCTTCATAAACAGAATCATATTGACTGGCGACTTAAATCAAAATTGTACTGCTCAGGAGGACACGCACCATGGATATACGGACTACCAAAGATACATAAGGATGACACCCCACTTAGACCGATAGCATCCTCCACAAACGTGCCATGCTACAAACTGGCAAAACATATAGGGGAACTACTCAAAAATATTACTCCGGAAAAATACAACATCCACAGTGCAATACAACTCAAAAGCCAATTAGAAAACACCACAATAGACGATGATGAGATTTTAATGTCTTTTGATGTAGTATCATTGTTCACAAATATACCGATAAATCTATACTAAATATAATGGAACGATGGACTGAAATAAGGCAATACACAACTATACCTAAGCCAAAATTTAAGGAAATTCTTGACTTTATACTTATTGACATTAATTACTTATCATACAATGACGTCTTATTTAACCAAATATTTGGACACGCTAATATAATAATAATCAACACAAAAGGATACAATTCACGATCGAAAAGGAAAATAACAACAAAATTGCATATTTGGACACGGAACTGGAAAACAACAAAGGCAGGATTGTATTCAAATGGTACACAAAAATGATTGCATCGGGACGTATAATGAACTTTAATTCTAACCAGCCGATAAGTCAACAACTAAGAACGTTGCAGTCGGACGTACCCGACTGCAGAACACTATGTTCCCAGTATAATTTGGTTATTTGTGTGTTCAGAAAGAGACGCGAAAAAACTGCACAGGTGTCGGAGATATAGATTTTGCTCCTTGTGGGGGAGGGGGTGGGGGTGTCCAAAAATTTTTGATGCAGATTTGTCCAGGGGGTCAACATTAGTCTGTTTGCCAAATTTGGTGACTCTACCTGTACAGGTGTGGGAGATATAGATTTTTCTCATTTTCTGGGGAGGGGGCGGGGGGGTCAAAATTTGTTGATGCAGATTTGTCCAGAATGTCAACATTAGTCTGTGTGCCAAATTTGGTGACTCTACCTGTAAAGGTGTGAGAGATATAAATTTTTCTCCTTTGCGGGGGAGGGGGTGGGGGTCAAAAATTTTGTTAAGCTGATTTATCCAGATGGTCAACATTAGTCTGTATGCCAAATTAGGTAACTCTATCTTTGAAACTGTAGGAGATATAGCTCTGAAAAACGTGTTTTGGGGATATCATATGCCGATTTGTGGGGGTGGGGGAAGGGGTCAAAATTTGTTTGATGCAGATCTGTCGGGAATCTCAACATTAGTCTGTATGCCAAATTTGGTGACTGTAGCTTTAAAATTGGCGAAGATATAGGTTTTCCCCAAATTGCGGGGGTGGGTGGTCGATCTCGACACTTCATAATGTACGGTATACACCAACAGGTGTACCAAGTTTGGTTGCTCTAGCTCAAAGATAAAGGCAAAAAAGTTGGGTTCATACGGACAGACGGACATTTCGCAAGCCCAATATACTATTTTCCCTTCGGGAACATAGTATAAAAAGTAAATACAGCGAAAAACATTATACACAAAGCATATACGATTAGTGACGAAATACACAGACCAGAAATATATATAAAATTAAAAACATTATAGTTAAAAAATAGCTTCCCCGAGAAACTTATAGACAATTTAATAACAAACGCGATAACTCAAAACAAGAACACAGACAAAAACAAAGACATAGAAAAAGAGGATAAGCAATACATTAGTGTACCATACATAAATAATTTAACAATTCGGCAAACAATAACAAAAATAACATTCCAAACACCTAATGTACGCGTACAAGGCACATACAAACACAAGAAATTTGTTTACGAACACGAAAGACAAAAGACAACAAGTAAGAATGCTATAGTCGAGTATACCCGACTACAAAACTCCCTGTACCCAGGTCAAAAATTTCCGATCACATCTATGTATGTACACTTACACATACACACACACGAGCGACAGCTCGAGCGCAACGCAAGCGAGGCATTTTAAGTGGTGGCTGTGCTGCTTCTTCCTTCCGCGCTCCAGCACTGAATCTTGTTTGTTGAATAACTTCCGTGTTTGTTATCTGATCGACTTGAAATTTGGACAGTAGATTAAGAGTGACTAAAGTATTGTACATGACAAATTCCAAATCTATATCTGGAAAATTGTTACTGTTAAACGGTTTTTATCGAATAGCGGGGAAACGGGGGGAGATATCTCAAATCTAAAATAAACTTGACCTACATTCCAAATTTGGTGTCTCTAGCTCTTATAGTTGCTGAGATCCTTGCGTTCATACATACGGACGGACAGACGGACAGCGTTGCCCGGCGAAATATTTAGATTAAAATTAATTATGTTGAATTTGACTACATTCGTCAACCGTAAGAGATACACAAAAATAACGTAACACAGTTTTCCCTCCCGTGGGTGTAGGAAACTATATAGTTGAGCCACGTGACTAATATTTTTTGTGTAGGGCTATGAAATATCTTTGAAGCCGATCAACCTAAACAAATAATCCCACTCATTTGTCCTTGACTTCCATTTCCCGCCCGTGGCAACACGGAGTAGATTTTCGAAAATCATTTGTCATTTGAACACCAATTCAACGAATAATACTAAAAATCCAGACTAAAGCTTTCCAACTATTTTCCGCCCGTTGTATTGCCCGCAAAGTACCGAGGTTTTTTTAATTTATATTTGGAAATTATTATGAAGCTGTATTCCAGACTTCACCCCTTTCGGACCGTGGGCGTGCATTTTTCAAAACCGGTAGCACATGTGTCGAATTGTTTAATGTGAGGTGCTTTGAAAATTAGTTTCAAAATAATTGGATGATAAACAGAAAAATTTAAAATGAGTTTGAAGTCAATCGGACGATAAGTTGAAAAGTTGCACACAAAATTTTCCGAGCTTGGGGGTAGTTTTTCCAAAATCGTTGGACACCGCGCCTATTATAAGTTAAGTCGAATGCCAAAGTTTTCCGCCAATTTTCCGACCATGGGGCTGAAATTTTCAAAATCGCTGATACACGTGTCGAATTATTTAATGTGTAGAGCTTTGAAAATTAGTTTGAAGCCAATCGGACGATAATCAAAAAAGGATCATACAACAGATTTCTTCGAATATTCCGACTTTGGAGGTAGATTTTCCAAAATCTTTGACCACCACGCCTATTTAGTTTTTCTATAGAACAATTTCTAATTATAGAGGTATTGCAAAGTTGTCTGCTATCCCAAAATTATTTGAGAAAATTATTACAGAAACTTTTCAGCATCTCTGTAAATCTTTAATTTCTTCATCCCAACATGGATTTATAAAGAGTCGGTCTACTACGACCAATTTGCTAGCGTTTTCACATATTATAAATGATGCATTCCAAAAGAAAATGCAAACTGATGTCATTTACACTGATTTCAGTAAACCATGATCTTTTGATTTATAAACTTAATTGTATTGGTTTTCCTATCTCTGTGCTGTCTTGGATTTCTTCTTATTGAAAAAATAGAACCCAAAAAGTACTACTTAGATCTACAATTTCTAAACCTGTTTTCGTAACTTCTGGTGTACCCCAAGGAAGTCACCTTGGTCCTTTATTCTTCACACTTTTTACTCCCTGTACCCATAAAATGGGTAAAAAGGGGGTATTACATCTGTGCAAATGTATGTAACAGACTGAAGGAGACATCTCCGACCCTATAAAGTATATATATTCTTGATCAGTATCAAAAGAGATTTCGATTTGGCCATGTCCGTATGTCTGTCCGTCTGTCCGTCTGTCCGTATGAACGCGTCGATCTCAGCAACTACAAGAGCTAGAGACACCAAATTTGAAATGTAGGTTCCTGTATACCGTACGCAGATCAAGTTTGTTTCATATTTCAGATATCTCCTCCCGTTCCCCCGCAAATCGATTAAAACCGTTTTACAGTAACAATTTTCAAGATATAGCTTTAAGATTTGGCATGTACAATACTTTAGTCTCTCTTAATCTACTGTCCAAATTTCAAGTCGATCGGATAATAAACACGGAAGTTATTCACGAAAGAAGATTCAGTAATGCAGCGAGAGGGGGAAGGAGAAGCACAGCCACCAATTAAAATGCCTCGCTTGCGCTGTCGCTTTTGCCGACTGTGTGCGTGCGTCTTTGTGTATGTGTGTGTGTATGTGTAAGTGGGCGTAGATGTGATTGAATGTTTTAGACCTGGGTACAGGGAGTTTCGTAGTCGGGTATACTCGACTATAGCATTCTTACTTGTTATTAATGATCTTCCATCTATTTTATTACACTCTCATATACTCATGTATGCAGATGATGTAAAACTTATTCTATCATTTAATAATCCTCTCCAAACCAGACTACTTCAACGTGACTTAAACTCTATGCAACTGTGGTGTTTGGCTAATCATCTTCCTCTTAATTGTTGTAAATGCATGTTTATGACATTCAGTCGATCCAAGCCCTATCTCGGTAACTATTCTATTGATAACTTTCCCTTAAAACGTATTACCTCTGTTAAGGACTTAGGTGTCACTTTCGATTCTAAACTTAACTTCAACTTGCATATTTCCTCAATTGTTAATGTTGCCAAGGGTGTACTTGGATTCATCAAGCGTTGGTCGAAGGAATTTAATGATCCTTTCACCACAAAACTGCTCTATGTGTCGCTCGTACGCCCTATTCTTGAATACTGCTTATGTATACGGTCTCCTCAATACAAAAATAGTGAGATCCGTATTGAGTCAGTCCAGAAGCAATTTTTATTATTCGCCCTACGTAGTTTAAATTGGGATCCTAATCTTCGTCTGCCATCTTATCCCAGTAGACTCTTACTTTTAAATCTTCCGACATTAGCTAACCGTAGAATAACTCTTGGTGTGGTTTTTATACATAAGTTGATTAGTGGCGACATAGATTCTCCCTTTCTTTTAAGTCGTCTTAATTTCTCTGTCCCTTGTAGACCTACTAGGAATTTTTTCCCCTTATCTCTTCCTACATGCACTACTGATTTCGCTTTACACAATCCTTTTCGTGTACTATGCACACAGTACAATTCTGTTTTTCATGTTCTCTCCTCGGAACTCTCTCTTCCCTCCATTAAGCTTGCTCTTTTAAATCACCTACGGGTAATCTCTGGCCAATCCCAGCTGTGAGCAGGGGCGCAGCTTGCCAGTGTGGCAAATAATCTTCCCCCGTCGGGTCGGAGATTGCCCATTCTATGTCCCTCTTTATTTCCTATTTTCTACTCTATAACTCTTTTATTCTTTCCCATCCCTACCCGTTCCAAGATCTTTTTTCCTTAATGTAATCTCTAACCAACCTCGCTGTGACCTGGGGCACAGCTTGCCAGACTGGCTAATAAAACTTCCCCCACCGGGTTGGAGATTTCATTTCATTCCTACTATCTTTCTTTATTCTTCTTCTTTAGTTTTAAATTATCCATAAATTCTATAAGCTTTTTTTTTAATCTCTTCACTATCTTGATATAGGCTCTATTAACGCCACCGGCAATTCTTTGCTGTGAATAGGGGCATAGCTAGCCGGACTGGCAAATAAACTTCCGCCAACGTGCTGGTGTCGTTATTAGATTCCAATTGTAATTTCGTGTAGGCTTTTAAAATTTTTTCCTTATATCTATGTATTATATTGTATCTTTTGATTCGAGGCAGCACTGTTTTGCCTTCGTAAATAAATAAATAACTAAAATAAAAATGAGTTTGAAGCCAATCGCATGAAAATTAAAAATGTCGAATTCCTGCGTTTTCCACTGATTTTCCGACCATGGGGCTGAATTTCCCAAAATCGCTGATCCACGTGTCGAGCTTTGAAAATGAAATTAAAGCCAATCGGACGATAATAAAAAAGTTTCATACAACAGTTTTCTTTGGAAGTAGATTTTTCAAAATCTTTGACCATATTTAGTTTTTGTATAGAACAATGAAAATGAGTTTGAAGGCAATCGCATGAAAATTAAAAATGTCGAATGCCAGAGTTTTCCACCAATTTTCCGACCATAGGGCTGAATTTCTCGAATTATTTTACGTGAAGAGCTTTGAAAATGAATTTGAAGATGATCGGATTAAAATTAATTTAATTTAAATTAATTTTGTGTAGATCTTTGAAAATGAGTTTGAAGCCGATTAGATGGTAAACAAAAAAGTTTCATACCACAGTTTGCCGCGGTTTTCCACACTTGTGGGTGGAATTTTTCTAAATCCCGTCTTAGCGTGCACTTTCATCATAGATGGAACCTACTGTGAAAATTTCAGCATCCTAGCTCTTACGGTTTGGGCTGTGCGAAGATTGCCAATCAATCAGTCAGTCAGCACGAAATCTTTTATTTATATAGATAGGGTCGGAGATGTCTCCTTCTGCTTGTTACATACATTTGCAAAGATTTAGTACCCCGTTTTTACCCGTTTTATAGGTACAGGGAGTAAAAATGTGAAATTTGCTTTTAAATTGTTCCTTATTCGGCTTGAGCCTCCTTATCTTCCTTTGCCAACCTTCCCGCCCATCCCCTCACCATGTTCTCTGTCAGACAGTTTGGTAGGAAATAGCCCGAGGCCATTTAACACATGGTTCAGCGCACAAGTCCATGAACTCCAATGCCGTTTCACGAACCTGCACTTCCTCCACTCCATCAACAGACATTGAAGTCAACAATGCGGAAATATTTGAAGATTAAATTTAATTTCAACAAACAACATTCTGCTGTTTTTGGATGCGTCCAGACGCAGAAAACAATTAACAGCGGTTATCGAATTCAAGGGGATCCGATGACAAACGTGGTGGAAATCGGCTATTATTGTCTAAGGATGAGTATCGTTTTGGTTCATTAAACTATAGATTATTTCAAGTAAATTAATAAGTATGATGCCACAGCAGCTATGGTGTATAGTGGTCCAAGTTTGGTCATATTGTATAAGCTCTACAGAGACTGAGTTTGGATGAGTTTGGGGAAGATATATACATAGGCATAAAAGTTTTCCATACAAAAACAGAATTGTCGACCGATCACTATTATGGCAGTTATAGTGGTTCCGACATATGTACTGCCTGCAGCAAAAAGAACGATCTGTGTCAAGTTTCATTACAATAGCTGAAAAACTGAGAGACTAGTTTGCATAGAAACAGAAGGACAGACGGACATCGCTTTGTCGATTTGGCTATTGATGCTGATTCGGGAAACGTCTTCTTCAGTGCATTACACATTTCGATAAAAAACAAGTTAGAATGCTATAGTCGAGTATACCCGTCTACGAAACTCCCTGTACCCAGGTCTAAAACATCCAATCACATCTAAGTCCACTTACCCATACACACACACATACACAAAGACGCACGCACACTGGCTGTGCTTCTTCTTCCCCCTCTCGCTGCATTACTGAATCTTCTTTCGTGAATAACTTCCATGTTTATTATCCGATCGACTTGAAATTTGGACAGTAGATTAAGAGAGACTAAAGTATTGTACATGCCAAATCTTAAAGCTATATCTTGAAAATTGTTACTGTAAAACGGTTTTAATCGATTTGCGGGGAAACGGGGAGATATCTGAAATATGAAACAAACTTGATCTGCGTATGGTATACAGGAACCTACATTCCAAATTTGGTGTCTCTAGCTCTTGTAGTTGCTGAGATCGACGCGTTCATACGGACAGACGGACAGACAGACGGACATGGCCAAATCGAAATCTCTTTTGATACTGATCAAGAATATATATACTTTATAGGGTCGGAGATGTCTCCTTCTGTCTGTTACATACATTTGCACAGATGTAATACCCCCTTTTTACCCATTTTATGGGTACAGGGAGTAAAAATGTGCAACTTGCGTTGAAAATCATTTAGAACAAGTAAGAATGCTATAGTCGAGTATACCCGACTACGAAACTCCCTGTACCCAGGTCTAAAACATTCAATCACATCTACGTCCACTTACACATACACACACACATACACAAAGACGCACGCACACAGGCGGCAAAAGCGACAGCGCAAGCGAGGCATTTTAATTGGTGGCTGTGCTTCCCCTTCCCCCTCTCGCTGCATTTCTGAATATTCTTCGTGAATAACTTCCGTGTTTATTATCCGATCGACTTGAAATTTGGACAGTAGATCAAGAGAGACTAAAGTATTGTACATGCCAAATCTTAAAGCTGTATCTTGAAAAATGTTTATCAATTTGCGGGGGAACGGGGGAGATATCTGAAATATGAAACAAACTTGATCTGCGTATGGTATACAGGAACCTACATTTCAAATTTGGTGTCTCTAGCTCTTGTAGTTGCTGAGATCGACGCGTTCATACGGACAGACGGACAGACGGACAGACAGCCGGACATGGCCAAATCGAAATCTCTTTTGATACTGATCAAGAATATATATACTTTATAGGGTCGGAGATGTCTCCTTCTGTCTGTTACATACATTTGCACAGATGTAATACCCCTTTTTACCCATTTTATGGGTACAGGGAGTAAAAATGGGTGCTTGTTACTCCCTGTACCCATAAAATGGGTAAAAAGGGGTACTAAATCTGTGCAAATGTATGTAACAGGCAGAAGGAGACCTCTATAAAGTATATATTCTTGATCAGTATCAAAGAGATTTTTATTTGGCCATGTCCGTCTGTCTGTCTGTACGTATGTATGAACGCAAGGATCTCAGCAACTATAAGAGCTAGAGACTCAAAATTTGGAATGTAGGTTCATGTATACGGGAGCAGGTCAAGTTTATTTTAGATTTGAGATATCTCCCCCCGTTTCCCCGCTATTCGATAAAAACCGTTTTACAGTAACAATTTTCAAGATATAGCTTTAAGATTGGGCATATACAATACTTTAGTCTCTCTTAATTTACTGTCCAAATTTCAAGTCGATCGGATAATAAACACAGTTATTCACGAAAGAAGATTCAGTGATGCAGCGAGAGGGGGAAGAAGCACAGCCACCAATTAAACTGCCTCGCTTGCGCTGTCGCTTTTGCCGACTGTGTGTGTGCGTCTTTCTGTATGTGTGTATGTATGTGTAAGTGGGGGTAGATATGATTGGATGCCTTAGTACTGGGTACAGGGAGTTACGTAGTCGGGTATACTCGACTATAGCATTCTTACTTGTTTTAATTTGCAAATATTAGTTTTAATAACTTTTGTGAAATTTGCAAAATGAATGACTTCAACGAGAAGTGGGAAAATGGATTTTATTTCTTTGAAAATTCTAAAGGAAAATCGAAATACATATGTTTCCATATAATTCAGACGAACGCAGAATACAGTATCGAAAGGCATTTTAAGACAATTCATGAAGATTGCGTTGCTGATAAGATAGCAGGTGGTGGTAGCAGGCACACAATAGCCACTTGCGGAATTCAAATAGTCGATGTATATTCGTTGATCAATGTAAATAGCCGAGACGATTTGGCCATGTCCGTCCGGATGAACGCGTCGTTCTCAGCAACTATAGGAGCTAAAGACACCCAATTAGGAATGTAGGTTCCTGTAACCAGCATTTCCTAAACTTTTTAGGCCGAGGCCCGGTATGAGGTTTTAACATTTATTGCGACCCTACTCAAGAAAAAAACCCCATTTATTTACATGATAAATAATAATATTTTAAGGAAATTTATTTGTTTTTTCATGCACAAATATTACAAAATATATGAGAAAACAAGTAATAATGTTCTAGTCGAGTATACCCAACTACGAGACTCCCTGTACCCAGGTCTAAGACTTCCAAACAAATTTTCATACACTTACACACACACAACTACGCACGCATACAAGCAACAGTGCTAGCAAGGCATTTCAAGTGGCGGCTGCGCTGCTAATTTTTACTTGCGAGGTCCCACAAAACTGGCCTTAGCTTGATTCCTTCAATTAGAGCTATTTTCTCTATTTTGGCAAAGGTAGGAGCTCGCCACTTACGAAAAAGCCTGCAGATGATAATCTGAGTTTTTATACTATGTTCCCGAAGGGAAAAAAAGTATATTGGGTTTTGCGTCCGTCTGTCCGTATGAACGCAATTTTTTTCCACACCCTTAAAACTAGAACAACTAAACTTGGTACACATGTTGCTGTATACCCTCAATTTATGAAGTATCGAGATCGATATCACCCACACCTGTACAGATAGAGTCGTTAAATTTGACATACATACATACTACTGTTTTCTTCGTGTCTCTTTCAGAACCCACAAATAAGCAAATTATACCGGACTGGAACAGAGTATTCAGCTGTCGGATACGTCCGACTGCAACGTTCTTACTTGTTTTATTTAATTTAATAAATTTCATATTTATTTTTAGAACTTTAATATAGTTGGTTTTAACTTCTGCCATGGTCCACATATGATTGCATTTAACATAAAAATCAGTACATGATATGCTTTGAGTAGTTATGTAGATCGAGCTTTCGGTCTCTGAGTGTTACAAAAGTGAAGAGTGTAAAAGAACAAGTTCGACCACATAACTGCCTCTTGACTTAAAACTCTCGCAAGTTTTATAAATACAATATACATATAACATAAGCATAATATTAAAGGCCTGTTTGGACACACTGGCAGTAGGCCGAACATTCGATGCCGGAACACTGGCACAGTATTTACACACGAGCGAAAATTCGGCTAATTTTAGTCTGGCAGCACAAGTTTCAGTCTAGTATCTGGCAACATTTTCGTTGGATGTTTAGACTGTCATGACAGGTCAGGTCGAACAATATTCGGTAGAAATTATTTTTGATTCTTGGCTCAGGCGAAGCTAAACGACCTTGGCCGGTGCTCTTCAACTAATCTTGACTCGCCGTCTACCAAACCAAAAACCCCTTCAAGATCGGCAGATGCCCTGTCGCGCTCAACAATCCGCGGTTTTCTTGAATATTTTATTAAAAACAACTGCTATATTGCATCATTAAATAAATCTAATATATATGAAATTAATTGAAACCGACAAAATATTTAAATATCCATGGCAGCAATTTGTATTTCATAGGCAGATTTAATTTCTTCCATTTTTTTTTGGCAATTAATGACTTCCCAAATGTTGTTTTGTTTAAGTTGTCAAAAAGCTCTGGTCAACAGGAACGTCAGACAAAAATGAAATTAAATGAAACTCGGCCCTATGGTCGGAAAATTGGTGGACAATTCTGGCAGTCGACATTTTTAATTTGCATGCGATTGGCTTCAAACTCATTTTCACGGTTCTACACAACAACATAATAGTCAAGGTGGCCAAAGATTTTGGAAAATCTACCCCCAAGGTCGTTCGTTGAAAACTGTTGAATGCAATTTTTTTATTATCGTCCGACTGACTTCAAACTCAAAAACCTCGGCACTTTGCGGGCAATACAACAGGCCGAAAATAATTGCAAACCTTTAATTTTAGTATTATTCTTGGAATTGGCTTCAAATGCCATATGATTTTGGAAAATCTACACGTGCGTGTCACCACGGGCGGGAAATGCAAGTCAACGACCAATGAGTGGGATTTACTTAGATCGACTTGAAGACATTTTCATAGCCATCAAATAAAAATCATTCGAGTTCGTCTTCATTCGCCAACGGACGTGTTTTTTTCTCGCAAATTGATATACTTCTCCGTTTTTTTTTCAATTAATAATTCGCCTTTTTCGTACTTGTGACTTGTCTTAATACTTCGGTTGTGTTTAGCACAAAGTTGGACAATAACTACATAGCTGTAGCTATTTGTTTTGAACAATAAATTGTGTCTAGGTACAACAACAATCTGTATTGTACAAACAATATATTGTACAGTTGCTTGGTGCCAAATATTTTGTTTCTGTACTTCGACGCTTTGCTATTGTCGCGCTCTCTTTTTGCTCACGCCTACATTCTTGTTGTTTGGTGTTGGTTTTATTTTGCTTTTATTCCGTTGTGCAGTTTTTGGTCGTCGCGCTTGTGTTTCTGAAACTGTATTGTTGTGATTGTAAGTTCAAATTTGTTACTTTAGATTTTAACCCTAGTGTGCCTTATTTTTATTTGCCTTTATTTTTATTTGCATTTTAGTGTTTTTGCTTAATCTCTTTTTTTATATATATTTATTTTTCTGTCACTCTTGTTGCCTGGTTAGAATTAATGTTAAAATGGATTTTGTTTGCTGCTGGCTATGTGACAATGTGTCACATGAAAAATGTGGTGTCCTTAACGGCCGAATTATAGACCAGATTGAGTCTAAATCTGGTCTAAGGTGGACATACGAATTCTGTAGAGAGGTGGAAAGCGATATTATGGGATTCATGCGGCATACTAAGAAAGGCTTTGGAGATATTTTCACGCGGTTTAAAAACTGTACGAAAATGATTTTAAAGGCATGAAACTTTTGAATGAGTCTCCAAACGGAAAAAGGCCAATTTTAGGCTGTCCATTGCTCCTAATGCTCATCTTCCACTTCCCTCACACATATCCACCACATCCGCCACTGAGAGAAATGCCGACCTAATTAATTTTTTGTCCCCATCTCCATATATTTCAATCTCAAGCATCGTGCCCATGGATGTTGTTCCTTCTGCCCCTGGCGAGCTTCCTGATGCGGTGGTTGAAAACACAGTTGATCCTGATCAACTTTCTAGTGTTAATATACCAGTCGAATCAGATGGTCTATCAACCAACGCTATGGCTCCACTCGACGCTACTGTGTCGGTTGTTAAAAAGACCCTTGTAGGTGTTCCACCCTGATACTATTGAATTTGTTGCTGTAAAATTGATTATCTCCGGTGTTTGTTTTTTTATCCCCTGTTCTTATATTCCGCTTTCTTACGATATTTCCTTATATTATTTGCATGTTTCTGCTATACAATCTGTCTCCCTTTGGTTTCTGATCGTGACTTTCTTGTAGTTCTTGGTGACTTTAATATTGCGAGAACTACCTGGATTTCAAGTCCTGACTCCAGCGTGTTGATTTCCACATCTCAGCACGATTTTATTGACAAGTTATTTGGGACGTTATTGCATCAAATAAATGGTATCCCAAATTCTTTATATAAAATGCTTGATCTTATTTTTGTCTTGGATCCCTCCTTCTTATCTGTCTCCCGTAGTGACCCTATATCCTTTCCTGAAGATCCTTATCATCCAACTTTGGAGGTGTTGCTTGATTTACCTACTAGGGTGCTAAGCCCATGTAGTAAAACTGCAGAGCGAGTTCGTCAATTTCGGAAAGCCCATTTTTCTAAACTCGCTGAGCTTCTATCCCAAACTGACTGGTCTCAGCTTTACTTGTGTAGAGACATGATAGAGCAATTCAATTGTTTTGCTCCACTTTAAACTCATTATTTTATACTTGTGTCCCGTTGGTTAAACCACGTAGGTCTAACAAGCCTGTGTAGCTTAAGCGGGATTTAATAAACTTGAAAAATTGAAAGTCGAGATTGTACAAGAAGTTCAAGGAATCTGGCTCTTTCTTGGATTTCTCTCGCTATTTGATTGCCCGATCTAGCTTCCCCATACTTAATACACAATGCTATAATAACTACCTCAGAAGCTGTAAGTTACAGTTTCAGAGGGATCCTAAAAGGTTTTATAACTTCGTTAATGCGAAGCGTAAGTCATCAACACTTTCATCAACCGTATTTTTTGAAAACACGACAGCTGACTCTGATCAGGCAAATGCTGATCTCTTTGCAGAGTTTTTTCAGACGACTTATATTTCACAACCTCATCAAATGGTTTCGCCTTACCCTTATCATATAAATAACTCCAATTGCATTTTTGGACCTTTAATAACTTAAAGTTCGCTTCTACGTGATTTAAAGGCCATTAAGCCTGTATTTTCACAGGGACCTGATGGAGTACCAAGCTGTGCGCTTAAGTACTGTGCTGAAGGTATTTTGGATCCATTGTTTATTATTTTTAAAGTGTCCGTGGAGTTGTGCTCTTTTCCAAACATTTGGAAAGAATCATTTATTATTCCTCTCCATAAAGAAGGAAATAAGTCTAACGTCGAGAACTATAGAGGTATTGCTAAATTGTCTGCTATTCCTAAGATTTTTGAGAAATTAATAACTTCTCAACTTCAACCTCTGTGTAGTTCCATAATTTCACCCTGCTAGCACGGGTTTGTGAAATATAGATCTACTACCACTAACCTGTTGGAATTTACCTATTTTGTCATTAAGGGATTTCGATCTAAAATGCAAACAGATGTTATTTATACTGATTTTAGTAAGGCTTTTGACTCTGTTAATCATTCTCTTTTAATTCATAAACTTCATCTTCTGGGATTTCCAAATAACTTATTCTTTGGATTTCTAACTATTTAACTCTTAGAACCCAAAAGGTTTATTTCAAAGGCTTAATCTTTAAGTCTGTTCAAGTTACTTCCCGAGTACCACAGGGAAGTCATCTTGGCCCTTTATTATTAACGTTGTTCATAAATGACCTCCTTTCTGTCATAAATCACTCTCGGGTGCTCATGTATGCCCATGATGTTAAACTTTGTCTGTCATATACTGATTTCTTATTTGGTCAAAAGTTGCAAACTGATCTTGACAGTTTTCAAGCCTGGTGTCGGGTAAATTTATCAAATCTTAATTGTGGTAAGTGTGACGTAATTTCGTTTTATAGGCGAATGCTCTTTCTTAATAATTATATTCTTAAAGGTACGCCGCTTGTTCGAATTGAGTCGGTTAATGATTTGGGTATCCTTTTAGATCCCAAGCTTAAGTTTGACAAGCATATCTCTTTCAACACTAATCGTGCCTTTGGTGTCCTGGGTTTCATTAAGCGTTGGGCAAAAGAATTTAACGATACCTACATTACTAAAACTCTTTATACCTCTCTTGTTCGACCTATTCTTGAATATGGGTCTTGTATTTGGTGTCCACAGTACAAGGTTCAGAAGGATAGAATAGCATCGGTACACAAACAATTTCTGCTCTTTGCACTTCGGGGTCTTAATTCGAATCCTAATATTCGCTTGACTTCTTATCGTAGTAGACTTTTATTAATAAATCTTCCATCACTTTCTGATCGTAGAACCATGGTTGGCGTAATTTTCTTACACAACTAATAAATGGTGAAATGGGCGGCGCGCCCCTCGGTCGGTTGGGCGGGAGGTGCGATGCATTTTGCCAAGGTCCGCGCGTTAACAAGCCCGTGCTTGAATCAACGTCCGAACATTAAACTATTAAGGAAAGTCTAATCCCAAGGGCGGGAAAATTGTGATACGCTATTGTGTGTATTTATTAAGATTGACGAAAGTAGTCAAATCCAATTTTATTAGAATCCTCAAGAATGTAATTAGTAGCAAATTTTGAAAATGTATCAATAAAGGTAAGAAAATTACATTTAGAGTTAGTATAGATATCCATTGGGAGTTTCTGTAAGTTTATATTTTTCTTAAACTGGATTTCGATCATATTTACATCTATTACAAATGTCACAATCTATATATATAAAAGTGTTCGTGCTGACTGACTGATTGGCAATCATCGCAAAGCCCAAACCGTAAGGATGCTGAAATTTTCACAGTAGGTTCCATCTATGATGAACACAAGCCCATAGTAGGCGCGGTGCCCAAAGATTTTGAAAAATCCCCAAGTTCGGAAAATTCGTGGAAAAATTTTGTATGCAACTTTTTAGATTATCGTCCAATTGACTTCAAACTCATTTTCAAACTTTTCTGTTTATCATCCAATTATTTTGAAACTAATTTTCCAAGCACCTCACATAAAATAATTCGACACATGTGCTACCGGGTTTGAAAAATTCTCGCCCACGGTCCGAAAAGGGTGAAGTCTGGAATTCAGCTTCATATTAATTTCCAAATATAAATAAAACAAGTAAGAACGTTACAGTCGGACGCACCCGACTACAGAATACTATGTTCCCAGTCCTATATAATTTGGTATTTGTGTGTTTAGAAAGAGACGCGAAAAAAATTGCACAGGTGTGGGAGATATAGATTTTGCTGCTTTGTGGGGGAGGGGAGGGGGGTCCAAAATTTTTGATGCAGATTTGTCCAGGGGGTCAACATTAGTATGTATGCCAAATTTGGAGAATCTACCTGTACAGGTGTGGGAGATATAGAAATTTCTCTTTTGCGGAGGAGGGGGTGGGGGTGGCCAAAAATTTTATATATATATTGGGTATACCCCAACAGGTGTACCAAGTTTCGTTGCTCTAGCTTAAAGATAAAGGAAAAAAAATTGCGTTCATACGGACAGACGGACATTTCGCAAACCCAATATACTACTTTCCCTTCGGGAACATAGTATAAAAATACCTTTGTACTTTGCGGGCAATACAACGGGCGGAAAATAGTTGGAAAGTTTTAGTCTGGATTTTTAGTATTATCCGTTGAATTGGTTTTCAAATGCCAAATTATTTTGGAAAATCTACTCCGCGTCGCCACGGGCGGGAATTGGAAGTCATGGACAAATGAGTGGGATTATTTGTTTAGTTAGATCGGCTTCAAAGACATTTCATAGCGCTACACAAAAAACATAAGTCACTATATAGTTTCCTACCCCACGGGAGGGAAAACTGTGATACGTTAGTTTTGTGTATTTCTTACGGTTGACGAATGTAGTCAAATTCAACATAATGCATTTTAATCTAAATATTTTGCCGGGCAACGCTGGCGTTTTACCAGCTAGTTATGAATATATTTTTGAATGTAATCTTTAAGTTTTCGAAAATAAATATAATAAAAATAATAATTTTTTTAGGTTTTGACAGTTTTCATTTATGCCCCTAGGGCCAGTTTCAAATTTGTGAAATCGTTCAATTTCTTTGTATAAATTTTCTCCATTCGGAATTTCTTTCGCATGAAATGAGCATTTTACAAAATTTACATTTCTGTGATTCTAGAAAATTTCTATTATTTCATTTAAAAAATTATTATATTCATGATGTACTCGCTAAAGTTACAACTTTGCCTTTGATGATATGATTTTTCGAGATCTTTCAAATTCTAAAAAATTTTCTTGTTTTTATTTTTAATTTAAAACTATTTAGGTTTTTTATCTGTTAGAATAATTTGTGTTTTAAGCCTGTTAGCTACTTTTTCCAAAATACCTAAAACAGTGGTGTCAACAAGGTCTTCGGTCTGTGTATGTTGTGTATTTAAGCTATCACCAATTTCGTCGATATTTATTCTGCCACCTGGTTATGCTTTCCTTTAATATAACACACATTGATGTTAGTTATATGCTTAGCTTAACA
Source organism: Hirtodrosophila confusa (assembly GCA_035043065.1). Taxonomy (NCBI): domain Eukaryota; kingdom Metazoa; phylum Arthropoda; class Insecta; order Diptera; family Drosophilidae; genus Hirtodrosophila; species Hirtodrosophila confusa. The sequence continues at coordinate 595,356 of JAWNNI010000189.1, forward strand.
TCTATAAAGCATTTAATTAAGTTATTTTCCGTAAATTTTAATCAGAAGCCACTTAAGAGGTTGATGATCGGATAAAATATCAAATGTAACTCCATACAGATATGGACAAAGAAAGCAGTTGCCCAAACAATCGCTAGCAATTCCTTTTGTATAGTGAATAGGCTAGCAAAGCAAACTGGGCATCAGTTATAATCCTTTTTAATTTATGAAAAGCAATTATAACAAGTAAGAATGCTATAGTCGAGTATACCCGACTATAAAACTCCCTGTACCCAGGTTAAAAATTTCCGATCGCATCGTCGTCCACTTACGCATACACACACATACACAAAGACGCACACACTCCATCTGACGCTCTTGTCAGTGCCGTGTTCGCCCATGGCCATGAACACAGACGGTGAGCTGGAAGTAAACTGGCGCAACTCAAATCCCGCATTGGCATGTATTTCTCTTACGCGTGTTGCTATGGCGATGGCTTCGCTTTCGCTTGGGAAACTATCCACATAAGTCATCCACATAGTGATACTCGATAACGGCCTTGACCGCACGAGGATCTGACTCCTGGTACTGTGACGCATTCACAGTCTTCATATGATGTACAGCACTTAGTGAGCAGGTTGGTCCGAACGTCATTACGCTCATCTCGTACACAGTAGGATCTAGTCGGACGTCGCCGTTCCGCCAGAGGAATTGTTGGACCCATCTATTCTGCGGTTGTATCAATACCTGATGAAATATCTGCTTAATGTCTCCACAAACTCTAACTGCGCCTTCCCGGAAGTGGAAGAGCATCGCTAGTGACTCATAGTGATGCGGACCCTTGTCCAGCACCGAATTCGAGGATATGTCACTACCTTGGCTGCCGCGTCGAAAGCCAACCGAATCTTCCCTGGCTTATTCGGGTTCTCGACTCCAAAGTGCGGAAGGTACCGCAGTTTGTCGCTGTTGGCTAAACCGACATCATGATGCTCCAAACGTCGAGCATATCCTTTACAGATATAGTCTTCCATCATGCGTTTGCAGGCTGCGCGAATTGAGTGTCATGCCTCAATTTCCATTCAATATTGACCAGCCTACAGCCGTAGGTTCGTGGCAAAACAATGTTGCCCACCTTCCACAGTAAGCCGATCTGGTAGCGGTGCCCCGATTTCACCGTGGTTTCTTCGAGAAACCTTTGTACTTGTGTTCTCGATCTTGAAGTAGTCATTCTCTATCTGTTCAATAGTGTCGTCTATTGACACTGCTAGTAGGCATGACTTCGGTGATGGCATCGTCGACTGACCACCTACGGGCCCAAAAATCACCCGTCCGAGTTCAGTGGCGGCCACGTACTTTCGAGATTACGAGATTACAAGCCGTCTTGTTTGCATTGGCAATCTAAGATGTGCATGATCCAATCCAATAACAAGCTTTGGCACCGCGTTGCTATACGGCTTCATTGGTAGACGCAATGCTTTGACAATTTGTACATTGTGCCGATCTAGGCTCCGCATTCGCAGGCTCAGATTAGAAACGCAACGTGACGTTTATGTTTACCCGCTCCGACAATATGCAGTCTAACCAATTTGGTGGGCTCTCTGGTGGCCCTACCTCCGAACCATTGAATGTTAACCTGTCAAGGCTTCCCTGATAGGCCTAGGTCGCGCACCATCTCGTCGTCGATCATCGTTACCGACGAGCCGTCGTCCAGAAGTGCGTACGTATCTATCCGCGTATTTGCCCCTTACACTGGTAATATGCGGAATAGTAAACGCTCTCCATCTGGATCAATACAACTCAAATTCCTCTGAAGCCTTGCTTCAGCCTCTGCTCGCTGCTGTGACCTTCTGGCACCGTTTTGATACGGACCCACTGGCTGCGTTACCCGTTCTCCATTTGTCCCTCGATCATCCGTTGGCCGCGGTGATTTTATGCATCGTGTAGCGGACGGTGATGCCTTCTCTGGCATCAACTTATTTGGCATTCGCTGGCTGCGTTACAATGTTCATATGACCACCTCGTAGACACGAGAAACAGAGCCGATGCTCCTTCACAAGTGTCTATCTGGCCGATGGTGAAGCTCGGTTGAACTGCTTAAAGTCCCTGACTACATGTTGTCCGCCACACAATAGACACTGTTTGACAAGACCCTCGTGCCGCCCTTCGTATTTCTGGTGGATGCTGGCGAGGAGCAAACTACGCTACTGCTCATTGCTGTCGATGTCCACAATCGTACATGCCAATCTAGCGTAGTCCGTTAACCTTGTGCTAAAATGCACGACCGTCGGATACGGCTTTATTTTGGCAGCATGTCTAGCCCACTCCACTATCTTATCTGATGACAGTTCCTCCATAAGCATAGGATTTGCTAGATGCTGCTCTCCGTTGAAAGAAAGGCAGCAAGATTGCTTACACGGGTTACGAACGGCACGATCTTCGCAAGGTTGTGCTCTTGTATCTGCTGCACCTCCCTCACACTGTGTAGATGGATGCTTATCAATTGCTCCGATCGGCCATATCTGAATCACAGTACTTACATTTCTGGAGTGTATAAGCAACGACTTCACAGTATCGCGCGCATCACCCTTCAGTGCCTTTAACAGGCGTTGGTTATTCTTCAGATCTGTACAGTTGTACGCCGATGTCGTGAACGCAGATTATGCAATCGCCACGTAGTCAACTCGTTGCTTGTGCCGTCCATGTGCAAGCTCTTGGTGAGATTGTTGTTGCGAAGACGCTCCCATGTTGACTTGCTTGTCTCGATGATGGCACTCTGCTCAAGTTTTCACTCAAGAGAGATATTTCGCTCAATTCCCCCGTTAAGCCTGGCGTATGTGCGCCAACTGTACTATATACTCCAGTACCGCTTTACCGCGATTTAACGGGACCGGCAACTGTACTCACATGTTCACGGCCGGCCTTAGACCTCTGCATTTATTCCACCAACGTAGCGGTCCTCTGCATCAGGACCACGACCAGAACGCTCGTGAGCTGAGTGCCCTGGTCTGGTATTCCGCGGTGCTGGGGCCTGTAGTTTCCGGCGCACTCACTGAAACTTTCAAATGCTCCTGTTGCGGCACACTCGATGTGATGGCTACTTCTGCCCACCATTCCCGCGTCCCAGCATCCCAAGAGACTACTACCGTATATTTGACACTGGCTGGGGTAGAAGCCCTTGGCCTGTGAATAAAATCTGTTGCCGTTGACAAGCGATAGGTAGGATTGCGAATTTAATCGCAAGGGCTATTTTGGCGAAGTTTTATTCTGTTGTTGAAAATGAACAATGTTAATCTTACAACAAATAAGAACTTTGCAGTCGGATGTATCCGGTATAATTTGCTTATTTGTAGGATAGGAAAGAGACGCGAAGAAAATATTAGTCTGTATGCCAAATTTGGTGACTCTACATGTACATGTGTGGGAGATATAGATTTTGCTCTTTTGTTGGGGAGGGGTTAGGGGAGTCAAAAATTGTTTGATGCAGATTTGACACTTCATAAATTGAGGGTATACACCAACATGTGTACCAAGTTTGGTTGCTCTAGTTTCAAGGGTGTGGAACAAAATTGCGTTCATACGGACAGACGGACATTTCGCAAACCCAATTTACTTTTTTTCCCTTCAGGAATAGAGTACAATTAGTTCTACAACATTCTTACCGTAGTCACTGCGGCAACACGCCGATATCAATGTGCCCGTACAATCAGAGGCCAAAAATTCATACCTTACAAAATACCAAATAGTAACACTAATATTAATTTGACACATTTTTCACCGACTTCTCAAAATCCGCCACATGAGCGGAAAATGGGGGAGAGAGTCTAATTTTAGTCCGATCACCTTCAAATTAATTTTTAAAGCTCTTCACGTAAAATAATAATAATAATAATAATAAAATAATAATAGAGAGGCTTCAAAGACATTTTTATAGCCCTGCACAAGAAACATTAGTCACGTGGTTCAACTATATAGTTTCCTACACCAACAGGAGAGAAAATTGTGATACGCTATTTTTGTTTAAAAATACACAGTTGACGGTAGTTGACGATAGAAGTCAAATTAAACATAATGCAAAGCAACTAAATATTTTCCTGGACAAGGCTGGCGTATTACCTGCTATTTCATACATATAAACGACGGCTGACTCTGATCAGGCTATTGTCGATCTTTTTGCATAGTTTTTTTCAAACGACTTATAGTTTACAACCTTATCAAATGGTTTCGCCTTATCCTTATCATATAAATAGCTCCAATTGCATTTTTGGGCTTTTAATCACTAAAAGTTCGCTTGTACGTAGTTTAAGGCCATTAAGCCCCTATTTTCACCTGAACCTGATGGAGAACCTAGCTGCGTGCTTAGGGTATTTTTAAACCATTTTTTATTCTTTTTAAATTATCTGTGGAGTTGTGCTCTTTCCCTATGGAAAGAATCATTTATTATTTCCCTCGGTAAGAAAGGAAACAAGTCTAACATCGACAACTGTAGGGTATTTCTAATTTGTCTGCTATTCCTAAGATTTTTGAGAAATTAATAACTTCTCAACGTCAACATTTGTATAGATCTATAATTTTCACCCTGCCCCCATGGGTTTGAGAAATATAGATCTGCTACCACTAACCTCTTAGAATTTACTTCTCTTGCCAATAAGGGATTTCAATCTAAACT